>WOAB01000056.1:15477956-16155913 GCA_027886185.1 Rheum nobile
TGGTGATCTTACTTTTCCTGCTGACTTCTATGTGCTTAATATGGAACATGATATGCATGTAGCCCCTATTCTGTTAGGGAGACCCTTC
This sequence comes from Rheum nobile, assembly GCA_027886185.1. Classification (NCBI taxonomy): domain Eukaryota; kingdom Viridiplantae; phylum Streptophyta; class Magnoliopsida; order Caryophyllales; family Polygonaceae; genus Rheum; species Rheum nobile. Next base: position 15,478,045 of record WOAB01000056.1, read on the forward strand.
CTGAAAACTGCCAACACTAAGATCAATGTGAGTACTGGTTCCTTGACTATGGAATTTGATGGCCAAACTATTAACTACAATATCTATGAAGCCATGAAATTTCCTTCTGACGGTCATTCCTTGTGTGCTATTGATGTACTTAAGCCTGTGGTGCAAGATGTTTTTGATAAGGACCACCTAGATGACACGCAATCTCTCATTGTTGATTCTAGCTTGGTTTCTGCTTCATTTACTAACTCGCAGGAAGTCATCACTGAGTTGGCCGCTGACTATAAGCCTCCTCTGGAGATACCAGGCAAATCGCCTTTACTGCTAACTCCGAGCGAGAAGCTCGTTCCCTCTTTGGTACAGGTCCCTGAAGTTGAGGTTAAACACCCCCCTGATCGATCTAAGTATGGGGGAGACGCGACTAAGAAGGTCAAGATGGAGGGGCCGCTGAAGAAGAAGAAGAATGGTCTAAGGTTCAAACCTTTCCATAATTGGTTCAGGAAGGAGGTATGGATTAAGAAGGTTCCTAAAGAGCCTGACGATATGGATTGAGGATGTTCGAGTAGTATGTCGAGCCAACGACATTAACTAAGGCGCTGCTCGGGAGGCAACCCGATGTTAGGTAGTTTATTTCCTTTCCCTTAATCATTTTCTTTTGTTTTTCCTTTTAGTTTTTGCTTTCTGTGTCGAACTAACCTGCAGGAAGCGTATCCAAGTGAAGAAGGAGAAGCGGCGACCGCCGCCCCCCTTACGGCGACCGCCGCCAACCCCCTCCTCCGACACTTTAATTACGGCGATCGCCGCCATTCTCAGGTTCGTTTCCTTTTTATTTTATCTAAAAAAAAATGGGCCCCGAAAAAACCTTAAACGGGGAGCAAAAGACGAAAATAAAATACCCCGAAAAGACCTTAAACGGGGAGAAAAAGTCAAAAAAGTCAAAAAAAAAAAGTTTTACCGGGCTGTCCAGATTTCCCACGAGATGGTGCGCATCATGTTGTCAAGGAAGAGACATTAGCCCCACTTTGTATTTGGCAACGATGGTGGCCCTGCAGTCGACAGCTGGAGAGGAGATATACCAGGGCCCAACCACGATTACATCTGGGCCCCATTTTTGTGTTTGTTGAAGGCCATGCAACCCCGCCATCCCTGCCATACCACTATTCCCCACAGTGGTTCCCTATGGTTGCACGGTAGATGAAGATTATGGCATTGATGCCGACACCCGTGACATGGACGTTTATTGAGAAGACCGCCGGCGACACCTTCCGTGTCCAAGCCAACTCGGCAACGTTGTGAGTTAATTTTTTGCTTTTCCCTGTGCTTCTATTCTTTTTGTCTTTCATTACATTGAGAACAATGCAATGTTTAAGCATGGGGAGAGTTCTATACTTGCCACGTCGTTGAGGAAAAGAAAAAAAAATGAACAAGAGCCAAAAATTTGATAAAAGGCTGAAATTGAAATCCTGGAATAGGTCGAAAACCCGAAAGAGCGGCCTAGGTAATAAGCAGGTGGCTTGGACCAGCATTAGGCTCGGGTAATATGAGGTCAAGAGTGACGTGAGCTTATATGAGTACATCTATTGGAAAATGAAATGAGTGGCTTGGTGAAAACCCGAAAGGGCGCCTTGGCAAAACGAGTGAAAAAGAAGAAAAGTGATTTTAGGATTTCTCATTATTCTTGGCGAGGCGTCATAAGAAGAGGAGTCAAAGAAGGATTGTTGGGTAGGTCACTCTGGGAGACATAAGGAGTAATAGATGGAGGCTAGGATTAGAGGTTACTCACGCTATTGGATGTCCGGGTTTAGCTTGGGGGAAGTACTCTGCTTGCCCCTTAAGCTTGTTGAGTTGTTGATGTGTTGTAAATGAGAGTGGTGCCAGGAGCTTGGCATGGGTTAGGTGACTCTTAGTTGGAGGATATGCTTCCTGAGACCTTGGATGCTGAATTGGAGGAGTAGACTCTCTATTAGTTTACTCATGGACGAGCAAAGGTCTAAGCATGGGGGAGTTTGATAAGCACTACTTTGTAGGGCTTAACCAAGAGTCATTAGAGGTTTTATTGGTGTCATTCGGATAGATTTAGACACATTCATGTGCATGGTGTTTGGGGGCGAAGTTGGTGTTTTTGGAGGTGTTTGAGCGGTTTTGGAGATCATATGAGACACTGAGGAGGAAGCCACCAGTAGTAGACGTCAAGGGAGTGCAATGAAGAGTAGAAGAACGGTAGGATGAATTCAATTGGTTCGTTCTCTCTACTCCGATGTCCAAATGGAGTGATTCCAATTCGAGGAGTTATATCTTGAAGTCTACTGCAAGTCCTCAAAATATGAGCGCAATCCGAGTTGTGAATCAAAAGTTATGGCGTTTCTACGGAAGTGTCGCAGGAGCTGAACCGAAGAACAGCGACGGCGCCCGCCGTGCACATTGCGGCGCCCGCCGCCAATTCCCATCCAGGAACCTTTGCTACGACATTGTCACGATGCCCGCCGTGGAAATGCGGCGCCCGCCGCGATTACGGCGCCTGCCGCGATTACGGCGCCCGCCGTGGAAGTTGCAGCGCCCGCCGCCGTTGTTGGATGCACCGCCGAGCCGTTTCCTTATTTGCTTTATTTTGCATTATTTTATTACGTTTTATTATTTCGTTTTAGGTTAATTCCAGACTTTATTTCCTTTAGTATTTAAGGGTAGAGAAAGGCTTGTTTGCCTATCATCAACTCTCATGAACCCTAATTTCAGTTCTACGCTATGAAGAACTAAGCCCCTCTTGCTTAGTCAGACGCTGAAGCTTTCGTTTTGATTAAGTTGTGAGATTCTCGTTCCTTATCTATTGCATGGATTTTATCTATTCTCTTGCTTGATTGCTTATGATTAATATTGATAATCTCTAGCCTGCGCAACTAGGGTTTGTTTCTATTGATTGATTGCTAGTTCTAGATTGTTACTGGTTGAGCATATCTATTTCAGAGTAACAACTGCATCGTACTAGTATCTGGTTGTGCTAGTCTTATACAGAAGAGAACTGATTTATATTCTAAGATAAAAGCTGATTGTTTTATGCTAGAATTGTATCCAACTATATTCCTATTCTTAACGCTGCTATTAAACTGAATCTTGATAGTTTCATGGTTGTTTAATTTGTTAGTGCTAATAGCATTTGGTTGTGCTATTAGTTATATCTTAAAAGGAATTGGAATTTCCATTGCATGAGATATTGAATGAGTTTCTAGGATCAACTTGTCATACGAATAGTGGATGTTTGTTTGACTGAGCTATTTTCCCCATTACTGAATTCATCATCTTTAGTTTGTTTGTCTTTGCATGCTTAGAACTTCTAAACACACAAAACCCCCCTTTGGTTACTTGAAGATTGACATACGAATTGCATATTTAGATAGAATTCGCCTCCCTGTGGGTTCGACCTTTACTTACCTAGGACTACGGTTTAGGGTTTGTTTGGATATTTTGCATAGCAGTTTTTACACGACGAAAACCTGTTATCAGTAGTCCATACGTAGAGGCAAGATTTAGCTGAAAAAGTGTGTGAGGGGAGGGAATAATTACTTACAAATAGTGCTCATTTTTATATATACATATATATATATATATACACGATTTCTATTTCACGCACCGACAAAATTGTTATTTCACGCACCAGTTCGTCCGTGACGGACCAAAGGAACTCATACGTGACGGACCAAAGAAACTCATACGTGACGGACCAAAGGCACTTGTCCTTCACAGACCATGTACATTCGTCTGTGACGCACGAATCAATCTGGTCCGTCACGGACGAATGTACATGGTCCGTGACGGACGAACCCTAAACCAGAAAATTGAATGTTACTTGTCCCCACCTAACAACATTAACTACCCCGTCAAATCTCATCAATATTACGTCTAAAGTTAAACCCTAAACCTCTTCATCATTCTTCCCTTTCCCTCCCACAACACATCTTCCATTCTCATCATCTCCAAGAGTTCATTTCCATGGAAAATGAAGAAGATTTTTCCAACTTCAATGGTGGAGAAGATGTTTCAAGGAGTTACAATTACAATGAGGTATGTTTTTTAAGCTTTTACTTTACATGTTAGTAAAAGTTAAGATTTTTTATGGTTCTTTCTTGTGAATGTATATGATTGAGTTGTTCTTACCCCAAAACAAACACTTTCTTACGGTAATTTCAATAGTTGTGAATATATGTTCATAAAAACTTCATCTTTGATTAAGTTGTACTCAAAAGTTGTAGATTTTGTGTGCAAAACTGCATGTTTGAGTATTGAGCGTTGTTATGTTGAGTGAAAAACTTCAAGACTTCATCTTTGTTCGTGTCTGTTTTTTGAAAGGAAAACAAGTAAATCCATACGTGACGAATGGATTGAGTTGGTCTGTCACGTATAGATTCACCTCATCCGTGACGGATGGATTGAGTTGGTCGGTCACGGACCATGTCAATCCATACGTGACGGATGAGGTGAATCTATACGTGACGGACCAACTTAATCCATTCGTCACGTATGGTTGTGTTTGACAGAAACTAAATACTTCGCTAAATTGTTTTTTTACTTCAATAGGAGAATAATATCGTGAACAACGGTATTAACAGTCTGTCCCTAAATGATGCATGGGACATGGCACCACCGTCCTTCTCACTTGGGTTGTTCGGCAAACCTATGCCACCTCAACAACCTCATTTGCCGAGATTAGATTGTTTTGCTCGTAGTGGAATTTCGTCCGTAAGGTGGCAAACTCCACCTAAGTTTGGGTTTCCGGCATTACACACACAACCGCAATTTAGGTATCCTACACCTAAGGAAGTGATTGTTTCTGAAGATTATTCTGAATACTTCACCACGGGTGAAGTATTCGGCTCCAGAGATGATACAATTAAAAGGGCTAGACAGATTGCCTTTGATAATCACTTTTGCCTCACTATTGGTCGGGATAGAAACTTTGGTGGAGGAAGCCTTCGGAAGTCATGATTGATGTGTGAAAAAGCGGGAATGAGAGATATGGGTTGGGGGATAATTAAACTAAGTAATCCCTAAATGAAATAAATCTAAAATTTCTTAACAACTTCAATACTTTCAAGATAATTAAACTAAGTGAAGAACAAATATAGATTTAACTAACCTTATGGATTGTGACGGACGGATTTGATCGAAACGCTACGGATCGAAGTCTTTGACTTTGGGAGCGAAATCGGGACGAAATTGCTGGAAATGAGAGATGTGGGTCGGGGGAGACGAAGTTGCTGCATTATATGCAGCGACTTCGTCCGTGACGCACGGATTGTGTTGGTGCGTGATAAGCACTACTTTGTAGGGCTTAACTAAGAGTTATTAGAGGTTTTATTGGTGCCATTCGGGTAGATTTAGACACATTCTTGTGTATGGTGTTTGGAGGCAAAGTTGGTGTTTTTGGAGGTGTTTGAGCTACTTTGGATATCATGAAGACACTGAGGAAGGAAGCCATCAAGAGAAGACGCCAAGGAGTGAAGAGGAGACGAGTTGGTGCAAGGCAAAGGACAAGAATGTCGAGCATTAACCGCGATCGCGGGCATGGGTGCCGCGATCGCGGGCCTCGGAGCATGTCGAGAGTTTTCTGCGGGCGCGGAGAGATTGAAGGGCGCGGAGCCACATGGGCCGCGATCAAGGTCCACCACCCGCGATCGTGGGTCTGACACGGCAGGAGCTCGGACTTATTCCGAATTAGCTTTTTAGTTTTATTTTCCCTTTTTCTTATTTCTAATTTAGTTATTTTCTTAATGGGCTAGGTCATTTGTTAGAGCCCTATAAATACTTTCTTTTAGCATTAGGTTTAGGAGTCCACACTCTTATTCCACTCTTTAGAGACAAGTTCTAGTTTTTGCATTTTCAATTCATCGTTGTTTTATTTCTTTTGAAGTTTCACCATGACTATGAGGAGCTAAGCCTCTATGGCTTAGTCTGGCAATGGAAGCTTAAGATTTGATTATTGGTTGTGAGTTTATGTTCCCTTTCTTAATTCCTATTGGATTATATTATCTCTTCTAAGCTTATTCCATTGGATTTCATTAATTGCACTAGCCCGCGCAATTAGTTGTTGTTGGTGATTTTCATATTGCTAGGATTAGGAAACTGTTGGGCTAACGTCATATTCCGTTATAGCAACTACAATTTACATGCTCTGGTTGAAATTGTTCTATTGTAGGGAGAGATAATTACATGGTAAATGCATCTGAGCGAGCGTTCTGTGTGTCTTGGTTAATTCTTATATGCATTGTTGTCTCTGGGTTGAACCTTTAGTGGTACTAGGGTTATTCATTGGTAAGGGTTCTTAGTGGAAGGTTTCCCTCTGAATCTATACAAGATCGGGACAGGAATAATCATAGGAAGGAATTGGAAGTAATCTAGGATCAACCAACCAAAACTTAAGTGGAAATTGCCTGGCTAAGTGTTTTCTCACATTTGATTGCATATTATTTATTCTGTTTTATTTCTTACTTGATTTAAACCTCACAAACCCCCCTTGTTACTGCTATTCGATTGGTATTCGATTTGTGATAAGAAAATAGACGCTTGTGTTTCTCTTGGGATTTCGACCCTTGCTTGCTTACTATACTAGTTTGAAAGTTGAGGTTTACTTTGATTTGGCATAACGACCTTATTCCCCTATCAAATTGGCGCCGTTGCCGGGGAGGCAAGGCTTGATTTTCCTGTGTGTTTGTTTGTGTGCGTGTTACTTTGGTGTGGACCTATCTTACGGTCCACACCAGTGCTACTAATTTTTGTTTTTCCTTTTTGCTTTTGATACAGATATGAGTTTTTGGGGAGATCCACGAGATGACCTATACTCCTACTCATTCTCCCCAGAGAGGGGATATCACCCCTATTCGAGTGTAGCAGGACCAATCAGATCCTGCAGAATCTGTCACGCAACGCTGCACATCACCGATGATTGTCCAGGACTTCCCGTATTCGCAGCTACAATAAATGCACGAAGAGGTGTTGACTCGCATGGGCCGAGACATGAGCCATACTCACACCAACAACAGTTCAGTCCGTATGGAAATCAACCACCGTACAGGCAACCATATTCATATGGAGTCCAAGGACAGAACGCAAGTTTGTATGTGCCTGGTGCAGACGCACTCAACACTTTGACGCAAAGCATTGCAACCCTGGCTCAGAACATGTCCTCAATGAATACAACGATGGTTCAGAATGTTCCTTTGTTGGGAGAAAGAGTAGAAACGGTAGCCCAACAACAGCAAGAGGCGACCCCCAGTATCCAGAGCCGGCTGAACCAGCTGAATCAAGTGTTAATGAAGTTGAAGTCCGAAATATCTCAAGTCCCTACAGTAGAAAATACACAAGAGACTGTATGTGCTGTGCCACTGAGGTGCGAGGCTGAGAACGAGGCTAAAAGGGTCGCTGAGGAGGAAGTCCAGGAGAGTATGGAGGTACCTCATGAAGAAAAAGAGGTCGAGAGCGAGAAAGAAGCCGACGAACAGGAATCGTGACCGCAACCTACCAACCGCGATCGCGGCTCCTTCGCTGAATTAAATTGGCCAGAAGTCGAGAGTAAACCGCGATCGCGGCCTGATCACTGTGGGAAATCTCGAGGATTTGACGTCACCGCGACCGCGACCTACCAACCGCGATCGCGGTTCTTCCCCAGAAGCGGTTGTTCCTCTCGAAATCGTCCCCGACCCTCTCAAAGATGCCTATGATGAGTATGTGCATCTAAACTTTCTCCCACTTGTCTTGCTGGACCCCGTTACACCCTTCCCTGTGGCTCTGAAGGACACCAGAATGGTGAAGAACAACAAAGGTTTATTTGACACCTTCAGTAGCCGCAAGGCGAACGTTCCTCTGGTCGCTCTGGCATACAGCACCCCTTGTTGCCCAGAATTTTTAAGGGTGTTGGGCAACATCAAGAAGAAGCCAAAAGGGAGGCACAAAAAGGAAGCATTGATCCAAGTGGCTGATTTTTATACGCTGGGCACGGGGCAGGACATACATGCAGCCCCTGAGATGATGGGCAGACCATTTCTGAAGATGGCAAGTGCATTCATAGATATGAATAGCACTCCATCCATCACGAAGTGCAGGAGACTGGGGGCAATGCTCAACATGGATCATATAAAGAGGAATCCACCTGATCCAGGCCCCAGGAGTTCAGTTGTTGTGAGCAACCCTAGTTGAGGAGGATGAGTAGTATGTCAAGCCATGACAATAACTAAGGCGCTATCCGGGAGGCAACCCGAGGTATGTATTTTTTTCCTTTGTCTTTCTTTCTTTGTTCTCGCATTATTTTGGTGTGTTTTCGCTTTGTTTTTGTTTTTGTTTTTGTTTTTGTTTTTGTTTTTGTTTTTGTTTTTGTTTTTGTTTTCGACTACACCACGCAGGAAAGCCGAGAAGAAACCGCGACCGTGGCATAACACCCGCGATCGCGGCCGGAGAAAGTCGAGCAAAAACCGCAATCGCGGCACAAAACCCGCGATCGCGGGCCCACGGCGCACCGCGAATTAGGGTTAGTCAAAAAAAAAATGTACGTTACCCGCGATCGCGGTTCCTCCACGGTGTTCCTTCCATGGCGATTTTTCCACGGCGGTTCATTCATGGCGGTTCTGAGGCGGTCTTTCTTCATCATGTTCGCGAGCAACAACCGGTGTACCCTTGATCCATCCATTGTTGTTGTTCCCTACAGTACGTCTTCACCTGTGCGTCACCACCTGTGCATACTGAGTTCGGAGTTCCAGCATTCCATGATCCATCTCTTCGGAAGTTCGACTGTTGAAGTGGTGATGAAGTTTATGGGGATCCCTACATCCCTGAGTACCTTCCTGGCGTTATTGACAAAGACTACCACCCCGGCGTACGCTCAGTGAGTTCTTTCTTTCTTCCCCTTACTTTTTTCTTTGTCTTCCATACATTGAGGACAATGCATGATTTAAGCATGGGGGAGTAGAAGTATTCACTATCTATCTTGTACATATTCTTTTTCCAGCATTCCACTTTGAATTTCAGTATTTTGATTTATTTATTTTTAAAAAAAAAATTGAAAAAGTCAAAAATCAAAAAAGACATACATGAAAATCCTGGGACAAGTCGAAAACCCGAAAGGGCGGCTTGGGTAATAAGCAGGTGGCCCGGACCAGCGCTAGGCTGGGGTAAAAAGGTGTCTGAGTGACGTGAGCATATGTGAGCACATCTATGAAAAAATATGAGCGGCTAGGATGAAAACCCGAAAGGGCTCCTAGGCAAAATGAGTGAAAAGAATAGGAGTGATTTTAGGATCTCATTTTACCTGGAGGGGCAACATAAGAAAAGGAGACAAAGAAGGATTGTCGGGTAGGTCACTTTGGGAGGCATAAGGAGTCATAGATGGAGGCTAGGATTAGAGGTCACTTTACACCATTGGATGTCCGGGTTGAGCTTGGGGAAGTACTCTGCTTGCCCTCAAGCTTGTTGAGTTGTGGATGTGTTGTAGATGAGATTGGTGCCAGGAGCTTGGCATGGGTTAGGTAACTCTTAGTTTGAGGATATGCTTCCTAAGACCTTGGGTGCTGCATTGGAGGAGTAGACTTTCTTTTAGTTTACTCGAGGACGAGCAAAGGTCTAAGCATGGGGGAGTTTGATAAGCACTACTTTGTAGGGCTTAACTAAGAGTTATTAGAGGGTTTTATTGGTGCCATTCGGGTAGATTTAGACACATTCATGTGCATGGTGTTTGGGGGCGAAGATTGGTGTTTTGGTGGTGTTTTGAGCTTATTGGAGTATATTTGAAGATTCGGGATATGGAGCCACCAAGGAGTATGGAATTAGAGAGGAGAAGTGTGGATTTGGTGGTCTAGAGAAGCAAATTGAAGATATCCAGAGGAAGAGAAGTTGACCACTGAGGAGACGAAGAAGAACCAAGGAGAGAGTCCACATGAGAGTAGAAGAACAATGTGCTGAATTAAATTGATTCGTTCTCTCTACGCAGATGTCCAAATGCAGTGATTCCAATTCGAGGAGTTAGATCTTGACGTCTACTACAAGTCCCCAAAATATTAGAGCAATCCGAATTGGGAATCAAAAGTTATTAAGTTTTTACGAAAGTGGTGCAGAAGCTAAAAATCGAGCATTAACCGCGATCGCTGGTCTTGGGCCGCGATCGCGGGTCATCAGCGCCGAAAGCTGCGTCTTTTCCTGAGCTTATCTTTTCAGATTTCTTTTTCCCTTTTTCTTATTTTTAATTTAGTTAGTTTCTTAATGGGCTAGGTCATTTTGTTAAGAGCCCTATAAATACTTTCTTTTAGCATTAGGGTTGAAATCTTTCACACTTTAGTTGCAATTTTCATTCATCGTTGTTTTCTTTTCCTTTGAAGTTTTCACCATGTCTATGAGGAGCTAAGCCTCTTTGGCTTAGTCCGGTAATGGAAGCATGAGTTTATTCATCTGGTTGTGAGATTTTGTTCCTATCTATTTATTCCTATTGAGTTATATTATCTCTTCTAAGCTTATTCCATTGGATTTCATTAATTGCACTAGCCCGCGCAACTAGTTGTTATTGGTGATTTTCATATTGCTAGGATTAGGAAACTGTTGGGCTAACGTCCTATTCTGCTATAGCAACTACAATTTACATGCTCTGGTTGAAATTGTTCTATTGTAGGGAGAGATAATTACATGGTAAATGTATCTGAGCGAGCGTTCTGTGTATCCTAGTTAATTCTTATATGCATTGCTGCCTTTGGGTTGAACCTTTAGTGGTACTAGGGTTATTCATTGGTAAGGGTTCTTTGTGGAAGGTTTCCCTCTGAATCTACATAAGATCGGGACAGGAATAACCAAATAGGAAGATAGGACTTAATCTATGAACAACCTCTGAATGACTTATGTGGACATTACTTGGCTAAGTGTTTTTCTCTATTGATATTTCATCCATTCTACTTTGTTTTGTTTGTTTTGCTTGTGACCAACCAACCTACAAAATCCCCCTCTTGTTACTATTGCATGCGAACAACACATAGATTAATCCCTTCCTCCCTGTGGATTCGACCCTTGCGTGCCCTAACTACTTGTTTAGGTTTTCTAGGATTTATTTGATTATGTGATACGACGACTATCCCCCCTATCAAATTGGCACCCGCGATCGCGGGGTTACTGCGCATCGGTAAAAAAAAAAAGTCATACGTTACCCGTGATCGCGGCCTTCACTGCCGCGATCCCGGTTCCTCCATGGTGTTCCTTCCATGGCGATTTTTCCACGGCGGTTCATTCATGGCGGTTCTGAGGCGGTCTTTCTTCATCATGTTCGCGAGCAACAACCGGTGTACCCTTGATCCATCCATTGTTGTTGTTCCATGCGGTACGTCTTCACATGTGCGTGACCACCTGTGCATACTGAGTTCGGAGTTCCAGCATTCCATGATCCATCTCTTGGGAAGTTCGACTGTTAAAGTGGTGATGAAGTTTATGGGGATCCCTACATCCCTGAGTACCTTCCTGGCGTTATTGACAAAGACTACCACCCCGGCGTACGCTCAGTGAGTTCTTTCTTTCTTCCCCTTACTTTTTTCTTTGTCTTCCATACATTGAGGACAATGCATGATTTAAGCATGGGGGAGTAGAAGTATTCACTATCTATCTTGTACATATTCTTTTTCCAGCATTGCACTTTGAATTTCAGCATTTTGATTTATTTATTTTTAAAAAAAAAATTGAAAAAGTCAAAAATCAAAAAAGACATACATGAAAATCCTGGGACAAGTCGAAAACCCGAAAGGGCGGCTTGGGTAATAAGCAGGTGGCCCAGACCAGCGCTAGGCTGGGGTAAAAAGGTGTCTGAGTGACGTGAGCATATGTGAGCACATCTATGAAAAAAATATGAGCGGCTAGGATGAAAACCCAAAAGGGCTCCTAGGAAAAATGAGTGAAAAGAAGAGGAGTGATTTTAGGATCTCATTTTACCTGAAGGGGCGACATAATAAGAGGAGACAAAGAAGGATTGTCGGGTAGGTCACTCTGGGAGGCATAAGGAGTCATAGATGGAGGCAAGGATTAGAGGTCACTTTACACCATTGGATGTCCGGGTTGAGCTTGGGGGAAGTACTCTGCTTGCCCTCAAGCTTGTTGAGTTGTGGATGTGTTGTAGATGAGATTGGTGCCAGGAGCTTGGCATGGGTTAGGTAACTCTTAGTTGGAGGATATGCTTCCTGAGACCTTGGGTGCTGCATTGGAGGAGTAGAGTTTCTTTTAGTTTACTCGAGGACGAGCAAAGGTCTAAGCATGGGGGAGTTTGATAAGCACTACTTTGTAGGGCTTAACTAAGAGTTATTAGAGGGTTTTATTGGTGCCATTCGGGTAGATTTAGACACATTCATGTGCATGGTGTTTGGGGGCGAAGATTGGTGTTTTGGTGGTGTTTTGAGCTTATTGGAGTACATTTGAAGATTCGGGATATGGAGCCACCAAGGAGTATGGAGTTAGAGAGGAGAAGTGTGGATTTGGTGGTCCGGAGAAGCAAATTGAAGATATCCAGAGGAAGAGAAGTTGACCACTGAGGAGACGAAGAAGAACCAAGGAGAGAGTCCACACGAGAGTAGAAGAACAATTTGCTGAATTCAATTGATTCGTTCTCTCTACGAAGATGTCCAAATGCAGTGATTCCAATTCGAGGAGTTAGATATTGAAGTCTACTACAAGTCCCCAAAATATGAGCACAATCCGAGTTGGGAATCAAAAGTTATTAAGTTTTTACGAAAGTGGTACAGAAGTTGAGAATCGAGCATTAACCGCGATCGCGGGTCTTGGGCCGCGATCGCGGGTCATCAGCGCCGAAAGCTGCGTCTTTTCCTGAGCTTATCTTTTCAGATTTCTTTTTCCCTTTTTCTTATTTTTAATTTAGTTTGTTTCTTAATGGGCTAGGTCATTTTGTTAAGAGCCCTATAAATACTTTCTTTTAGCATTAGGGTTGAAATCTTTCACACTTTAGTTGCAATTTTCATTCATCGTTGTTTTCTTTTCCTTTGAAGTTTTCACCATGTCTATGAGGAGCTAAGCCTCTTTGGCTTAGTCCGGTAATGGAAGCATGAGTTTATTCATCTGGTTGTGAGGTTTTGTTCCTATCTATTTATTCCTATTGAGTTATATTATCTCTTCTAAGCTTATTCCATTGGATTTCATTAATTGTACTAGCCCGCGCAACTAATTGTTATTGGTGATTTTCATATTGCTAGGATTAGGAAACTGTTGGGCTAACGTCCTATTCTGCTATAGCAACTACAATTTACATGCTCTGGTTGAAATTGTTCTATTGTAGGGAGAGATAATTACATGGTAAATGCATCTAAGCGAGCGTTCTGTGTATCCTGGTTAATTCTTATATGCATTGCTGCCTTTGGGTTGAACCTTTAGTGGTACTAGGGTTATTCATTGGTAAGGGTTCTTTGTGGAAGGTTTCCCTCTGAATTTACATAAGATCGGGACAGGAAAAACCGAATAGGAAGATAGGACTTAATCTATGAACAACCTCTGAATGACTTATGTGGACATTACTTGGCTAAGTGTTTTTTCTCTATTGATATTTCATCCATTCTACTTTGTTTTGTTTGTTTTGCATGTGACCAACCAACCTACAAAATCCCCCTCTTGTTACTATTGCATGCGAACAACACATAGATTAATCCCTTCCTCCATGTGGATTCGACCCTTGCTTGCCCTAACTACTTGTTTAGGTTTGCTAGGATTTATTTGATTAGGTGATACGACGACTATCCCCCCTATCAAATTGGCACCCGTGATCGCGGGGTTACTGCGCATCGGTAAAAAAAAAAGTCATACGTTACCCGCGATCGCGGCCTTCACTGCCGCGATCACGGTTCCTCCACGGTGTTCCTTCCATGGCGATTTTTCCACGGCGGTTCATTCATGGCGGTTCTGAGGCGGTCTTTCTTCATCATGTTCGCGAGCAACAACCGGTGTACCCTTGATCCATCCATTGTTGTTGTTCCATGCGGTACGTCTTCACCTGTGCGTCACCACCTGTGCATACTGAGTTCGGAGTTCCAGCATTCCATGATCCATCTCTTGGGAAGTTCGACTGTTGAAATGGTGATGAAGTGTATGGGGATCCCTACATCCCTGAGTACCTTCCTGGCGTTATTGACAAAGACTACCACCCCGGTGTACACTCAGTGAGTTCTTTCTTTCTTCCCCTTACTTTTTTCTTTGTCTTCCATACATTGAGGACAATGCATGATTTAAGCATGGGGGAGTAGAAGTATTCACTATCTATCTTGTACATATTCTTTTTCCAGCATTGCACTTTGAATTTCAGCATTTTGATTTTATTTTATTTATAAAAAAAAATTGAAAAAGTCAAAAATCAAAAAAGACATACATGAAAATCCTGGGACAAGTCGAAAACCCGAAAGGGCGGCTTGGGTAATAAGCAGGTGGCCCGGACCAGCGCTAGGCTGGGGTAAAAAGGTGTCTGAGTGACGTGAGCATATGTGAGCACATCTATGAAAAAAATATGAGCGGCTAGGATGAAAACCCAAAAGGGCTCCTAGGCAAAATGAGTGAAAAGAAGAGGAGTGATTTTAGGATCTCATTTTACCTGGAGGGGCGACATAAGAAGAGGAGACAAAGAAGGATTGTCGGGTAGGTCACTCTGGGAGGCATAAGGAGTCATAGATGGAGGCTAGGATTAGAGGTCACTTTACACCATTGGATGTCCGGGTTGAGCTTGGGGGAAGTACTATGCTTGCCCTCAAGCTTGTTGAGTTGTGGATGTGTTGTAGATGAGATTGGTGTCAGGAGCTTGGCATGGGTTAGGTAACTCTTAGTTGGAGGATATGCTTCCTGAGACCTTGGGTGCTGCATTGGAGGAGTAGACTTTCTTTTAGTTTACTCGAGGACGAGCAAAGGTCAAAGCATGGGGTAGTTTGATAAGCACTACTTTGTAGGGCTTAACTAAGAGTTATTAGAGGGTTTTATTGGTGCCATTCGGGTAGATTTAGACACATTCATGTGCATGGTGTTTGGGGGCGAAGATTGGTGTTTTGGTGGTGTTTTGAGCTTATTGGAGTACATTTGAAGATTCGGGATATGGAGCCACCAAGGAGTATGGAGTTAGAGAGGAGAAGTGTGGATTTGGTGGTCTGGAAAAGCAAATTGAAGATATCCAGAGGAAGAGAAGTTGACCACTGAGGAGACGAAGAAGAACCGAGGAGAGAGTCCACACGAGAGTAGAAGAACAATTTGCTGAATTCAATTGATTCGTTCTCTCTACGAAGATGTCCAAATGCAGTGATTCCAATTCGAGGAGTTAGATATTGAAGTCTACTACAAGTCCCCAAAATATGAGCACAATCCGAGTTGGGAATCAAAAGTTATTAAGTTTTTACGAAAGTGGTACAGAAGTTGAGAATCGAGCATTAACCGCGATCGCGGGTCTTGGGCCGCGATCGCGGGTCATCAGCGCCGAAAGCTGCGTCTTTTCCTGAGCTTATCTTTTCAGATTTCTTTTTCCCTTTTTCTTATTTTTAATTTAGTTTGTTTCTTAATGGGCTAGGTCATTTTGTTAAGAGCCCTATAAATACTTTCTTTTAGCATTAGGGTTGAAATCTTTCACACTTTAGTTGCAATTTTCATTCATCGTTGTTTTCTTTTCCTTTGAAGTTTTCACCATGTCTATGAGGAGCTAAGCCTCTTTGGCTTAGTCCGGTAATGGAAGCATGAGTTTATTCATCTGGTTGTGAGGTTTTGTTCCTATCTATTTATTCCTATTGAGTTATATTATCTCTTCTAAGCTTATTCCATTGGATTTCATTAATTGCACTAGCCCGCGCAACTAATTGTTATTGGTGATTTTCATATTGCTAGGATTAGGAAACTGTTGGGCTAACGTCCTATTCTGCTATAGCAACTACAATTTACATGCTCTGGTTGAAATTGTTCTATTGTAGGGAGAGATAATTACATGGTAAATGCATCTAAGCGAGCGTTCTGTGTATCCTGGTTAATTCTTATATGCATTGCTGCCTTTGGGTTGAACCTTTAGTGGTACTAGGGTTATTCATTGGTAAGGGTTCTTTGTGGAAGGTTTCCCTCTGAATTTACATAAGATCGGGACAGGAAAAACCGAATAGGAAGATAGGACTTAATCTATGAACAACCTCTGAATGACTTATGTGGACATTACTTGGCTAAGTGTTTTTTCTCTATTGATATTTCATCCATTCTACTTTGTTTTGTTTGTTTTGCATGTGACCAACCAACCTACAAAATCCCCCTCTTGTTACTATTGCATGCGAACAACACATAGATTAATCCCTTCCTCCATGTGGATTCGACCCTTGCTTGCCCTAACTACTTGTTTAGGTTTGCTAGGATTTATTTGATTAGGTGATACGACGACTATCCCCCCTATCAAATTGGCACCCGTGATCGCGGGGTTACTGCGCATCGGTAAAAAAAAAAGTCATACGTTACCCGCGATCGCGGCCTTCACTGCCGCGATCACGGTTCCTCCACGGTGTTCCTTCCATGGCGATTTTTCCACGGCGGTTCATTCATGGCGGTTCTGAGGCGGTCTTTCTTCATCATGTTCGCGAGCAACAACCGGTGTACCCTTGATCCATCCATTGTTGTTGTTCCATGCGGTACGTCTTCACCTGTGCGTCACCACCTGTGCATACTGAGTTCGGAGTTCCAGCATTCCATGATCCATCTCTTGGGAAGTTCGACTGTTGAAATGGTGATGAAGTGTATGGGGATCCCTACATCCCTGAGTACCTTCCTGGCGTTATTGACAAAGACTACCACCCCGGCGTACACTCAGTGAGTTCTTTCTTTCTTCCCTTTACTTTTTTCTTTGTCTTCCATACATTGAGGACAATGCATGATTTAAGCATGGGGGAGTAGAAGTATTCACTATCTATCTTGTACATATTCTTTTTCCAGCATTGCACTTTGAATTTCAGCATTTTGATTTTATTTTATTTAAAAAAAAAAATTGAAAAAGTCAAAAATCAAAAAAAAATACATGAAAATCCTTGGACAAGTCGAAAACCCGAAAGGGCGGCTTGGGTAATAAGCAGGTGGCCCGGACCAGCGCTAGGCTGGGGTAAAAAGGTGTCTGAGTGACGTGAGCATATGTGAGCACATCTATGAAAAAAATATGAGCGGCTAGGATGAAAACCCAAAAGGGCTCCTAGGCAAAATGAGTGAAAAGAAGAGGAGTGATTTTAGGATCTCATTTTACCTGGAGGGGCGACATAAGAAGAGGAGACAAAGAAGGATTGTCGGGTAGGTCACTCTGGGAGGCATAAGGAGTCATAGATGGAGGCTAGGATTAGAGGTCACTTTACACCATTGGATGTCCGGGTTGAGCTTGGGGGAAGTACTATGCTTGCCCTCAAGCTTGTTGAGTTGTGGATGTGTTGTAGATGAGATTGGTGTCAGGAGCTTGGCATGGGTTAGGTAACTCTTAGTTGGAGGATATGCTTCCTGAGACCTTGGGTGCTGCATTGGAGGAGTAGACTTTCTTTTAGTTTACTCGAGGACGAGCAAAGGTCAAAGCATGGGGTAGTTTGATAAGCACTACTTTGTAGGGCTTAACTAAGAGTTATTAGAGGGTTTTATTGGTGCCATTCGGGTAGATTTAGACACATTCATGTGCATGGTGTTTGGGGGCGAAGATTGGTGTTTTGGTGGTGTTTTGAGCTTATTGGAGTACATTTGAAGATTCGGGATATGGAGCCACCAAGGAGTATGGAGTTAGAGAGGAGAAGTGTGGATTTGGTGGTCTGGAGAAGCAAATTGAAGATATCCAGAAGAAGAGAAGTTGACCACTGAGGAGACGAAGAAGAACCGAGGAGAGAGTCCACACGAGAGTAGAAGAATAATGTGCTGAATTCAATTGATTCTCTCTCTCTACAAAGATGACCAAATGCATTGATTCCAATTCGAGGAGTTAGATCTTGAAGTCTACTACAAGTCCCCAAAATATGAGCGCAATCCGAGTTGGGAATCAAAAGTTATTAAGTTTTTACGAAAGTGGTGCAGAAGCTGAAAATCGAGCATTAACCGCGATCGCGGGTCTTGGGCCGCGATCGTGGGTCATCAGCGCCGAAAGCTGCGTCTTTTCCTGAGCTTATCTTTTCAGATTTCTTTTTCCCTTTTTCTTATTTTTAATTTAGTTAGTTTCTTAATGGGCTAGGTCATTTTGTTAAGAGCCCTAAAAATACTTTCTTTTAGCATTAGGGTTGAAATCTTTCACACTTTAGTTGCAATTTTCATTCATCGTTGTTTTCTTTTCCTTTGAAGTTTTCACCATGTCTATGAGGAGCTAAGCCTCTTTGGCTTAGTCCGGTAATGGAAGCATGAGTTTATTCATCTGGTTGTGAGGTTTTGTTCCTATCTATTTATTCCTATTGAGTTATATTATCTCTTCTAAGCTTATTCCATTGGATTTCATTAATTGCACTAGCCCGCGCAACTAATTGTTATTGGTGATTTTCATATTGCTAGGATTAGGAAACTGTTGGGCTAACGTCCTATTCTGCTATAGCCACTACAATTTACATGCTCTGGTTGAAATTGTTCTATTGTAGGGAGAGATAATTACATGGTAAATGCATCTGAGCGAGCGTTCTGTGTATCCTGGTTAATTCTTATATGCATTGCTGCCTTTGGGTTGAACCTTTAGTGGTACTAGGGTTATTCATTGGTAAGGGTTCTTTGTGGAAGATTTCCCTCTGAATTTACATAAGATCGGGACAGGAATAACTAAATAGGAAGATAGGACTTAATCTATGAACAACCTCTGAATGACTTATGTGGACATTACTTGGCTAAGTGTTTTTCTCTATTGATATTTCATCCATTCTACTTTGTTTTGTTTGTTTTGCATGTGACCAACCAACCTACAAAATCCCCCTCTTGTTACTATTGCATGCGAACAACACATAGATTAATCCCTTCCTCCATGTGGATTCGACCCTTGCTTGCCCTAACTACTTGTTTAGGTTTGCTAGGATTTATTTGATTAGGTGATACGACGACTATCCCCCCTATCAAATTGGCACCCGTGATCGCGGGGTTACTGTGCATCGGTAAAAAAAAAAAAAAAAAGTCATACGTTACCCGCGATCGCGGCCTTCACTGCCGCGATCGCGGTTCCTCCACAGTGTTCCTTCCATGGCGATTTTTCCACGACGGTTCATTCATGGCGGTTCTGAGGCGGTCTTTCTTCATCATGTTTGCGAGCAACAACCGGTGTACCCTTGATCCATCCATTGTTGTTGTTCCATGCGGTACGTCTTCACCTGTGCGTCACCACCTGTGCATACTGAGTTCGGAGTTCTAGCATTCCATGATCCATCTCTTGGGAAGTTCGACTGTTGAAATGGTGATGAAGTGTATGGGGATCCCTACATCCCTGAGTACCTTCCTGGCGTTATTGACAAAGACTACCACCCCGGCGTACGCTCAGTGAGTTCTTTCTTTCTTCCCCTTACTTTTTTCTTTGTCTTCCATACATTGAGGACAATGCATGATTTAAGCATGGGGGAGTAGAAGTATTCACTATCTATCTTGTACATATTCTTTTTCCAGCATTGCACTTTGAATTTCAGCATTTTGATTTTATTTTATTTTAAAAAAAAAATTGAAAAAGTCAAAAATCAAAAAAGACATACATGAAAATCCTAGGACAAGTCGAAAACCCGAAAGGGCGGCTTGGGTAATAAGCAGGTGGCACGGACCAGCGCTAGGCTGGGGTAAAAAGGTGTCTGAGTGACGTGAGCATATGTGAGCACATCTATGAAAAAAATATGAGCGGCTAGGATGAAAACCCGAAAGGGCTCCTAGGCAAAATGAGTGAAAAGAAGAGGAGTGATTTTAGGATCTCATTTTACCTGAAGGGGCGACATAAGAAGAGGAGACAAAGAAGGGTTGTCGGGTAGGTCACTCTGGGAGGCATAAGGAGTCATAGATGGAGGCTAGGATTAGAGGTCACTTTACACCATTGGATGTCCGGATTGAGCTTAGGGGAAGTACTATGCTTGCCCTCAAGCTTGTTGAGTTGTGGATGTGTTGTAGATGAGATTGGTGCCAGGAGCTTGGCATGGGTTAGGTAACTCTTAGTTGGAGGATATGATTCCTGAGACCTTGGGTGCTGCATTGGAGGAGTAGACTTTCTTTTAGTTTAGTCGAGGACGAGCAAAGGTCTAAGCATGGGGGAGTTTGATAAGCACTAATTTGTAGGGCTTAACTAAGAGTTATTAGAGGGTTTTATTGGTGCCATTCGGGTAGATTTAGACACATTCATGTGCATGGTGTTTGGGGGCGAAGATTGGTGTTTTGGTGGTGTTATGAGCTTATTGGAGTACATTTGAAGATTCGGGATATGGAGCCACCAAGGAGTATGGAGTTAGAGAGGAGAAGTGTGGAATTGGTGGTTTGGAGAAGCAAATTGAAGATATCCAGAGGAAGAGAAGTTGACCACTGAGGAGACGAAGAAGAACCGAGGAGAGAGTCCACACGAGAGTAGAAGAACAATGTGCTGAATTCAATTGATTCGCTCTCTCTACGAAGATTTCCAAATGCAGTGATTCCAATTCGAGGAGTTAGATCTTGAAGTCTACTACAAGTCCCCAAAATATGAGCGCAATCCGAGTTGGGAATCAAAAGTTATTAAGTTTTTACGAAAGTGGTGCAGAAGCTGAAAATCGAGCATTAACCGCGATCGCGGGTCTTGGGCCGCGATCGCGGGTCATCAGCGCCGAAAGCTGCGTCTTTTCCTGAGCTTATCTTTTCAGATTTCTTTTTCCCTTTTTCTTATTTTTAATTTAGTTAGTTTCTTAATGGGCTAGGTCATTTTGTTAAGAGCCCTATAAATACTTTCTTTTAGCATTAGGGTTGAAATCTTTCACACTTTAGTTGCAATTTTCATTCATCGTTGTTTTCTTTTCCTTTGAAGTTTTCACCATGTCTATGAGGAGCTAAGCCTCTTTGGCTTAGTCCGGTAATGGAAGCATGAGTTTATTCATCTGGTTGTGAGGTTTTGTTCCTATCTATTTATTCCTATTGAGTTATATTATCTCTTCTAAGCTTATTCCATTGGATTTCATTAATTGCACTAGCCCGCGCAACTAGTTGTTATTGGTGATTTTCATATTGCTAGGATTAGGAAACTGTTGGGCTAACGTCCTATTCTGCTATAGCAACTACAATTTACATGCTCTGGTTGAAATTGTTCTATTGTAGGGAGAGATAATTACATGGTAAATGCATCTGAGCGAGCGTTCTGTGTATCCTGGTTAATTCTTATATGCATTGCTGCCTTTGGGTTGAACCTTTAGTGGTACTAGGGTTATTCATTGGTAAGGGTTCTTTGTGGAAGGTTTCCCTCTGAATTTACATAAGATCGGGACAGGAATAACCGAATAGGAAGATAGGACTTAATCTATGAACAACCTCTGAATGACTTATGTGGACATTACTTGGCTAAGTGTTTTTCTCTATTGCTATTTCATCCATTCTACTTTGTTTTGTTTGTTTTGCTTGTGACCAACCAACCTACAAAATCCCCCTCTTGTTACTATTGCATGCGAACAACACATAGATTAATCCCTTCCTCCATGGGGATTCGACCCTTGCTTACCCTAACTACTTGTTTAGGTTTGCTAGGATTTATTTGATTAGGTGATACGACGACTATCCCCCCTATCAAATTGGCACCCGCGATCGCAGGGTTACTGCGCATCGGTAAAAAAAAAAAAGTCGTACGTTACCCGCGATCGCGGACTTCACTGCCGCGATCGCGGTTCCTCCACGGTGTTCCTTCCATGGCGATTTTTCCACGACGGTTCGTTCATGGCGGTTCTGAGGCGGTCTTTCTTCATCATGTTCGCGAGCAACAACCGGTGTACCCTTGATCCATCCATTATTGTTGTTCCATGCGGTACGTCTTCACCTGTGCGTCACCACCTGTGCATAATGAGTTCGGAGTTCCATCATTCCATGATGCATCTCTTGGGAAGTTCGACTGTTGAAGTGGTGATGAAGTTTATGGGGATCCCTACATCCCTGAGTACCTTCCTGGCGTTATTGACAAAGACTACCACCCCGGCGTACGCTCAGTGAGTTCTTTCTTTCTTCCCCTTACTTTTTTCTTTGTCTTCCATACATTGAGGACAATGCATGATTTAAGCATGGGGGAGTAGAAGTATTCACTATCTATCTTGTACATATTCTTTTTCCAGCATTGCACTTTGAATTTCAGCATTTTGATTTTTTTTTAAAAAAAAAATTTGAAAAAGTCAAAAATCAAAAAAGACATACATGAAAATCCTAGGACAAGTCGAAAACCCGAAAGGGCGGCTTGGGTAATAAGCAGGTGGCCCGGACCAGCGCTAGGCTGGGGTAAAAAGGTGTCTGAGTGACGTGAGCATATGTGAGCACATCTATGAAAAAAATATGAGCGGCTAGGATGAAAACCCGAAAGGGCTCCTAGGCAAAATGAGTGAAAAGAAGAGGAGTGATTTTAGGATCTCATTTTACCTGGAGGGGCGACATAAGAAGAGGAGACAAAGAAGGATTGTCGGGTAGGTCACTCTGGGAGGCATAAGGAGTCATAGATGGAGGCTAGGATTAGAGGTCACTTTACACCATTGGATGTCCGGGTTGAGCTTAGGGGAAGTACTCTGCTTGTCCTCAAGCTTGTTGAGTTGTGGATGTGTTGTAGATGAGATTGGTCCCAGGAGCTTGGCATAGGTTAGGTAACTCTTAGTTGCAGGATATGCTTCCTGAGACCTTGGGTGCTGCATTGGAGGAGTATACTTTCTTTTAGTTTACTTGAGGACGAGCAAAGGTGTAAGCATGGGGGAGTTTGATAAGCACTACTTTGTAGGGCTTAACTAAGAGTTATTAGGGGGTTTTATTGGTGCCATTCGGGTAGATTTAGACACATTCATGTGCATGGTGTTTGGGGGCGAAGATTGGTGTTTTGGTGGTGTTTTGAGCTTATTGGAGTACATTTGAAGATTCGGGATATGGAGCCACCAAGGAGTATGGAGTTAGAGAGGAGAAGTGTGGATTTGGTGGTCTGGAGAAGCAAATTGAAGATATCCAGAGGAAGAGAAGTTGACCACTGAGGAGACGAAGAAGAACCGAGGAGAGAGTCCACACGAGAGTAGAAGAACAATGTTCTGAATTCAATTGATTCGTTCTCTCTACGAAGATGTCCAAATGCAGTGATTCCAATTCGAGGAGTTAGATCTTGAAGTCTACTACAAGTCCCCAAAATATGAGCGCAATCCGAGTTGGGAATCAAAAGTTATTAAGTTTTTACGAAAGTGGTGCAGAAGCTATAAATCGAGCATTAACCACGATCACGGGTCTTGGGCCACGATCGCGGGTCATCAGCGCCGAAAGCTGCGTCTTTTCCTGAGCTTATCTTTTCAGATTTCTTTTTCCCTTTTTCTTATTTTTAATTTAGTTAGTTTCTTAATGGGTTAGGTCATTTTGTTAAGAGCCCTATAAATACTTTCTTTTAGCATTAGGGTTGAAATCTTTCACACTTTAGTTGCAATTTTCATTCATCGTTGTTTTCTTTTCCTTTGAAGTTTTCACCATGTCTATGAGGAGCTAAGCCTCTTTGGCTTAGTCCGGTAATGAAAGCATGAGTTTATTCATCTGGTTGTGAGGTTTTGTTCCTATCTATTTATTCCTATTGAGTTATATTATCTCTTCTAAGCTTATTCCATTGGATTTCATTAATTGCACTAGCCCGCGCAACTAGTTGTTATTGGTGATTTTCATATTGCTAGGATTAGGAAACTGTTGGGCTAACGTCCTATTCTGCTATAGCAACTACAATTTACATGCTCTGGTTGAAATTGTTCTATTGTAGGGAGAGATAATTACATGGTAAATGCATCTGAGCGAGCGTTCTGTGTATCCTGGTTAATTCTTATATGCATTGCTGCCTTTGGGTTGAACCTTTAGTGGTACTAGGGTTATTCATTGGTAAGGGTTCTTTGTGGAAGATTTCCCTCTGAATTTACATAAGATCGGGACAGGAATAACTGAATAGGAAGATAGGACTTAATCTATGAACAACCTCTGAATGACTTATGTGGACATTACTTGGCTAAGTGTTTTTCTCTATTGGTATTTCATCCATTCTACTTTGTTTTGTTTGTTTTGCTTGTGACCAACCAACCTACAAAATCCCCCTCTTGTTACTATTGCATGCGAACAACACATAGATTAATCCCTTCCTCCATGTGGATTCGATCCTTGCTTGCCCTAACTACTTGTTTAGGTTTGCTAGGATTTATTTGATTAGGTGATACGACGACTATCCCCCCTATCAAATTGGCACCCGCGATCGCGGGGTTACTGCGCATCGGTAAAAAAAAAAAAAAAAAAAAGTGGTACGTTACCCGCGATCGCGGCCTTCACTGCCGCGATCGCGGTTCCTCCACGGTGTTCCTTTCATGGCGATTTTTCCACGACGGTTCGTTCATGGCGGTTCTGAGGCAGTCTTTCTTCATCATGTTCGCGAGCAACAACCGGTGTACCCTTGATCCATCCATTGTTGTTGTTCCATGCGGTACGTCTTCACCTGTGCGTCACCACCAGTGCATACTGAGTTCGGAGTTCCAGCATTCCATGATGCATCTCTTGGGAAGTTCAACTGTTGAAGTGTTGATGAAGTTTATGGAGATCCCTACATCCCTGAGTACCTTCCTGGCGTTATTGACAAAGACTACCACCCCGGCGTACGCTCAGTGAGTTCTTTCTTTCTTCCCCTTACTTTTTTCTTTGTCTTCCATACATTGAGGACAATGCATGATTTAAGCATGGGGGAGTAGAAGTATTCACTATCTATCTTGTACATATTCTTTTTCCAGCATTGCACTTTGAATTTCAACATTTTGATTTTTTTTTTAAAAAAAAAAATTGAAAAAGTCAAAAATCAAAAAAGACATACATGAAAATCCTGGGACAAGTCAAAAATCCGAAAGGGCGGCTTGGGTAATAAGCAGGTGGCCCGGACCAGCGCTAGGCTGGGGTAAAAAGGTGTCTGAGTGACGTGAGCATATGTGAGCACATCTATGAAAAAAATATGAACGGCTAGGATGAAAACCCGAAAGGGCTCCTAGGCAAAATGAGTGAAAAGAAGAGGAGTGATTTTAGGATCTCATTTTACCTGGAGGGGCGACATAAGAAGAGGAGACAAAGAAGGATTGTCGGGTAGGTCACTCTGGGAGGCATAAGGAGTCATAGATGGAGGCTAGGATTAGAGGTCACTTTACACCATTGGATGTCCGGGTTGAGCTTGGGGGAAGTACTCTGCTTGCCCTCAAGCTTGTTGAGTTGTGGATGTGTTGTAGATGAGATTGGTGCCAGGAGCTTGGCATGGGTTAGGTAACTCTTAGTTGGAGGATATGCTTCCTGAGACCTTGGGTGCTGCATTGGAGGAGTAGACTTTCTTTTAGTTTACTCGAGGACGAGCAAAGGTCTAAGCATGGGGGAGTTTGATAAGCACTACTTTGTAGGGCTTAACTAAGAGTTATTAGAGGGTTTTATTGGTGCCATTCGGGTAGATTTAGACACATTCATGTGCATGGTGTTTGGGGGCGAAGATTGGTGTTTTGGTGGTGTTTTGAGCTTATTGGAGTACATTTGAAGATTCGGGATATGGAGCCACCAAGGAGTATGGAGTTAGAGAGGAGAAGTGTGGATTTGGTGGTCTGGAGAAGCAAATTGAAGATATCCAGAGGAAGAGAAGTTGACCACTGAGGAGACGAAGAAGAACCGAGGAGAGAGTCCACACGAGTGTAGAAGAACAATGTGCTGAATTCAATTGATTCGTTCTCTCTACTAAGATGTCCAAATGCAGTGATTCCAATTCGAGGAGTTAGATCTTGAAGTCTACTACAAGTCCCCAAAATATGAGCGCAATCCGAGTTGGGAATCAAAAGTTATTAAGTTTTTACGAAAGTGGTGCAGAAGCTGAAAATCGAGCATTAACCGCGATCGCGGGTCTTGGGCCGCGATCGCGGGTCATCAGCGCCGAAAGCTGCGTCTTTTCCTGAGCTTATCTTTTCAGATTTCTTTTTCCCTTTTTCTTATTTTTAATTTAGTTAGTTTCTTAATGGACTAGGTCATTTTGTTAAGAGCCCTATAAATACTTTCTTTTAGCATTAGGGTTGAAATCTTTCACACTTTAGTTGCAATTTTCATTCATCGTTGTTTTCTTTTCCTTTGAAGTTTTCACCATGTCTATGAGGAGCTAAGCCTCTTTGGCTTAGTCCGGTAATGGAAGCATGAGTTTATTCATCTGGTTGTGAGGTTTTGTTCCTATCTATTTATTCCTATTGAGTTATATTATCTCTTCTAAGCTTATTCCATTGGATTTCATTAATTGCACTAGCCCGCACAACTAGTTGTTATTGGTGATTTTCATATTGCTAGGATTAGGAAACTGTTGGGCTAACGTCCTATTCTGCTATAGCAACTACAATTTACATGCTCTGGTTGAAATTGTTCTATTGTAGGGAGAGATAATTACATGGTAAATGCATCTGAGCGAGCGTTCTGTGTATCCTGGTTAATTCTTATATGCATTGCTGCCTTTGGGTTGAACCTTTAGTGGTACTAGGGTTATTCATTGGTAAGGGTTCTTTGTGGAAGGTTTCCCTCTGAATTTACATAAGATCGGGACAGGAATAACCGAATAGGAAGATAGGACTTAATCTATGAACAACCTCTGAATGACTTATGTGGACATTACTTGGCTAAGTGTTTTTCTCTATTGGTATTTCATCCATTCTACTTTGTTTTGTTTGTTTTGCTTGTGACCAATCAACCTACAAAATCCCCTTCTTGTTACTATTCCATGTGAACAACACATAGATTAATCCCTTCCTCCATGTGGATTCGACCCTTGCTTGCCCTAACTACTTGTTTAGGTTTGCTAGGATTTATTTGATTAGGTGATACGATGACTATCCCCCCTATCAAATTGGCACCCGCGATCGCGGGGTTACTGCGCATCGGTAAAAAAAAAAAAAGTCGTACGTTACCCGCGATCGCGGCCTTCACTGCCGCGATCGCGGTTCCTCCACGGTGTTCCTTCCATGGCGATTTTTCCACGGCGGTTCATTCATGGCGGTTCTGAGGCGGTCTTTCTTCATCATGTTCACGAGCAACAACCGGTGTACCCTTGATCCATCCATTGTTGTTGTTCCATGCGGTACGTCTTCACCTGTGCGTCACCACCTGTGCATACTGAGTTCGGAGTTCCAGCATTCCATGATCCATCTCTTCGGAAGTTCGACTGTTGAAGTGGTGATGAAGTTTATGGGGATCCCTAAATCCTTGAGTACCTTCCTGGCGTTATTGACAAAGACTACCACCCCGGCGTACGCTCAGTGAGTTCTTTCTTTCTTCCCCTTACTTTTTTCTTTGTCTTCCATACATTGAGGACAATGCATGATTTAAGCATGGGGGAGTAGAAGTATTCACTATCTATCTTGTACATATTCTTTTTCCAGCATTGCACTTTGAATTTCAGCATTTTGATTTTTTTTTTTTAAAAAAAAATTGAAAAAGTCAAAAATCAAAAAAGACATACATGAAAATCCTGGGACAAGTCAAAAACCCGAAAGGGCGGCTTGGGTAGTAAGCAGGTGGCCCGGACCAGCGCTAGGCTGGGGTAAAAAGGTATCTGAGTGACGTGAGCATATGTGAGCACATCTATGAAAAAAATATGAGCGGCTAGGATGAAAACCCGAAAGGGCTCCTAGGCAAAATGAGTGAAAAGAAGAAGAGTGATTTTAGGATCTCATTTTACCTGGAGGGGCGACATAAGAAGAGGAGACAAAGAAGGATTGTCGGGAAGGTCACTCTGGGAGGCATAAGGAGTCATAGATGGAGGCTAGGATTAGAGGTCACTTTACACCATTGGATGTCCAGGTTGAGCTTGGGGGAAGTACTCTGCTTGCCCTCAAGCTTGTTGAGTTGTGGATGTGTTGTAGATGAGATTGGTGCCAGGAGCTTGGCATGGGTTAGGTAACTCTTAGTTGGAGGATATGCTTCCTGAGACCTTGGGTGCTGCATTGGAGGAGTAGACTTTCTTTTAGTTTACTCGAGGACGAGCAAAGGTCTAAGCATGGGGGAGTTTGATAATCACTACTTTGTAGGGCTTAACTAAGAGTTATTAGAGGGTTTTATTGGTGCCATTCGGGTAGATTTAGACACATTCATGTGCATGGTGTTTGGGGCGAAGATTGGTGTTTTGGTGGTGTTTTGAGCTTATTGGAGTACATTTGAAGATTCGGGATATGGAGCCACCAAGGAGTATGGAGTTAGAGAGGAGAAGAGTGGATTTGGTGGTCTGGAGAAGCAAATTGAAGATATCCAGAGGAAGAGAAGTTGACCACTAGGGAGACGAAGAAGAACCAAGGAGAGAGTCCACACGAGAGTAGATGAACAATGTGCTGAATTCAATTGATTCGTTCTCTCTAAGAAGATGTCCAAATGCAGTGATTCCAATTCGAGGAGTTAGATCTTGAAGTCTACTACAAGTCCCCAAAATATGAGCGCAATCCGAGTTGGGAATCAAAAGTTATTAAGTTTTTACGAAAGTGGTGTAGAAGCTGAAAATCGAGCATTAACCGCGATCGCGGGTCTTGGGCCGCGATCGCGGGTCATCAGCGCCGAAAGCTGCGTCTTTTCCTGAGCTTATCTTTTCATATTTCTTTTTCCCTTTTTCTTATTTTTAATTTAGTTAGTTTCTTAATGGGCTAGGTCATTTTGTTAAGAGCCCTATAAATACTTTCTTTTAGCATTAGGGTTGAAATCTTTCACACTTTAGTTGCAATTTTCATTCATCGTTGTTTTCTTTTCCTTTGAAGTTTTCACCATGTCTATGAGGAGCTAAGCCTCTTTGGCTTAGTCCGGTAATGGAAGCATGAGTTTATTCATCTGGTTGTGAGGTTTTGTTCCTATCTATTTATTCCTATTGAGTTATATTATCTCTTCTAAGCTTATTCCATTGGATTTCATTAATTGCACTAGCCCGCGCAACTAGTTGTTATTGGTGATTTTCATATTGCTAGGATTAGGAAACTGTTGGGCTAACGTCCTATTCTGCTATAGCAACTACAATTTACATGCTCTTGTTGAAATTGTTCTATTGTAGGGAGAGATAATTACATGGTAAATGCATCTGAGCGAGCGTTCTGTGTATCCTGGTTAATTCTTATATGCATTGCTGCCTTTGGGTTGAACCTTTAGTGGTACTAGGGTTATTCATTGGTAAGGGTTCTTTGTGGAAGGTTTCCCTCTGAATTTACATAAGATCGGGACAGGAATAACCGAATAGGAAGATAGGACTTAATCTATGAACAACCTCTGAATGACTTATGTGGACATTACTTGGCTAAGTGTTTTTCTCTATTGATATTTCATCCATTCTACTTTGTTTTGTTTGTTTTGCTTGTGACCAACCAACCTACAAAATCCCCCTCTTGTTACTATTGCATGCGAACAACACATAGATTAATCCCTTCCTCCATGTGGATTCGACCCTTGCTTGCCCTAACTACTTGTTTAGGTTTGCTAGGATTTATTTGATTAGGTGATACGACGACTATCCCCCCTATCAAATTGGCACCCGCGATCGCAAAGTTACTGCGCATCGGTAAAAAAAAAAAAAAAAGTCGTACGTTACCCGCGATCGCGGCCTTCACTGCCGCGATCGCGGTTCCTCCACGGTGTTCCTTCCATGGCGATTTTTCCACGGCGGTTAATTCATGGCGGTTCTGAGGCGGTCTTTCTTCATCATGTTCGCGAGCAACAACCGGTGTACCCTTGATCCATCCATTGTTGTTGTTCCATGCGGTACGTCTTCACCTGTGCGTCACCACCTGTGCATACTGAGTTCGGAGTTCCAGCATTCCATGATCCATCTCTTCGGAAGTTCGACTGTTGAAGTGGTGATGAAGTTTATGGGGATCCCTAAATCCCTGAGTACCTTCCTGGCGTTATTGACAAAGACTACCACCCCGGCGTACGCTCAATGAGTTCTTTCTTTCTTCCCCTTACTTTTTTCTTTGTCTTCCATACATTGAGGACAATACATGATTTAAGCATGGGGGAGTAGAAGTATTCACTATCTATCTTGTACATATTCTTTTTCCAGCATTGCACTTTGAATTTCAGCATTTTGATTTTTTTTTTAAAAAAAAAATTGAAAAAGTCAAAAATCAAAAAAGACATACATGAAAATCCTGGGACAAGTCAAAAACCCGAAAGGGCGGCTTGGGTAATAAGCAGGTGGCCCGGACCAGCGCTAGGCTGGGGTAAAAAGGTGTCTGAGTGACGTGAGCATATGTGAGCACATCTATGAAAAAAATATGAGCGGCTAGGATGAAAACCTGAAAGGGCTCCTAGGCAAAATGAGTGAAAAGAAGAGGAGTGATTTTAGGATCTCATTTTACCTGGAGGGGCGACATAAGAAGAGGAGACAAAGAAGGATTGTCGGGTAGGTCACTCTGGGAGGCATAAGGAGTCATAGATGGAGGCTAGGATTAGAGGTCACTTTACACCATTGGATGTCCAGGTTGAGTTTGGGGGAAGTACTCTGCTTGCCCTCAAGCTTGTTGAGTTATGGATGTGTTGTAGATGAGATTGGTGCCAGGAGCTTGGCATGGGTTAGGTAACTCTTAGTTGGAGGATATGCTTCCTGAGACCTTGGGTGCTGCATTGGAGGAGTAGACTTTCTTTTAGTTTACTCGAGGACGAGCAAAGGTCTAAGCATGGGGGAGTTTGATAAGCACTACTTTGTAGGGCTTAACTAAGAGTTATTAGAGGGTTTTATTGGTGCCATTCGGGTAGATTTAGACACATTCATGTGCATGGTGTTTGGGGGCGAAGATTGGTGTTTTGGTGGTGTTTTGAGCTTATTGGAGTACATTTGAAGATTCGGGATATGGAGCCACCAAGGAGTATGGAGTTAGAGAGGAGAAGTGTGGATTTGGTGGTCTGGAGAAGCAAATTGAAGATATCCAGAGGAAGAGAAGTTGACCACTGAGGAGACGAAGAAGAACCAAGGAGAGAGTCCACACGAGAGTAGAAGAACAATGTGCTGAATTCAATTGATTCGTTCTCTCTACGAAGATGTCCAAATGCAGTGATTCCAATTCGAGGAGTTAGATCTTGAAGTCTACTACAAGCCCCCAAAATATGAGCGCAATCCGAGTTGGGAATCAAAAGTTATTAAGTTTTTACGAAAGTGGTGCAGAAGCTGAAAATCGAGCATTAACCGCGATCGCGGGTCTTGGGCCGCGATCGCGGGTCATCAGCGCCGAAAGCTGCGTCTTTTCCTGAGCTTATCTTTTCAGATTTCTTTTTCCCTTTTTCTTATTTTTAATTTAGTTAGTTTCTTAATGGGCTAGGTCATTTTGTTAAGAGCCCTATAAATACTTTCTTTTAGCATTAGGGTTGAAATCTTTCACACTTTAGTTGCAATTTTCATTCATCGTTGTTTTCTTTTCCTTTGAAGTTTTCACCATGTCTATGAGGAGCTAAGCCTCTTTGGCTTAGTCCGGTAATGGAAGCATGAGTTTATTCATCTGGTTGTGAGGTTTTGTTCCTATCTATTTATTCCTATTGAGTTATATTATCTCTTCTAAGCTTATTCCATTGGATTTCATTAATTGCACTAGCCCGCGCAACTAGTTGTTATTGGTGATTTTCATATTGCTAGGATTAGGAAACTGTTGGGCTAACGTCCTATTCTGCTATAGCAACTACAATTTACATGCTCTTGTTGAAATTGTTCTATTGTAGGGAGAGATAATTACATGGTAAATGCATCTGAGCGAGCGTTCTGTGTATCCTGGTTAATTCTTATATGTATTGCTGCCTTTGGGTTGAACCTTTAGTGGTACTAGGGTTATTCATTGGTAAGGGTTCTTTGTGGAAGGTTTCCCTCTGAATTTACATAAGATCGGGACAGGAATAACCGAATAGTAAGATAGGACTTAATCTATGAACAACCTCTGAATGACTTATGTGGACATTACTTGACTAAGTGTTTTTCTCTATTGGTATTTCATCCATTCTACTTTGTTTTGTTTGTTTTGCTTGTGACCAACCAACCTACAAAATCCCCTTCTTGTTACTATTGCATGCGAACAACACATAGATTAATCCCTTCCTCCATGTGGATTCGACCCTTGCTTGCCCTAACTACTTGTTTAGGTTTGTTAGGATTTATTTGATTAGGTGATACGACGACTATCCCCCCTATCAAATTGGCACCCGCGATCGCGGGGTTACTGTGCATCAGTAAAAAAAAAAAAGTCGTACGTTACCCGCGATCACGGCCTTCACTGCCGCTATCGCGGTTCCTCCACGGTGTTCCTTCCATGGCGATTTTTCCACGGCGGTTCATTCATGGCGGTTCTGAGGCGGTCTTTCTTCATCATGTTCACGAGCAACAACCGGTGTACCCTTGATCCATCCATTGTTGTTGTTCCATGCGGTACGTCTTCACCTGTGCGTCACCACCTGTGCATACTGAGTTCGGAGTTCCAGCATTCCATGATCCATCTCTTGGGAAGTTCGACTATTGAAGTGGTGATGAAGTTTATGGGGATCCCTACATCCCTGAGTACCTTCCTGGCGTTATTGACAAAGACTACCACCCCGGCGTACGCTCAGTGAGTTCTTTCTTTCTTCCCCTTACTTTTTTCTTTGTCTTCCATACATTGAGGACAATGCATGATTTAAGTATGGGGGAGTAGAAGTATTCACTATCTATCTTGTACATATTCTTTTTCCAGCATTGCATTTTGAATTTCAGCATTTTGATTATTTTTTTTAAAAAAAAAAATTGAAAAAGTCAAAAATCAAAAAAGACATACATGAAAATCCTGGGACAAGTCAAAAACCCAAAAGGGCGGCTTGGGTAATAAGCAGGTGGCCCGGACAAGCGCTAGGCTGGGGTAAAAAGGTGTTTGAGTGACGTGAGCATATGTGAGCACATCTATGAAAAAAATATGAGCGGATAGGATGAAAACCCGAAAGGGCTCCTAGGCAAAATGAGTGAAAAGAATAGGAGTGATTTTAGGATCTCATTTTACCTGGAGGGGCGACATAAGAAGAGGAGACAAAGAAGGATTGTCGGGTAGGTCACTCTGGGAGGCATAAGGAGTCATAGATGGAGGCTAGGATTAGAGGTCACTTTACACCATTGGATGTCCGGGTTGAGCTTGGGGGAAGTACTCTACTTGCCCTCAAGCTTGTTGAGTTGTAGATGTGTTGTAGATGAGATTGGTGTCAGGAGCTTGGCATGGGTTAGGTAACTCTTAGTTGGAGGATATGCTTCCTGAGACCTTGGGTGCTGCATTGGAGGAGTAGACTTTCTTTTAGTTTACTCGAGGACGAGCAAAGGTCTAAGCATGGGGGAGTTTGATAAGCACTACTTTGTAGGGCTTAACTAAGAGTTATTAGAGGGTTTTATTGGTGCCATTCGGGTAGATTTTGATGAGGAATCGACCCCACAATTAGTGCCAACCTTTGATGGACCGATCACTAGGTCAAGGGCGAAGGAACTGCGTCAAGAGCTGGAGACGTTTATGGCACATGCACTATCACATGACGAAGAGGACAAGTCCAAAGTCAAGGCGTTGACTTTAATGGTCAACGTTACCTATGTTTAATAGTCTTATTAATTTCTGCATTGGATATTTTTAGGATTATTATTTAATTGTGTTAAGCTTTCTATTTTCGGATATTTCGGAAATAATTGTATCCTTTTGGGAAGCATAGGGCCGGCCACACCTTAGGGTATTAAAAGGCTCCCTTGTCTTCTTCCTTAGGAGATTTCTCATATTTGTAAAACACAAAACAGAGCTTTGTTTGCTTTGAACTTTGCTCCCCGTGAGAGTCTCAATCGATTGTTACTTCTTGCTTAGTTGTTTTCGTCTTTGTCAAGTCCCTCTGGAGTTGGTGATTTTGTACATCATAAGCACCCTCTCCGTGCTCCAAGTTCGTTAGCGATTCTTGGTTGTGTGGCGTTGTAGAGATCGGGTTGGTAGATCGTTCGACAAGGTTCCTTGCTTCCAACGCAAGAGGGTTTTCTCGTCGTTTCTATTGGTTCTTTCTTATCATCCATTCATTTGCTTCACTTCCGCCATATTCTAATTGTTCTTGTTTTTCATTGTTTTGATATTCGTTGCCTAGATCCATCCACGACGCGGCTAACCCCGTATCAATTGGTATCAAGAGCTTTGTGACTTCGAATCGCCTTTGACGGTTACCAGATTCATCATCACAAAAATTGAATCTTCCTGTTTCTCAATCGTCAATTGAATTTCTTTGTTTGAGTCACATTAGTGAATTGATTAGTCTGACTGATTGCTTGCTTTTGTTTGTCTTGGAAAGGAGTTCGTTGTGGTTGATTGTGACTACGAGGATCAACAAAAACCGTACCAAAACCGTACCAAATTTTTTTTCGGCCCCCACCCACCATTGTTGTTCGTCCCCAAGCTTGGTGAGCAAGACAACCAAGGCGTACAGGTTCGTGCAAGCGCAAGAGATCAGGTTGTTACAAATTTTGGAAATTTTGAAATCTTTGCTTAATTATCTAGAGATTTTATTTTATTTTAGTAGAGTAATATCCCAGGAAAAATAAGTTGCCAAAAAGAAAATCAAAAAAAAGGCATCTGGGATTCTTTTGATTAAAATTTAATCTCTAGGCAAATATTGTTACGATTGCCAAAAACAAAAAAAATTGTACCAGCAAAGGAAAGTTCCCATTCAAAATTCAAAAAAAAAATCGAACCTACCGCTAGGTCAGCGCCGCCACTAGGTCTCGCCCGCCGTTTTCCTGTGTTCGGCCGCCGCCTCCCCAGCGTCACCATCACCGCCTCGCACGTCTCCCCAGCACCTTGTCGTCGCCGGTTTCCTCTCTTCGGCCGTCGACTCACAAGCTTTACCATCACCCGCCGCCTGCATCAGCCCATATCTGCACAGCCCAGAAACCCCGCCACCGCCGCCTTCTTCTCCGACCCAGATCTACAGAGCCCCGGCGCGCGTTCTCCCTCGCGCACCGGTGTCGCCGTCGACTTCGACATCCCAGCCCCGATCGGCAGAAGCATCGCCGCTGTTTCCCTCTTGTCCGAACCCGTCCACCCTCTCGATCGGCACCGCAGTACACCCTCGGCGCCGCCGTCCCCCTCTTGTCCGAACCCTTTCTACCCTTCCACTCCCTCTGGTCACTCTCGGCTCCGACTGGCTTCGTTCCGAGTCGACAAAGGTACGTCTTTTTGACTTGCAATTCGCATTTCTTGAGTTTGAAACACATTTATAGCCCCATCTCTGGTTACAATTCATTCTTGTAGCTATAGTAGTGTCGCTTTCTTGTTGAGTCGTTCTTTAGTATCGCTTTTGTTTGAGTCATTTTCGTCGTTCGTCTACTTGTCTGGTCTACTACATCACTGCTTGACCTTGAATTGTTGCGTATGGTGAGCACACCGAGGACTTGTCTTTTACGAGCCTAACTTCGCAGGTTGTTCAATCGCCGAGTGCAAACACTTGAGCGTTTTGGTTTTACTAACTTTAACGTCTTTCTGTGTTCGTCTAAGTGGTGATCATGACAGGTTCCGGTGATGAACAGGTTGCCGCGACTGGCCCCCTTGTCGATATGCAAGCCATGATGCAACAGTTGGCCTCTACAGTCGCACAATTGTCTTCAAAGTTTGACTCCTTGGAGAATCGCTCCAACCAAGCACCGCCTGCGCATGGGCATATTGGTCCATCAAATGCCGCACCATTCCCGGCCACCGAACCCCTAGTCGACCAAGCCGAGGCCTACCAAGCAGCTATGGACGCACACCAGCTACCGGGAGTAAATGGCACCAATCGCACACGTCCTATGGCCGCCCGTCGGAATCCGCCACCCGCGCCTCGTGGTAGGTTTGATTCACCTCCTTCGTCTCCTCGTTCTAGTTTATGGGGTGATGATGATATGCAGGACTATGAGCGCGAGGAGCGTAATGAGTGGCGTCCTTACCGCCCACGGTATGACCGCGAGCAACCTCGGCGACGTGACGCCGAGCAAGACGGCATTGGACGGATCAAAGTGAAGATCCCGGCTTTTGATGGCAAGTGTGACCCGGACGTCTACCTTGAGTGGGAGACGAAGATTGAGCAGATTTGGAGTTGTCACAATTTTCCCGAAGATAAAAAGGTACAACTCGTTGCTCTTGAATTTGTTGGTTATGCTTTGGTTTGGTGGGATTCTGTTGTGAAGGCTCGAAGACAAGCCATGGACCCTCCGGTCGCCACATGGAACCAGATGCGAGCTTTGATGAGGACTCGCTTCGTGCCTCGTCACCACAATAGAGTTCTCCGCAACCGTTTGAAGAATATGAGGCAAGGCGCCTTAGGTGTTGAAGAGGTATACAACAATATGCAGATAGCCATGGCCCGCGGCAACGTCGTCGAGGATGAAGAAGCCACGATGTCCAGGTATCTTCGTATTTTGCATCCTCATTTAGCTGACACTATAGAATTGTATCCCTATTCTACCATGACAGATTTGCTACACCAAGCAATTAAAGTGGAGAGACAATTCAAGTCCAGCTACAGCCAGCAACACCGACCCGTGCCTCAACGTCAATCATGGCGTCCCGACCAGCAGCAGGGCCGCACCAGCCACCAGCGAAACCGCCCCGCCGCCGGTCAACCTCGCGGCAACGAGCCCAATTCTCGTGGCGCGTACCCTTCTACCTTCACCGCACCACAGCAGCCCACACGACCAGCCCCTACAGCTTTACGCGGTAATCCTACTGATCCTACACCTAGAGCTAGAGATATCACTTGCTTTAAATGTCAAGGAAAGGGTCATTACATGAAGGATTGTCCTAATAGTCGTGGCTTGATGATTAATCATTTGGGTGAGTAT
Organism: Rheum nobile; assembly: GCA_027886185.1. NCBI lineage: Eukaryota > Viridiplantae > Streptophyta > Magnoliopsida > Caryophyllales > Polygonaceae > Rheum > Rheum nobile. The sequence goes on from WOAB01000056.1 coordinate 15,515,003, forward strand.
GAGTCTGAATCTGACAATTTAGTTGCTAGCAATGATATGAATGAGCATGCCGATGATGATGATTTGGATTTTATTGAATATGAGCATGGTGATTCATTAATTGTTAGGAGGACTTTGCATGTTACTCAAGCTCCTTGTGATGATAATCAGCGTGAGAATTTATTTCATACCAGATGTCTTGTTAAAGGGAAAGTGTGCAACATGATTATTGATGGTGGTAGTTGTTGTAATATTGCTAGTGTTGAATTAGTTAATAAACTACAACTCCCTACTTTTTTGCATCCTCGACCTTATAGACTTCATTGGATGAATGACTGTGGTGAACTCAAGGTGAATAAGCAGTTAAAATTACTCTTAAGCTAGGAACCTATGAGGATCAAATTTTATGTGATGTTGTTCCTATGCAAGCTTGTCATATCTTGTTGGGTCGTCCTTGGCAATTTGATAGAAATGTTATTCATAATGGACGTACTAACCAGCATACCTTTGAGTTTCGTGGTAGGAAAGTGGTGTTGAAACTGATGACGCCGCTTCAAGTGGCTGAGGCTTATGATAAGAAAAGAGAGGTCGATCGTAAGGGTAAGTCCCCAGCCGACCCTTCCCCTGGCACACCACGGCCCGACCTCACCCTCGCCTCCTCTCCTGCCATTAGCCCAAGCCACGGCCGAGTGCTCCTAGCCTCCAGCCGAGCCCACCTGGTAGATTACCTTCCCCCGGACGTCGCCCTCATGTCCCTTTGTCAGGCCTATACCCTGTTAGGTGACGACGACCGAGCTACACTCCCAGCTACTGTCCGGACCCTTTTAGATGAGTTCCTTGATGTATTCCCGGATGAGATACCCCATGGCCTACCCCCTATTAGAGGCATTGAGCACCAGATAGACCTCATACCCGGTGCTACCCTACCCAACCGGCCTGCCTATAGGATGAACCCTACTGAGACCCAGGAAATCCATAACCAAGTACAGGACCTTCTGGATAAAGGGTATGTTAGAGAGAGTCGTTCCCAGTGTGTTGTGCATGTCTTACTCGTCCCCAAAAAGGACAATACTTGGCGTATGTGTGTTGATTGCAGGGCTATTAATAATATTACGATCAAGTACAGGCACCCAATTCCGAGGCTCGATGATATGTTGGATGAGCTCCATGGCGCCTCCACCTTCTCTAAGATAGATCTACGCAGTGGCTACCATCAAATCTGGATGAAGGAAGGAGACGTGTGGAAGACTGCATTCAAGACGAAGTTTGGTTTGTATGAGTGGCTTGTTATGCCTTTCGGTTTGACTAACGCCCCCTCTACTTTTATGCGTCTTATGAATCATGTCTTGAGATCATTTATTGGTAGATTTGTTGTAGTTTACTTTGATGATATTCTGATTTACAGCAAATCTTTGGAAGCTCATGCCGCGCACCTCAGGGAAGTTTTATCCACTCTCAGAGCTGTACAGTTGTATGGGAATCTGAAGAAGTGTGATTTTTGCACTGACAAAGTTGTGTTTCTTGGTTTTGTAGTGAGTGCTCATGGACTGCAAGTCGATCAGGAGAAGGTGAATGCCATCCGCGACTGGCCGACCCCGAAGACCTTAGGTGACGTGCGCAGTTTCCACGGCCTGGCTGGCTTCTACAGGCGGTTCGTTAGAGATTTTAGCACCATTGCAGCCCCGCTGATGGAAATCACTAAGAAGAATACTCCATTCCGGTGGGGTACAGCTCAAGAAACTGCGTTCTAGACTCTCAAGGATCGTTTGACACACGCACCATTGCTGGTTCTGCCTGACTTCACTCGCCCCTTTGAAGTGGAGTGTGACGCCTCTGGCATTGGTATTGGAGGAGTCCTCATGCAGGAAGGTAAGCCTATTGCCTTCTTTTCTGAAAAGTTGAAAGGTGCGTGCTTGAATTATTCTACTTATGATACGGAATTATATGCCTTGTTTCGAGTGCTGAAAACTTGGCAACACTACCTATGGCCTAGAGAATTTGTGCTTAAAACTGATCATGAGTCCTTAAAGCATTTTAGGAGTCAAGATAAGTTGGATAGGAGGCATGGTAGGTGGATGGAATTCATAGAAACATTTCCCTATGTGATTAAGTATAAGAAAGGAAAAGATAATGTAGTAGTTGATGCCCTTTTCTAGGAGACATACACTGTTGACCACTTTGGATGCTCGAGTCCTTGGATTCGTGTATATTAAGGAGTTGTATGATATGAATGCTGATTTTGGTGTGATTTATAAGCATTGTGTGGAAAAGGGTTCATTTGATAAGTTCTTCTTGTTTGATGGATTCTTGTTTCGAGTTGATAAAGTGTGCATTCCTGTTTGTTCTCTACGTTTATTACTTGTTGATGAGTCCCATAGGGGTGGATTGATGGGTCATTTTGGTAGAGATAAGACTTATAACATGTTGCATACTCATTTCTTTTGGCCCCACATGCTTAGGGATGTCGAGAATTTTATCAAACGCTGTGTTGAATGCTTACAGGGTAAATCTAAAGTGAAACCGCATGGTCTTTATACTCCTTTACCTATTCCTTGCTATCCTTGGGTTAATATTAGTATGGATTTTATTGTTGGATTGCCTAGGACTAAGAAGGGGAGAGATTCTATATTTGTGGTTGTTGATAGGTTCTCTAAGATGGCTCACTTTATTGCATGCCATAAAACTGACGATGCTAGGAATGTGGCTGATTTGTTCTTTAGAGAGATTGTTCGGTTGCATGGTGTCCCTCGAACTATTGTTAGTGATAGGGATGTTAAATTTCTGAGTTACTTTTGGAAGACCTTGTGGGGTAAACTTGGTACTAAATTGTTGTTCTCTACTGCTAGTCACCCCCAAACTGATGGTCAAACTGAGGTAACTAACCGGACATTAGGTACTGTCCTTAGGACTATTATTAAATCTAATCTGACAAGTTGGGAGGATGCCTTACCACATGTTGAGTTTGCTTATAATAGGACTATTCATTCTTCTACTCAGATGTCCCCTTTTGAGTGTGTGTATGGTTTGAATCCCCTAACCCCTTTGGATCTTAAGTCGTTTCCTTTACCGGAACGAGCAGACTTTGATGCTGATAGACAGGTTGAGTTCATGAAGGAGCTGCACGAGCGGACTAAGGCTCGTTTAGAAGCTACTGCGGAGAAGAGCGCAGCCCGAGCTAATCACGGACGGCGTCAAGTGTTGTTCAAGCCCGACGACTTGGTGTGGCTACATCTGCGCAAGGAACGGTTCCCGGAGTAGAGGAAGTCGAAGCTGTCTCCCAGAGGTGATGGCCCGTTCAAGGTGCTGAAGAGAGTAGGCGACAATGCCTATGTGTTAGAGCTGCCCGAAGACTATGGAGTGAGCCCGATATTCAATGTCGGGGACCTTACTCCTTATACAGCCACTGATGTTGATGACTCGAGGACGAGTCCTTTTCAAGAAGGGGAGAATGATGAGGAATCGACCCCACAATTAGTGCCAACCTTTGATGGACCGATCACTAGGTCAAGGGCGAAGGAACTGCGTCAAGAGCTGGAGACGTTTATGGCACATGCACTATCACATGACGAAGAGGACAAGTCCAAAGTCAAGGCGTTGACTTTAATGGTCAACGTTACCTATGTTTAATAGTCTTATTAATTTCTGCATTGGATATTTTTAGGATTATTATTTAATTGTGTTAAGCTTTCTATTTTCGGATATTTCGGAAATAATTGTAGCCTTTTGGGAAGCATAGGGCCGGCCACACCTTAGGGTATTAAAAGGCTCCCTTGTCTTCTTCCTTAGGAGATTTCTCATATTTGTAAAACACAAAACAGAGCTTTGTTTGCTTTGAACTTTGCTCCCTGTGAGAGTCTCAATCGATTGTTACTTCTTGCTTAGTTGTTTTCGTCTTTGTCAAGTCCCTCTGGAGTTGGTGATTTCGTATATCATAAGCACCCTCTCCGTGCTCCAAGTTCGTTAGCGATTCTTGGTTGTGTGGCGTTGTAGAGATCGGGTTGGTAGATCGTTCGACAAGGTTCTTTGCTTCCAACGCAAGAGGGTTTTCTCGTCGTTTATATTGGTTCTTTCTTATCATCCATTCATTTGCTTCACTTCCGCCATATTCTAATTGTTCTTGTTTTTCATTGTTTTGAGATTCGTTGCCTAGATCCATCCCCGACGCGGCTAACCCCATATCAGATTTAGACACATTCATGTGCATGGTGTTTGGGGGCGAAGATTGGTGTTTTGGTGGTGTTTTGAGCTTATTGGAGTACATTTGAAGATTCGGGATATGGAGCCACCAAGGAGTATGGAGTTAGAGAGGAGAAGTGTGGATTTGGTGGTCTGGAGAAGCAAATTGAAGATATCCAGAGGAAGAGAAGTTGACCACTGAGGAGACGAAGAAGAACCAAGGAGAGAGTCCACACGAGAGTAGAAGAACAATGTGCTAAATTCAATTGATTCGTTCTCTCTACGAAGATGTCCAAATGCAGTGATTCCAATTCGAGGAGTTAGATCTTGAAGTCTACTACAAGTCCCCAAAATATGAGCGCAATCCGAGTTGGGAATCAAAAGTTATTAAGCTTTTACGAAAGTGGTGCAGAAGTTGAAAATCGAGCATTAACCGCGATCGCGGGTCTTGGGCCGCGATCGCGGGTCATCAACGCCGAAAGCTGCGTCTTTTCCTGAGCTTATCTTTTCAGATTTCTTTTTCCCTTTTTCTTATTTTTAATTTAGTTAGTTTCTTAATGGGCTAGGTCATTTTGTTAAGAGCCCTATAAATACTTTCTTTTAGCATTAGGGTTGAAATATTTCACACTTTAGTTGTAATTTTCATTCATCGTTGTTTTCTTTTCCTTTGAAGTTTTCACCATGTCTATGAGGAGCTAAGCCTCTTTGGCTTAGTCCGGTAATGGAAGCATGAGTTTATTCATCTGGTTGTGAGGTTTTGTTCCTATCTATTTATTCCTATTGAGTTATATTATCTCTTCTAAGCTTATTCCATTGGATTTCATTAATTGCACTAGCCCGCGCAACTAGTTGTTATTGGTGATTTTCATATTGCTAGGATTAGGAAACTGTTGGGCTAACGTCCTATTATGCTATAGCAACTACAATTTACATGCTCTGGTTGAAATTGTTCTATTGTAGGGAGAGATAATTACATGGTAAATGCATCTGAGTGAGCGTTATGTGTATCCTGGTTAATTCTTATATGCATTGCTGCCTTTGGGTTGAACCTTTAGTGGTACTAGGGTTATTCATTGGTAAGGGTTCTTTGTGGAAGGTTTCCCTCTGAATTTACATAAGATCGGGACGGGAATAACCGAATAGGAAGATAGGACTTAATCTATGAACAACCTCTGAATGACTTATGTGGACATTACTTGGCTAAGTGTTTTTCTCTATTGATATTTCATCCATTCTACTTTATTTTGTTTGTTTTGCTTGTGACCAACCAACCTACAAAATCCCCTTCTTGTTACTATTGCATGCGAACAACACATAGATTAATCCCTTCCTCCATGTGGATTCGACCCTTGCTTGCCCTAACTACTTGTTTAGGTTTGCTAGGATTTATTTGATTAGGTGATACGACGACTATCCCCCCTATCAAATTGGCACCCGCGATCGCGGGGTTACTGCGCATCGGTAAAAAAAAAAAAAAAAAAAAAAAGTCGTACGTTACCTGCGATCGCGGCCTTCACTGTCGCGATCGCGGTTCCTCCACGGTGTTCCTTCCATGGCGATTTTTCCACGGCGGTTCTGAGGCGGTCTTTCTTCATCATGTTCGCGAGCAACAACCGGTGTACCCTTGATCCATCCATTGTTGTTGTTCCATGCGGTACGTCTTCACCTGTGCGTCACCACCTGTGCATACTGAGTTCGGAGTTCCAGCATTCCATGATCCATCTCTTGGGAAGTTCGACTGTTGAAGTGGTGATGAAGTTTATGGGGATCCCTACATCCCTGAGTACCTTCCTGGCGTTATTGACAAAGACTACCACCCCGGCGTACGCTCAGTGAGTTCTTTCTTTCTTCCCCTTACTTTTTTCTTTGTCTTCCATACATTGAGGATAATGCATGATTTAAGCATGGGGGAGTAGAAGTATTCACTATCTATCTTGTACATATTCTTTTTCCAGCATTGCACTTTGAATTTCAGCATTTTGATTTATTTATTTTTAAAAAAAAATTGAAAAAGTCAAAAATCAAAAAAGACATACATGAAAATCCTGGGACAAGTCGGAAACCCGAAAGGGCGGCTTGGGTAATAAGCAGGTGGCCCGGACCAGCGCTAGGCTGGGGTAAAAAGGTGTCTGAGTGACGTGAGCTTATGTGAGCACATCTATGAAAAAAAATACGAGTGGCTAGGATGAAAACCCGAAAGGGCTCCTAGGAAAAATGAGTGAAAAGAAGATGAGTGATTTTAGGATCTCATTTTACCTGGAGGGGCGACATAAGAAGAGGAGACAAAGAAGGATTGTCGGGTAGGTCACTCTGGGAGGCATAAGGAGTCATAGATGGAGGCTAGGATTAGAGGTCACTTTACACTATTGGATGTCCGGGTTGAGATTGGGGGAAGTACTCTGCTTGCCCTCAAGTTTATTGAGTTGTGGATGTGTTGTAGATGAGATTGGTGCCAGGAGCTTTGGCATGGGTTAGGTAACTCTTAGTTGGAGGATATGTTTCCTGAGACCTTGGGTGCTATATTGGAGGAGTAGACTTTCTTTTAGTTTACTCAAGGACGAGCAAAGGTCTAAGCATGGGGGAGTTTGATAAGCACTACTTTGTAGGGCTTAACTAAGAGTTATTAGAGGTTTTATTGGTGCCATTCGGGTAGATTTAGACACATTCTTGTGTATGGCGTTTGGAAACGAAGTTGGTGTTTTTGGAGGTGTTTGAGCTACTTTGGATATCATGAAGACACTGAGGAAGGAAGTCATCAAGAGAAGACGCCAAGGAGTGAAGAGGAGACGAGTTGGTGCAAGGAAAAGGACAAGAATGCCGAGCATTAACCGCGATCGCGGGCCTCGGAGCATGTCGAGAGTTTTCTGCGGGCGCGGAGAGATTGAAGGGCGCGGAGCCACATGGGCCGGGATCAAGGTCCACCACCCGCGATCGCGGGTCTGACACGGCAGGAGCTCGGACTTATTCCGAATTATCTTTTTAGTTTTATTTTCCCTTTTTCTTATTTCTAATTTAGTTATTTTCTTAATGGGCTAGGTCATTTGTTAGAGCCCTATAAATACTTTCTTTTAGCATTAGGTTTAGGAGTCCACACTCTTATTCCACTCTTTAGAGACAAGTTCTAGTTTTTGCACTTTCAATTCATCGTTGTTTTATTTCTTTTGAAGTTTCACCATGACTATGAGGAGCTAAGCCTCTTTGGCTTAGTCTGGCAATGGAAGCTTAAGTTTTGATTATTGGTTGTGAGTTAATGTTCCCTTTCTTAATTCCTATTGGATTATATTATCTCTTCTAAGCTTATTCCATTGGATTTCATTAATTGCACTAGCCCGCGTAACTAGTTGTTGTTGGTGATTTTCATATTGCTAGGATTAGGAAACTATTGGGCTAACGTCCTATTCCGCTGTAGCAACTATAATTTACATGCTCTGGTTGAAATTGTTCTATTGTAGGGAGAGATAATTACATGGTAAATGCATCTGAGCGAGCGTTCTGTGTATCCTGGTTAATTCTTATATGCATTGCTGCCTCTGGGTTGAACCTTTAGTGATACTAGGGTTATTCATTGGTAAGGGTTCTTAGTGGAAGGTTTCCCTCTGAATCTACACAAGATTGGGATAGGAATAATCATAGGAAGGAATTGGAAGTAATCTAGGATCAACCAACCAAAACTTAAGTGGAAATTGCCTGGCTAAGTGTTTTCTCACATTTGATTGCATATTATTTATTCTGTTTTATTTCTTACTTGATTTAAACCTCACAAACCCCCCTTGTTACTGCTATTCGATTTGTATTCGATTTGTGATAAGAAAATAGACGTTTGTGATTCTCTTGGGATTTCGACCCTTGCTTGCTTACTATACTAGTTTGAAAGTTGAGGTTTACTTTGATTTGGCATAACGACCTTAGGCCACGTCAGTGCGTCACGGACGTAATGTGTTGGTTCGTGACGGGGGGATTGGTTTGGTACGTGACGGACGAACCCGTGCGTGAAATAAAAATGTTACCCGTGCGTGAAATAGCAAGGGCCTATATATATATATGCTATGGTATATTAAAATAAACAAAGAAAAAATTAATTACTTAAATTACAAAGTAGCCTATAATTATACTTATGTATTTTATATTGGTTTATAAACCCTATAGTAAAAACCGATCGGAAAATCTAACATATTATATACTAAGGGTGATAAACTAATCCTAAAGGCAAACTATAACTTTAGGCCTATTTAAGCCTTTGATTTTGTCTTTAAAAGTTAGCATTCAATGACGTAGAATACTAACTTTTAAATATATATAGATATAGATGGTTATTTTTCATGCGTAATAGAAATATAAATTGAACTATGTTAAAAATTTAACGTGAAGATATAAGAATTATACAACGATATGAAAATGAGGACTTTTTAATTGATTAATATGTAGTAATTGTATATAATTGTGAATCAAAAACTTTGTATATTATATAGACAATTATAGATTATTAATATAATTGTTAATATATGAAATTATCACTTTAGTACTTTTTGGATTTGAGAAATTGTTTAAATTTTATGATAAATAAATAAGGCATGAAATGAAGAAAAAAAATTAATTCATCTTTAAAAGTTAGCATTCAATGACCTAGAATGCTAACTTTTAAATATATATATATATATATATATATGGTTATTTTTCATGCTTAATAGAAATATAAATTGAACTATGTTGAAAATTTAACGTGAAGATATAAATATGAAAATGAGGACTTATTAATTGATTAATATGTAGTAATTGTATATAATTGTGAACCAAAAACTTTTTATATTATATAGAAGATTATATATTATTGATATAATTGTTAATATATGAAATTGTCACTTTAGTACTTTTCGGATTTGAGAAATTGTTTAAATTTTGGGCTAAATAAATAAGGCAAGAAATGAAGAAAAAAAAAACAATTCATCTTTAAAAGTTAGCATTCAATGACCTAGAATGCTAACTTTTAAATATATAATATAGATGGTTGTTTTTCATGCTTAATAGAAATATAAATTGAACTATGTTGAAAATTTAACGTGAAGATATAAGAGTTATACAACGATATGAAAATGAAGACTTTTCAATTGATTAATATGTAGTAATTGTATATAATTGTGAATCAAAAACTTTTTATATTATATAGAAGATTATAGATTATCAATATAATTGTTAATATATGAAATTGTCACTTTAGTAATTTTTGGATTTGAGAAAGTGTTTAAATTTTGGGCTAAATAAATAAGGCATGAAATGAAAAAAAAAAACTAATTCATTTTTAAAAATTAGCATTCAATGACATAAAATATTAACTTGTAAATATATATAGATATAGATAGATTTATAAATATATAGATATAACATATATATTATGTATCAGTTTTTAATATATTATACAATAAAAGATTTTTATATTTTTTATAATATATCATACAATTTGTTATTAATTTACATGTATGATAGATTTAAAAAATATCAAAACAAATATATAATAAAGTTTTATAATAAAATTATTCTAATTTTATAATTAATGAGATAGACATGATTATTAAAGACTTTATTTTACATTATATAGATTCGGTCCCCTAAGAAATTTAAAAAAAGGGCTTTACATCTTCACCTCTCTACCGTCTTCCCCGGATCCAAACACAGGTGCACACAAGAGGGAGAATTCCCTTCCCTCAACTCTTACGTTTGCAACATTTTCTTAGAATAAATAAATAATATAAATAAAGAACAAAACAATTTCAACCTTCTCACGTCTATTCTCTCACTCTGCCATTTCAACCATCGATTTGTTTTTTTTAGGAAAAATAAATAAATCTGTCATTCCCCACAATCTTCGTTCCTCTCTACGCATTTCTCCAAAACGTCAATTTTCAGAGAAAGAGAGAGCTAATGGATGCAAATCGGATATCAGCTCCAGGTAAACCCCCCACATTTTCGATTTTTAGTGTGGTTTGTTTCAATTGAATAATGATGTTACGAATTTGAATAAATTTATTTGGTGCTTTACTGGTAAGAAAGGCGGATTTTTTGTGTTCGTGTATATGGATCTCGTTATTTGCAGAAATTTTGGTCCTGATTGTGTCATTAGATTTGATGCACCGTTATGTTTTGTCCAAAAAAAAGAAGTTGCGCGGTTGCAATCATGTATTTGAAATGATTATCTGCGTTGTGCAATATCAGTATCATACAATGGAACAGTGCAAATTTGTGGTTAATTTTCTTTCTTTCTTTTGCTATTCGTAGGAAATGATGGATATAATCATGGCTTTTGTGGAATCAAATTGATTACGTTGGCGTAGAAATTGTTTTTTGAAGAGGGAGAGGGACGAGGAGAGGCAAAAAAATTGGAGATTGTTTACGGTATAGACATATGCCAGGGAGCCAGTCAGCTGAGTCGAGCGATCATGAGGAGGAAACGGGGCCCAGAGAGTTCTGTGCCAATGGCATTTGTATGAAAACAACTGAGGTAGAAGCAAAACTCGATGAAGGCAATATCGAAGAAGCTGAATCCTCATTGCGGGAGGGATTATCTCTCAATTTTGAGGTAGCACACATTGGTTATTATTCTACATCATCTTTTCTTTCAGTAGATTTTCTATGGGAGTATTCTGATGTTTTTGAAATGCATTGTTGCATCCTCTTTTGACTGAAGTAGTTAGTATATACAGTATTATCTATCTGTTTGCTGGTCTGTGTCTCTTTAATAAAGCAGCTGAATGTATCTGAATTTGCTGTCTTATATGTGGAAGGATCTATAAAATGATATTCAAAATGGGCGCTCTCATTGAAATAGGTTGTTTGAGAAGCCAAACTGGATATATGATTTAATACCTAATGCTTTGACTAACTTTCTACATTCTTCAATGTTAAGCATAATACTAGAGGGTAGTAGGTTGAGTAGGTTTCTCTCAAGCCTTTCTATTAATGTTCTCTGTCACAGCACAATCAAAGACTATAACAAGGTTTTCATGAATTAGATGCTTTCAATGAAAATCTGTTGAAATTGAAATTGGGATTTGTGCAGACGATTGGGAGATTAGGAATACTTTTCTAATCATACTATATAAGTGGACTTTATATCAGTGACAATGAATGATCAGAAAAGCTGAATTAAACCAAACCATTCTTCTCAGATTCATGAATGATTACAATCATCTCCTCAAATTTGGATTCACATAGCCGTGATTGGACTTACTTTTCTCTTCAATCTTATAAAGTGGAGTTTGTTTCATGACTGAGTTTCTGAAGTGGACTAACATAGAATAAGGAAAGTGTTTTCTACCTTCTAAATTGGATGTGGGTGTCGTACGAGTATATCTTCATTAATTTTGAGGGCTGCACTAATGGGTCTATACTTACAAGGCTGTCTACCCTTGAACATGCTCACTGAAGTTGTGATGATTTCTGTTTGCTGATTGGGATCACATCTTTTGGTTACATTTATGTTAGCAAATCTGTTTATTGATGAAAGTAGGAAAGCCTACGAGTTATATATATATATTTTTTGCTATACAGTTAGCTACTTCTATGATGATTTACATAAGAATAAATTACCATATACTTATCTAAGAGGGAATTTGAGTGCTTGACATGTTCTGTTTCTCATTATTAAGTTGAACCAGTTTTCATTTTCTACAGGAAGCCAGGGCTCTATTGGGAAGATTGGAGTACCAAAGAGGAAATGTAGAAGGTGCTCTTCGTGTATTTGATGGCATTGATCTTCAGGCTGCTATACAAAGGTTGCAACCTTCTCTTAATGACAAGTCCCAAGGTAAAAAGGGTCGCACCCGCAGTGATTCTGAGAACTCAGTCTCCCAACATGCTGCTAGCCTGGTTCTTGAAGCGATATATCTGAAAGCGAAATCACTTCAGAAACTTGAGAGATTTACTGGTATGGAACTTACAAGTATTGATGACATTTTATGGGTTTTATTGTTCCACATATATCTGCATCCTTCTTCACCTGTGCTCTTCTTCTCTAATGAAAGTAATTTGCTTCTTTCTCTGCAGATGCTGCTGGTGAATGTAAAAGTGTCCTTGACGCTGTTGAAAGTATATTCCAACAGGGCATAGTCGATGTACAAGTTGATACTAGGTTGCAAGAGACAGTTAGCCGAGCTGTAGAACTGCTTCCAGAACTTTGGAAGCAGGCTGGATGTCATGATGAAGCTATCAGCACTTATAGACGTGCTTTGCTCAGTCAATGGAACCTTGATAATGATTGTTGTGCAAGGATTCAGAAAAGATTTGCAGTGTTTCTTTTGTATAGTGGAGTGGAGGCTGGTCCACCGAGCTTATCAGTTCAAGTTGAGGGTTCATATATCCCTAAAAACAATCTGGAAGAGGCGATTCTACTTCTGATGATTCTCTTGCGGAAATATAACCTTGGCAAGACCAAGTGGGACCCATCAGTTATGGAGCACCTTACTTTTGCATTAACTCTCTGCAATCAGACTTCTGTTATAGCAAAGCAACTTGAAGAGCTTATGCCTGGAACTTATCATCGTAGTGACCGTTGGAATGCTTTGGCACTTTGCCACTGTGCTGCAGGGGGAAATAGTGACTCATTAAATTTGTTGAGGAAGTCTTTACACAAGGATGAAAGACCAGATAGCCTTATGCCACTGTTATTGGCTGCAAAGATCTGTAGTGAGGATCCTTTTCTTGCAGCTGAAGGTGCAGAATATGCACAGAGGGCAATCACCAATGCCCAGGGAATAGAAGAACATCTAAAAGGTGTCGCTTTTCGTATGTTAGGGCTTTGTTTCGGCAAGCAAGCAAAAAACTCTTCATCAGATTATGAGAGATCTCATTTACACTCCCAGGCATTGAAGTTCTTGGAGGATGCTATCACTTTCGAACCGAATAATCCTGAAGTGCTTTTTGATCTGGGGGTTCAATATGCAGAGCAACGGAACCTAAACACCGCCTTGCGTTATGTGAAGAAGTTTATTGATGCAACTGGTGGATCCGTACTGAAAGGTTGGAGACTGCTTGCTTTGATTTTGTCTGCTCAAAAACGATTTTCAGAAGCTCAGGTGGTCATTGATGCTGCTCTAGACGAGACAGCAAAATGGGAGCAGAGGCCGCTACTCAGGATGAAAGCAAAGCTAAAAATCTCTCAGTCATTGCCAACAGATGCCATAGAAACATATCGCTATCTCCTGGCATTAGTTCAAGCTCAAAGGAAAGCTTTTGGGCCACCAAGAAGCATTCACCAGGTACTAACCTTCCATTTTCTGTGAGTATGGCTCTTTGCACCTCTTTTTTCTGTCTAGTCTATCTATTTCTGGGACTTTACCAAGTTAGAAACCCAATATAAAATCTAGACAAAAAAGGAAAAGGAAAGCAAACTGCCAAGAGAAGGGTCGTCTGAAAATCGCGAAATACAATGTTTTCTTTTTTTAAAATAGAAATTAAATGATATAATCAAGCATGGAATTAGGTTCCTTCATTTATTATACCTTCTCCCTCGCTTGCTTCTCACCACATATTAATAACAATTTTGAGTACAACTTTAGAGAGATTTAAATTAGCTATTCGGGTACAATGTTTTCCTTCACTTGGGATATAGCTATTTGCTAGAAATACAATGCTTTCCATAAGATGTTTTCCTTCACTTTTTAAATCTCTCTCAACTTGCCAGAGATTTTAAAAAGCTATTTGTGTATGTCTGCTTATGTTGATGCTTGATTCCGTCGCATGATTAATATAGGTCAAAGTTCTATTCATGCACAAGACGTATAAGGAACACCATATTTCTAACTTCAGATGTAATCTGAAACACAAATCAATTTTTCATGCCAATTAAACCATGAGATCCTGCAGACTACCTCTGTAAAAAACGCTTCCTGTAATAGCAAGGAGATCAATATTATTATATGAAGGAATATAATCTCCCAGCGATTAAGAAATGCTCTATGCAATCAGTGAACTGCTAGAATGGAAGGAATGAAGTCAGATAGATCTCGTATAAACTCTCCTCCAGCCCTTTTCCCTGTCTCTATACCTGAATACCATAAAGAACTTGCTCATTGTGAATCTTTTGCTGAATTCCTTGTGTATTAAGTACATACAAATAACATTTCTTGGTTTACATGCTGTTTCCTTTTAGTTTTCTGGACAACTCTGATTGATCATATTATTGCCCTGTTACTCTTTGATAGGCTGATGAGGATAAAATGAGTGAATTTGAAGTTTGGCATGGTCTTGCAAATTTATATTCTACCCTCTCACATTGGAAGGATGTTGAAGTGTGCTTGGAAAAAGCTGGGGCACTGAAGCAATACTCTCCAGAGAAGCTGCACGCTGAAGGCAAGTTTTTGATCTCCAAACATTAGATTAGCAGCCACTTCGGCATTTCAAATTATTATATGTTTCTTCAAGTATAAATTGATCTGTCTTGTCTGTGGAACATCTTGCTACTGGGACTCATGTACAGAAACTCTACAAACTTTCTTACAACAAAAGAATACCTGTGCGGTATGGACGTGTTAAAATTGTAACAGAATGGATATATTGAAGGAATTAGCATTTCTACCAACAGTTTATTCGTAACATAGTTATTTGTCCTGTCACGTCTAATTGGTGGGTGCTTATCGAAAATCTTGAATCTGTCAAGTATATGATTCTACATGTGCACTTATTTACCTTTACAACCTGCAAAATGGCGTGCTTTCTTATATCATGACAGTAACTTTGCTAGTTGGTGATTGTTCTTACTATGGCGATTGTGCCACTGTATCACTCTAAACACGTTGACTTGATTACTCCAGGTATGATGTACGAAGGCAAAGGACAGCTAAAAGACGCCATGACATCTTATTTCAATGCTCTTTTGCAAAATCCGATGTATGTTCCCTGCAAGATAAGATTGGGCGCTCTGTTACCAAAAGTAAGCTGTAGGGCTCTGCCAGCCGCAAGGAGCTTGCTCTCGGACGCACTGCGGGTGGAGCCCACAAACCGAACGGCATGGCATTACCTAGGAATGGTACACAAGGAAGACGGGAGGATGGCAGACGCCATTGAGTGCTTCCAGGCGGCTTCCATTCTTGAAGAATCCGACCCTCTTGAAAGCTTCAGCTCCTTGTCATAGCGCATCTCCTCAGGTAACACCTTTGTTTTATTCGAATTCTTACTCCACAAGTACAGTTGCAAAGAGGTTGAAGAATCAAGGTGATAGACGGAACACTTGACTTAGTTACAGACAAGTAAACAAACAAACAAACAAACAAACATTGTAGAAGGGAAGTGATCAAACGGGAGCGAGAGAAACGTACTCCCAGTAGACCCCTCCAAGTTTGAGGGCGATGCTGGTGAATGAGAACAAGAAGAGTGTAAGTTAACAAGCTTCTGAGTTGTGCTGTAGAATTTAAAATATCTAACAATGCTGTCATCAGACCTTGTTTTTTGGTATGGATGTTGTAAATATACCTTCCATTCAAATTGAGTTCAATTTCCCCCTCTTCAGATGTGTAC
This sequence comes from Rheum nobile, assembly GCA_027886185.1. Lineage (NCBI taxonomy): Eukaryota > Viridiplantae > Streptophyta > Magnoliopsida > Caryophyllales > Polygonaceae > Rheum > Rheum nobile. The sequence continues at coordinate 15,530,663 of WOAB01000056.1, forward strand.
AAAACTTCCGTCTTGATTTTATTACAGCAAATACCAAGTTATTTAAAATAGAACACTAATTTTCAGTACCTTCACTGACCAGTGATGGATTCACATTTAAATATATGTTTTTCATTTTTACCTCTGTTTCAGGGGATGACTGGTTAGCATTTTTTATTCTTTATCTACTCCCATCAGTTTTTGTAACGTAATGTGTTTTTTTTTTTGGTCAAAGTCTGTAACGTAATGTTGATACATGTATATGAGGCTCAACGGCTTTTGAACAAAAATAAAATAAGAGGCTCATCGGCTCAATCCCAAGGTTTGTTTGGACACGTACCATTATTATTTAGGTTCCTATAATAAGAGTATTAGGACCTAAAACAGAGGCTTTCTTGAGAACATAGGCTCAGGACAAAATAAGAACTATTATGGGTTATTGAACCGGGTATTAAACACACCTATAACTTTTTATTATTTACACATATGCATGCGGAATGCATATATTTTTGTTTATGCATTCGAAAACCATACGCATATGGATGCGCAGTGTGGATACATATGCATATATATCTGCAACTGCGCATACATATGCGTATGTATCCGCACTGCGCATACATATGCGTATGTATGCGCTTCTGCATGCGCACACGTTCAAAATTAAACGTTAACGGCAATATTCTGTTTGAACGGAAAATTTTGGATATGATGCCTTGAACGGGAAATTTTAGTATTTGGCCCTATATTTTAATTTATAAATAATTTTAACGTAATTTTTAATTTATAGTTTTACGCACATATATTATAAATAAAAAATTACAAATAAAAAATAATATAACTAAAAAGGTAAAAAAAATATAAATAATTTTGAAATAACAAGTTAGCATGTACTCATGAGCACACACTAGAAAAACCGTAAAATATATAACAAACTATCAAGTTAACCATATTATATATAGAAGTAACTAATTTATCATAAAATTATATAATAATAAACATAGTAAACTTAACTCGTTCGAATTTAAAAAATCTAAAACATTCATAATCAGGATCATTAACGTTAATTAACAGTAAGAATAATCTGTGCATGTGCAGTCATACGGAGTGCGCATACATATGCGTGTGTATTTTTAATGCATATATATAAGTATACGCGTTCCGCATGCGTAGATCAATATATATGTTTCCGCGTTCCACATAGATATAGTGGGTGGGTGTAAATAATAAAAAAATTATGAGTATCTTTAACAACACCCTCGTTGAATCCGTGAATTAAAGACCTGGGTATGACGAAATCCGTGAATTAAAGACCTGGGTATGACGAAATTCGTTTATTTGGTGGTAAACACAATATCAGTTTTGGAAAGTGAAAAACTTTAATCGATTTCCTTCTTCAATTACATCTATAGTATACAATTAGCATGTGTTCCGCATGGACCATATATTTTAAAAATGAATTTAAATTTGTTTATAGTATGTAAAATATAAAAGAGAATTATATAAAAAAAATTAACATGATATATCGGAAAGATAATTTTTTGATTGTAATAATTTATGAGGTGTATTGTAAGATGAAAATTGAAGGTAGATGTGTGAATTTATATTAATAGAAGAAAATATAAATTAGGGATTTTATATAATTATTAAAAATAAATATACACTAAAATAAAACTGCATATTGTATTCTTTATAATGGAGTTTACGGACAATCTATTCACTCTTATTAAATCATGAACACTAATTAAGTATGATATTAATGTTTTTGGTAAGTGTATAATTATATGTATGTTGGTGGATGAACCGTAACGTCAACTATTTACGAACCATCTATCTATATACATATCTTTATAATAGAGTTTACAGACCATTAACGTACATATTATATTACGAACACTAATTAAGTATGATAATAATGTTTTTGGTAAGTGCATAATTATCATGTACAATGGAAAATATTTTGGGATGGTAATTTAGAAAATTTTATAAATAAAAGATAAAATAAGTTATAAATAGAATAAGAGTGAATATATAAATGTACATAATTATTTAATAACGTGATATACTTAGATGAACGACACCAGGGGCGGAACTGGGGGGGGCAGGGGGGTCCTGTGCCCCCCCCCCCCTCGTCCCGAGGTTTTTTTTTCTGCTCATTCTTTATATATATATTTTTTAGGAATTTCGGTAGGTATTCTTGAATTTAAGGGTACTCTGGTCCAATTTCACGTATTTTTTGCACTCAAATTAGGAGGATTTGCTAATAAAATATCTAAATTCATACCCGGACCATCTCAATTTGAATTCTGAAACAACAACTCATTTTCGATCTTATAAATTCGAATCGTGATGGTTAGGGTATTTCGATTTTGGTATAGATTTGCTTGACTTAATTTACTTATAATTCAAATTTAATTTAATTTGATTGATGTGTTAACAAACTTTTATTAAATTGAATTATTCTAAAAAAAAATATAAACAAATTTATTGTGCGAGTAAGAGATTATCAATTTCAAGTGTTTTGAGTCTCCGGCTATTCCTAATAAACCTAAAAACGTTGATAAAGATTAATATTGGTTTTTTAAGAAAGAAAAATGCGAAAGAAAAATGCATGTGAAATTTATATTAATATTATTTATAACTATTTTATTTAATATTAATATATATTAAAAAAATTATGCCCCTCTTTCAAAATTCTCTGATTCCGCTACTAAACGACACGTATGAGAGATAATTATGTCTTTAGTAGTAATATACAGATATACAGATTAATTACATCTATTTATATAATCTAGGCTCTCTCTTCCCATGTCTATTTCCATTTTCATGTATGTATTAATATTTTCTCACTTGAACATGTTAGAAATCAAAGTAAATATGAAGGAATACAAGTAAAAAGTTAAGCATGGCTTCACGAGGAGGTTGCCTATATTGTAATTGATTTTCATATTTGGTTAATTTAATTTTAGTACTTAAATCTGGTAATGGGTGAAAGGTAGAAGGAAATGAATATAAATATTAAAAAAAAAACAAGTTCACAGCGTCGGTGTATAGTTCAACTTCAATCGGTGGATAGTAACAGCAAAATAAGAAAGAAATGCGTTGTTTATTAGATCATTAAATTGATAGAGTTCTTGGTTTTAAGTTTTTTATGACAAGGAACCCACCTTGTGGTGGCAAATGGTGAGACCGTGATCCAGCCGACAAGAGTCAAGAATTGTTTTAAACCGGTTTGCGTCGATCGACTCCACTCAATATATGAATATGGAGAATTAGTGAATTTGGTTTTTCAAGGGCGTAGGCTGGGATCGACTTCAAGAGTATATTATAAGGACTTAAATCTTTGTTAAATTACGGGGTTGACGTAACGTACTAGTATAAGGTCTATTTAACGGGGTTGACGTACTGGTATCTCAATGCTTCAAGTCAGTAAGAGAAATCAAACATCTTTTCTTTATAAATAAATTTTATGTGTCCATTATTATCGAGCTCGAATTAGCCGGCCAACTGGCCGTTAATATTCATTTCACCGTTTGTTAACTACGCCCAAAAGTAATTCCGTCGTCAATTGACTGCGGCCTAAATCAAGTCCCCATAGTTCATATTAAAAGGGGATTTGTAGGATCTGTGCGTTAAAAACAAGGGAACTGAGATACTAAAGTGTTCAGTTCATATGGGCAGCGGAAAAACAAATAAGCAAGTTATCAAGACAAATTACTTAAGGTGGAAACATTTGATAACCAACTAGTTATCTAGGATAAAAATCACCCCTCTTGCGAGGATTCAAAAGTCTACTTGTATATTAATCGTGATTACAATTTCCGAACTTTAAGCGTTTCAGTCTAACTCACTTCAGACTAAACCTAGTTCCCTAGCCAATCACAATTCAACACACAATAGACTTACTTCGACTCAAGCATTTTCTGCTTCTTCTTCTTCTTTTTTCTGATTCACTTTAGAGCTCGTAAAATGCATAACCTAAAAGTACCAGCATCATCACGTATTTATACAACTTGTTTGTCAAGGAAAGATCTCGGATGTGATATTCCTTGAACGAACAAATTCCATAAATCAGTGATGAGATATTTTATCTCTTTCCTCAAATAAGATATAAAATATTCTCTCACCCTAATCCTAATTTACATAATCATATAAAGATACTCTATATGTAAACCGGCTAAAGATCTTCAGTTGTTAGCTTCCGGATTTGGTGAGAAAATCTTCTTCAAAGATTATGTTGCTAGCGCTGGGAATACACAGACGCGGTTCCCATCCAGTTCCCTCGATCTTGATCTTCGCTCACAATGGACTTGTTTCCCTTATCTTTTCAGCTGTGGATAAGACACTAGAGTAGACAATTAAGTTCAAGTGTTTGTCATCGTCAAAACAAGAGAAACAGAGGAAGGGAACTTCATGGGAACTGAAGTTCCAAAAGTTCTATTCCAACAATTTCCCTCTTTTTGATGATGACAAACAATTACCAATATTTAAGCATATAACCAATAGGCAACGTAGGAGACAAATTATGGAAGCAAAGATACTGAGGAGATTGCTTCATAGTTCCCCCTTAATTTTTGAAAATGGTACTTAGTTCCCCCTTAGAATGATATCAGTCCTATTGGTTCCAGGATTCCAGAGTCTATTCCCCCTTTTGACATCATCGAAAAGATAGATTAGTTGCAGAGAATAACACAGTGGGAAACATGTCGAATGAAAAAGCAAGTCACAGCTTAGCAAACAGAATTCATTAATTAAGACAAAAGAGGCACAAGTCAGCTAGCAGACACATAAAGATGAAAACAAACAAGACTGCAGAAAGAAAGTAACCAACAACGCAGGGCAGCTAATGTGCAAGGGAAACCTAGGGAAACTAAGCCAGGTACAAACAGAGGAGCATCAGGTGGAACGGGAAGGCATCCTGGCAGTGAGTTCCCTGATCGCAGCGGCGATATCCAGGAGAGCAGCACATACATCAGCATTGGAGGAAGGTAGTCCAGACTCCTCAAACTCAGACTCAGCAGCACGAGTCTTCTTGGGCTTTACCTCCGGCTCCACATCCACACAAAGGCTGTTGATGTAGGCCATGTCCATGAGGTGCTGATACATGGTCTCAGTGGGAGAAGCCGGGTAGCCGTTGAGTGTAGAGAGCAAGGCTTTGATGATGGTCGGATAAGGCAGGGAGTGGGACAAGTGAGAACGGCAGGCCTGCATATGCAGCATTATGATCCGAGGGAGATCCAGTTTCTCACCAGATAGCATCTTCTCCATAAACACAACCTCGGCAATCTGAGTGACATTCCTCTTTTCCTGACGAGGAATCACATTGTAAATCAGAAAGGAGTGGAGCAGCTTCATAGGAAGGGAGAGATACTTGGTGTGGAGTTCTTTGGGTGGATTGGTGCCAAAGAGGAACTGGACAAAAGCTTCTTTCTTGGATGGCCAGTTCTTCTTGGTAATTTGGAAGAAGCCATCACCAGTGGGGACACCCAGAACGGCCCCAATCATCTCAGCGGTGATGCACAGCACACGACCACCAACTACCACAACAATGTCAGACGGATCATCACCATCAGGAGCCACAGCAAAAGACATGGAGGAGAAAAACCTTCGGACAATAGCATCATCAACCCCAGTAGGTTCAGCGAAGAGATGTGTCCAACCTTGGATCTCAAGCACAGCCCGGAATTGTTCGACTTCAGGGAGATTGGAGGACCAAAGTTGAGAGCCCAGGAAGAGGGGACCAAGAATGTTGCGCTGAGCGAACGACTCCTTTAGGGAAGTCGAGGGCTTTACTGAGGACTTCGACGAGGGCTTTGCACCGGCAGATCTTGCGGAGCGGGTGCGAAGAGCCACAGATGAAGGCTTGGCTTTCTTTGAGCGCGGAGCCTTTGTTTCTTTGATAATTGTGGGCTCATCATCGTCGGAGTCGACTCGAAGTCGCTTGATCAGAGAGGTGCCAACTGATTTTGGTTCCTTTGGGGGCATCGATTCGAGAGAAGAGACCTCTTCACCCAGAGCAGAGTCGTCGGCAGGGGAGGAGTGTTGTTGGGACTGAACGGGGCTAATATGTGGAGATTTGCCCGGGGAGGAGGAGGGGGCCACTTTTGAGGGGGTGGCGTGAGGCGACGGTTCTTTGTGGTCTTTGGAGGGAATGAGGGCAGTTTGAGGAGGAGACGGGGCACTTTCAGTGGGGGCTGATTTTTGTGGAGAAGCAGCAGGGTTTGGGAGCGCCGGCGCCGGAGATGGTGAGGCGACGGCGGAGGCAGTGGCGGGAATGGGGCTCTCTGAGGGCTGAGTGTCTGAAGCCACGGACGCAGAGGATCGTCCATGAGCTGCAAGAAACTCAAGGTCGGCCTTGGAGATGGAGATGTTGATGGTTTCGTCGGCCATGGGAGAAGCTGTGAGAGAGGATTGAATCCGTTGCCTTAATGAATAAGATACGGATTTCCCAAATCCTTCCCGAATCTGCCACAGAAAAGATCACGTCCCATCGAAGATAATCACAACGGCTAGACGCGTGCGGATTGCCATAAATACTTCTGAGCAGAGAGATAAGAGAGAACCCGGAGATCGAGGCGGCAGCAGAGATCACATAACAAGAAGCAAATCCGGTTCCCACTAAGTTCCTTATCAGTACCTGGCTGGGAAGGTCTTGGATGCAAGTATGTATAGGGTATATAAAGCATGAAAAGTACACATCCAAGAGCATATAAAATTCAGGAAGGCAATTTTGACGCTAAGCTAGTAAGTTCCCAGCTGTGGACAATCAGAAAAGGTTCATAGGGAACTACTAGAGAAGCCAGGCAAGGGACAGCTGATAATCAATCATCATTTCGGCTTATTATGAGGGTACAGAGATCAGATTGATTATATATTGTTGAAAGAAATGCACGCAAGATGTTCACACAGCATGTGAGAGCTAGAAACATGCACAACTAAGGTCAAAACAATGATCAGAAGAATACAGAGAAGGACAAGTAGTGCATTAAACACAGTTCCCAACGAGTTACCAAGTAAACTAATAAATCACATAACTAGTCAAGACCAGGGAAATAGTCAAGGGAACTCAGAACCTCTAATCAATGGAAATCATGCCGAGAAGGAGTCTAAAGTACTCATAAGGTTCGCGATTAAGGGCTTTAGTGAATATATCAGCAATTTGTTCCTCAGTACGACAATGTTCCATAATAATGATTCTTTTTTCCACATTATCTCTCAAAAAGTGGTGCCTTATGTCAATATGCTTAGACTTGGAATGAAAGACAGGATTCTTAGAGATACTAATGGCACTAGTGTTGTCACAAAGAATTTTGAGAGGGCCATAGGATTTACCGAAGTCCGCGAGTTGTTGTTTTGTTTAGTGAATATATCAGCAAATATTGTCTTTGTCGATTTGAACTGATGGAAGTCCTCTCACCAGTTCCTTCTTGTGTAGCTTATGAATAAGCGAAGGGCTAGCATGACCAAGTCTTTGATGCCATATGGATGTTCTATCAGCAATAGTCGACAAGCAAAGATTTTCTTCAGGAATGAAGCTTGTGTCAACGATATAGACATTGTTGTATCGTTTCCCTTTCAGAAGAGTTTTGTGAGTCTCAGGATTCAGCACGAAACATTCTTTGGGAGTGAATAGGACATGGTTCTCCCCTTGATCGCATAGCTGAGACACACTCATTAGATCAAAGCCTAAATTATCAACAAGGTGGTCCACACATCCAACGCCGCAGATGGCTCCTTTCCTTTTGTCACCGAAGGAGATCTTTCCTCCGTTGTATTGCTGAAGTGAGTGCAATTTCTTCTTGTTCCCAGTCATGTGGCAAGAAGCTCCACTGTCTATGTACCATTTTTCTTCTTTGCTCACTTCAGTCTACGACGTTAAACATCATTTCTTACGAACCCAGGTCGGTTTACTGTTCCCGGGTTTGTTAGGAGTAGAGTTCCTAGGCTGATTAGCATGATTAGTTCCCTGAGGAGGAGAAGAATAATAATAAGGATCATTCAAGTCAGAAATTTCAGTTCTTTTCCTATTATCCATCCTCATGTAGTTTCTTCTCTCAAAAGCTTGTTCCTCGTCCTTGTACTTCTTGTTGCATTCATCAATGTTATGACCTTGGTTCCCACAGTACCAGCACACACGATTGTTGGGAATCCAGAGGTACTTGCCCTTTTTACGAAAGGGAACTGAGTTGGCCTTCTTTCTTTCCCTTAGGTCAACCTTTTTCCTGGGAGCATTGGGAGCAGTGCGTCCAATACCCTTATACATCTCATGTATCTTAGAATCATTAGGAGCACATGGAAGATTTTCTTTAGACACATTTTCAAGAACCTTAATTCTTTCTTGCAGGTATTCATTTTTGCATTTTGAGGTCTGAAGGGCCAAATCAAGTCTTTCATTTCTAGCCTGAATTTCACTAGATACTTTATCTGAATCACTATGGGCAACACAGAGAGTATCGGACGAATCATGAGGACGATAGCCTAATCCAGCTCTAGGTCTCACAAAAATAGTTTGATTAACAATCTTTTCATGAATGCATTCAGTGAGAGAGTCAAGTTTACTAATAATAGACTTTAAGAGATCATGATCAGAAGAGGAACTGGCATGGGAACTATCACCAAGATTTAGTTTATCATGCAAGTCACAAGTAGGGCAGACAACATGCGAAGAGTTGCTAGATTTAGAAGCATCCTCAACTTTCTTACACCAAATAACATTTTTCTCAGTTAAGCAAGAAATTTCTTCTTCATTTTCAGTGATCTTTTCTTGTAAGGAATTGTTTTCGTCACTGAGTTTGATAATCAGTTTAATCAAGTGCTTTTTATCAAACTTAGAGAGAGTTTCAGTGAGTTCTATCAAAGATACCTCTGGTTTGGTGGGGTCTGAGTCAGTGCTTGAGTCATCAGATGCCATGAGGCAGAGATCAGGGGAACTCGAGTAGAGTTCCCTTTCAGAGGATGTTTCTGCAATCAAGCAATGTCCAGAAGATAAATCGTCTGGTTCCCCTTCAGATTCTTCATCATTGTCGCCCCATGTGGATGTAGCAACCAACGCCTTTTTCTATTGTGGTTCAGCATCTTCCTTCTTGTTTGGGCAATTCTTAGCAAGATGCCCAATCTGATTGCATTGATAGCATCTGAATTTCTTGTGTTCCCTCTTGAACTCTTTTCGAGGGAACTTGCCTTTCTGAAAATTCCTAACTGTGCGAGTTAGAAGAGCAGTTATCTCATCATCATTCTCTTCGTCGGAATGTTCATCGGTCTTCAGCCTTTCCATGACTTTGGTCAGCATTAGGGCAATGCTTTGATCAGTTTTTACTTGCTCAGTGCCCTTAGCCTTATCTTCTTGTCGCTGGAGTTGACCAATGAGTTCCTGAACAGGGAGAACTCTGATGGATGGAGTTTGAAGCATGATGCTCTGTGTCATTTCGAACTTTGAGTTAAGTCCGTTGATAATCACCATGGATTTAGATCACTCTTCAGGTGCTGCACCACAAGTTGTGAGTTCATTGCATAAAATTTTGAAACGAGAGTGATAGGAAGAGACATTTTCAGTTTCAAGCATTTTAAATCTATGATATTCTCCTTGTAAGTCAAACTTCCTGCTGTTCTGAAGATCTTCACTTCCCAGGTTGAATTCCCTCAGAGCTTTCAGCATCTCTTTAGCATTGTTGATTCCAATGACTTTGTCTTGGTCAGTTTTGGTCAAGGCATTAAGGATATATTGACGTGCCTTTGCATTCTTTTCTTGTTGACCAAAGTGCTCTTGAGTCCATTCACAGATAGGCATAAGCTTGGTGGGGTCCTTTGTATCCTTTGGCTTAGGATAGTTTCCATTTTCCAAGACATACCAGCATTGCATGTCGTTGGTTTGCATAAAACCAGTGAATTGTTGAGTCTACCAGTTGATTTGTCCATTCTTAAGAATGTACGGCTTGTTGATGGAGACATCGAGCTCAGGTTCGTTGTTGCGAGACATCTTAAAAACCTGCTTAGTAAACACACAATCTAGAGCGCTAGCTCTGATACCAATTGTAGGATCTGTGCGTTAGAAACAAGGGAACTGAGACACTAAGGTGTTCAGTTCCTATGGGCAGCGGAAAAACAAATAAGCAAGTTATCAAGACAAATTACTTAAGGTGGAAACCTTTGATAACCAACTAGTTATCTAGGATAAAAAACCACCCCTCTTGCGAGGATTCAAAAGTCTACTTGTATATTAATCGTGATTACAACTTCCGAACTTTAAGCGTTTCAGTCTAACTCACTTTAGACTAAACCTAGTTCCCTAGCCAATCACAATTCAACACACAATAGACTTACTTCGACTCAAGCACTTTCTGCTTCTTGGTGTTTGTCATCGTCAAAACAAGAGAAACAGAGGAAGGGAACTTCATGGGAACTGAAGTTCCAAAAGTTCCATTCCAACAGGATTAATGATTAATGTTGGTACCTATTTTTTTTATGGGCGCAATCCTCGTGGTTGTCATGATTTGCACCTTCGTCTCCTCCTTCGCGTGGTCGTGGGGCCCGCTTGGGTGGCTCATCCCCAGCGAGACGTTTCCCCTGGAGACGCGCTCGGCGGGGCAGAGCGTCATCGTCTGCACCAACCTCCTCTTCACGTTTGTCATAGCCCAGGCTTTCCTGTCGATGCTCTGTCACTTCAAATTGGGGATCTTCTTCTCTTCGTGGGTTGTCATCTTCTTTGTCTTGTTCATGTTGTTATATATTATGATTATATTTAATTTAATTATATCTTATGATTATATTATATAGTTAGGAAAAGCATCAAATGAGAATAGGAAAATAGGAGAGAATGGAGAATAAAAGGGGGCCGTTGGATCGGAGGCGAATCAAGGGCCCATATTAGACTTTCATTAAAAGTCGTATAATTTGGGCGTGCCGAATTTTTACCGAATTTTTCGATCGTATTATTCGCGTTTTATTGGCGAATAATACGGATTTTGGCTTGTTTTTTTGCTGGGCACTTTTTTTGTTCGCTGGCATTGAACAATTATGTTCAACGCCTTGAACACTTGCATCCAGGACCATGAACACTGGTGTTTCAAGCCTTAAACACTTGTGATTTTGGCTTATTTTTTTGCTGGACACTTTTTTTGTTCGCTGTCATTGAACAACGCCTTGAACACTTGCATCCAGGACCATGAACACTGATGTTTCAAGCCATGACCATAAACATGGACGTTCATGGCGATGAACATTGACGTTCATGGTAATTTTCAGGAATGTTCAAGGCAATCAACAAAGAATTTTATTACAGTTTACAGGTTTGTTCAAGGCAGTTTACAAGTCCGTTCATGGCAATTTTCAGGGATGTTCAAGGCATATTTCAGGAATGTTCAAGCCAATTTTCAGGAATGTTCAAGGCAATTTCCAGGAATGGTCAAGGCAGTTTACAGGTTCGTTCATGGCGATGAACATTAACGTTCATGGCAGTTTACATATTTGTTCTTGGCCTTGAAAAAACTAGTTCATGGCATTGATCAGAAATGTTCATGGTATTGTTCACTGTTCATCATCATCACTATTCATCATCATCTTCGACATCACCGCCGTTCATCTTCATCACCGATCTTCATCATCATCTTCCATCACCGTCGTCCGATCATCAATCATTCATCATCAGATCTCATCGATCATCACCACTGATCGCATCGATCATCACCACTGATCGCATCGATCGAATCAACATCATCATCAACCGGATCTGCACACCGTCATCCTTGATCATCCTCACCGCCGGAACCGCCGGAGGAGGAACGTCGGAACCGCCGGAGGAGGAACGTCGGAACCGCCGGAGGAGGAACGTCGGAACCGCCGGAGGAGGAAGTTAGAGGAAGAACGGTGGAGGAGGAGGAGGTGAGCATAGATCTAATTAGAGGGAGGAGGCGGAAGGAAGGAAGGAGGCGGAGGAGCGCGCTTGTTTTTTAGGGTTTGCTACGTGGCAGCCTCACAATTGTTCTCCGTTCTCTCCTACTAATTGGTTCTCACCTGAACCGGACCCTATATAGTTATATACTATGGTTATATCATATAGTTATATACTATGATTATATCTTATAGTTATATTCAATTTAATTATATCTTATAGTTATATTTTATAGTTATATACTATGGTTATATCATATAGTTATATACTATGATTATATCTTATAATTATATCCAATTTGGTTATTACTATAGAATATAACCATAAGGATATAACCAAATTGGATATAACTATAAGATATAGTTATAGTATATAACTATATGATATAACTATAGAATATAACCATAAGATATAACCAAATTGGATATAACTATAAGATATAATCATAGTATATAACTATATGATATAACCATAGTATAAAACTATATAATATAATCATAAGATATAATCAAATTGGATATAAATATAAGATATAATCATAGTATATAACTATAGAATATAACCATAAGAATATAGCCAAATTGGATATAACTATAAGATATAATCATTGTATATAATATAAGATATAGTTATAGTATATAACTATATGATATAACCATAGTATATAACTATATGATATGATATAGAATAGAACCATAGTATATAACTATGGAATATAACCATAAGATATAATCATAGTATATAATTATAGGATATAACCATAGTATATAACTATAGAATATAATATAGGATATAACTACAAAATATAACCATAAGATATAATCATAGTATATACCGATATGATATAATTAAATTGGATATAACCATATTATATAACTATAAGATATAATCATATTATTCAACTATTTAATTGGAGGAACACGGACTGAAAAATAGAATTATTTTATGGATTAAACTCTATTTTATCATTGTTTTCTCCATAATCTCAAATCAAGTAATCAATGTTAGACTTTGTACTCGAATGAACGAAAACCCCAAACCCTAAACTCCAAAACCTAATCATAAACCCTAAAAAATACTAGAAACTCCTTGTGCGCAACTAGGTTGCGCCCAAAGGGTTGTGTGGGGATTATTTTAGGGTTTTTTAGGGTTTTTATCATTGCAGTACAAAGTTTAAAATTTTCAAGTTGAAGTTGGAAAAATAACTTATAATATCTATATATTGAGTAAATATTTTGCTAAATTGTTTCGGACCTTGAAAGGTATGATGGTGATTGGGGGAGTAATATATAATGTCATTACAGGATATAACTATAAAATGTAATATAGGATATAACTATTGAATATAACCATACGATATAATCATAGTACGAAAACCCTAAACCTTAAACCACAAACCCTAAGACCTAACCCTAAATCCTAAAAAAACACTAGAAATCCCTTGGGCACAACCTAGTTGCGCCCATAGTTCTGGATATAACCATAGTATATAACTATATAATATAACCAAAGGGTGTGTGGGGATTGTTTTAGGGTTTTTTAGGGTTTAGGGTCTTTATCATAGTATATAACCATAGTATATAACTATATAATATATGATATAACCATAATATATAAATATAGAATATAATATAGGATATAACCATAGTATATAACTATATAATATAACCATAAGATATAATCATAATATATAACGATATGATATAACCAAATTGGATATAAGTCATATAACTATAAGATATAATCATTGTATATAACTATATGATATAACCATAGTATATAACGATATGATATAACCAAATTGATATAACTATAAGATATAATCATAGTATATAACGATATGATATAACCAATTTGGATATAACTATAAGATATAATCATAGTATATAATATAGGATATAACTATAGAATATAATAGAGGATATAGCCATAGTATATAACTATAAGATATAACGATATGATATACCCAAATTGGATATAACAATAAGATATAATCATAGTATATAACTATAGGATATAAACATAGTATATAACTATATGATATAATATAAGATATAACTATGGAATATAACCATAGTATATAACTATGGAATATAACCATAAGATATAATCATAGTATATAATTATAGGATATAACCATAGTATATAACTATAGAATATAACCGTAGTATATAACCATAAGACATAAACAAATTGGATATAATCATAGTTATATGTGATTTTCGATGAATATAACCATAGTATATAACTATAGGATATAACGATATAATATAACCAAATTGGATATAACTATAAGATATAATCATAGTATATAATTATAGGATATAAACATAGTATATAACTATATGATATAATATAGGATATAAACATAGTATATAACTATATGATATAATATAGGATATAACCATAGTATATAACTATGGAATATAACCATGAGATATAATTATAGTATATAATTATAGTATATAACCATAGTATATAACTATAGAATATAACCATAAGACATAACCAAATTGGATATAACCATAGTTATATGTGATTTTCGAGAATAATAATAATAAACAGTTAATAGCAAACGAATTAGTAAAGAAACATACATGAATTTTAGATGAATAAAAGTATATTGAAACCTCATAATACAAACGAATTTATTGTCATGTAACCCTATTTAGTTGAAAACGTCTATTACTATAGTCAAATGCATACAAGTGTACAAATCTACTAAGTATTTGAATTTTCAAATCATATAAAATAACAGGATAGATACAATGGGATGCATATGTAGTAAACTTATTTTAAATATAGAATAAATTTGTTAATTTAAATACAAACGTGGACGCTCGCCCAAGTTTATTTGTTTTTTTCGTTTTTTTTTTTTTTTTGCGCCCAAGGTGAATTAGATTTTTTTTTATATAAATATATCATAAATCAGATTTTTTAATAACCCAATTTATTCACTTTGGACAACCAAGTTGTGCCCAAGAATTTTATTATTATTCTTATTTTAGTTTTCAGGTTGCGCCCAAAAAACTGTACAGGGCTAAAATTTAGCAATGCAAACATTCTTCCCGTTTTAAAAAGGCCAAAATCTAATCACCTTAGTGCATCAAAAAGAAGGGGACGCCAAATAGCAACCCTTACAAGAAAATTGACCAAATGAGAAGGTAGATAGATCACTAGCAATTGTATTCTCGTCTCTAATGGCACAAAAGTAGTAACTAATCATAGAAACACATGCATAATGCATTAGCACAAACAAATACCTCAGTTTCATAAAACTATAGTCTTTCCAATAATAAAGAGTTTCACTACAAGCACAAGCTTGTGCTTGTAGCCAAAGCCAAAGCCATTTTTATTGTCAACCACATGCACTGCACTGGACAAACTTACATCATCAGATCCACCCCCAGCAAACCATCAACTTACATACGTAGGCATCAGAGGTCGCGGGGAATAAATAAACAATGCTGCTGACGTTTTTACAGCCTCGAGATCTGAAGAGGAACAGACGTCTCCTCACCCGCCACAGCCTGGAAGATATCGAGCTCTCCATACCGCTCCAAGACGCGCATCCTGCAGTCTTCTGCTGCTTCCAGACCCGTCGAGTAAGCCCCATGGACTGAACCCGGATAGCTCACGCTCGTCGCTTCACCAGCAAAGAATAGGTTATCTACCGGAATCCGCAGCTTCTCGTATAGATCATGCGCGTTCCCCACTTTATCGAAGCTGTAAGAGCCCAGAGAGTTGATGTCTGTGCCCCAGTGAGAGACGAGGAATTGAATCTACATTGGTAGAGCAATGAATGTTAGTGAAATGATTCTACGTTTCAATTGCAACGAAACTGAAGATAGATGGTTGTTTACCGGATCCTTTGCATCAGGAAGAATATTTTTCAACTGTGAGAAGGCAAAGTTTGCAGCTTCTTCATCGGACATCTTTCCGATGTCCTCGGCAAGCTTTCCTGCAGGCATATAAACCAGAACAGGATGACCTGTTGCCTTGTGAAGGTTTAGAAAGTAGCTGCAGCCATAAGAAGACTCTGCTACTACTCCCACAAACTCCACATTAGGCCAGAAAACCTTCTCAAAGTGCAGCACAATCTTGTTTTCGATCCCTACTCCTAGCTCAGAAATTGCCGCCTCCTTCCATTCGGGAAGCCTTGGCTCAAACTTTATGATGCCTGCTTTTAGAACACCGAGAGGAGCAGCTACTATGGCAGCATCAGCAACTAAGATGGTCCCGTCTTCTACAGTCACCTTCACTCCGCTATGATGCCTAACTACATTTGTAACTCTGGAGAGCAACCCAAAATATTATTAGAGAAAGCAAGTGTATATACGAAACATGAGAAGAATGAAGTAGAGACTTTAACACAAACCTGTGATTCAAGCGAATATCTAGGCCCTTGGCAAGTGTGTTTAAGACAGGAAGGTAGCCTCGCACCATCAGCCCGTGACCACCAGGAAGCAATACTTCCTAAATGATTACAAAGATTATGAAAGTTAACAAAACCATCAATTTGTGAATACAAATAAACTCTTCTAAGATGCAAGGCTAGCAAATTAAACATTTTAGTGAACAAAAATAATACTTAAACCAACAAACAAAGAATAAAAAACTGACACGTGTGCAAACAGGTGGATTAAACTACATGAACTTAATAGCTTTATGCTATGACATATCATTCACTCCAGATGCGCATGAACCTTAGACAAATTGCTATATGGCAACCTAAAGGCGTACTTAGCTATTTTTATACATGCAAAATAGAAAGAGTTGGGAAGGACAAACTCATATACCTCATCCCAGCATTTTAGGGAAATATTGTCCGAGTCAGTAGCAAACCAGCCCTCCATCCTACACAAGTACCACTGCAATACCTTGTGAGCAAGCCCTTCCAACCTGTTCAGTTTGCGCAAATCAGCCCTAGTTGTAAATAGGTGTGAAATACAATTGTTGCAGAAATCAGTAATGCATACCTTAAATCAGGTCTCCTTGCAAATGCCATTGAAAATGCTTGATGAACAGACATGTCCTCATCATATTCCTCCCTTATTTTATCAGTCTGCAAGTTAAGGACTCATATGTCAAAACAAGAACATTGACTGAATATTATATAGACACTCCCAGACGTCCAGTATGATTAGTCAATAAGCTTTAGAAAATTTTATTGCGTTCAATAAGTTGATTGCTTAAAGGGGTCCGAGTTTGCAATATACTGAAAGCTTCACTTCCGCTTGTCCCTACTCAATAAGCTGGCATTTTAGGGTGTATAGAACCCTCTTAAGATACTATACGAAGGAGCTCTAACAGAAACAAATCTGTAGCTTTCATATTAAGAAACCATGTATAAACAAGAAGTCGAATTGCAGAGTCACATCAAAAGTTAATCTATACATCCAACTGAAAACATATAATCACTACACTGTGGGAGGAGAGAGAACCACTGAAAGGGATAGGAATGACCATACCCTTCATTGGAAGTCATCCCATCCAGCACAGACAATGGAAGGATGAATTTTGATTCCAATCCATTCCCACAGTACTGTAATGATCAGGAAAATCTATGTTTAACAATTAGTGAATGCAAGTTTAAGCTAAACGAAAGAAACAGATCATACCTCTTTCAAGATCCTCTCAAATGTTTCACCAACTTTTGCAACCAGATCCTGAGGAACTTGTTTCCCATCCATGTCGAACAGAGCATAACTGAAATAAGATGTATGTATTCCTGTCAAATTTAGTCAAGCTAATATAGTATATTGAACACTGGTAGATGATAATCACTCAAAAAAGTGGAAACTTCAGAGAGAAGTAACAAAAGCGCATGCCAAAGATGTTTAAGGAGGGGAACAAATATTCATTCTGTGAAATAATCACATCTTTACTAGTAGATTGCTACATACCACAAGAATGCAACCAGATACCATTGACATTTTCACGTGAGGAACAAAAGATTCAAAGCCTAAGTTTATGGATGGAAAAGGGGGAATAGAAAGTAAGCCTAAGATCTTCAACATACAATAAGTGAAGAACGCAAAACTAAAACTCATAGGTTATAGAACTTCAGAATCTAACATCTCTATTCTCAAAGAGAAGTGTTCAACTAGAATCCAGGGAATAAAAGGGGACGTGATTAGAATATATATTTCGTTACATGGAATATTTTAACCTAATGCTACACCAGACATAGATTCACCCAGCAGTAGATGTGACAATGATAATATCAAGATGATGTTTCTACGACGCAGGTTAACATACATAACCTAAAATCAACTATTTTTAGTTCCCACTTCTTCCAGAGAGTACAATATCTGGAAAGCTGTAAGGTATGTTCGAAGGTTGATTAATTACTCCAAACACAATAAGTTATGGATTACAAGAAGAACGCCAATCATAGAGAAAGCTATCCTTACCTCTCTAAGTCATGGTCATAGAGCACGGAATTGTCACCACTAGTGCGATAGAGAGGGAGTCCAAGTTTTCCAATAACAGGAGCCAAAGGATTCTCATTGCAAACTCCATGCAACCTAAGCCACAAATTGATTGTAAAATAAAAAGCATAGAAGAATATGGTTACCAAAATAAAATATCAGTACGCATTGACTCACCATGATGCACCCAAGTCAATAGGAAACCCAAATGTATAATCAGTGCATACTCGTCCTCCAATTCTATCTCGTGACTCAAGGACAACAACCTAAACATTATAAGAAACAAACTTGTTAAGTAACATTCAAAGAAAGTGTTGTTTGACGCCTACAGTTAGATAGAGTTCTTATAGTATCATATATGCAAACATAATTGCTAGTTAAACTGTCACTAATGACTTTCAAAAGATAATACGAAATTTAAATCAGAGAAAGAAATATGTTTTTCTTAGTATTCACCTGAAACGATGCTTCATAAAGAGCACGTGCAGCAGCAAGGCCAGCAATACCAGCACCAATAACTATGACAGAAGGAGTAGAGGGCTGCCTTCTTCCATTTTTCGAAGAACAGAAACCTGCAAAATGATTAATGGTTTAGACATCACACCTCAGTCAGAAAAAACTCTACTTAGTAAAATAACACTATAGCAGCAACCATCAAAGAAGATGTACGTAACATGTAATAGTCAATGTAAAGGTCATGATGTTGATAGCTATGAGGCTCCTAAAGCATGGATCGCAGTCAGGCCATACATCTACAATTTTAAGCTATCTGTCTACATGAACAATATGGTAGAGATGAGAGCTGATGTATGGTATATCTATATCTTCCATGTAAGTAATGTGCCAATGAGTTAAGGTTCAAAAGTTTGGATTACTGCAGTCTGCAGCACAATGAAGGATGATAATAAAAAACATCCAACACTAAATACAATTTTAAAAAACACTGCAAACATTCAGTGGGAAATCAGTGCTTGACAGAACCAGAACACTTCCATGAAGGGCGGAAGTATAGCTCTCCTATAAGAACATCTTACAACCAAACGCGGCATTAAGTATACCACATACTATATTATGGACTAATTGGAAGTGATTTGTCTTTCTACTTAAACTACACGTGCTTAAGAACATCCTTTCAAATAATACAATTGAGCAGTGAAATTGGTGCAAGACTTAGTGAAAAGCAACCGACTTTATATCTTAAAACCAAGCAATAACTATGAAATATTCCTACAACAATAAGTAATATGGTCAATATCATAGAGGCCTGGAACGTTCACATCCCTAACCCCTACCAGCAAGCAAGATAACAAATTAGCCACCAACTTTAAACGACTTTCCTCACAAACTACAATATGACACTCGCAAGTTTTTAAGGTGGACCCCCATAATCGACCGTCTAGAAACATCCACGAAAATATTAAAAAAACGAAATACTTAGACAATACAAACAAATTTGTCAGAATAAGAAAAAGAGAGACCTGGCTGCAATTGGCGATTACTCCTGTTCTTGAGCTCCATTGAATTTGACCAACAATGATCGGATATTACTACTAAAATTAAGAAGATTTAGAATTAAATTGGAAGAATCAAACGATCTGGAAGATGATGATGATAGTGATGAAGTGAGGGGTTGTGAATTAAGATTAAAAAGTAAAGCAGGGCGCAATTGAGGGGAATAATGGAGGATAAAGATCAAAAGACAAGTGATGAAGTGATTTGAGTTCGAAGAAAGACCCAGATTCAAGAACGACCAGCTCATACGTATCCCTCGCCCCAAATCAAATCAAACCAAATTGAACAATATCCCTAATTCCCTATCCACC
Source organism: Rheum nobile (assembly GCA_027886185.1). Taxonomy (NCBI): domain Eukaryota; kingdom Viridiplantae; phylum Streptophyta; class Magnoliopsida; order Caryophyllales; family Polygonaceae; genus Rheum; species Rheum nobile. The sequence continues at coordinate 15,550,783 of WOAB01000056.1, forward strand.
TCCTCGAATTTCCGAATTTTGCAGAAATTGAGCAGCGCAAGACGCAGACTTCGCCAAAATCGAGAAAAACCTCGAGATCAAGCCGATCTCGAAGTCGGTTGACGAGAAATTTGTAATTAGGGGCTTAAGCTCAGAAAGAAGGAAGGAGGATGATAACCTAGAGAAAAGAGGCGAGATTCCGTGATTTCTCCGCTTGGTCTTGGATGAAGGGGGTGATTGGTTTATATAGACCGAAGACGAAATCGCGTTACATCATGATAGGTTAATATATGCAAATAACAGAAATAAAAAAAATTGAAAAAGATATGCGAATATTAACAAAAAAGAATGGGGGTCCAAGGGTAGTTTTGGAATTTGGAAAGTGGGACTACGACGGTGAATGAAGGAAACAAATGCACACGAGGTCGTCGTGCCCGAAAGTGAACCACCTGACGTGAATGGTTGAATAATCATTCTGGCTCTGAATTATAGTTTATAAGTTTTTTTATACAGCTTACCAAATATCTATTCAAATTTCAAATCCATCTCTAAGATTCCATAGATTTTAAAATCAATTAGGATTCGTTTGTTACCATTTCAGAAAATAAGAAATGGATATAAAAATAATTAATTTTCATATTTATGTTTAATAATGTTTGAAATAGGAATCGAATTGATTTATTGGAATGATTGATTCCTATGCCCATGAACAAATTGATTCATATTCGAAATCCATGAAATGAGCCATTCCAAAAGAAGACACTCTGTTACGAATGTCCCTCTCCTTTGCCTTCTTCCACACAACCAACCCTTAACCGACACCTCTCTCAGATCCACTTTATACCGCCATGCGAAGTCATGCATTTGAGTCCCTCGGATCCACTTCATTGGCCTCCACTCTCTTCAGTGCCTTCAATAGTGTGTACCGTTCTCCTTCAACTCATAACTAAAACTCCATTTCAATATCCCTGCTTCCAATTTCAGTGATGTTGAATCATTGGATTTGACTTTCAGTGTGGAGACATTCCCACTACCTGTAACATCGGGGTGAATTTGGTTTGTTGTCTCAATGTTTTGCTGAGAGTTTCTCATTATAATTGTCTTTTTTTTATTATTATTAATTTTGTGCATAGATTTGATGTGTGTGATGTGTAGTAGTTTTAGCTAAGATTTGGACAATTTCAATTGCCAACTTCAGCCTTGTATTATTTTGTGTTGGTTGTGAATAATTGTTATGGGGAACAAATTTAAAATAGTGTTAATATTTGGATTGAAATATGATTTCTTCTAATTTATATTCTTGAGATAAGTAAATGTTCATATATAAAATTAAACAAGATTTTTAATCCACATATTCAAGTAAATAATATTTTTGGGAATGGACATTCCAAAAATATATCAAACAGGAATGACTCATTCCATAGACATACCAAATACTAACTTACAAGAATGATTCTTTTAATTTCTGATCTCATTTTCATTTCTGATTACAATCCGATTCTAGATATCATATCAAATGAGCCCTTAATAGACAACATTATTATATTTTTGGGAATTAAAACAAAGAAGCTGCCGTTATTGGTTTTGGTTTCCAAAAATCATATATGCCCATTGAAATGCAATATACTATATGTTTTTAAAGCACCTAATATCACATGTTATTGCCGTGTTCGTCATGAATCTAACCAAAAGTTTAATTAGTGGGGTTATAGAAGTCAAAATAAACGCGAAACATACATCAATTAGATTTTAATTACGAAATTAAGTACAAATGTGATTAACAAGGGTTTAATTAACACATACTTTTCACCAATAAAAGTGACTCATACTAGATGTGAACGTGAGGTTTGGATAGGTTGGACGATCACTCGATGAGTATCGATTTGATTATCGATTGACACGAATTTTAAAATTGGAAATAGAAATCACAAAAGGGTTTTGATTTGGGAGAATTATATAAGTAGTATATTATATTTTTTCTGATTTTATATAAGTGTCGTTCTACGCTCTCTTTGAATATCAACTTTAAGTGATATTTTAGAGTAATTAATTGCTATTCCTATTTTTAATTATTTTTTTATTAATACACTCCATCCTCTCTCATATTTTCCATATTGACTACACAAGCCTAATGATATTAACGAACGTTTTAAAATGTTCTTCCCATTTAAATTTTAAATATTTGAGTGGGAGCAAAATCGATTAGGAAAGAGAATATTATCTTAATTTCTCTCTCCTGTAACAACCAAAATTAATGATTTTTTTTATTAATAATATCCTTATTAGGTTAGATTTGGTGGTTAGGGTTCTACCATATTTCTCCTATAACCCATTAATCCAACCATCCATCAACATCAATCCGACGTTCCAGATTAGTACTTTCGTTCTACCATAACAACCGTTTTACCGGAGCGTCCCTCTATATGTCCTAATATGAATCGTGTTGGGTATGCGTGAATTGTCAACTGAGAGTTGCCGCCGGGTCGCGGTGGAACTGGACGCCCCGCGGTGGGCAACTGAGAGTTGTCGTCGGGTCGCGGTGGAAGTCGCCGCCCCGCGTTGGGAGTCACCGCCCCGCGGTGGGACATGGGTTACTTGGGCCGATGTCTTGGGGCCCAAGTCTGTCAGGGTAGAACCTTAGCACTATTTATAGTCGCTTATTGTAAACCCTAATGTAATCCAAAATCTGTAATTTTGCCTCCTAATACAATCTGATCTCACTCTGTTTGTGGACGTAGCCAATTTTGGTGAACCACGTAAATCTGTGTTCGTTTGTTCTTGTTCTTGTTCTTGTTCTTTCTTGTTTGTTTGTTTGTTTGTTTGTCTCTCTCTCAATCCGCACAACAAACTGGTATCAGAGCTTGGTTAATCGGTGTTTGTTTTCTGGAGAGAAAGATGTATGCTTTGAACATCAAGATCGATAAGTTTACGGAGAGGAACAGTTTCAGTCTATGACAGATCAAGATGCGGTCTTTGCTGAAGCAACAGGGTCTATGGGGGCCGCTGAAAGTAAAGGCAAGCGATAACGTCACCGCTGAGATGGCCATTCAGGAGGAGAAGGCACACTCAACGATTATGCTGTGTCTCGCAGATGATGTCATCACCGAGATCTCAGACGAAGAGACTGCCGCTGGGTTGTGGTTGAAGTTAGAGAGTCTTTATATGACGAAGTCTCTCACCAACAAGTTACTTCTGAAGCAACGTCTGTTCGCCCTGCGTATGCAGGAAGGTATGAAACTCAGGGAGCATTTAGAACAACTTAATACTATTCTGTTAGAATTAAGGAATATTGATGTTAAGGTTGAAGATGAGGATGCTGCCTTGATTCTGTTAGTATCTCTGCCCAGTTCGTTTGAGAACTTTGTTCAGTCATTCATAGTTGGGAAAGATACAGTAACTCTGGAAGACGTCAGGTCTACCCTTCATTCAAGGGAACTGCGTCATCAGGCGAATAGCACAAGTTCAGATAATCAAGCCTCTGGACTGTTTACCAGCGGAGGCAAGGGGCAGGGAAAAGGGAGGAAGAAGGAAAAGAAGCTATCTTATTCAAAGGGTCCTAAGCCGAACGATGTATGCAACTACTGTAAAGAGAAAGAGCATTGGAAGAACGAATGTCCTAAGAAGAAGAAATCGCAGGATTCTGGTTCTGCAGCTGTTGCAGAAGATGATTTTGCACTTGATGAGGATATAGCTCTGGTTGTTGGTGGACACACTAATCAGGCTAATGTGTGGGTTCTTGATTCTGGGGCTTCCTATCACATGTGTCCTAAGAGAGAGTGGTTCGAAACTTATAAGCAGGTAGATGGTGGCAATGTTTCCATGGCCAACAGTTCTGTCTGCAAGGCGGTTGGAATTGGCTCGATCAAGATCAGGACACATGATGGCAGATTCTGTACATTGAACGAGGTCAGGCTTGTTCCACTTATTACCAAGAATTTGATATCTCTGAGTCTGCTGGACAGTAAGGGGTTCTGTTTCAAGGGTGAAGGTGGAGTTCTAAATGTCTGCAAGGGTTCTGATGTTATCCTGAAATGTGTCAAGAAGGGCACTTTATATTTCCTGCAGGGTTCTACTGTTTCTGGATCTGTTTCTGTTGCATCCTCAGAGATTCACAAGGATGATATGACTAAGTTATGGCATATGAGACTCGGTCATATGGGTGAAAGGGGGATGCAGATTCTGGCAAAGGAAGATCTTCTTGGTGGTCACTATAACACCCCCAAAACTTAACCCTTTTGGAAATGTATTACCGCCAGTGACCCCAGTGTTCCTTACCGAGATCACCCAAGGCTTTACCATATAAATACAATTATGAAATGCAATTGATACACCAAGATCAAGCATTAAACTCTAAAACATAACATTGTCGAGGAAACAAGAGTTACGGGATTACAACCCAATCCCGAATAGGTCAAAACATAGTTTAAACCAAACACAGCGGAAGACTAAGAAAGTACATTACAATCGGAGTTATTGTCCAAAGGATCATAACCTGATTAAAGAAATAATTAAAACATTCAAAAACCATCGCCGACTCCATAGTCCTTCTAATCTTCTGAGTTACTTCTTAACTGATGTGTCGAATCAAACGGATGACACCAGTCAACCATGCAAGGGAAAATATGGGTTGGTTAGTCTAAATGAATAGACTAGCAAGGGTAAAAAAAAGCAGACTGGTTCGAAGCAGTCATATTAGGTTAGACTCATCGCTTCTCGGATAATAACCGATAACGGTAGTCAACCATCATATTCCTACTGGAATAAACAAGAGATATGCACAAGAGAAGATTCTGGAAAACTGAATCTTCACAGAAATCGACTCGAAAGAAGACTCCAACGGAAATGAGTCTTTAAGGAAGTAATGACAAATCTGGAAAGTTACAGAATCATACAACAATGATTTAAAACTGACTGAGATGCTTCGGTTCACGACCAACCTCATCGCCTACAGCGAATCCAGATTGGAAAGAGAACGTACTACATTCAAGTCAAGACGAGTTTTCCTAGATGCACTGAAACTTAGCTGCACTACTCGCCCAAGGTGTATTAATTATGTGCGTCAAGGTAGAACTTAACTGATTTATGTTTCAAAACACACATCACATTATAGACTTTTACATGTGCACCCCACCAGTGGGACGACACATCTTAGTATACGTTTCGTCGAGAGTGACGTATATCGAAAGGTTTGTGACACCAGCTAAGTGTCCTGTCTCTACACACATGTGTAAGAGACCGATCATGATCATAGAATAGTACCAGATGGGGACGAGCCATCCCGATACCAGATTATAAAGAAACGACTGGACAGAGTCCGAGTAACGTTCATATCTAACAGTGCTAACTAAACAGTTACAGCACCACAACATTTACAGGATAAATCCACATAAAGGCCCGAAAGGCGATCACAGATAATAGCGTTGTTCTAACAGATATACAACCTATTATATGATTTTCAAAACAGTTTATCAAAACCGTTTCCAGACAAACAGAATATTCATTCCAAATTAATTACTCAGATAAACTACTGATAATTAATGTAAATATGGAACGAATGAGCAAGAGCGAACCGCCACTTGCCTTACTCCGCAGAATAGTATAAAGACGTCACTGGATTCCGGGCTCGACACGGTATAGTTCCGACAGCACAACAACCTTCGAGTCGACCCATAAAAGGAACCCTAAGTTAGATCCGCCATAAACAGTACGAATCTAAACACGGCGAAAGAACACGAAAGAAAAGACGACACGACGACAACCGACCAAGCCAAAGCCACGAAGGCGTTTTGGGCACTGGCGGCGGTCGCTGTTCTTGGCGGCGGTCGCCGTATTCATCACGGCGGTCACCGTGAAGAACACGGCGGTCGCCGTGACGAACTCAGACGACGCAGAACGAGAGAAAACTCACCCCAAAACACGAGCGGTTCGGCCTCCTTCGACTTGCTTTGGCTTCTAACCTCCAAGGCTAACCAAAAGCTTCACAAAGGCACTCAGGAACCACACCAAAGCAACACCGGCGAGACCTTCAAATTCCGGTGAAAACACAACTCCGGCGAGAGGCGAATTTGGCAGCGATTCGGGGTTGTAGATGACCCAAAACCCATGCCCAAGTTCATCTATTTATAGGCAAACCCCAAGGAGTGATCTGCAAACCCTCAAACGTGGCAAACGACGCAACGGCGCGCCTCGAACGACACCGGAGACCAACGGGCAATGCCCACTGGACAATCACGGCGGTCGCCGTGATTTTGCCTACGGCGGGCACGCGGCGGTCGCCGTAAATGCGGCGGTCGCCGTCGTTAGGCCTGTCGCGGCCAGCTAGAAGCTGACACGCTGACATCTCGGGCCCAACCACGACGGTCGCCGTTTCTGAACGGCGGTCGCCGTTTCCCCCTTTTCCCGCCCATTCGGCTTTGAACGAGCTTGGCGATAAACCGGGATAAAAATTATCGTACGTGAACGACAATTAAACTCCAAGGCATGATGTCTGTATTTTATTTCACTGAGAAAAAATATTACAGATACAGAGCACATTACAGAATGTCTCAAACTACCTGAATTAAATCCGACGTACACAACGGGTACCCGGGAAAATTCCATAATTCCCAAAATAACCTTACAAAAATACGGGGTATCACATCTCCTCCCCCTTACAAGAAGTTTCGACCCCGAAACTTAGGTCGAGAATAACTTGGGAAAACGCCTGAGCATATCTGACTTGGTTTCCCACGTCTCCCAAGTAACTTCTTCGGTCCCTGACTTGGACCACAGCACTCGTACCAAAGGTACGATCTTGTTGCGCAAATGCTTCTCCCGACGCTCCAAAATGCGCACGAGCAACTCTTCATAAGTACCATTAGCTTGAATCTCGATGTCCTCGTAGCTAAGTACATGAGACTCATCTGGTATATACTTTCTGAGTAAAGACACGTGGAACACATTATGCACCGGGTGAGCCGATGGTGGCAACGCCAAATGGTACGCTAGAGATCCCACTCTATCCAGAATATCGAATGGTCCCACGTAGCGATGGTTAAGCTTCCCACGCTTACCAAATCTGAAAACTCCTTTGGATGGCGATACCTTGACAAAAACCTTGTCACCGACTTCAAACTCGACAGTCATGTGCTTCCGATCTGCGTAGGACTTCTATCGACTCTGAGCGGTCAACATTCTTTGTCTGATCAAAGCAATGTCTGAAGCCATCCTTTCGACCAACTCTGGTCCAAGCAGAATTTTGTCGGCATTATCATCCCAACAAATCGGAGATCTGCATCTGCGACCATACAAAGCTTCAAATGGAGCCATCTTGATTGTAGCATGCCAGCTATTGTTGTACGTAAACTCAATCAGACTCAAGTTGTCCTCCCAGCTAGTCGGACGATCGAGCACACAAGCTCTAAGCATATCCTCCAGAGTCTGGATGGTCCATTCAGACTGGCCATCTGTCTGAGGATGAAACGTTGTACTAAACCTCAACTCGGTTCTCATAGCCTTATAAAGTTCCTTCCAGAATCTTGACATGAAACGGCCATCTCGGTCCGATACAATGGTCTTAGGAATGTCATGTAAGCGGACAATCTCCTTCTGGTAAACCTCGGCTAGCTTCTGGGTTTCCCATGTGGTCTTGATGACTATGAAATGAGCACTCTTCGTAAGCATATCCACAATTACCCAGATAGCATCTCTCTGACTTCGAGTCTTGGGTAGCCCAGTGACGAAGTCCATGGAAATGTCCTCCCATTTCCATTCTGGTACGGGGAGAGGTAGTATCTCACCACCTGGCCTGCGGTGTTCGATCTTGACCTTCTGGCAAGTTAAGCACTTTGCCACAAAGTCTGCTACGTCCCACTTCATGTTTGGCCACCAAAACTTCTTCCTGAGATCTTTGTACATCTTGCTAGAGCCAGGATGCACAAAGTAAGCAGATGAATGAGCTTCTCTCATCACCAACTGACGAAGACCTTCTGTGTCAGGCACACAGATCCGATCTTGAAACCAGAGTGATCCATCATCCTGAACCACAAAACTGGGAGCTTTCCCATCCATCACTTCACTGCTTAACTTCACCAAGATGATGTCATCGACTTGCTTTTCTTTGATTTGATCCAGCAGTGTAGCCTGAATCTTCATCATACTCAGGTACCCTCTACGCTGGTCATACAAGACTTCAATGTCGCATGACTCTTGGTTTAGCTTGGTCTGAGCAGTAAGTAGAGCAACCACAGTCTCGTGCGTTGTCTTCCGGCTTAGTGCATCAGCTACTACATTAGCCTTGCCCGGATGATACAACAACTCCATGTCGTAGTCCTTGAGCAACTCTAGCCAGCGGCGTTGTCTCATATTTAACTCCTTCTGAGTAAATATATACTTGAGACTTTTGTGGTCAGTGAAGACTTGGCATCTTATACCGTAGAGGTAATGCCTCTAAATCTTCAGCGCAAATACAACCGCTGCTAACTCAAGATCGTGGGTCGGATAGTTTTCTTCGTAAGTCTTGAGTTGTCTAGATGCGTAAGCAATGACTCTGCCCCTTTGCATCAAAACAAAACCAAGACCACACTTGGAAGCATCACTATAGACCACATAATCGTCATTCCCCTCTGGGAGTGCTAACACGGGTGCCAAGGTCAACCGTCGCTTCAACTCCTGGAAACTGACCTCGCACTTGTCATTCCAGACAAACTTCTTGTGGACCTTGTGGAGTAGATTGGTCATAGGTAGAGCGATCTTTGAAAATCCTTCTACGAACCTTCTATAATACCCGGCAAGTCCAAGAAAGCTGCGCACCTCTTTCACATTCTGGGGCTGTGTCCAATTAGCCACCGCTTCTATCTTTTGGGGATCAACCATAACCCCATTTTTATTGATCACGTGGCCTAAGAAAGCCACTTCCTTTATCCAGAATTCACATTTAGACAGTTTAACAAAAAGCTGATGTTGTCTAAGGATCGACAAGGAAATCCGTAGATGTTCCTCGTGGACTTCTTTATTCGGATAATAGATCAAGATGTCGTCGATGAAAACTACCACGAACTTATCCAAGTACTGGTGAAAACATCGGTTCATCAAATCCATAAAGACAGCTGGAGCATTTGTAAGCCCAAAAGGCATCACTACGAACTCGTAATGACCATATCTGGTCCTAAACGCAGTTCTAGGAATGTCCTGCTCATGAATCCTGAGTTGATGATATCCAGATCTCAAGTCGATCTTGGAGAAAACCTTTTCTCCTTGCAACTGGTCCAACAAGTCATCAATCCTAGGCAAAGGATACTTGTTCTTGATCGTCACCTTGTTCAACTCTCGGTAGTCGATACAAAGTCGGAACGATCCGTCCTTCTTTTTGACGAATAAAACCGGGGCACCCCACGGCGATGCACTCGGCCTGACATAACCTTTATCAAGAAGTTCTTCAAGTTGATTCTTCAATTCTTGCATCTCAGCCGGAGCCATCCGATACGGTGATTTGGAAATCGGCGTCATACCAGGCTCGAGATCAATTGAAAACTCTACGTTGCGGTTCGGGGGTAATCCAGGAATTTCTTCCGGAAAGACATCCGAAAATTCCCTAACTACAGGAATATCAAGAACCCCAGGTCCATCCCTCTCGGGCGAATCCAAGTAGCAAAGGTACCCGACACATCCTTGTCGTAGTAGCTTAAACGCAGCCATCGCATTGATCAGCTTGCCGTTATCAGCGTCATTTCGACCTTTGAACTTGCATACGAACTGGCCCCCGGATGACACCGTCACCGTTCTTGAACTGAAGTCGATCACCGCCTTGTGACGCGTCAGCCAATCCATACCGAGGATAATGTCGTATGGAGCCATGGCTATACAGATTAAATCTGCCTCAAATTCCATACCCTGAATGGTAATCGGAAAGTCTGACAAATGCTTGGTTCCCACCAAACGTTCTCCATTAGGAAGATTAACGACGAAAGGGTCGCACGAATCGTTGCACACTAAGTCTAACTTGCTAACACAGCTATCCGAAATAAAGGAATGCGTAGCACCAGAATCAAACAGAATGCACACTGAAGTAGAGTGAAGGTATAGAGTACCTTGAGCAATTGGAGCGTTGGGTCCATCTGCCTCACGCATCTCGTACAAGCGTTGGCCCTGACTTCCAGAAACAACTGGGGCCTTTCCCCTGTTCTGAGCAGTCGTCTGCACTGAAGGGCTAGGAGTCTCGGCAGGCTTAAACCTAGGTCGGTTGCTCTGATGAACTGACCCTTGCTGTGTCTCTACTCCCTTCTGTTTCCCCTGCTTGCAGAACTTTTGCAGATGACCATCACGTCCACACCCAAAGCATGGCCTCCTCTCCTTCCGACACTCAGTGCTCTTGTGCCCAGCAGTACCGCAGTTATAACACTGAACTGTACTTCGGGTCTGCCCTGACTGCTGAGTCGATCCCCCTTGCGTCATCTCCGTCTTAGCTCGGCCGAACTTGGCGAAGTTAGACGGTGGCGCAGGGCGCTTAAAACCACCTCCCTGGTTCTGATTCTGTATCGACTTCTGTTGGTTGCGCCTCTTGGTCGACCCCTCGAGAGTTACCTCCAGCTTATAGGCACAATCCACATACTGCTCCAAGGTAGAGCATGTGTGGTGCACCATTAATGGCTTGATATCCAGGTTCATCCACTCGTGGAAGTACCAGATCTTTTGAGCCTCGCTGGTGATCTCGACAGTGGCGTACTGTAGAAGATGGTTGAACTTAGATGCCAACTCGGTCACTCTCAGACCATCAGTCTGAGGGTATAAGAACTATTTATGCTTCTCCTCTCTAATAGCACAAGAGAAAAAGCGATCAACCATCTTGGTCTTGAACAACGACCAAGTCAACACTGGGCTCTCAGCCAAACCAGTGCTCTCCCACCACTCGCTAGCCTCCTCCTTCAGCTGAAGAGACGCGATATGGACCTTCTCGGCCTCCGTACACTCCACGTTCCTGAACAGCCTCTCCATATGGGAGAACCAATGAGTCACTGCCACTGGCTCCCCTTTCCCATTATAGCAGTCGGGTCTCATGGAAGTAATGGTCTTAAGAGCGCGACCATAGCTGTCCCTCGCCCTAACGGCAGTATCCTGAATCACAGGGTTTCTGGGTTCCATAACATCAGGAACCGCTGCGTGAGTAGGCACTTCTTGTGCTTGAGGCGCACTTGGTCTCAACACATCTGCAATTGCCTGCATCACGATCCCACGGATCGCCTCAACAGCTGCAACATCAAACAGCGTCGGCGCCTGGGTCTGATCCTGACCTTCACGCCTCTGCTGGACGCGAGACTCAGACTCGTGTTCATCCTGAACACCTCTTCCTGCTGGCCTGGGATTTTGGCTAGTCCCAGCACCGGCTCGAGTCGAGTTTCTCGTGCTTCTTGGGTTCACCATCTGTTTACCGATCCAATTCCAAGCATTCAATACATTAATATTATGCAACATACTTATGCAATATATCAATGTAAATAAATCACTCAGAATAGATCAACTTGGTATTTTATAGATGAACCTTCGAATTCTTACACAAGTTACACATAAGTTTATCATTCGAGCATTCGGACGACATTGCTCGAAGATATAAGTGTTTCTCAGAGTACTTTCCGCAATACTGAAATATTACACAAAGTACAACTTGGAATATTAAGAAACGAAACTACTACGATAGGCAACGCCACTCCTCCTCAAGGCGTTCCAAAATGTCTCCCATACGACTGGCTACTCGTGCATGGTCTCTTCGGGCTAGGCTCACCATCGAGCTCTGGCGATGGGTTTCGCACCCTGCTTGACCCTGAAGCACATAGTCCTAGCTCAGTCATGGTAGAGTATGGGTCGTCCATGACTGGTCCTCCTATTCCAGCCCTCCTCTGAGTACTGGCGGTCAACTCATCCCTCTGACGCTGTTGTTCTGCGGAGATTACCTCACTCTGGCGGAGGATCTCTTACAGCTCGGATTCCGACCTCCATCTCCTTGGAGTAGGGATAGGCTGAGATTCCCTGTCACTTCTCCCAATACTGTACTCGGTATACAGTGCCTCCCAATCAGCTTCTGACATGGGTGCGTACTCTGGCACTGGTGACAATCCTGTACCGGGCTCCTGATTCTGCCCTCCAAGGTCCAACTCTGGATCCTCTTCTGGATCATCCTCTATGGGATCCTCATCCTCGGGATCATCCTCGATGGGATCCTCATCCTCGGGATCATCCTCGATGGGATCCTTATCCTCGGAATCATCCTCGATCATATCCTCGTCCTCGACAGGATCTACCTCCAACATCTCCTCTTCCTCGTCTTCGTACTCGATCTCCTCTGGAATTGGTCCCAGTAGAAAGTCGTCTTGATAAACCCCTTGTTCGTACCTTGATAACTCATCTTCATGCTCCCATTCCCGTACTTCCTCCACCCTTGGTGGCGGCACAGGTGCAGGTCTAGGGACCATAGCATTTCTGGCTACAAGGACAACTGACTCGGGGAGAACGTGCTTGACGTCTTCGGGTGGGCTACTCGGGCCTCCAACCTCGAAACATCGCTGAGGTAACGGAAAATCTAGCCTCGGCTGATCCGACTTGGCGTCTTCCGACCCCCTACCAATAGAAAAGCAGACACCCATCCTATCGAACAATAAGGAAGGAATTAGTCTTTCTAGACATAGAAGCAAGCTTACTATATCAGACTATAAAGAAGACACAACTATGAACAATGTTTTTTAAAATTCTTTTCAGAATGAAAATTCAGAGCTCTTTTTAAAGCATTTCGAAAACGGATAAAGGGTTTATAAAAATTCCAAACCCATTTAAAAACTTTTGGCTCTGATACCACAACTGTAACACCCCCAAAACTTAACCCTTTTGGAAAGGTATTACCGCCAGTGACCCCAGTGTTCCTTACCGAGATCACCCAAGGCTTTACCATATAAATACAATTTATGAAATGCAATTGATACACAAAGATCAAGCATTAAACTCCAAAACATAACATTGTCGAGGAAACAAGAGTTACGGGATTACAACCCAGTCCCGAATAGATCAAAACATAGTTTAAACCAAACACAGCGGAAGACTAAGAAAGTACATTACAATCGGAGTTATTGTCCAAAGGATCATAACCTGATTAAAGAAATAATTAAAATATTCAAAAACCACCGCTGACTCCATAGTCCTTCTAATCTTCTGAGCTACTTCTTAACTGATGTGCCGAATCAAACGGATGATACCAGCCAACCATGCAAGGGAAAATATGGGTTGGTTAGTCTAAATGAATAGACTAGCAAGGGTAAAAAAAAAAGCAGACTGGTTCGAAGCAGTCATATTAGGTTAGACTCATCGCTTCTCGGATAATAACCGATAACGATAGTCAACCATCATATTCCTACTGGAATAAACAAGAGATATGCACAAGAGAAGATTTTGGAAGACTGAATCTTCACAGAAATCGACTCGAAAGAAGACTCCAACGGAAATGAGTCTTTAAGGAAGTAATGACAAATCCGGAAAGTTACAGAATCATACAACAATGATTTAAAACTGACTGAGATGCTTCGGTTCACGACCAACCTCATCGCCTACAGCGAATCCAGATTGGAAAGAGAACGTACTACATTCAAGTCAAGACGAGTTTTCCTAGCTGCACTGAAACTTAGCTGCACTACTCGCCCAAGGTGTATTAATTATGTGCGTCAAGGTAGCACTTAAATGATTTATGTTTCAAAACACACATCACATTATAGACTTTTACATGTGTACCCCACCAGTGGGACGACACATCTTAGTATACGTTTCGTCGAGAGTGACGTATACCGAAAGGTTTGTGACACCAGCTAAGTGTCCTGTCTCTACACACATGTGTAAGAGACCGATCATGATCATAGAATAGTACCAGATGGGGACGAGCCATCCCGATACCAGATTATAAAGAAACGACTGGACAGAGTCCGAGTAACGTTCCTATCTAACAGTGCTAACTAAACAGTTACAGCACCACAACATTTACAGGATAAATCCACATAAAGGCCCGAAAGGCGATCACAGATAATAGCGTTGTTCTAACAGATATACAACCTATTATATGATTTTCAAAACAGTTTATCAAAACCGTTTCCAGACAAACAGAATATTCATTCCAAATTAATTACTCAGATAAACTACTGATAATTAATGTAAATATGGAACGAATGAGCAAGAGCGAACCGCCACTTGCCTTACTCCGCAGAATAGTCTAAAGACGTCACTGGATTCCGGGCTCGACACGGTATAGTTCCGACAGCACAACAACCTTCGAGTCGACCCATAAAAGGAACCCTAAGTTAGATCCGACATAAACAGTACGAATCTAAACACGGCGAAAGAACACGAAAGGAAAGACGTCACGACGACAACCGACCAAGCCAAAGCCACGAAGGCGTTCTGGGCACTGGCGGCGGTCGATGTTCTTGGCGGCGGTCGCCGTATTCATCACGGCGGTCACCGTGAAGAACACGGCGGTCACTGTGAAGAACACGGCGGTCGCCGTGACGAACTCAGACGACGCAGAACAAGAGAAAACTCACCCCAAAACACGAGCGGTTCGGCCTCCTTCGACTTGCTTTGGCTTCTAACCTCCAAGGCTAACCAAAATCTTCACAAAGGCACTCAGGAACCACACCAAAGCAACACCGGCGAGACCTTCAAATTCCGGCGAAAACACAACTCCGGCGAGAGGCGAATTTGGCAGCGATTCGGGGTTGTAGATGACCCAAAACCCATGCCCAAGTTCATCTATTTATAGGCAAACCCCAAGGAGTGATCTGCAAACCCTTAGGCGCGGCAAACGACGCAACGGCGCGCCTCGAACGACACCGGCGACCAACGGGCAATGCCCACTGGACAATCACGGCGGTCGCCGTGATTTTGCCTGCGGCGGTCACCGTAAATGCGGCGGTCGCCGTCGTTAGGCCTGTCGCGGCCAGCTAGAAGCTGACACGCTGACATCTCGGGCCCAACCATGGCGGTCGCCGTTTCTGAACGGCGGTCGCCGTTTCCCCCTTTTTCCGCCCATTCGGCTTTGAACGAGCTTGGCGATAAACCGGGATAAAAATTATCGTACGCGAACGACAATTAAACTCCAAGGCATGATGTCTGTATTTTATTTCACTGAGAAAAAATATTACAGATACATAGCATATTACAGAATGTCTCAAACTACCTGAATTAAATCCGACGTACACAACGGGTACCCGGGAAAATTCCATAATTCCCAAAATAACCTTACAAAAATACGGGGTATCACAGTCACAAGATCACGAGTCTTGACTTCTGTGATCACTGTGTCCTTGGGAAGCTACACCGCAGCAAGTTTCCAAAGGGTATTCACAGGACAAAAGGCACACTTGATTACATCCATTCAGATTGTTGGGGTCCGGCTAGCGTTGAGTCTCTAGGAGGTCAGAGGTACTTCTTGACTGTCATTGATGATTACTCAAGAATGACTTGATTGTTTGTCATGAAGCACAAAGGAGAAGCTTTCAAGAACTTCAAGGAGTGGAAAACGTTAGTGGAGAATCAAACAGGGAAGAAGATCAAGAGGTTGCGAACTGATAATGGTCTGGAGTTTTGTTCGTCTGAGTTTGATCAGTTCTGCAAGGATGTTGGAATTGCTCGTCATCATACAGTCAGGCATACACCACATCAAAATGGTGTAGCTGAGAGGATGAATCAGACTCTACTAGAGAGAGCGAGGTGCATGCTCTCAAATGCAAAACTGGATAGGAGGTTTTGGGCAGCAGCAGTGACTACAGCATGCTACTTGATAAACCGCGGACCTCACACTGGCATAAACTGCAAAACACCTTACGAGGTGTGGTCTGGTAAGCCTGTTGATTACTCGAGTCTGAAAGTTTTTGGCTGCATAGTTTATTATCATGTAAGTGAGGGTAAACTAGAGCCACGAGCAAAGAAGGGAGTATTTTTGGCTATGGAGATGGTGTCAAGGGATACAGAGTCTGGTCTAGGTTATTATGAGTAGAAGCATCATCTTTGATGAGAATTCTATGCTTAACGCTACTGTGAAGTCCATAGGAGAAAGTAGCAGTGTTGATAAACAGGTGGAGTTACAAGTTCCTCTACAAGAAGAAGAGGAAGAACACCACAGTGAAGCTGAATTGCTAGAACCTCTACCATCAGATCCTCAACCATCAGAAGCTACTCATCAAATCTTAGCTGAAGGTCGCTCAAGAAGGGTTGAAGTTAGGCCACCACAGATGTATGGTTTTGAGGATATGGTGGGCTATGCACTACAGGTTACCGATGAGGTGGATACTTCTGAACCATCCACCTACAAAGAAGTTGTATCAGGGTCTGAAGCTGCACAGTGGTTTGCAGCAATGAGAGATGAGATGGAATCACTTCATAAGAATCAGACTTGAGAGTTAGTCTCACTGCCTTCAGGGAGAAAGGTTATTACTTGCAAATGGGTTTTCAAGAAGAAGGAAGGGATATCAGCCGCTGAAGGAGTCAAGTTTAAGGCTCGAGTTGTTGCAAGAGGGTTCCATCAGAGAGAGGGAGTTGACTACAACGAGATTTTCTCACCTGTGGTCAGACACACTTCAATCAGGGTGTTGCTAGCAATAGTAACACATCAGGATTTGGAGCTCGAACAGCTTGATGTGAAAACATCTTTCCTACATGGAGAGCTAGAAGAGGAGATATACATGGCTCAGCCATATGGTTTTCAGGTTCCAGGAAAGGAAAAGTACGTCTGCAAGTTGAAGAAGTCTTTATATGGACTTAAGCAGTCTCCTAGGCAGTGGTATAAGAGGTTTGACAGTTTTATGATGGAGCTCGGCTACAATAGGAGTGCATATGATTGTTGTGTGTACTACAACAAGTTGAAATATGGCTCTCTCATCTACCTAGTTCTGTACGTAGATGACATGTTGGTAGCTGCAAAGAGCAAGGCAGAAATTCAGAAGCTGAAAGACCTCCTAAGTGGTGAGTTTGAGATGAAGGATCTGGGAGCAGCTCGAAAGATTTTAGGAATGGAGATTCTTAGAGATAGAGGTCAGAAGAAACTTTTCTTATCACAGAAAGGTTATATTGAGAAGGTGTTGTCAAGGTTTGGTATGTCATCCGATAAGCCTATCGATACACCTTGTGCTGCTAATATCCATCTTACTACTCTGTATGCACCTCAGTCAACTGAGGAGAAATAGTATATGTCTAGAGTCCCTTATGCCAGCGATGTAGGGAGTTTAATGTATGTTATGGTCTGTACAAGACCAGATCTGGCACAGGCTGTTAGTGTTGTGAGTCGGTTCATGGTTCAACCAGGAAAGGAACACTGGCAAGCTGTGAAGAGGATATTCAGGTATCTGAGGGGAACATCTGATATTGGTCTCATTTATGGAGGTGATACACAGTGTTTGGTCACAGGATATTCAGATTCTGATTACGCTGGAGATGTTGATAGTAGGAGATCTATGACTGGTTATGTTTTTACTCTTGGTGGTTCTGTTGTTAGTTGGAAGGCTACTCTGCAACCTACTGTGACTTTGTCTACAACGGAAGCATAGTACATGGCTTTGACAGAAGCTGCTAAAGAGGGAATATGGCTAAAAGGAATGGTTAGTG
This sequence comes from Rheum nobile, assembly GCA_027886185.1. Taxonomy (NCBI): domain Eukaryota; kingdom Viridiplantae; phylum Streptophyta; class Magnoliopsida; order Caryophyllales; family Polygonaceae; genus Rheum; species Rheum nobile. The sequence goes on from WOAB01000056.1 coordinate 15,568,369, forward strand.
ATCTGGGTCTACATCATGATCAGGCAACTGTCTACTGTGACAGTCTGATTGCTATATGCTTAGCCAAGGATCAGGTTCATCACGAACGGACTAAGCATATTGACGTGGGGTATCATTTCCTGAGAAGTGAGAAGAGGATAAAGGTGAAGAAAGTAGGTACTGCTGACAATCCTGTTGATATGTTCACCAAGTCGGTTCCCCATAGCAAGTTCCATCACTGTTTGGACTTGCTAAACGTCAGAAGCTGTTAGATTGCCCTATGGGGCAAGTCTGGATCAGAGATAGGAGGAGATAGTACATCTGGCATTGCCTAATGCATCTGGTACATATGGGAGAATTCAAGTCAAGGTGGAGATTGTTGGGTATGCTTGAATTGTCAACTGAGAGTTGCCGCCGGGTCGCGGTGGAACTGGACGCCCCGCGGTGGGCAATTGAGAGTTGCCGCCGGGTCGCGGTGGAAGTCGCCGCCCCGCGGTGGGACATGGGTTACTTGGGCCGATGTCTTGGGGCCCAAGTCTGTCAGGGTAGAACCTTAGCACTATTTATAGTCGCTTATTGTAAATCCTAATATTATCTGAAATCTGTAATTCTGCCTCCTAATACAATCTGATCTCACTCTGTTCGTGGGCATAGCCAATTTTGATAAACCACGTAAATATGTGTTCGTTTGTTCTTGTTCTTTCTTGTTTGTTTGTCTCTCTTTCAATCAGCACAACAAATCGAATCTGAAACCTCGAAACATATAAAATGCTAAAGGAGTTCAGCACTAAATTAACCACTTAATCAAATGAACTTTGATCGACCAGGTATATACAATTGATTCGTCGGTGAGTAGTGGAACTTGAAAGACTACGTACTCTCACAAGCTCCTTGTCGATATTCTATATTATATCCGATCGGAGGCATATATTCTTTAATTGAAATATTGTAAACGTGGTTGGTGATGGAGTGCATTTAGTAGCTAGATAAGAAAATGAGATGCAAGTATTCGTTGCACCACACATTCGAAGTAAGATATGATTAATTAATATATGAGGCAGGCCCCACAATGCATGAAAATCACATTCTAATATATGCATTAATCCACATTGTAAATAACCCTCATTACCAGGAACTTTGGGGCAAATTATAATAAAATTTTATTATTATTCCCCAACCGATTAGGGGCGGAATCAGTCCCAAATTCCAATATTTTGGATTATGTTAAGTATTGAGTAAGTTTCACATGTATAATAAATTTGAGATGTAAAGTAAGGAGCAATGATGATTAATTTAGGAGATGGAAAATTAGGATTAGAGTTGCAAAAATATAAAATATATTATTATTTTTTCAAAAATTAATTTTTGAATATTTTTTCTATTTTTTACCGATTTGTTTTTCTTTTGATTTAATTTTTAATTTTTTGAGTTTTTTTTTTGTTTCTTGCGTTGCAACAACCTATAAAATTATACTTTAAGTGAATATATAAGCACCAAAAGTATATCTATAAAAACTCAAAGTGCATATATAAGCACATTTTTTGATGCCCACATAGAGTATGAAAAGTGATTTTTAATATACTAAAGTGCATGTGGTAATATGTAAATGTGCATGTTTAACATGTATATCAAAACCACACATATTTTATGTAAAACTGCATATATTTGTATGTTAAAGTGCATGTTTAACTGCTAAAAAATGCAAATGTAAGTATGGTAAAATGGGTGTTTAGTATGCTAAAATTAAGTGCATGTATAAGAATATTAAAGTACATATGTTAGTATGTTAAAGTGCATTATACTAAATTTTGCTGGAAAAAAAACCAGGAAAAGTTTTGTGGAAAATAATATGATTTTTTGGGGGTGGAAATAAATTAAAAACGAATAAGTTTCGAAAAGAACATTTTTGGAAAAAATAAACTAATTTAAAAAAAATCAGAATTATCTTTTCTGTTTTAAAAGTATTTTTGTAAAAATAAGAAATTTTATTGTATTTACGAGTTTGTCATTTCATATATTTTAATCATAACTCTTCATTTCTTAAATCTAATAGTTATTTTTTTTCCTCACTTTACAACCTAAGCATCGTTTTCATATGAAGTCCAACCTCTACAAATAGATTTATCTCACAAAATTAGATCTATAAAAAAATAAAAAGAAGTTTGTTTTGATAACTAATTAAATAGTTTTGCCCGGGTATGTTTAGAGTTGGGTACATTTTGGATTGTGTTGATTCGAGTTTATTTGGTCTTTGGACGGTTGTGTCGGTTTTCATATGACGAGTGCTACACTTTGATAGTGTTGATAAAATCTTTGACATTTCTATTTCTAGAAAAAAAAATGACAGATTATATTAGAAGTAAAGTATGTAAAAATGGCTGATTTTGGACAAATTATGTCATCCAACTCATTTAAAAAAAACAGAGAAATAATTTCTCACCATCTTTCTTAGATTTGAGAAGTAGAAACTCACCTCAAAGTTAAAAATTTTCTATGAAAAGTATGTTATAATGGATTGTCTACTAAAACAAGACTCAATAAAAAACATGTATCAGTGCCCTTAGGTTGTGATTCATGTAACCACCCATTTGAAGATATATCCCAACTTCTTTTCCATTGTCCCCAAACCTTATCCCAAATTAAAATATGGGACTATAAAGTTGAATAGTTAATTGGTCTACTAAACATTACAGATAAAAACCCTAGAGATATCATTTTTAAACTCTACTCATCCTGAACCAAAACCGAGTTCTCCAACCTTACTAGTGTATGGTTGGGGATCTAGATTAAAAGAAATCAACTCATATTCAACACCGATACATCAAAAATATTAAGGGTCTCGAAATATACATTAAAATTCTACAAAATAATTCATTTAAATAAAAAATATCGCATATCGATATTGATGATTCTCTACGAACCAAATAAGGAAACCTAACATAAGAAGAACCAAAAATCTCAAATGGGAAAAGTCGGCTACAAATGTCTATAAGATTAACTTTGATGGAACCTACAAAACGGCGAGGTTGAGATTGGTTTCATCATTAGAAATGATAAAGTTAAAACCATTAGCATGAAAATCCAAAGATGAGAAACAAATCCTATACTATTAACTGAAGTCATTGCCTTTTGGACTAGTCTTCTTGAGGCTAAAAGGCTACGTATCACAAAATTGGAAATTGGAGGAGATAACATTTTCCTTATTAACATTAAAGGCATTTGAACTTGTCACTGGGAGATTGAAATGATTGTCGCTGATATTTTAATCGATCTTTATTTCTTTTAGAAAGTCCACATTAGACACATTTTTTATGAGGTGAATCAGGCAACTGCTAAACTTGCATTTCTTAGCTTTTCAGCCCCCATGTTTAATCTTAGTATTGATTTAGAACTTTACATCATTATCCGCAAAAGTATTATAGACTGATCTTCAAATAGAATTTGAAACCATATGTTTTTATAATAATAATAATGAGCTGCGTCAAATGTTCGAGTTTCCTGTAATTTGGATATATATGATTTTCATGTTGACTTTCTCGGTTTGTGTGTGGTTTTGCCAATTATACTATTGGGTTAGATTTTTGTTCGAAACTAGGCACTTTTATTAACTTTATTTTTGAATTAGGCTCGGATTGAAACTTATTCTCGAAATAGGTTGGTTGAGGAGCTTCGGGGTGAGTCGATGTACAAAACAATGACTCTTCTCTTAAGAGTCGCTGCAGAGAACAACGACTAAAGACGAAGTTGATGTGATTTTATTTTATTTTATAATTACAATTTTTATTTTAAAATAAAAAATATATGAGTCGCGGTTTCAAACAGCGACTCATATATTTAAGTTTTTCATATTTAAAATAAAAAAATATAATTAAAAAATTATAAATTATGCATGAGTCGTTATTTCAAACAGCGACTCATGCTTATTTTTTTTCTATGTTTTAGTTTTTAAATTCAATTTTTAATATGAAAAAAAAATTGTATATATAAGTCGCTGTTTGAAACGACTCATATATTTTTATTATTTTAAAATTTTAAAATTTGTTTTTTAATTATAACAAAGTAAATATGAATTAGTCATTTTTTTGAACATCGACTTAGCCCGAAGCCCCTTCAACCAGCCTATTTTGAGAATAAATTTAAATCCGAGCCTAATTTAAGAATAAAGTTGATAAAACTGTATAGTTTGAAAAAAAATTCACTGGGTTATGTGTGCAGGTAGCGGTAAATTCCGTACACGAAAATTCCACCAGACCGAATTCACCGTTGCTTCAGTTCATCATGCAAGCAAAACTAACCCAAAAAAGCTGATATTCTCTTCCGTCTGAAATTCTGTAATCAAAATCCCATTATAATAATACAGCGACGCTCCACCTACTCTCTCTCTCTCTCTCTCTCTGTACCTCCAAGGAGCTTCTATTGTGTGAATTTGGTACCTTTCAAGCATCCTGTACTTTCTTCACTTGGTTCGTTTCTCTGATTTTGATGCTTTCTTCCTCTAATTTCTTGCTGCTTTTCTAATTTTGGTTTGTGGGTGTTGATTGGTCTAGTTTTCCTCTGATTTTGATGGTGCTACAGTTTGAATTCGAGACTCTTGCTAGCTGGTCTCCAGCTTGGATAATTTCTAGGGTTTCTTATTTAATTTCAAGGTTGAATCCAATGGAGGTTATGGGGTGTTTGTAGTTTGTTTGCACTGCACAGCTGAGTTTCCTGCTGGGTCTGTGCGATTATTTTAAGCTTCTTCGGATTCATAACAATAAGATGATTAAATTGATAATGTGATGTAAATGCTATATTCTGAATTTGGGTACTCCATTTCATTCCACTCAACCAGCTACCACTTTGAAGCATGCTTCCTTTTATAATTGATTCTTCAGGAGATGATAAAAAGGGATTTATAATTGATTTGTGCTCACTGGGAGGGTTTTGCTAGATGAAACAAACTTGGCTCTGGAACACGTTGATAAGCTAGCTTATGCAAATGAGTTTAACACATAGCATTTGAAAATCAGTAAGTTTTTAGCTAAGAAGCTATTAGCTAAGCTACTAGACAAGATAAGTATGTAGGTTAAAATCTCTATAAAATCCTAGACAAACACGACCTTAACCACAGAACTTGGCCCATTTCTCCATCCATTGCGTTACCTCTATAGTATTCCCTCTTTCAGAAGCAACTGCATTGGCTACCTGATAGGCCTCGGACCTGCAGATGATAGTCCTCCTTTCTTTCTCTACACTAACTTGTTTGGCCTCCACAATTTTTTCTGGTTAGTTGACCAGTCTATAGAAATATAGGGGTGTGGTGAAGAAGAAAATCTTTGTGGGTCACAACGGGGAAGCCTCTTTGGCATTGGGATGTAATTACACTAATCCTTTTAGCCTTCAAATTTTGTTCATAAATATTGGTCCTTATAGGATTTCAAGACAATTTGTCACATATAGTTCATAAATTTTGTATTGGAATTTGGTTATGATGATTTTTTTCTATCCATCTATTGGTTGTAGAGGGTGTTAAGTGATTAAATTGAGAAAAAAATTGGATTTTCAAAACACATTTAACGATTTTCTTAATATGTGTGAAAATTTCTAAAAAGACAAATAAAAATGAACGGAGGGAGTAATTTATTATTCTGATTTATATTTATTGTCCTTTCAGCACCTCAGAATCTCAGATCATAGCTTATCTACATATTCTGAATCTTTTTCTTTTGTTCAAGAGAAATGCCTGAGAGACCAACATCTGAGACTCTTCTTAACAACATAGTGGAGTCACTAACTGACCTTCAGAGACAAGCATCTGGCTCCTTTGGCAATGAAAATATATCACATTCGGTCACTTCGGGGTTCAATAGACTTTTTGGACGTCAGGAACCCATTCATCATATCTTTGGTGGCGGAAAATGTAAGAACTCTGCACTAAATTTATTTTCTCTTTGCTATGTTTGTTTCTTGTTTCCAACTCGTCTACTGTATGCTTGAATGCTAGCTGCTGATGTCTTGTTATGGAGGAACAAGAAGATATCTGCAAGTGTTCTAGGTGGTGCAACTGCAATATGGGTGCTATTTGAATGGCTTAATTACCATTTTTTGACCATCTTGTGTTTCTTTCTGTTCCTTGGAATGCTTGTTCAGTTCGGTTGGTCTAGCGCTTCAGGATTTATAACCAGGTGACATAACCGTTAAAATTCTCATATGCTTCAAATGTGTATTGTTTGTGATGTTTGATTCTCACCTTTTGAAATCATATGAAGAAACAGGTCACCATCACAAGTCCCGCGCGTTGAACTACCTGATCAGTTATTTGTCAATCTTGCCGTCTCCGTTGGTGCTGAGATTAATAAAGCTTTAGGCTATCTGCAGGATGTAGCATGCAGTGGAAATTTAAAGCAGTTCCTATTGGTATGTTTTCCTTCTCATCCATACGTAGTTTCTTCTTCCCTCTTTTTTTGTACTTCCTAGTTTATGCAGGTACCAGGAATTAGGATTTATAAACCTCTTTAGCAAACCGTCTCAAATCTCAACGCACAATTTAGGATGTAGAACCTGGTAGGTTCATTGGAGGAAGATGTCATAAGACACAATTTTCTGTAGACTGTAGTATCTTGCATGACTTGTTTTATGATTTCCTTGTAATTGATGGGCTTTCGAGAATTGAGGAGAATATAAGGTTGCCTTCTTCTATAGATTCTAATCGTCCTTTTTTCCGTTGATTCTCATTCACATGTCATTATTGGTTGGACCCGTTTGCTCTAAGATGTTATTACTTACCAATTACCATCTTCTATTCTAGAAAATGTGTTTTCCCATACAAGGAATCCCATGGTTTCTTTCCTAGCTGCACAAAATGCTGTTACTAATCTGCTGAAGGCATGAAATTCTCATTAACTGGATGTTATTTTCCTATATTATAAACTAAGATTTTTCAGTGCAAAACTGCAAATGTACATACTAACAACGACGAAGTGTTCTAGTGGTCAGTTTAATCATAGTTTTTATATACACAAGTTATTGTTTTCCCCCCATGTTTTGTGCCCCTTGCTATTATTCTAACATGGTTTCTTGGCCATTGAAGATCACTGTAAGCCTGTGGGTTGCGGCTATGATTGGTAGCTGGTGCAACTTTTTAACTGTTATCTATATTGGTAAGACTTACATTTCACTTCCTTTTCTTGAAACAAGGTTTCTAGGTGTACTCTAATTTTTCTAGTACTATGCTTCGTTGCTTGAGAAATAAGCTCGGATTTTCTAGGTTTGTAAAAAGGAGACATGCTAAATCGTTGAGACAAAGGACATATGGGAGTATATGCACAAATTATTCTGGCTTCAGTCAATTAAAAGGATTAAACATGTGGTAATAGTTTGCGACTCATCATTGTCTTATGTCCATATAGCATGAAGTAAAGTTCCATTTGGTTGTATCCAATTCATCCTTGACTGATGATCAATTTCCACTCAGCCTTTCTTTCTATCATGTTGAACTAGGGAATAACAATATATACAAATATCCCTTCTAACATCGTCATTGAGCCTTGAAATCATTACTCTGCAATTGGTAGTCCAAAATTCTTAATACTACATATAAGTGTGCCTTCTAGTGAGGTGTACAGGCGGGAGGAATTGCTTCAATGAGCGCGCTGCAGTTTTTTTTATTAAGAATCATCAACAATGATGATATTGGGAGAAACCTAGTTTTAAAAACCATATATCTTGTACTTGTACTGTATTCTACCTACATTGTCAAATGAAAGAAAGAATCTTGTTCACAGTTATGTACTTATGCACCCGTGTCGTCTTCTGAGTTTTTCTCGTTGAATGTCGGTGCTTCTGACATGGCAATGCAGGTTTTGTAGCTGCACACACATTGCCTGTTCTGTACGAGAAGAACGAAGACCAAGTTGACCGCTTTGTAGACAATCTGCTAGGCCAAGTGCAGCGCCACTACAGGAAGATTGACACCGGTGCTCTAGGCAGGATGTCGACTAGGAGGTTCATGGGAAGGAAACGTGACTAGTACGAGTTCAAGGCTTTTGCTGGTGCGTGAACAGAAATCTTCCAAAGCCACATAAAGCGAAAGTTGTATGAAATTGTTATATCTAAAGTAGTTCAGTACTGTGGTTGCATTTGATTTGGATGAACAATTTCGAGTTGGGTTAAATGCATGAAGTACAGATGGAGGCTTCTGTTTTGCCACATGAATGGTGGTTTTGGGGCAGTTATAGTTGATATGTGAAAGTGAATTTGAAACCAGATAGTGATCTTGTAGGGATCATCTCTATTCGAACTCTTCGGAGCAAAATTTGAGTTGATTAGACCCTAAACCGAAACCGAAAATCAGATTTTTGTGGACTGAAAACCGAATCAAATATACTCGGTCCGGTTCGGGTTCAGTTATAAACCGAACATGTTAAAAACAAGTTAGTTTAGATTATTGAAACGTGTCTTAGTGAATCAAATCGAATTTGGGCCGAATTGAATCAAATTGGGCCGAATTGAACCAAATTAGACCGAATCAAATAAGGGTTAACTGATTTATATAGAAATCTTGGATTTATTTTTAAAAATATTTGGTTTTGACCGAATCGAACAAAAAAACGGTTATTGTTTTTATTTTATGAAAACCGAACATAATATAATTGGTTTGGTTTCGGTCCGTGTTCGGTACGGACAGAAAATTGAACCGACCGATAAACAACCCTATTCCAAACTGTAAACCAATCAAACTTGGTACAATTCGGATCAGATTTAACACACACTAGTGTATTACCCGTGCCATGTACGGGTATAGTGAGAAATATAAAATTTAAAATATCTCACAAGATGTGTAGTTTACGTTTAATTATTTAAATTTTACATTGTTAGAACATTACATTTATTCCGTCAAAAAAGTTATTGTATATTTGTATGGAAAAAAAAAACACACTTATCGTGAATAATATCGTAACCTAATAAGTTTGAAAGTTTATACAATGATGGAGATGTGTGTACCATAAAATGAGAGTCATGTACTTGATGCGAATATATTAAACTTTAAAATGTATCTAATAATTATTTATAAAATTGACAACACTATTATATGTGATAACTGATAAGCATAACAAATATATGATATAGATTAGTCCAATAAAATAAATTAATAATTAAAAGTATAGATAAAATAACACATATGAAAACAACTTTTTAGTGTTTTTTATAAAAATATTTGCACAACAATTTTTCACATTTTTTTGAAAAAATAACACTAATTTATATTAAAGTATCATTACATATAAAATTAGGTTAAATAGTTATAAGTGACTGATTATACATATTATGCACCTTTTCATCTATATATTAAAATTCTTAACCTTATAAATGCCCAGATTTAAATTTAAATGGAAATGATCATGATGATGCATGTATGGCATTTTATAATGCTTCGTGATTGTAGGATCGTAGATTCAACAATATTTGCAAATATTTGATGTTCTTCATAATGTTCCATGATTACCAAGCGGGATTTAAAAATATTCATGATTATCACGCGAAATTGCCGAAGATGTAGTGTATCACACAAAATTCATAAAACATCGTGGCTATTATGCATAACTTTTAAAAAACAAATTTATAGGTTTTTCGTTTTAAGAAAATGGCTTTTAGATACGTAGTTGTAGGATTGTAGGTTGAACAATACTATGTGTATTAAAAGAAAATATGTTTGAAAACAAATTATATTAAAATTAATTAATTTAATATGTAAGTATCTAAATTGGTCACAAAAAATCTAATTTGAGTTTTCGTACTATGCACCAGTTTGAATAAGGTTAAGAATTGAAAGATTGATAATATTAATTTTTTAAATATGCAGAATGGTATCTTTGGTTAGTTCGTGGAATTTTATGTAAATTTATCATGTGATTATTATTGAATAAAGTCAATTTATTCAATATTTATTTCATTTAGAATGGTTTTCATACATATATATTCATATTACGTACTTTGGTATATCTAGTTTGTTAACTAAATATAAAAAAAAATTATTTTTTAGTTTAGTAAATTTAAAATATGGTTGAAGTAATTGTAAGTACCAAAACGAATAATATAAACCGTTTTAAAAATATATTTGCACATGATCGAAGAGTCAAATATTGTTAAGATTTATGCTCAAAAAAATATTGTTTAGATTTATTAATTTAATTATTGATATAATAATAGACTAAGAAAACTAAAAAAATAAAAAAATTGGGCCTAGAATTATTTTGGTGGCTCAAAAGGGAAAACTTTAATATATATATATATATATATTTATTTAAATAAGTTTAGTTCAATATATCTAATTTAATGGCATGATAAGAATTTGAAAACCAATGAGAATTTAATAGTGTCATGATTTACTAAGTTAATAGCATAATGTACATAAGTTTTCTACATATAGTATGTTAACAATCTGGACTCAATATTGTTTTGAAACTATAGTAAAATTTCATTATAAAACAATGACAAATGCAAATCAAATATGAGATTTTAAAGACCATCTAATAAATGAAAATCTTATATTTAGAACTCTTTTCTCTTAATACTCAAGAAAAATAGTATTTATCAACATAATATATTAAAATATATATTGTAAATGAAGGGGAAATATTGAAGAATGTAGTTGATGGTAGAATAGATCGATTAAAGAAGAAATAATATAATACCTAAGACGTTCTAAGTTATAATTTATTTCACGTTATAATTTATTTCACTTTATCTATAAACGAATCACCTATTTAATATCAAAAAAATCTCAAAAAATAATGACATGTATATTACTTTTTATAGATGAACTTTTCTACTAAAATAATTGGTGGATTAGATGTTAACATATATGTAAATTTTAGTGAAAATTCATAGTCGACAATCTAAAAAAATGTTATTATGATTTGTTGGTTAGAACTTGAAAGTGTTAATAGGTGGAAAAAAGTTAATTAAAATTATGAAAGTCAATTATCATAATATCAATCATAAAATATCTATATATAATCTCAACCTTGAATGTCAAGTTTAATTTTTAAATTAGATATGTTAAAATTACACAAGTTTGGTTAGCAAAAGGAATTTAAATAAGTTTGAATTTCGAATTAGAAATAATAATTCAAATACACAATATCTATATGTTGAGACTTGGTTAAGAATTATGATGTATATTTTATTAAATTATTAATATAATAATAAATTAAAAATAAAAAAATACCTTAACAACTTGGACTTAAAAACATTCTCATGGCTCAAAAAGAAGTCAATTATCATAATATCAATCATAAAATATCTATATATAATCTCAACCTTGAATGTCAAGTTTAATTTTTAAATTAGATATGTTAAAATTACGCAAGTTTGGTTAGCAAAAGGAATTTAAATAAGTTTGAATTTCGAATTAGAAATAATAATTCAAATCCACAAATCACGCACGGGTAAATTTTTTATTTCACGCACTGGTTGATACGTGACGCCCCAAAGCATCCCACCCGTGACGAGCCAGATTCTCCCACCCGTGACGAGCCAGATGCTCCCATCCGTGACGAGCCAAAGCATCCCACCCGTGACGACCAAACCGGGACCACCCGTCACGGACGAAGTCGCTGCTATAAAGCAGCGGCTTCGTCTCCCCCGACTCTCATTCTCTCATTTGCTTTCGTTCCCAAGTTTGCTCCCAAGGACGATCCGTCACGTTTCGACTGGAGTGGCTTGTCACGATCAAGGTTAGTTAAATTTCAACTTAATCTTACCTTAATTCAATTATGTTAAAATTATTGAAGTTGTTAGATGAATTTATAATTTTTTCAATTTGTAATTACTTGTATAGGGTTAGATTTGGACATTTAGATCTGCACAAACCGATCTATAAAATTGCTATGGACATTTAGATCTGGACATTTGGACATGTATATTTACGAATTCTGGCCACAGATCTGGATCTGTGAGGGTTGTTACCTAGATCTGGGCCGTGACGCCTGGCCTGAGCTCATCCGTGACGCCTGGCCAGAGCTCATCCGTCACGCTCGGGTTGATGTCGTCCGTCACGGGCCAAGTGACCCTATGCGTGACAGACGACTTGCCAGAGTTGTTGTTTTTGCTGTCTTGTTTGTTGTTGTTGTATTAGTTGATGTTGTTGTTTTGGTTTAGGGTGTTGTTATTGTTGTTTTTTTGGTTGTTGATCTCCTTAAATTTTTGTTTTTTTCTATTTCAGATGGACAACCAAACGAGATCTGCACGTCACAGACGGTGGACCGCTCTACGTGAGGAGCAAGATCAGGAACAAGTAAACGTATATCGAAGGATGAGGCCGATGGCCAAGAAATCAAAAAACAATGACGAAGCAGGACCGAGTACGAGCTGTGACCCTCCTGCATCATCTGTGCATGAAGACCCGGCACTGGACAACACACACATGGATGATCCACCTTTATACCAAAATACCTTGAATGGTAAGTAACTATACATATTCTTAAACCGTCGGTTATTTTAATACTTTGTACTAATAATTTGTTTTATAGGATCCAACATGGTCTGTATTTCCTGCAGCTCAGCAGAAGAGTGCTTGGTACGTACCTCCTGCAGCTGAGCAGACTAGTGATTGGCCCATGTGGTCAGGAGGTATGGGTGGGCAAGCATATTGGCATGGTCAACAACCTCATGTCGAGGAACCAGCGCAGGAACAGGCGCATGAACAGGCTGAACCTACACAAATTAGAAGGCCTAGGGTTAGAGGTCGGAATGCTATCGAACCGAAGTTGGTAGGACCTGTACCGGGAGGTCCGGTGATCTCAGATCTGCTGTTTAGTTTCACGGCCCACACTGCATATTTCATTTATCAGGGCATTGTAAGTTATCAAAACTTGAGTCTGTTATTAAACTATTATTTTTTTATGTATCTAACATATTCTTTTTATAGGAGCGACCAACTCTCACATTTCAGCTCAGACAAGAGCAGCTACGAAAATGGAAGCTTGACGATGAGTATGCATGGTGCGATCATGCCAGAAGCAGCGGCTTAACTCATTTGCAGGACCTGTTGTACAGTTATGTAGATCAGTCGTTGATTTCAGCATTTCTGGAGCGATGGCAGCCAGAAACAAATTCATTTCATATGCCATTTGGAGAGATGACAATCAAATTCTTTAATGAGGGACTGTGGAGCATGAAACGGTGGTGGAAACATTTGACCCACGGGATTCTTGGGAGCTCTAACCTGAGATGACCTCAAAGGAGTGATAGGGGCTGTAGGGCTAGTGTGAGTTGGTGGCCTACCTCGTTGCTTCTTGGGAGGTGTCCCTTCCATCTCTTTGTCTGTGTATTCCCATGAAGAAGGATGTCTTTTAGTGTTATCTTTGTTTGGAGCTCCCATTGGTCGTCCCTTATGCCTCAAAATAGCCGGCTCTTACAGACTGGTCCTCTCAGGGCGAGCAATGTCGTAAAGTCGCGAGACACATTTTTCTTGATCATCAGCTGACAGATTGGGGAACTCATCCGTATAAAATTGATCCATCAAAGATCTTGCAACTTTGCGCTTCACCTCAGCCTCACCTTCGTCTTGCACTTCTGACAAACTCAATTGCCTCCAAAAAGGATGCAACTTTGTCGGCTTAATAGGGGTTGAACTCGTCACATGTCTAGCGATATCATGCACACATGGCAATCCATCCCTCACCCTCATCTGACATGTGCAGGTACTGTCACAAAATGGATTTTCCCCTTTTCTGTATTCCTCAGTCAAGCGGTCAAGTGCAACCTTAGATACTTTGTACTTCAACAGCTTGAAAACATCAGCCCCTGTCACAAGTTTCATCATGTTCTGTGCACTCTCATTGAAGGTTCCATTGATTTCTTTCACTTGGTTAACCATCTTTGAATGATATTGACAGAATATCGTGTCTAGACTGCCATGTGGAGTAGTCAAGAAGTCTTTCAAACTAGAGTGTGCTCCTTCAACCCTATATTTAGTACAAAAGAGTTTAAAGTTTCATCAAAACATGAAGAAGGATATCTATTGAGAATGCAATACAGATTCAGACGTAGCCACTAACCTGTTTGTCATTGACGTTCCAAGCGTGAAAACAGTATCTGTCCAAGCTGACACAAGTCTTTCCCTGTACGGGATGAGCCAGTTGTTTCTTACATACTGAAGTAGATGTGGCCAAACTCTCCATTCCGACTGAATTCTACGCAACTCCCTCTCGTACTCGGATACAGTTGTTTGCTTGAATAAATTATAGTATGCATTTGCAAACCTTATACCCAAGCTTTTATCCTTCATTGCCTTTCTAGCATTGTCCTCTATGTTCTTCTTCACATGGCGCCTACAGAGGATTGACTTGGCACTTGGAAAGAGTTTATCTAATGCATTCATCAAGACCTTTTCACAATCTGTCACTAGGCATGTCGGTGTTACTTGACACTTTGAGCACATTTTAAAAAGTTGTTGTGCGGCCCACACGTAGTTGTCTTCTTTCTCTTGCTGTAGAAACGCCCCCGCCACATTATAATTCTTCCATGTAGACGTGACTCCTATTATTTCGAGAAAAGGCAAGTCATACATGCACAAGAATATTTGTCATGCATAATGAATAAACACAAGTGAAAATAGATATAGCAAGTAGATGTGTTACACTAACCTGTTAGTGCTGTATGTGGAGTCTAGTAAAAGTACGTACGGAAATGCCTTTAGGAGTTTTATGGAATCTGGACTGACAAAGAAAATGTCGGTGATCTTATTCGTCTTTTGATCCGACCTATGCTCCACAGAGTAGTTTTTCTCCTTGCACTTATGGAAGAACTCTTGGACCACGGTTCTTCCTTCCATCCCACTATATCGAATATTGTACACTTCATTGTAAATCTGATGCATTTTAGTACAGTTGTTCGGGTCCTGATTAAGTGTTGTTGCAATCTTCGATGGCTTACTATGATTTTCTGTCATTACCTTAACCAACTTCTTCTGCTCCGGTGTCAACCTTCCAGCAACTGCATGCCCGTACAAGTCATCACCAATGATATGGTTGTGGATACCAACAACTACCTTGATTGTATATGAGTCCCTAGGATTTTCTCGACACAACAATCTGAAGGGACAATTACATTTTTTGCTCCTTGTTCTTTCCCTTACTTTGTTTTCATCTTTAGGAATGTAAATCCCCGCTTTTTCACACAACAACCATGACTTTCGAAGGCTTCCTCCACCAAGGTTTCTATCCCGACCAATAGTGAGGCATAAGTGATTTTCAAAGGCAATTTGTCTAGCCCTTTTAATTGCATCATCTCTGGAGCAGAATACTTCACCTGTGCTAAACTTCTCAGAATAATCTTCTGAAACAATTACTTCTTCAGATGTAGGAAAATATAATTTCGGCTGTGTGTGTAACGTCGGCAACCCAAACTTAGGTGGAGCTTGCTACCTTACAGATGGAATTCCACTTTGAGCAAAACATTCTATTCCCGGCAAACAAGGCAGTTGAGGCGGCATAGGTTCGCCATCCAACCCAAGTGAGAAGGACGGTGGTTCATCACTTAGGGACAAATTGTTAAAACTGTTGTACACTAACTTATTCTCCTGTTGAGGTAACAACATCAAATTAGCAAAGTATTCAGTTATGTCCAACAAAATCATACGTGACGCCCAGACAAAGGCCATCCGTCACGCATGAACAACACCCAAGCGTCACGCCCCAAACCATTCCAAGCGTCACATCCCAAATGAAGCCATGCGTCACGCCCCAATAGAATCCATGCGTCACGTACAGTTTTGATTCAAAAAACAGAATCGAACAAAGGCGACAGTTTTGCACAACATAACATCACTCAATACTCAAACATGCAGTTTTTTCACACAAAGTCTATAACTTTTTAGTACACATTGATCAAAGATCAAAATTTTATGAACATATAATCACAACTATTGAAATTACGTTAAGAAAGTGTTTATTTTGGAATAAGAACAACTTAATCACATACATTCACAAGAATAAACCATAAAAATCTTAACTTTTACTAATACGTAATGTAAAAGCTTAAAATACATACCTCATTGTAAATGTATTGGGATGCAAGATCTTTTCCACCATTGAAGTTGGAAAAAGCATCTTCATTTGCCATGGATTGACTCTTGGAAGATGATGGATATGGAAGTTTTGTTTTGTGGGAGGGAAAGGGAAGAGTTTGTGGGAGAGAAATGGAAGAGTGGTTTAGGGTTTAATGTGCCGTAATGTTGAAAGGAAAGATGTGATGGTAGTTAATGTAGTTAGGTGGTGACAAGTTACATTCAATTTTCTGGTGCTTGATCCATCCGTCACGCATCCGCCCAAACCGTCTGTCACGGACCAACATCACCCGACCGTCACACATCCTCCCAAACCGTCCATCACGGACCAACATCACTCGGCCGTCACGCACCAACAACACCCACACGTCACGGACCAACTTCTCCCAGGCGTCACGTGCCATATCACACAAGGCGTCACGTATCAACCAGTGCGTGAAATAAAAAATTTGCCGGTGCGTGAAATAGAAATCGTGTATCTATATGTTGAGACTTGGTTAAGAATTATGATGTATATTTTATTAAATTATTAATATAATAATAAATAAAAAATAAAAAATACCTTAACAACTTGGACTTAAAAACACTCTCATGACTCAAAAAGTGTGAGCTTTCATATATATATATATATATATATAATGATATATAGATAGATATTATAATGGATTTGGGTAAATGATTTAAGATTTAATAGAAAAAAAAGGTAATATTGATGATGAATGATGAGATTTGATCAATAAAGATAATATAATATTTAGAAAATTAAAAACATAAATATGTCAATGTAAATAGTTGGTGTCACAATCTCAACAACAATTGTATATTTTTTCGGAAGATATTGTGATGAAGATTACAATTATGTACTAAACACTTATTATTCTATAATTTTCAAAACTTTTTTAAAATTTAAAAATGAATTGTCAAGTCAATCAACATTCGAGTGAGGATTTAATGAGTATAAGATGTATTTTATATATAAGTTTAGTAGAAAATCTATTATATATTATTTTGACATATATTATAAGCTTATTGTATGTGTAATTTGTAGAAATTAAATTTTATAAAAAAGTTGTATGTAGTTTTTAAATATTTGAATTTAGTTATAATTAGATTTTGTGAATTAAAATTTTAAATATTTAAAGTTAGTTGTGATTAAATATTATGATTTAAATTGAATAGATTGTTAATAAAAAAGTGAATTAATCATAAATTAACACATAAAATTGATGGGGCCGAAATCAATATAATAGCTCTAAATTCCTTTGCTTTAATATATATATATATAGGATTAGCTTCATGTGAGGAGCACCCTTATGGTGAAACGTGAGGAGCATTCTAGACCATTCATTTTAATATTATCATACACCCTACCACACTCAATCCCGGTCAATGGTCAGAGTTGACCGGTCAATGACCATATTTTATTTTTTTAAAAAAAATTTAATTGTTTTTAAAAAAAAATTATTTTTTTATACACGTTTTCGTTATAAAATTTGTATGAAAAGAATTGAACAATTAGTTCTTAAAGTTGAACAATTGTATGTTTAAAGTTGCACAATTAAAATTCGAATAATATTAAAGTTGAACAATTGTACATGCAAAGTTGAACTATTGTATCTTAAAGTTGAACAATTTCATTTTTATAGTTCGACAACTGTGTTCGCTATGTACATAAATTTGAACAATTATCTCTTAATGTTGAACAATTTCATTTTTTAAATAATTTTTTAGTTGTGCATGGCCGTTTTTGCCGTGTTTCTATTTTCCTACACATTTAGGATTTAGGGTTTATGTTTTGAACATTTTTTAGTTGTATTATGTTTATATTACATTATAAACAAAACTTCAAGTTTATTTGACAATTGTTAAAATTTTAATGAAGAATTGCCCAATCTATCTTTTGTTATAAGTTTGAATGTTCATGCAATTTAAATTGTTCAACTTTTCTGGTTCAGTTGTTTAACTTTATATATTGTTAAAAAAGTTGTTCAACTTGTATGATACAATTGTTCAACTTTTTTGGTATAATTGTTAAACTTTATATATTGTTCAAAACATATTGTTCAACTTTCAACATACAATTGTTCAAATTTAATAAGAAAATGTTCAACTTTTTTAATTAAAATTTTATGATAAAAACATGTAGAAAAACAATAAAAAAAAGGAGGAAAAAAACTCGCCCAAAAAAATAAAAAAATAAAAATTGCTTAGTGAAACAGTCGTCTAACCATAAAAATGAAATTGTTCAACTTTAAGATATAATTGTTCAACTTTGTTCGTACAATTGTTCAACTTTATATATTGTTCAAAAAACTTTGTTCAACTTTTAACATACAATTGTTCAAATTTAATAAGGAATTGTTCAACTTTTGTAATTAAAATTTTATGATAAAACGTGTAGAAAAACAATAAAAAAGGAAGAAAAAAACTCGCCCAAAAAAAATCAAAATAAAAAATTGCTTAGTGAAACAGTCGTCTAACCATAAAAATGAAATTGTTCAACTTTAAGATACAATTGTTCAACTTTATTCGTACAATTGTTCAAAAAAATTTGTTCAACTTTTAATATACAATTGTTCAAATTTAATAGGAAATTGTTCATTTTTTTAGAAATAATTTTATGATGAAAATGTATATAAAACAAGAATAAAAAATATTTTTTTTTTTAAAAATAAAATAAAAATGGACAAAAGTCAGTTTGACTGGTCAACGTTGACTGTTGACCATTGACCGTTGACCGATTAATGGTCAGATGTTGACCATGGGGTGTGATTGTGTGTGGGAGGGTGTATGTTTGCTATGATGGATGTTTCATCATAACCTTTCATTGTCCCAAAATGTTTGACTCTCATTCCTACTCACGTTTCACCGTAAGCATCCGTTTCACCGGAGTCTGACTCTATATAGGATTAGGTCCGGGTCGGGTCTTCTGTAACTGGGTTGATATTTTCTTTATAAATTTGCAAACGTTCCCGCCATAATTCCCGCCAAAAAGCGTACATAAAACAAAGCGGCAAACGCAAAATTCTGCTTTCAGTCTTCAGCCGGCGAAACAGGAATCGAGAGAGAGAGAGGACTTGTAATCTGCTCCCGGAAATCTTCAGAGTAGAAAATGTCCGGCGCCGGCGCTGCTGCTCCGACGGGATGCTACAAGTGCGGCCGACCAGGCCACTGGTCACGCGATTGCCCTTCCTCCTCTTCTGCAAACCCCGACCCTAACCCTAAATCCTCCAATTTCCCTAATTCTTCTTCCTCTTTCTCCAAGCCTGCTGGCACCTTCTCTCAGAATCCAGGCGCGGGTAAATCTGCTGAGAAGCCGAAAAAGCTTCCCAAGACCCGGCCCAAGCTTACGCCGGAGCTTTTGCTGTCTGATAATGGCCTCGGCTATATTCTCCGACACTTCCCCCGCAACTTCAAGTTCAGAGGCCGTGCTCATGAGGTTCGTTTTATCGCCTCTTTTGCTTGGAATTTTGATTCGTTTTTCTTTGTTACCTTTTGTTCAGGTATCTTGTGCTTTCAGCTGCGAATTTTATAGGGGTTTGGTCAAATTGGGATATCTTTGTTTTTCACTTTTGTTTCACCTATAATGATGGGATTTATTGGTAGAACAAAATTTTCCTTGTATATGAATACAGTAATTTTTTCCTGGCTGAATTTGAATTGGCTAGGCATGGTGCATTATATTGGTTCCGTGATCGGATACTTGAACTATTATAATCAGGAAATGGGTTCAAATTTGTGGATTTGTCAATGCCTAATAGTTCAACTGATATGAATCTAGGAGGTGTGAATTTGCCCTGGAGATGATATCGTAAAGACTATGAAATAGTCTGCTTTAGTGTCTTCATTCATGTAGGAAAGTGCAGCAGAAAAGTAAAGTATATTTACAGTTGATTCATATTGTGTGATGAAAAGCACAGTGGCTCAAAATATCGACAGTGTGAAGATACAAACCACAATGTAAAAGGATGTTCTCACTGAACTCATATAGCACACGTACTGCTCCAAACATCTTATGTAATGTTGTTTATTTATCTGCTCTGTAAATAGTTTTTAGGACTAGTCCTGAACCTATTTGGAAACAATAGGAAGATGCTAACATGTCTAAGTTTATTTCCTTTTGGGTTTCTTTGATTTTTTGTACCTTCTATGAGAATGTGTATTTATATTCTTCATGTATAAACTTCTCTCTTCCTGTGTTGTAGGTTAGTGATTTGAAGAATCTACTACGCATGTATTCAGAATGGCATTCACAACTCCTTCCTTACTACCCATTTGATCAGTTTATTCACAAGGTGGAGCAAGTTGGTACTGGAAAACGTGTGAAGGTAAATCAATCTGCCTATTACTGGTTTATAATACTATTAATAATGTAAAGTTTCTGACGGTCTTTGATTCTGAACAGCTTTGCCTACGGGAGTTGAGGGAGAGAGTTGCGAATGGAGGGGATCCGTCAACATGGAAGGACCCAACAACTCAGCAGGATACTCCAATGGATGAAAATGGTAGGCTACAGAAAACACCACTTATGCATTTTGTTTCAGGATATTTATTCACTGGACCCAATAGCTTATTCTGTGCCTTGAAACATCCAATTACACAATTTTGCATTTCTGTTGGGACCTGACTGGATTATTTTGGCCACAGTTGGATATTATTAAACCATTTCTGAGGACAATTAGAATAAACTTGTCATTGATCTTTCCCTTGTTCCTCATTACTCAGACTCCACGCATGGATACCATTTACAATACTATGTACTGATTATGTGAGCCTTAGCCACAATTAACTTGTCCTTAAATCTTTTGCCTCTAAAATGATATTGTCTTGAATTGAACTTGTTAAGCATTACTTCAGAGGGTGATGAGTATTAGCAAACATTACTGTAGAAAGTGAGCATTAGTTTATTTGCTCATTTGCATCTCTACTTCTCTACTAACATGGATGTGAGAGGTCTCTTGCCAACAAATGCTGATTCATTTCATATGCAAGGGGGCTAATTTTTCTGAATCATTTTCATGTCCCTCAGTTCCAATTAACCTGGAGAAGCCCACTCAAAACCCATCATCTGAGGCTATGGATGCTGATGACCAGCAAGAAGCATTTCTGAACGAGATTTTTAATCAAACTGTTCAAGTAAGTGTAATTCCTTCTCAAGGTGCTCTAAATTATCTGTTTGCTTTTATCAAAGAAACTAGCTGTTAGCTTTTAATAATCTAATGTTACCCAAGGTCCTTTTTTTTTAACTTGGCTAGTTTCAATTTCCTCTTTGTTTGGTTACTCAAACACTCAGAATGCAATGGATATGTGATCCATACAGGAAACGTGTGCTCTTTGGAAACCTTAAATCACATGGATGAAGACATTAAGTAGTTAGAGCTGAATCATAATTTATCTGAAAAATATGAATAGTTAGTTTAGTTGGTACTTGCTGGGGAATTACTCAAAATTGTCAAATTTAAGAGGAATTGCAGCATCAAATTGGAATGATATTACTGTAGATGAACTTGAAAATGGCTAATCAATATTGTACTTGAGATGTTTTTATCCTGGTTTTCTCCTACAATGGGCCAGGAGACTCTTCGGAAAGTTATGTTGCTTTAGATCATTAGGTTATGTAAATAACAGTTAGCTTAGGCTGGGAACATCTTGAAGATTCAGATAAAGTCCCACGTAGTATTCTGATATTTCAGGTTCAAAGCAATGCTAGTCAACTTGTATATATTATTCTCACCTGCCTTGAATCATTGGCTTAAACTCAGCTTTTCCCTTGCTTTTCTCTATAGGAAGCATCAGAACCCGGGCAAAGCAATGCAGTTGAAAATGGGAAGACGTCTCAAGATGACTTAGTAAGAGATTCTCTGAACCAAGAAACAGATAACCGGGTTTCTCCAGACAAAAGTGCAGAGAATGAAACTAGAGCTGCCACCAAAGCCCAGATGTCTGAAGAACAGAAAGCTCGAATGGAAGCCAACAGGCAGAAGGCTCTCGAGAGAGCTATGGCCCGGAAACGAACCTTGCCTGTTGCTTGATTATTGCAGCAGCATGTATCCACCAAGTGCATGAACATCACATGAGGGTCTTCCTTCTTTTATGATCTTTTGTTCTTTTGCCAATGCCCTGTCGATTTCCCCTTGTTTATTGTGGCAAACTAGGAATGGGTTATGACATTACCCCTTGTATTTTACGAGGAGTATATAGGCATGGGTGATGTTAGGGATATGAGCTACATATTCTTGCTCATTTTTTTTTTAAAGTTGCCAATTCACAATTAGACTCTCAAACCATAAAAGAGTCCAGCTTGCCATCATTGTCAGCTTTTCCCTTGCTTTTCATTTTGGGTAAAGTTTTGATGAATCACCAGGTTTGGTTTTGATATAGTTGGAAAAAACTATATACAAGCCAGTGCGATAAATTTTTCACAATTAAAATATTTAATAGGATTGAATTATCTTAACATTTTCTTGGTTAAATCTTAAATCATTCAAGTTAATTTTGTCATATACTCCAGTTGAAAAGACATCAATGTAACGATCTGACATGTTGTAATCTATGATCTTTTGACTTATACGGAGTCGAAAAAATTAGATTGGACATGATGGTCAAGTGTAAGTCTCCCCGTCATCATGATTCATGAAAAGTTTAAATAGGAACACGAGATCCAGCAGCAACTTAATTTATAGTCTAATCCTACACCAATTACACTAATCAATTTATTACAGTATTATTTCCACGCTTGCTTGTTTGAACTATCACGTAAATTAATTTCACCCACTGTATTTTTCTATACAAAATTAAATGCATATCTACCACTACCAGACATAGCATAATACATAATACTCCCTCTGTCTCCTTTTGTTTATCTCATGTGAGAAGGCATATTCGTCGATGCGAGTTTTGTATCTTTAATATATCTAATTATATATTAATAAAAATTATAATTTTTTGATATTATCAAAGTACTCGTTGAGACGAATCAAACAAGACCCCACATAACTATGTTTTTTCTTATATATTGAAAGAAATCTTAAAGATTCTATTCAACTGTGAATAGTGTCAAAATTGGCCATGGGATAAACTTTCAGGGACGAAGAGAATATATAGTAGTTTCTTCTAGTGTGTCAGAGTACATACATTAGAAATGTCATAATTCATCCGTATTATATTAGGTGTCTTTGTAGTCTTGAACACAATGTTTAAGAAAATAAAAATCTAGTTTAAATACTTTTATTTATTATTTCTAAATTAATTTCTAAATGCAATGGTAAACAACTTGTATTAATAAATTAGAAAAAATGAGAGGAGTTTAGAGGATATAATAATTATTTTTTGGTAAATACAATATTCACTTAATATCTAGAATTGGTCATGTTTGAACCTGAATTGGTAAACCGGACCGGGTCAAACCCGGTCAAATCCTGAATCGGACCGGATCGACGGTTCAAGGATCTGGCCGGTTCAGATTCATCCCTTGAACCGTCGAACCGGCGGTTAAACCTAACCGCCGGTTCAAATTTGGTCAAAATTTATGCCAAAATGAGATAAAAGGACTCTTGTAGGACATTTTGATGTAAAAATAAATAAAAAATTGACGTTCATATTTTAAACTAGCTTAAATAATAACAATATGATATATTTGGATTTAATAATATAATAAATACATTAAATTTAAAATCTATTAAAATATATACAACATGAGTATTTATGAATAGAGAAAAAAAACAGTCTTTTAAGCCGCTTAGGTAAAAAAAAAGATGTGTTTTATATGTTTATGGGCAAAAATAAGGAAAGTGAACCAAACGCGGCCCTATGTACTTGACCGATTCTTGCTTTTTACTTCTCAAGCATCGTTCACCATCGATTCTTCCCATTTCCCCCTTTGTGTAGTATATTTTTGCCCAGAAAAAGCTAATGGGTGCTATTCATCATGAGCTTAATTCCCCTAGGTCATTGTAAATCTTTGCCGCATCTATCTTATGCTGATATATGAGGGAGAGCCTTTAGATAACATTCAAAGTTATAGGACTTACATTTGCTTATCCTTAAGGATTTCGGTTAGTGAGAATCGATCTTATTATTAACAATGAAGAAAGGAATGTATAACTACATATCTATTAAATAATTAAGTTTGTGTTTGGTAAAAATGTCAAAATGGTTAATGATTTTTTATAAGATAAGGTGCTAATGTTTTGCATACATCCTATTGCAAAGCGCTGTAAAGAAGTTGTAGTAACACAAATAGATGGAAAACAGAGTTGCATTTAGACAACTTTTTAGTTAGGTTCATAAATAAGATACTATAAATAGAAATCGGATACAAATGACAATATGGGGGACCTCAAATTTCATGTCAATGTGCATTTTAATTATGTATAAGATTTACCCAGTGTCCACTTTTAACATTTTTCGTGTTCTTTTCTTATAAGTAGTCAATAGTAGGGGTGAGCAATCGATCCGATCCGTTATACCGGATACCCGGTTCAAAAAATTTACAAAACTCCGATCCGTATCCGGTCCGTTTTGAAACGGATATTCTGTAAAAAGGACCCGGATCGGATCGGATATCTGAGTCGGATATCCGAATTATCCGGTTACTACAAATCTATTAAAAATAAATCAATATATTCATTTTTTAAATTCAAAAGTAATAAATTTGTAAATTAAGAAATAAAATTTGTAGGTTGTTTCTTGATTTGTTCGTACGATTTAAATTATATACACACTTATTATTCATATGAAAATGTATTTACAATATTTTACTTGGACAACAATATAAATATGTGATTAAGGATGTAAAATTTATTAATATATTACTCAATATATTAGTTATAATAAACAAATTTATGATTATAAATATTATATGAATAGTACCGGATATTTTCGGATATCCGGTAAGTTAAATATCTCGATCCGTATCCGGTTCAAGTATCCGGCAAAATCACCCGGATCGGATCGGATACGGATAAAAACTTAAAGGATATTTTCGGATACGGATTTTTAGGATACGGATCGGCGGATTTTCGGATCGGATCAGCCGGATCGGATATATTTGCTCACCCATAGTCAATAGTATCAATACTTCACCAAATTACAAAATTTTATATTATTTCTAATATCAACTCTTCAATCTTCTAGTTCAGTCTCCTCTTTTCTTTCAAGTATCTATGTGGATCATCTACTTGCAAGGATGGTGAGTGGTGACTCATGATTAGGGCTGTCAAAACTTGACCCGATCCGAATGACCCGCCCGACCCGCCCGAAACCGAACCTGTTCGATATCCGAAAGAATAAAAAAATGTATATCCGAGCTTGACCTGACCCAAACCGACTAGCCCGAACCCCAAAAATAACCCGAACGGACTAGCCCATTATCAACCCGATACCCGAAGTCACCCGACCCGAAATCACCCGAAAACCCGAAGTTGCCCGATCCGATATCACTCGAAAACCCAAAGTTGCCCGATCCGAAATCACCCGAAAACCCAAAATAACCCGAAAACCCAAAGTTGACTGATTTGAAATGACATAGAAACCCAAGCTCGATAGCCCAAAATCACAGAATAAACCAATGCCACCTGATCCTAAATCATCCGGAAAAAATAAAGACACTCAACCCGAAATCATTCGAAAAACTCAAAATCACCCACGACCCATCAACCTATCATCCCTATAATCAGTATTCATCTATTCTCAACAAAAACGCACACCTACATTAATTTAATGGATGTATTACGAGCAATTGATAAGAGTTGTTTTTATTCCATTGAACTAAAGTTATTTTTCTTCCAAGTGAAAAGATATGCACAAATAAGATCATTATATATGATTTTATTGAAAATACAAATCCACACGGTTCTTTTTTCTTCCATCGAATTACATTTCAAACCACAATTCGATTTATACGAAATGCGATTCTTTTGAGATCGTACTTAAACGAAATCTTATTCATTCGAACTCATGTTTATCTGAAATCCGACCCAACCGAAATAAGAATTACACCAAATCTAGTTTTGTCATAATCAGAAATAACCCATCGAAATTGACCCAAATATCCGACTTCGCCCTACTAAATGAACAATTGACCCGACCGACCCGAATTGGATCGGGTTGTCAAAATACATGTGAATATGTCATTAGCCTGGATCCGGTTTAACCCGAAACCAAAATGACCCGACCCGAAATCGATCTGATTCGTCCGATTAACAACCTTAAGTTTGACCGAAATCCAAATTAACCCGACCAAAGACCCGAATACCCGATCTCATCCGATAAATGAATATCCGATCCGATCCGACCCGATATGATCCGACTTGTTGTAATATCAGACATTGGCCCGAATCCGAACTGACCCAAATCCGAACTGACCCGACCCGACCCGCCCGATTGACACCCCTACTCATGATGATATGTTTTATTTTTTTATACAAGATAAATATTAGGATCCCTTCAAGATGAGAAGGGTAATCCTGAATTATCACAATGAATGATTTTTTTAAAAGTTGTTACATCTAGAATTCAGGCTATTGAATTCTTGTGTAATAATCCATAAATCTCCAGCTTAGATGTTGATTTGTGAAAGCATGTGTATCCTTCTTAAGGCAATTGGACTGATGTCACTTGTGGCGAGATGGACGGTTGCGTGATTCGCCTCCCTGAAATAGTGGAAGATTTGAACAAAAAAAAAAGTAAGCATTGATTATTATTTTTTTTGAGAAAAATAAGCATTGATTTTATGTCAAGGACAATGATACGATTCTCTTAATGAATTTTCCAAATTCCTTTAATGGAGTTGACTAAAACTAAGTTGTCTCTTTCAATTATGATTTTATTTATATTAGTGATATGGCTTTACGAATGCCATGAAGTGCCACAAGCACTTCTATTTCCAAAATTGTAGTGCTAGGTACTTGTTTACGATATATAAACAGAATACTTTCCTTGAAGTTACACATTATGTATCCAATATGTGAGGAAATGTCATACCTTTTGGAGCCATCAAACTTTACCCATCCTTCAGAAGGTTTCTTCCAAATTGTGTTAGTCGTATACTTCCTCTTACGGCCTGTGGTTGGTTTGGGAGATGTAGAAGAAGAAGAGATAATCCATTTATGATAAATGAAAAAGACCCTCATGTGAAAGATCAATGTTATGTTGTGTCCTATTTTGTCCAAAAATAATAGAATTTCGGTGTTTCAAAACGACCTACCATAGAAAAAATATGAGTTCCGTAGACATATTCGACGTTCTAAAAAACTCTAGGTTTGTTTAAAAGTCGGTGGTATGTCGGAAAGCAATTTTTTTATCAAGACGGGTTTCAATATTGTGAATCATCTGTAGAGTAAAAGGACAAGCAAAGAAAAGGTGGTCAACATCTTCAACTTCTGCATTACAAAGAACATAATAAGAATGAACTTTAGAAAAATGTCAATTTAACCGTTCTGTAGTAGGAAAACAATTTGAAACTGCCTTCCATAAAAAAAAATGTATCTTCTGGGAAATGTTTAGTTTCCAAATTCAGGATAATGAATCATAGGAGGAAGAAGTGTTAGGTGATTAAGACATCTTGCAGATTTGACTGAGAAAGAGTCGTCGTTATTTAATTTTCAGATAAGCAATCATCAACAAGGGAGTGAAAATGAATATGGATTTTCAAATTTTTTGGAATGATGAAAGAAGGGAGATATTTTTGAAGGTTAAAAAGATCCCAATGGCGCTCGAGAATATTGAAATGAAAAACTTTTAAAGTAATATCTCCATTATCAAAGTATGGAAGCAGATCACAATCTAAAATCCAACTATATGTCCAAAAGTTTATAGATTGACCGTTTTCTATTTCTCAACAAATATCTTTCTTGAAAATGTCACGAATATGTATAAGTGTAGAAAATTGCTTTTTTCATTTTTTTCTTATAAGAGAAGAGACAGAAAGAGCCTAAATATTTTTCAGTAATGATGCGTACCCACATACTATCAGGTTCGACAAATAATTTTCATAACAATTTCATTTGCAAAGATATATTCATCGATTTTGCTTTATGTAATCCATGTCCACCATGGGAATTTAGGCGACAAATACTGTCACAACTAAAAAGAGGATGATAACTTTGACTTTATTTGTTCCAAAAGAAGTCTTTGTTAATTTTATATATGTCATTGCAAACAGATGCAGGTAAAACAAAAACTTTGCATTAAATAGTTCAATGTAGAAAGGAGATATGATCAAACGAGTATGGCTCTGCCTTCTTGTGAAAGGGATTTGGCTTTCCATTGAGAGAGCTGTTTTTTGAGGCTCAATAAAAAGTAATCAAAGATTTTTTTTGACGCATCCTCGGACAAGGAATCCTTAGATATCTTTTTATTAAGTTTGTATTGGAACCTTGACGTTCCCTCTAATTTTGATGATGATAAACACCATTAGCTTTTATGATTTTTATTGTTCCTATGAGTTTTAGGTTTTATGAAAGAATTAGGGAACAATGTAGAAAAGAAAGCAGAGGATTGCTAAGGAACGTTGTGAAAACATGGAACTGTTACGCGGAAGCAAATTGAAGAATGAAGCGCACGTATATTTCATATAAGGAAACTTTTATACATGAAACAACATTTAAGGAACAATGCATAATGCAGGAATTGCCAACTGTTACCAGGTGAAGACCGCTACATATGGAAACCATATTTGAAGATCTACTCGGAGAGAGAAGAGCTAAATAGCGTGTCTTAGGAAATTTTTTACATGGAAACTATGTGATCATGAGCTAAATTGTTTAGTTGAAAATAAAATCTTATACCGTTACCTTATATAGAAACCGATAGATGTTTTAGGTATTTGGTAAGAAGATCTTTGCTACCACTATAAGTAGATAAGTTTACCTTAGGGAAATGTATCTCAACCATCACTAAGAAAGCATACTGAAGAGTTATTGCAGTTGAGATCGAAGGTTCAAGGCAAGGTACGAACTAGTGTTGTGAGTACTTGCTTAAAGTCTTTATTGTGTTCTTGTGTTGTTACTAGTTGATTGCACTCAAAGTCTAGAAATCAAGGATCTGTGTGAGAATAGGTGGAGAGAATACTTGTGAGATTGTACAACTTATTAATAATAAAAGTACACATTTTGAAATCCTTCTAGGGTAACACCTAGAGGTAGATGTTTTCTCTTTTCAACTAGTTGGTTGATAGAGTTTCCTCTCTAAGGAACTGTCTTACTGTTACTACTGAAACTCTGCTATTTCTGCTGCCCAGGGAACAATTTCACCGTTCCCTATCTAACACACTACGATTCAACAATTGGTATCAGAGCATGTTCGCTCTAGATTGTGTGTTCTTTTCAGATTCACAGGTAGCAATGTCTTCAACTCATGAAGTCGGGATTGGGAACAACAAACCACCGTTCCTGCCTATCGGTGGAAAGTTTCAACACTGGAAGGACCTCTTCACCGATTGGATGAAGAGTAATGACTACCAATGCTGGAGAGTCATTGAAGTTAGTGATGAGAAAGTTGATGAAGAAGTACTCAAAAGAACAACACCTTGGAGTCAAGATGATTTCAAAATCATGGAGAAAAAACTCTAAGGCTCGCATGTTCATCAACAACGCCCTTAGTGCTGAAGATGCTTCAAAGTTACAGTTTTGTGAAACCGCTAAAGACATGTGGGCTGCTTTGGAACAGATGTACATGGGAAGTTCCGATCTTAGAGAGATTAATCGCTTTCAAGCTAAGAAAGACTTCTATAACTTCTCCATGATTGATGGTGAGTCCGTTTCCTCTTACCAATCTAGATTTGATGAAATTATGGCTCAACTTGCTTCTCATGTGGTCAAGGATGAAGAAATTCTTCCCAAGGAGAAAGTTCTCATCATCATTGATGGACTTCCTCCAAGGCATAAGACACTAGTGGAAAAAATCCTTATAGAGGCGGGCCTTTGGACACTTATTGAGGCGAACACCGTTCGCTTCAACTAAGGGGGCTGCAACAAGTAGGGACACTTTTTGAGGCGGACATTTTACGCCTCTAAAAGAACCTTATTGAGGCGGGCCTCCGAAGCCCGCCTCAACAAGTCCCTCACTTTGGCGCCAAAATGAGGGACTTGTTGAGGCGGGCTTCGGAGGCCCGCCTCAATAAGTAAACACTTGTTGAGGCGGGCCTCTATAGGCCCGCCTCAACAAGTCGCGCTGAATAGGCCGAGAGCTCGGCCGAGTTCTCGGTCGAGTCAGCATCTATGTACTTATAGAGGCGGACATACAAGTCCGCCTCTATAAGTCCCTTCTTTTGCGCTTCTTTTGGATGTTTTTTGGATTTATGATGCACCATACATACATTGCAGAATAGGTTCCTGATTTTATTCACAGAATAAAAACAAGTTTACATGAAAAGTAAAAACAAGTTCAATCCGAGTACAGTCAGGTTCTCAACAACAGTTTACATGACAAGTAAAAACAAGTTCAATCCGATAATAAATACTTCGATGTAAAATACTGTGCCCATTGCTCACGAACAACATCCATTTCTTCATAAGTATACGATGTCTTACTCTTAGGATATAGCTTCATAAAAAACACAGAAATTATTGACAAAAAACACAAATACTATCAATATATAGTTAGTTAAGTTACATACCTTGATACTCTCAACGTCTTACGTTTTCCTATTAATTTCTCGCACTTCCCACCTTAATACTCTCAACGTCTTAGGTTCCTGATTTTTTTCGCAGCGTACATATCAACGAAAAAGCATATGAGTACATATCACAAAAAAATATCCAAGGAAGACAATTTATAATGCAATTAAATCTACTTGTCAATAAATTACCTCATCTTATTCATTTATGATTTGTAACCCATATTCCTTCCCTATGGTCTGTACGGATATGATTAGTATTATTTGTATCTTCCTCCTCCGGTAATGGTTGAACAACAGTTGATAACAAGGGTGTGTCATCATACTCGTCATACTCATCTTCATCCACAACATCATCAATACCCAGAATATGTCTTTTGCCTTGGGCAATTGCACGCCATCTAGGATCAACATTGTCTATCACATAAAAAATCTGCTTAGCTTGTGATGCTAGGATGAATGGCTCGTCACTATCACTTAATCGGTCAAAGTTTACCAATGTCAAACCCGGATAAATTTCATCTTGCTTCACCCCGTTAGGGTTGTTGACCCACTTACACCGGAAAACAGGGATTGTAAAATTGTTATAATCAAGCTCCCATATTTCTTCGATAACACCATAATACGTTTGTGTCGCATCAACCAGTCTTTTGTCCTTAGCGCTCGCATAGACCCTAGATGATGCAACTACCTTCACTCCACTATTCTGCACCACACTCTTTTCATCTTGTCTTCTAGTGTAGAATGTGAACCCATTGATATCATACCCTTCGTAAGACCGAACACATAGTCGATGACCTCGAGATAACCACTTGACCGTATCAGAAACGTCATGTTCTTTCCTTAGTTCCTCAACTACTTCCTTCTTAAACCAATCAATAAATGTGCGATTATGTTCCCGCATCAAATCTCTTTCATTCAATTTAGCATTATTGTGTTGCAATTCAAGGCAATGCTTTTCTATGTAAGGATTGACCTCTGTAAGATGCTGCAACACACAAAGATGTGCCTTAATCTTCCTTTCAGATGGAGGAGATATCACATTTTTACCAATTACTCCCTCTCCTTCAAGCCTCCCTACATGACGAGATTTTGGAAGACCTATTGGATGAAGCCTTGACAAAAACTCAGCTGCGTATTGAGATATCTCTTCATGAAGGACTCCACGAATGATACTACCCTCTGGATTCGCCCGATTCTTTGCTTTGTCCTTTAAACTGCCAAAAAATCTCTCAAAAGGATACATCCATCTTAAGAACACCGGACCACATAACTTGATTTCTCGAACCAAATGAACAATTAAGTGCACCATTATGTCGAACATTGGAACACCTTCATTCCACAGTAATTTCAAATCATCAACAAGTGGAGCCAGATACACATCTATGTCATTCCCAGGTTGCTTAGGCCCAGAGATGAGGAGTGATAACATGATATACTTGCGCTTCATACACAACCATGGAGGAAGATTATAAATCACTAGAAGAACCGGCCATGTGCTATGTTGACTGCTTAGAGTGCCATACGGATTCACACCATCTGTACATAAAGCAAGTCTCAGATTCCTAACCTCCTCACCAAATTCAGAATATTTCTTATCAATATTTCTCAATTGAGGAGAATCAGCAGAATGTCAAAGGAGTCCATCTTTCTTCCTCCCTTCCGCATGCCACCTCATACTTTTTGCTTCCTTCTTTATCGAAAACAAATGCTGAAACCTAGGTATTATCGGAAGATACCACATAACCTTAGCTGATGGGCCCCTCTTAGCCGAATTTACCCCTTTACGCTTGTAACGAGATGCACCGCACTTTGGACACTCATCCAAATTTTCACGTTCGTTTCTGTAAAGCATACAATCATTTGGGCAAGCATCTATCTTGACGGCCTCTAAGCCTAAGGGACACATCAATTTCCTGGCATAATAAGTAGAGATAGACATCTCATTGCCTTCTGGTAAAAATTCACCTAACCATTCCAATAAGGTGTTGAAACTTCCATCAGTCCAACGAGAAGCACATTTCAAGTTGTAAAGTATTGACACACCCTCTAACTTGCTAAATTTTGTACACCCGGGATACAAGGGAGTCTCTGCAGCCTTTGATACCTGTTCGAACATCTGAGGTCGTTCGTTCAAGTGATATCTCACCCCATCCATCATCCCATTTATTTCATCATCTTCTTGGTCATCATCATCATCCATCTCATTATTCTCAGCAATATCATCATCACTATCATCAGTGTCTACCCGAACATCAAACTCATTGACACTAGAACTTGGACGATCAGGTATTTTCTCACCATGCCAAAACCAAACATGGTAATCTTGTTTGAAACCACGACGAAATAAATGATCCTCAATCTCATCAATATCATCTAACCACCTTATATTCTTACAATCACGGCATGGACAATAGATTTTTTTGGTTTTCGTACTCCGTTGGTGTGCTAAAGCACATCTAATGAACTCCTCAACCCCACTCAAGTATTGTGTCGTAGTATGGTCACCATACATCCAAGGACGACTCATTTCTAGTAATACATGCAAAATAACATGCAAGGAAGATTAAATACTCATTTCTAGTAACTATCCCGCCAAGGGCCTAAATAGATAATAATACGCAACCAAGCAAGAAAAAATACAAACTCAACTATCCCGCCAAGGGCCTAAATTATGAATTCTATCCCGCCAAGGGCCTAAGGAATTAGGGTAGAAATCTGAAATAATTACCTGACTTGGCTTCGAGTGCGTTGAAGGGAGCTCATTTTGGTGAAACCTCGAGTGCGTTGTTGATACTTATTGAAGGGAGTATTAGAGGGAGCTCGGCAAAGGGAGATGAAGTCAGAGCTCGGGAAGACGGAGCTCGGCGAAGACGGAGGAGATCGATGAAGTCGGAGCTCGGGACGAACGAATTTAAGACGAAGAGGAGGATACAAAGAGGAAAATGAAGGCGCTCACAACTGTTTTTTTTTAATTAGGGTTGAGCTTATAGAGGCGGGCCTAACACGCCCACCTCTATAAGTATTACGACTCGGCCGAGACTCTGCCGAGTAATGGTCTAATAGAGGCGGGCCTTACATGCCCGCCTCTATTGGACATACTTTTTGAGGCGGGCTTTAAGAGGCCCGCCTCAACAAGCTTTAATTGAGGCAGACTACTTGGCCCGCCTCAATTAGTTAGCATTAGATGCGGGCCTTACCCTTGCCCGCCTCTAATACTTTAGCGGAAAATGTTTTTTTGGATACTTATTGAGGCGTATATTAATTTGCCCGCCTCAAAAGATGTTTTTGAGGCGTATAAATTAATTATCCGCCTCAAAAACCAAAAAAAGTGATTGCCTAAGTCGTTGTTGAGGCG
Source organism: Rheum nobile (assembly GCA_027886185.1). Classification (NCBI taxonomy): domain Eukaryota; kingdom Viridiplantae; phylum Streptophyta; class Magnoliopsida; order Caryophyllales; family Polygonaceae; genus Rheum; species Rheum nobile. Next base: position 15,602,374 of record WOAB01000056.1, read on the forward strand.
TTTTGAACTATGTATGCCTCTAAAAGGGAGCAGCAAAAAGTGTTTTTTCCACTAGTGAGATGACCAAAGCTATTCTCAAAGAAAATTCCAAAACTCTCCCTCTTACACTTCATGAAGTGTTTGGAAAAATAAAAAAATACGATGAAGAAGACAAGTATATGAAACCTAAAGGCATAGCCTTGATGGTTGAAAAGGTTGTCAAGATGATAAAAGACAACAAAGACGAAAACTTGGATGATATAGATCCACAAACTGCTCTTCTCACCAAGGCTATGCGTTCTCTCTATCGAAAGGGCAGATCATTCAGGAATGATGGGAACAATGGTGAGATACGTGATCTCAATGATGTTACATGCTACAATTGTAAAGACAAGGGTCACTATGCTAACAAGGGTCACAAAGGGAACAACTCAGACAATACCAATGGTGACAATACTGGAATGACAAGAAGAAAGCTTTCGTTGCTGTCTGGGGTGATGAGTGTGCCAACTCTGATGATGACGACCCAGAGGCATGGGGGAACAACAAAATATGTGCAATGACTATGAAGTCATCAAGTGAAGAACAAGAGGTAGATCCTAAAACTTTTTTTGAATCTCTTGTCAATTTTGATAAAAAGTCCTTGATTTCACTTATCAAAAGCATGTATAATGAGAACCTTAAAACTCAAAATGACTTGAGTAATGCTGAGGATAAATGCATTGAATTGAATGAATCTCTATCTAGAATTGTTAGTTCCTCTATTGTTCCTTGTGTTAAATGTGATGCTACTCGCAGTGAACTTGATCCTTCTAAGACAGAGAGGGAACTGTCTCAGATGAAAGCTCAGATTAACAAGATTCACTCTATTCTAGTTGAGCAAAAGCTTAAGGAGGAATAGATTACCTTTGTTGAGTCCAAGTATGGTGTGGGGTACAAAGGTGAAAAACAAGAGAGTGAGGAATATGAGTTAACCATTCCCGAGCTTAGAGAATTGAAGGATATGGATCTCCAGAACACCAAGGATAGGAGCATGTACCTAGAAGAGCGTGTGAAAACTTTGGAGAATGGGTTGAATGCAAACCAATCTTGGTACATAGGTCAAACTGCCCATAAAATGTATCTCATACAATCCCAGGGAAACCTACATAGTACACCTGACCTAGTTAGAGCTAAACAACGTATGATTCCCGTTACCAACCGTAAGTACACCTTGGGGGATTATTATAAGATATATTGGCATTGTGGGAACAACGGCCATGTTGTGAAAAACTGTGCTAAGAAGTAAAATTTCACTGAAGAGCACACTCAACGAATGAACAGTAGAAGTAACAATGTTGATTTGAATGATTATGATGCATTTCCTGATATGTGCCATGCTAAGCCTAGAGAATATCATTTTGTTTCTAAATGACCAGGTAAAGCTAAGCTTGCCTGGGTCACTAAACACTAACTCTCTCAATGCAGGATGAAGTGAAAGGGAGCAACAGGTGATTCATCGATAACGCGTGATCATGCCATATGACAGGAAATAGAGATCACCTTACCTCACTTCAACAACACTATAGGGGAACTGTTTCCCTTGGAGATAAACGGTGCAGAGAGATAGTGGGAACATGAGAAGCTGATTTGAACTCAAACATCAAGATAAAAGAGGTTAGTTTGGTTCACCAACTTGGTTTCAATTTGTTAAGTGTAGCTCAGCTATGTGATCAAGGAGACAACGAGACTGTCTTCACGTCTCAAGATTGCTACGTAAGGAATAGAAAAACCAAGGAAATTGTGTTGAAGGGTGTCCGATTCAATAATGTGTACACTGTTGACACAACATTCAAGCCTTCAAGGGAACTGTGCTTTGCGTCCCTAGATGAAGAGACGGAACTGTGGAATAAAAGGCTTGGACATGCTAATCTTCAACTCATTCATAAACTCCATAAGAAGGAACTGGTTCGAGGTCTTCCAAATGTCAAACCTGAGATCCATGGAGTTTGTGAAGCCTGTGCAAGAGGGAAGCAAACACGTTCCTCTTTCAAGAGCAAACCTGATGTCACTACTTCTCATCCTCTGGAACTGATCCATATGGATCTCTGTGGTCCCATGAGGATAATAAGTCATGCAGGGAATATGTATGTGTTTGTTATTGTTGATGATTACTCTAGATTTACATGGATAATCTTTCTCTTCCAAGGAACATGTATTCGAGACATTTGAGTCTTTCATCAAGGGTGTGGAGACCAATTTGGGACAAAAGCTAAACGCCATTCGATCCGACCATGGAACGGAGTTTGAGAATGCAATGTTCCTTGATTACTGCAGGAAACATGATATTTCTCATAACTTCTCGGCTCCTAGGACACCATAGCAAAATGGAGTGGTTGAAAGAAAGAACATGACATTGGAGGACATGGCTAGAACAATGCTCATAGCAAGCAAACTTCCTTGAATATTCTGGGCTGAAATAATCAATACTTCGTGCTATATCCTTAATCGTGCCATGCTTAGACCCTTGCTCAATAAAACTGCCTATGAACTAATGAGGGACCGCAAGCCCAATGTTTCCCACTTGCGTGCTTTTGGTTGCAGGTGTTACATCCACAACAATGGAAAAGACAACTTGGAGAAGTTTGATCCAATGAGTGATGAAGGAATCTTTCTGGGATATGCTAATACAAGTAAAGCTTACAGAGTCTACAATAAGAGAACCCAGAAGATTGAAGAGAGCATTCATGTTGTCTTTGATGAATACTCAAAAGCTGTGAGTGATGATTCCAACACACCGTTCCCTGATAATCACTTTTCATGCAAGCAACAAGAAGACTCAGATGATGATGGTGATGATGGGAGTCACCGTGGTAATCCACGTACATGGAACAATGCCCCCAATGCTGGTGGGAGTACTACTGGTTCTCCCAGAGTTACCACAAATAGTGGCGATGCTAATACCACTACTACACCAGCGCCTGGTGTTCCCACAACATCCACTCAAGTCATAGATGCTGATGTCACTACTGTTCCCAACGGAACTCCTGGTGGTGATACTTCGGATGCACATCTCGTGCTAGATGGCCAATAGAGTGATGATGTGGTAACAATTACTGAGGAAGAATCTACAGATGCTATTATAGGAACTGTCCCTGATGTAGCTACTTTGGATGCTGCTGATGTTCCTCTTTCCTCATCCTTGACTGCGACAACTAATGCTGCTCTTCCTCCTATTCCCCTGCTTCCTGTTTCAAAAAGCTCCAGGATTCAAAAGAGTCATCCAGTTGATGCTCTTATCACACCGTTTGAACAAAGAGGTTCACGTTCCCAACTACACAACTTTTGTGCTTTCTTTGCCTTTATTTCATTTGTGGAGCCAAAAACTATCAAAGAGGCATTGAAAGAGCCAGATTGGATCGTTGCTATGCAAGAAGAGCTGTACCAATTTGAGAGGAACACAATATGGAGATTAGTTCCCTTGCCCAAGAACAAGCATGCTATTAGCACTCGTTGGGTATTCAGAAACAAGCTTGATGACTCTGGAACTGTGACAAGGAACAAAGCAAGACTGGTTGTTTAAGGCTACAACCAACAAGAAGGGATCGACTATGATGAGACATATGCTCCAATAGCTCGCATCGAAGCCATTCGACTTCTCATCGCTTATGTTGCCTTCAAAGGTTTCACATTGTATCAAATGGATGTCAAAACAGCCTTTCTCTATGGATATATTCAAGAGGAAGTATATGTGAAACACCCCCCTAATTTTGAAGACGTAGATCATCATGACCATGTGTATGCACTGGACAAGGCACTTTATGGGCTTAAGCAAGCACCCCGTGCTTGGTATGACAGGCTGGCACAGTTCCTCCTCTCCAATGGATATAGACGTGGTGCGATCGACAAGACTCTGTTCCTCTTGGAACATAAATGTGAGATTCTTGTAGTTCAAGTCTATGTTGATGATATCATTTTTGGTTCCACTAACCCTGCCCTTGTAGACAAATTCAAAAATCTCATGAGTAGTGAATTTGAGATGAGTATGATAGGGGAATTGTCATTTTTCCTTGGATTACAAGTCTCTCAATCTCCTGAGGGAACAAGTACATCAATAAAAATACATCAAGGAACTGTTGAAGAAGTATGGTATGGATAAAGCTAAACCTATTGATACCCCTATTTCTCCTAACACTCGCCTTGATGCAGATTTGAATGGCAAAGATGTGGATGCTACAATGTATAGAGGAATGATTGGGTCATTACTCTATCTGACGGCAAGTAGGCCAGATATTATGTTTAGTGTGTGTCTTTGTGCTAGATTTCAGGCAAACCCTAAGGAGTCACACCTAACTGAAGTCAAACGGATCCTGCGGTACTTGAAAGGGAACGATCATCTCTGCCTTTGGTATCCAAGGAACAATGGGTTTGAACTTGTGGGTTTCACTGATGCTGATTTTGCGGGATACCTAGTGGATCGCAAAAGCACTTCAGGGACGACACAGTTCCTTGGCCCATGTCTTGTCTCTTGGGCATCAAAGAAGCAAAATTTTGTTGCTCTTTCCACCGCTGAGGCTGAGTACGTAGTTGCTGCATCGTGTTGTGCCCATGTATTATGGCTCAAACAACAATTGGAGGATTTTGGTATGTTTCTTGGCATCGTTCCCATTGTGTGTGATAATACTAGTGCTATCAACATCTCCAAAAATCATGTTCATCACTCACGTACTAAGCATATTAATATTCATCATCATTTTCTTCGTGATTATGTTGAGAAAAATTTCATTAGAATGGATCATTGTAGGACAGAAGATCAAGTTGCTGATATCTTTGTAATAACCCTCAATTTTAGTAGGGGTATTTGTGGAATTTTCAAAACTTTTGTTTTGTAAAAACAAGACGTATTGGGCATTTTCTATAACTTCGGTAGGGACCATTGGAACGTGATAATATATGTTTAATAGGATATTGGGTCTTAAAATATTTTAGGAGTGCTAAATCAAAGATTTAAGCTTGACCGCTACCAAAGACCGCGATCAAGGTCCAAGGACGCGAGCGCGGCATTTCCGCGGGCACGGTTTGGCCTCTGGGCAAACCGCGATCGCGGTTCTGAAACTGTGATCGTGGGTACTGCTCTTTGTCTTCCTCCTCGCCTTTCCCGAACGTCATCGGTTGGCTTTTCCTACGTGGTCTTGAACGTTGCCGGTGGAGGAGGTGGAGCGGTTGGTCTTCTCGGAGTTGAGCTCCTTCCAACCCTATAAATAGGGGTCTCCTCCACCCTCTCTTCCACCATCTGCAGCTCTCTCTCTCTCTCTCTCTCTCTCTCTCTCTCTCTCTCTCTCTCTCTCTCTCTCTCTCTCTCTCTCTCTCTCTCTCTCTCTCTCTCTCTCTCTCTCTCTCTCTCTCTCTCTCTCTCTCTCTCTCTCTCTCTCTCTCTCTCTCTCTCTCTCTCTCTCTCTCTCTCTCTCTCTCTCTCTCTCTCTCTCTCTCTCTCTCTCTCTTGTTATCGCCGGTGTTTCGTTGTTCTATCGTCGGAGTTGTCATCACCGGAAGCCGAGGTCGACGCCGTTGTGAAGAGCTGGAGTGGTGGAGGTGTGCAATTGCTCAGAAGCAAGGATCTGCGCCTCGACGTCGTCGGTATGGCCTCAAAAGTTCAATTTAGGTTCGCGTCGGGATGGAGTTGTACGACCGCGGATCCATCCACCACGACTGCGGCCGGACAGAGACCCGCGGCCCCGGCTGGGCACGAAACCGCGATCGCGGTTATAAAACCGCGGGCGCAGTTTTGCCCAGTAAGGCCGCGATCGCGGCTATGCCATCCGCGACCGCGGCACTGGCTCTTTTCCTTCGTTTTGTTTCGTCTTTTCGTACCGTATCTAACTTAGGGTTTTGTCTTAAAACTCGTCGTCGTCGTAGGAAACCGTGCTCAAGTGCAAGTTTCCAGATCTCGGAACCCGATCTCTTCGTTCGTCTAGTTTAAGGCAAGTGGCGGTTCGCTCTTGCTCATTATTCCATGTTTCCCTTGATTATCAATTATTTGATTGTTAATTAAGTTGGAATAAAGTTGTTGTTTTATGTTTGGGAACAGATTTGATAAAACGATGTGTTAAAATATGACTTTATAATAGGTTGTATATATTGCTAGAAACAACGCTATTTAATAGTTTTATATGATATTATGATAAATGGATTTTGGTGTGGATTTATATGTGGACTTTACATGCTTAGTTAGCACGAGTATTCGTAGGAACGATATCTACCTTACGAGGTCTAGTCGTTTCTTTATAACTTTGTGTTAGGATGATAAATTCCCTAACACTTTCTGGTCATGACCTACCCCTATCCGAATATAGGTGGTGGTGCACTTAGCTAGTGCCAAAAATCGGGATTCGTCCCATGTTATATATCTCATTGCGAGATTATTGTGGATTAAAAGCTTTAACGTTAAATGTATGTTTTGGAAGTAAATAAGATAAGTGATTTTACGCACATAATTATTATACCCTCGGGCGAGGAGTACAACGTGTAAACCGCCCAGACTTTTGTTAGAGTAAGTCCTCTTTCCAATCTGGATTCACATTACGCGGTGAGGTTGGTCGTGGACCCAAATAATCAAGGTCGTGTTTTATAAACTTGTGTGAAAACTTAACGTTCCCAATCAATTCTTCATATTTTCCTATAAGACTCAATTATGTTGGAGTCTTCTTTTCGTTGCATGTCTTTTTCTATAATTCCGTGAAAGTTCCGGGTTATGTATCGTTTCTTCGGTTATTATTCGAGGGACAATGATAGTAAACGGTTACGATCACTTGAACCATTCTGTTTTCACCCTTGCATAGTCTTTCATTAGACTAACCAACCGGGTTTTATTCCTTGCATGGTTGGCTGGTGTCATCCGTCCTATACGACACATCAGTGGTTGGTCCCCGACGATTTGAAGTAATCAATCGAAGAGAAGGCTTGCAGTTGAAGTTTGCGTTTTAAGAAGTAATATTTCCAAGGCGTGTCTGTCTAATTTGAAATAGATGTAATACATAGTCTTGTAATTAAGACTATGTTTAAAAGTCTTCCGCTGTAATTTAAAAGTCTTCCGCTGTCATTATACCTTGTTGTAAAACCGTTCTTCTCATTTTACGAGAGAAATCTTAATAAAAGGTTGAGTTTATTCATTTAAATGTCTTCCGCTGGTTATTCTTTCGTTATTTAATATTTATGTATTTATTTAAGCTTAATTGTTCTGATTAAAGCCTGGGGTGACTTTGGACATTAACGTCTGAGGTCACTGGTGTGTGACACTACCGACATAAGTCGGGGGTGTTACAATCTTCACCAAAGCACTGGATAGAAAACCCTTTGAGCATTTGAGAATGCTCCTTGGGATGATCTCTCTAAACTGAGGAACTCACTATCCACTATTCCTTCCATGATTGGCTAGATTGATCAATTTTAATCAAGGAACATTTTCTATGTTGCTTATTAATTGCATAATTTAGTTTATTATATCTTGCTATGTGCTATGTGTTACATGATATCATGATTACTTGCAACCTCTATTCTTGATCATTTGTGCTTCAGGGTTACATAACATCTTATTTCATGCCCAAAGCAACCAATTTGATTATCTGCACCCCCCATTACAAGCCAAAATGATAATTGGTTGCACTGCCGTCCCAAGCCTGGATCCAGGTAAACGTTCCCTATGAACCTTTCTTTGTTTACCAATCTTTATTGGGAATAATTATCTGGATCATCTTTGTTCCCTACCTTTATTTTTGTTTGGATATATCTTTGTAATTTTGTGTGAACCCAATATAAGTATCCAAACTAGCCTTTTTATCCACTCAAGTATCTTAGAGTCGTCTTGATGGAGCATTGCCTAAGGGGGAACTGAGACAAGAACAGTGGACAGGAACAGTGTGTTGAACATTGAGATTTACAGGTGAACGTTGCTCTCTGCGACGCTTAAATTGAATGCTGATTTGATAGCTCTGCAGCGAGGAACGACCAGTTTTACGAGAAACGAGAGAAAGTGAGCCGTTACCTGAAGAGAGAGAAAATATTTGATTGCATGCTGGATGATATCAATGGAGAGATTTTTGGTAAGTCAATCCTTATTTTTCCATAATTACCTTCTTCCCAATATCTCACCCCTTCTATAAATCTTCATTCCCTTCTTCAATCCAATTTACCATATTCTCTCTCTCTTCCTAATTCTCTCTTGTCTCTCTACAATTCTCTATGTGCATTATGCCGTCTTCAACCCTAATCACCCTTAATCTCTCCTTTTTCAAACACAATCATAACCAAAATGTCTACCCCAACCTCTTCCTTTGCCCCTGTCATTTATGTCTCCGGCTTCATCGAGGAGCAACTGGTTGCGCTCAAGCAATCTATTGAGGCACAACAGGCTGCGAGAACTCCAACCTCTAAGGAAGCCACCTCCATTGTTGTCGTGGTGGAAATAGCCAAATAGGCCGCATCCTTTATCGTCGAACTTCATAAGGAACAACCTCAGGAAACAGTGGCATCCAGGGAACTGGTGGTTGTCACTGATCAAGAGGTCAACTCCCCTCCTAAGACAAAAAAGGATGACGAGGATTGTAACACCGCCAAATATATATCCTTGAAAGTATTACCGCCAATGACCTCAGATTTCACATCCGAAGTCACCCAAGGCTTAACCATTCATTCAAAACATAAAACACACTGATAATACGAGATATCATAATCTTCATTTAAACCAAAGTCTCGGAATTACATCCGTAAATCCCAAATACAACAGAAATACAGAATATGTTTAATACAGCGGAAGTCTTTTAAATAAATAACATAAGGGTCTTGATCGAAGCGATCACCCGCCTAGGATCTTCAACCCGGATAAAAACTCTTAAAACTTCATCTGCCTTCATCGTCGGTTCTAGCCTTCACGGAATGGAAGTTTACCTGATGTGCCGTATGAGACGGATGACACCAGCCAACCATGCAAGGGAAAATAACCGGTTGGTTAGTCTAATGAAAGACTATGCAAGGGTAAAACAGAAAATGTTCTAAGTAGTCGTATTAGGCTAGACCCATCGCTTCTCGAATGAAAGCCGATGACGATAGTAAACCTCAATACTTCTACAGGAATATACGAAACAGAAAGATCAAGAGAAGACTCCTAAAGATCGAGTCTTATGGAAACGTATGAAGAGAAGACTCCAAAAGATTGAGTCTTATCGTAAAGTATGACAAGTGTTCGGGAACATTATAATTTCACACAAGCGTTTAAAAAGACTTGACCATTTGGGTCCACGACCAACCTCACCGCGTAATGCGAATTCAGATTTGGAAGGAGGACTTACTCTAATGGAAGTCCGAGCGGTTTCCACGTTGTACTCCTCGCCCGAGGGTATATTAATTATGTGCATAATCGCACTTATCTTGTTTAATTCCAAAACGTATATTCACGTTAAAGCTTTTATCATATAAATATATCATCTTGATACGAGAGATATCTTGGGAATAAATCCCGATTGTTTGGCACCAGCTGTGTGCACCTCCCCTATACTCGGATAGGGGATAGTCATGACCAGGGGGAAGGGTGTTAGGATAAAATCCTCCTAAGCACCACGGTTATACAGAAACAGCCGGCATTCGCAATGAGATACATAGCGTTCCTACGAATACTCGTTCTAACTATAATGTATAAGTTCACACATAAAATCCACACCAATACCATCATGGTAATAACAGATATAATAGCGTTGTTTCTAGCAATATATACAACCTATTATAATATCACATTTTTAATCGTATCATTTATAAAATCTGTTCCCAAACGAAAACAATAATTCATCCCAATTTAATTAACAATTAATAACAATTGATAATTAATGGAAACATGGAATGATAAGCAAGAGTGAACCGCCACTTGCCTTAGTCTAGACGAACGATTGAGCGACGACGGGTTTCTGGGTCCGGAACGGGAACGGAAATCGGATTATAGATTCCTACGACGATGACCCACAACGAAACCCTAGGTTAGATTCGACAATAAAATAGTACGAATCTAAGGAAGAACGATCGGAATCGAAAGAACGAAAGTCCCGCCCGAGATCGGCAATGCCCAAGGCCACGATTGCGGTTGCCCAGGCAATCTGCGGTCGCGGTGGCACTGCCGCGGTCACGGGCATCGAGGACGAATGTCCGCGAGCGATTCAGTAGTGCCCGCGAGCAACTAGCCGACGACCACGATCGCGGTGTTCATGTCCGCGGTCGCGGACATGAACATGGAGACCAGAGATTGGCAAAAGACTCACCGACGACGACTCCTTGGGCTCAATTCACGGTGGCTTCGACTCCTGGCCACCTTGCAGCTCCAAAGAACTACTCTAGGGCTGCTACAACACCTGGCAAAGGCTCCGACGACTCCTTGAACAATCCGGCGAGGCTTGGAACTCCGACGAGAAGAAAATCGAGAGGGAGAGAGTGAGATTTCTCTGTTGGAGTGCTCCTATTCCTCCCAGATCGTCTCCTTTTATAGCCAAGGAGAGAGCCCGACCCCGACAAGATCAACGGTAGAGCGAGAGATCGACGGCGAGCTCGGGGAAGACGAGGCGTCGCACGTGCCTGCGCATTTCCGCGATCACGGTGACTTTTCCGCGGTCGCGGGATATTCGAATTCCCAGCTCTTCTATGCCCGATTATTCCGCGGTCGCGGTGGCTCTGCCGCGGTCGCGGAAATTCTCCTTTTCGCGCTTAATTGCCCGGGAAAAGGTTGGGCATGGGTTTTCAAACCCCGGGTTAAATATATTTGTACCCGAACAAATATTCTAAGCTCCGAAAATACGTCAAACGTATTTTATATCACTCAGAGAAATATTACAGAGATCAAACACGTTACAGAAAAAATCCAAACTTCTCCGAAAGCGACACGATTACAGAACGAGGGTTGAGAAAATTACCCAAATATCCTTACTAAAAATGAGGGGTATTATAAGGATGAGGCCATGGATGAGGTGGAAGGCGAATTAGGTCTTCACCCTCTTGAAGCTGTTGAGCCCAGTCGCAAGCGCAAGCACACCATCGGTTCTGAGGATGATGAGGAAGAACCTGATGTTGAGATTACTAGGGAACATCGAGTGTCCACTGGTTTTTCAACTCCGACAAAGTCTGTCGCCGGTGAGACCACTCCAGGCACCTTGAAGGAACGCCTGCGGTCGGCTAAGAAAACTGAGGTCAAGAAAACCGAGGCGAAGAAAACTGAGTCCAGAAAGAAAGCGAAGATGGAGGAACAGTCCGTTGAAGGGAAAAATATCCTTCCTACCTCTTGATTCCTGAAGGGTTCCTTGCTGAAAATGATTTCAAGGAAGTCTTGGAGAGGCTTAAATTTCAAGGTTGGGAACATCTTTTCTCAAACCGTGTCATGGTCAATCCTGACCAAGTCCGCGAGTTCTACTGTTTCTTCCAACTCAACACCTCATCCACCATGGTCGGAACGTTGTCTGTCAATGGGGAAGATTTGTCATTCACTGTGTCGAAGGTCGCTCGACTGTTGGGTGTCTCTGTTGAAGGGTACTGTGAAGTTCCTGGTGAAAAGATTACTGATGCTCAAAAGAAGGCCAAGGAAGCTAGTGCTCAGAGGCTCTTCAAGTCCACATTTGGAGCCACTTATGTGTCTACACTCACTCTGCCTCAACGAATAGAGCATCATATCATTATAAAGGATGTCGTTCCTAGGCAAGAGAAGAGGAACACGATCACTGCCACCGATCTACTGCTGCTGGATAGATTTTGGCACAAGGGGAAAATTGACCTTCCTAGGGTCATTCTACAACACATGGCGAAGTGCAGTGCCAAGACTCACTCCCTAGCCTACCCGCACGTCATCAATCTTATTCTACAGAGCAGAAGGGGAAGTTCCCATGGTTACCGAGCTGGATATGGTGAATGTGAATAAGATGAAGTATCAGGGAGATGACAAGGGAGCTCTGCCTGTGTCCGAGATTTTGAAGTGAGAAGCTGGTGAGGGAACTTCAAGAGGCGGCTCTGTGCAAAGCCAAATGTTGGCTGAGCTGCGCGAGATAAAGAATATTTTGTCGTTGCTTCTTGAACATTTTCTCCAAAAGGACAAAGACCAAAAGAAGGATTCTGAGTCTTGAGTGGAATCCCTTTTCTTTCCTAGCCCGTCTTTCCTATTTCTCTTGAATTTCTTATGTTATCTTGTTTCCTTGCTTGCTCTTTGATCTTTTGTGTTGTTTGTCAAGTTGTCTATGATTTTGTGTAATCATTTCCCTGCTCGATCAATGAACTTTATTTTGTCATTAATTTTCTACAATAGTCACATTGTTCCCTTGTTTATCTTTTGATCTTTTGATGATGCCAAAAGGGGGAAGTGTGAAAAATTATGCGAAGAACTCAGTAAAGAGAGGTAATAGTCTTATTGTTCCTAATTCTTTATGAATTTTTGAACGATGCTAGTGCTGGGGGAGAACGATGATGCAACTTAAAGGTATGAACTCGTTTGATTCATTTAACATAAAATTTTACTTAACACTTGATCTTAGATGCATGATGATTTATGCCTTTTTGCTTATTACTCTTTGTTTTGATCAAACAATTTTTGAATGGGTTTGTCATCACCAAAAAGGGGAAATTGTTGGAACCTTGACGTTCCCTCTAGTTTTGATGATGATAAACACCATTAGTTTTTATGTTTTTTATTGTTCCTTTGAGTTTCAGGTTTTATGAAAGAATTAGGGAACAATGAAGAAGAGAAAGCAGATGATTGCTAAGGAACGTTGTGAAAACATGGAACTATTACGCGGAAGCAAATTGAAGAATGAAGCGTGCATATATTTCATATAAGGAAACTTTTATACATGGAAACAACATTTAAGGAACAATGCAGAATGCAAAAATTGCCAGCTGTTACCAGGTGAAAACCGCTACATATGGAAAACATATTTGAAGATCTACTCGGAGAGAGAAGAGCTAAATAGCGTGTCTTAGGAAAGTTTTTACATGGAAACTATGTGATCATGAGCTAAATTGTTTAGTTGAAAAGAAAATCTTACATCGTTACCTTGTATAGAAACCGATAGATGTGTTAGGTATTTGGTAAGAAGAACTTTGCTACCACTATAAGTAGATGAGTTTACCTTAGGGAAAAGTACCTCAACCATCACTAAGAAAACATACTAAAGAGTTATTGCAGTTGAGATCGAAGGTTCAAGGCAAGGTACGAACTAGTATTGTGAGTATTTGCTTAGAGTCTTTATCGTGTTCTTGTGTTGTTACTAGTTGATTGCACTCAAAGTCTAGAAACCTAGGATCTGTGTGAGAATAGATGGAGAGAAGACTTGTGAGATTGTACAACTTATTAATAATACAAGTACACGTTTTGAAATCCTTCTAGGGTAACACCTAGAGGTAGAGGTTTTCTCTTTTCAACTAGTTGGTTGATAGAGTTTCATCTCTAAGGAACTGTCTTACTGTTACTACTGAATCTCTGTTATTTCCGCCGTCCAAGGAACAGTTTCACCGTTCCCTGTCTAACACACTACGATTCAACAATTTATAATTTGAATATTTAAGACAGAGGTTAGGGATGTCGTTTGTTGAGAAGATACGTTTGAAGATGTCTAAAATGTGCTTTTGTAAAATTAATTGTTAATCCTGATTTCAGTGTAAATTTATTCATAATAGTTTTAATATGAAGCATATATTATCACAAGAAATATTAAGATAACATGTAACAATAAAAAATTAAAAGTTTTTTTTTATTAAAACCTGCCGTAGATAAGCCCACTTGAGCTCAACGAAAATTAAGGTAAGTTTGATAAAACCTCAACAATATGTGTTACCTAGCTAGATTATCTCACTTTTTATTCATTTTTTCCAAAAGTTTCTAGTAAAAGATTATTTACTCAACTAAAACAAATATAAAAAACAAAAATTAAAAAAGATGACATTTTCCGGAACAACAAAGGTGAACCTACATTTATCTTCGGGGAGAAATGTGGTACCTCAACCCCATTAAAAACGGAAACGCTTGCGGTAAGAAATTTCCTGGTAAAGGCCTATGAATTAGGCATTGCCGACATACAACTTGAATGCGATAACCTGACCGTTGTGAATGTCCTAAACCAAATTTGGCACTGTCCATGGGATATTGAAATGATTATTTCTGATATCCTGTGTGTTTTACAACTTTTCTCTTCAGTGTAGATTTCTCATGTCTTCCGGGAAACAAACGTGGTGGCCGACTTCATCGCTAAGGAGGTCCAACTTAGTTCCTTGGAAGATATTCGAACAAGTTTAGAATTTGTAATTCTCATCCGAAAGGATGCTATAGACTGAGAAATCGGATATTCTGTAATTTCCAGTCTAATTCTTACTTAATAAAAAAAAAAAAAAAAAAAAAAACAACGAAGTCCAATTAATACCAGATTGTTTGACATGATGGTCAAGTGCATAAATGTCTAGGCATTATGAATTTATGATTCATGAAAAGTGTAAACAGGAACATGAGATCCAACAACTTGTAGTCACTCGTACTACACCTATTAAAGTGTACACCATTTAACAGATTGAATTTCTATTACTCCGTACTATTTATATGCTTGGTTGGATGGTCGATCACGTGAGATTTCACCCTCTGCATTTTCTTATATAATTAAGTGCATATATCTACCACTACCACATTGCATAATAATAGTATGTATCATTGAATTGATTGGTTGTCCAATAGACAATCATTCAATTTATTCACCAATTCGCCACTAATTTTTGCCGTGCCGTCTCCTATTTTCCCAACTGTCCCCTCTTTCCAACCTAGCTTGCTTCATTATTTCACTGTAAAGTGGTATGAGGTTGGAATTCATATGGATCTCCCAACGAAACACTATACTCCCTTACACGTCATAGTTCGATTGTTGTTAGGTTTTTGGCGGATCTTAATTTGTCCGGATCAAGTTTCGGGTTTAATTAGGATTTATTACTACAACAATAAACATCTTAGTATATAGTCTTGCACAAATAAAGTTTGGAAAGTTAGGATGTACGCACCCTTATACCCATCAATTCGAAAATGTGTTTTTATAAGACTCGGAGGAGACTAAATAAAAAACATAAAAAATACCAAAGATACAACACATGACATGAAAGCCAAACCAAACCCGAAAAAACTAATAACGGACAAACACAATACACAAAGGAACCCAACAAGAATAAACACCCTCCTATCTAGCGGTCTTCTACCATAGTCTTTTCCTTCAATAAGTCCTATTCCAAGTCATGTACTATGTGAGTGTCAAGAGGGTAACATACTTCGTAAACACTTCCTTTCAACTCTTCTTGGGTCTACCTCTGTCTCGGCGAAGCTCATCGAAATCTAGCATTCACATCGCCCTCACTGGGACATCGGGGCATTCTCTGCACATGCCCAAACCAACAGAGTCTCGATTCATTCAAATTTTCACTGATACTGACTACCCCAATCTTGTCACTGATCACTTCATTCCTGATCTTGTTCAACCTCGTATGCTCGAACCAACGAATTCTCGATTCACGTAACTTTTCACTAATACTAACTACTCCATCCTTGTCACTGATCATTTCATTCTTGATCTTGTCCAACCTCGTATGCCCATACATCCAGTGAACCATCCTCATATTCGCCACCATCATCCTTTGTTTCTAGACCCTAGTGATCGGCTAACACTCTGCTCCATACAACAAAGTTGGCATAACTACCACCTTATATAACTTATCCTTGAGTTTGAGGAGCACCTTTATGTCACATAAAACTCCTGAAGCTCCCCTCCATTTTTTCTTACCCACCTCTATCATTTTGTAAAAATGACCCTACATACTTGAAATTCTCCTTCTTTAGTATGGCATCCACACCAATTTGCACTTCCGCCCCTGTCTCCTCAGCCTCTCCAAATCTGAACTTCACTTTGTCTTTGTCATGCTCAGCTTAAGACCCTTTGATTCAAGCTTCTCCCTACAACATTTCGACTTTCTACTAACACCATATCTTGTCTCATTCACTAACACAATATCATATGCAAATAGCATACACCATGATACTCCACCCTGAATAGACCCCAAGAGAGCATCTATTACCAGTGTGGAAAGGAAATGGATTGAAACTGACCATTGATGCAAGCCTATCCCTTTTGGAAAATACTCAATGTTCCCTCCTGGAGTGCACACACTGGTTAAAGCACCATCATACATATCCTTTACAATTCTAATATACGACCTTGATAACCCCTTACCCTCCAAGCATCCCACAATAGTTCTCTTTGTAGTCTATCGTATGCCTTCTCCAAGTCTATGAATACCATATGTAAATTCATTTTCATCTCTCAATATGCTTCTACCGATCTTTCAAAAAAAATGAATGGCTTCAATGGTCGATCTTCCCGGCATAAAGCCAATTTGGTTTTTGGACACGCTGGAAGCTTCCTCAACCTTAGCACGATTATCCTTTCCCACACCTTCATTGTATGACTAAGTAGTTTGATGCCACTGTAGTTGCTACATTGTTGTACATCACCCTTGTTCTTATACATCAAAATCAATTTGCTAAGCCTATAATCCCCTGACATTTTTGTTGTACGAAGGATGACATTGAAAAGTGAAGTGAGCCAATCCAAGCGTTCCAATCCCAAGCACATACAAACTTTAAATAGGATATCATATGGTCTTTCTGCTCTTATGTTCCTCATTTCGCGAACATTCTCATTCACTTCCTCCTTAGAAATGCGCTTGTAGTAGTATGCAGTACCACCTCTTGAAACCCGGGGACCCTCAGGTGACTCAGTCGTACCTCCTAACAAGTCACCTATGCTCCGTAGGAGCAAGCGAGAGAGGATTGAAAAGTCTTTCGGTCCAGATTTCCAAATTTATTTGGTGGAAGGATCTAGAGATGAAGTTGGGTTCCAATACTCATATTGTTATCATGTTGATGAGGATCCTAGGACTTTTGGTGAGGTAATGAGGTCTCAAGATGTTGCTTTTTGGAAAGAAGCAATAAATGATGAGATGAATTCCATCATGGGAAATAATACGTGGGTCTTATTGGATCTCCCACCGGGTTGCAAGCCTTTGGGCTGCAAGTGGATCTTCAAGAAGAAGATGAAGGTCGATGGTACTATAGATAAGTTTAAGGCCCGATTGGTCATCCAAGGCTTTAGACAAAGGGAAGGTATTGATTATTTCGATACCTATGCTCCAGTTTCTCGGATCTCCACCATTAGGTTGTTGATTGCCTTGACGGCTATTAACAATCTTGTGATTCACCAAATGGATGTCAAAATGATATTATTGAATGATGATTTGGAGGAGGAGGTATACATGATGTAACCTGAAGGGTTCATTGATAAGCACTACTTTGTAGGGCTTAAGTAAGAGTCATTAGAGGGTTTATTGGTGCCATTCGGGTAGATTTAGACACATTCATGTGCATGGAATTTGTGGGCGAAGTTTGGTGTTTTTGAAGGTGTTTGAGCTATTTTGGAGATCATAAGAGACACTGAGGAAGAAGCCACCAGTAAAAGACGCAAAAGAAGTGAAGAGAAGAGTAGAAGAACAGTGGGTTGAGTTCAAATGGTTCGTTCTCTTTACTCAGATGTCCAAATGGAGTGATTCCAATTCGATGAGTTAGATCTTGAAGTCTACTGCAAGTCCTCAAAATATGAGCGCAATCCGAGTTGGGAATAAAAAGTTATGACGTTTTTACTGAAGTGTCGCAGATGCTGAAGGCCAATGAAGACCGCCGCACCCCGCGGCATGAAGGTCACCGCACCCCGCGGTGGCAACACGCTGACGAGATTTATTTCCGAGTTTTTATTTCGTTCTATTTTATTTCCGAGACTTAGTTTCCTAGTTTGTTATTTTATTTTCTTTATTTCTGAATTATTACTTTAGTATTTAAGTTAGGTTTAAGACTCTTTTAGAGCATCATCTACTCTTTACCCTAGTTGCCACTTTTCATATTTTTCCTCTCACAAACCCTAATGGAGAACTAAACCTCCATTGTTGCACTTGACAGTTTGAAGCCAACAATTGATTGGTTATGAGTTTTCTACTCTTGTTCGTTTTCCTATCTAGTTGGATTAATTCTCTTGCGCTTGATTGTCTATTGGTTTATGTTGATTTATCTAGAGTAGCTACCTAGGTCTATTGATATCTTCCTAATCGCTAGGACTTGTGATTCCGGGTTCGGGTTGCATATCTAGTAGCAAACACGATTTACATAAGCGAGTTGCGAGTGTTCATCGTGAGAGAGAGTTAATTGCATGTTATAGTAACGGGTTGTTTCTATTGCATGTATCTTGTTGAATCCTTGGTTGAATGCTATTGCTTTATTGAGTCTTGAAGGTTTTCGGATTTGATTCGGTAATAAGTACTATTAGGGCTGGTAGAACTAATAGTTACCTAAGATCGGGATAAGGACAACTATAGGAAAGATAAGAACTTGAGATTAATAGAATTCAGTGATCAACCATATCTCTTGTTGTGTGGATCTTTGTTAGGTGTAGCGCTTTTCCTCTTCATATTCACAACCTTTACTTGCAAACTTGTTTACTTGCTTACTTGTTACTTTGTTTCGAGATTTCTACAACCCCCCCCCCCCCCCTAGTTCCTAGTTGGTGACGTGAATTACAAGAATAGATA
This sequence comes from Rheum nobile, assembly GCA_027886185.1. Lineage (NCBI taxonomy): Eukaryota > Viridiplantae > Streptophyta > Magnoliopsida > Caryophyllales > Polygonaceae > Rheum > Rheum nobile. The sequence goes on from WOAB01000056.1 coordinate 15,621,004, forward strand.
ACCTGACTCTTTGTGGGATCGACCCTGACTTGCTTGCTATACTCTGTTTAGTAGGTACTTTAGGATTTCTTTGATTAGGCATACGACTTTAGCCCTGTCAAATTTGGCGTCGTTGCCCTGTCAAATTTGGGCATTGGCCCCACTGTGCTAACTCCGAGCGAGAATCTCGTTCCCTCTATGGTGCAGGCCTTGAAGTTGAAGTTAAACACCCCCCTGATCGATCTAAGTATGGGGGGAAGGCGACTACAAAGGCCAAGGTGGAGGAGCCATTGAAAAAGAGGAATGGTCTAAGGTTCAAACCTTTCCATGATTGGTTCAGGAAGGAGGTGCTGAATGAGAGGGTACCTAAGGAACCCAATGCTATGGATTAAGGTTGTTCGAGTAGTATGTCGAGCCAACGACATTAACTAAGGCGCTGCTCGGGAGGCAACCCGAGGTATCGTTTTTCCTTCTTTCTTTTATCTTTGAGATTTCATCGCATAGCTAGGTAGTTTGTTTTTGCTTCTGTTTCGTTTCGCCTGTGCACTAACACGCAGGTACATAAGAAAATGAGCAAAATGAGGTTCTGGAGAGCTCACCGCACCCCACGGTGGGTGCCCACCGCGGGGCCCTTTACTTTCTGCTTGTTTTTAAAAAAAAAAAAATCAAAAAAAAGAAGAGTTCTACCGTAGGCTAGCTGTCCGAAGTTTTCCATGAAGAAGGTGCGCATCATGTTGTCAAGGAAGAGACATTCGCCCCACACATTATTTGGCAACGATGATGGCCCTATAGTCGACATCTGGAGAGGAGGAACACCAGGGCCCACACCATAATGACATCTGGGCCCATTTTTTTGTGTTCCTAGAAGGCCATGCAACCCCGATATCATTGTTTTACCACTACCCACCAAAGTGGTTCCCTATGGTTGCATGGTAGAAGAAGACTACCGCTCAACACCAGAGACATGAGCTTTCATGAATATACCGCCAGCAACAACGTACGTGTCCAAGCCAACTCAGCGGCGTCTGTGAGTTATTTTTTTGCTCTTCCCTATGCTTCTATTCTTTTGTCTTTCATTACATTGAGGACAATGCAATGTTTAAGCATGGGGGAGGATTTTATACTTGCTATGTCGTTGAGAAGAAGAAAAAAATGAAAAGAGCCAAAAATTTGAAAAAAGGCTTAAATAGAAATCCTGGGATAGGTCGAAAACCCGAAAGGGCGGCCTAGGTAATAAGCAGGTGGCTTGGACCAGCATTAGGCTGGGGTAATAATTGGTCAAGAGTGACGTGAGCTTATGTGAGCACATCTATGAAAAAAATATGAGTGGCTTGGTGAAAACCCGAAAGGGCGCCTTGGCAAAATGAGCGAAAAAGAAGAAGTGTGATTTTAGGATTTCTCATTATTCTTGGCGAGACGTCATAAGAAGAGGAGTCAAAGAAGGATTGTCGGGTAGGTCACTCTGGGAGACATAAGGAGTCATAGATGGAGGCTAGGATTAGAGGTTACTCACACTATTGGATGTCCGGGTTAAGCTTGGGGGAAGTACTCTGCTTGCCCCTTAAGCTTGTTGAGTTGTGGATAAGTTTGGTGCCAGGAGCTTGGCATGGGTTAGGTGACTCTTAGTTGGAGGATATGCTTCCTGAGACCTTGGGTGCTGCATTGGACGAGTAGACTCTTTATTAGTTTACTCGAGGACGAGCAAAGGTCTAAGCATGGGGGAGTTTGATAAGCACTACTTTGTAGGGCTTAAGTAAGAGTCATTAGAGGGTTTATTGGTGCCATTCGGGTAGATTTAGACACATTCATATGCATGGCGTTTGGGGGCGAAGTTTGGTGTTTTTGGAGGTGTTTGAGCTGTTTTGGAGATCATAGGAGACACTGAGGAAGAAGCCACCAGTAAAAGACGCAAAGGAAGTGAAGAGAAGAGTAGAAGAACAGTGGGTTGAATTCAAATGGTTCGTTCTCTTTACTCAGATGTCTAAATGGAGTGATTCCAATTCGAGGAGTTAGATCTTGAAGTCTACTGCAAGTACTCAAAATATGAGCGCAATCCGAGTTGGGAATCAAAAGTTATGGCATTTTTACTGAAGTGTCGCAGATGCTGAAGGCCAATGAAGACTGCCGCACCCCGCGGCATGAAGGCCACCGCACCCCGCGGTGGCAATGCGCTGACGAGATTTATTTCCTAGTTTTTATTTCGTTCTATTTTATTTCCGAGACTTAGTTTCCTAGTTTGTTATTTTATTTTCTTTATTTCTGAATTATTACTTTAGTATTTAAGTTAGGTTTAAGACTCTTTTAGAGCATCATCTACTCTTTACCCTAGTTGACACTTTTCATATTTTTCCCCTCACAAACCCTAATGGAGAACTAAACCTCCATTGTTGCACTTGACAGTTTGAAGCCAGCAATTGTTTGGTTGTGAGTTTTCTACTCTTGTTCGTTTTCCTATCTAGTTGGATTAATTCTCTTGCGCTTGATTGTCTATTGGTTTATGTTGATTTATCTAGAGTAGCTACCTAGGTCTATTGATATCTTCCTAATCGCTAGGACTTGTGATTTCGGGTTCGGGTTGCATATCTAGTAGCAAACACGATTTACATAAGCGGGTTGCGAGTGTTCATCGTGAGAGAGAGTTAATTGCATGTTATAGTAACGGGTTATTTCTATTGCATGTATCTTGTTGAATCCTTGGTTGAATGCTATTGCTTTATTGAGTCTTGAAGGTTTTCGGATTTGATTCGGTAATAAGTACTATTAGGGCTGGTAGAACTAATAGTTACCTAAGATCGGGATAAGGACAACTATAGGAAAGATAAGAACTTGAGATTAATAGAATTCAGTGATCAACCATATCTCTTGTTGTGTGGATCTTTGTTAGGTGTAGCGCTTTTCCTCTTCATATTCACAACCTTTACTTGCAAACTTGTTTACTTGCTTACTTGTTACTTTGTTTCGAGATTTCTACAACCCCCCCCCCCCCCCTAGTTCCTAGTTGGTGACGTGAATTACAAGAATAGATAACCTGACTCTCTGTGGGATCGACCCTGACTTGCTTGCTATACTCTGTTTAGTAGGTACTTTAGGATTTCTTTGATTAAGCATACGACTTTAGCCCTGTCATTCATTATGCCCGGTAATGAACATACGGTATGTAAGTTGGTAAAGTCATTGTATGGGCTAAAGTAAGAACCTAAGTAGTGGCATCAAAAGTTTGATGAGGTTGTCTTGTCAAGCAGATTCGATTTAAATCAGTCGGACAAGTGTGTATACAATAAATTTGATAAGTCCGGTAATGAAGTAATCATTTGCTTGTATGTTGATGACATGTTGATCTTTGGTACGAACCAAAGATAAGTAGACCTTACGAAGGCCTTTTTGTCATCAAGTTTTGCCATGAAGGACATGGGGGAGGCGGATGTGATTCTCGGTATTAGAATTAAACGTGAGAACAAGGGATTATCTTTGTCACAATCTCATTACATTGAGAAAGTGCTTAAGAAATTCAACTGTGAGACTTGGTCTTCGGTGAGCACTCCCATGGATCCGAGTGTGAAGCTTATGCCTAATACGAGTAAAGCGGTATCACAACTCGAGTACTCACAAGTGATTGGTTGCTTAATGTATGCCATGATGAGCACAAGGCCGGATTTTGCTTATGATGTAGGAAGGTTGAGTAGGTACACTAGTAATCCTAGTACTTACCATTGGCAAGCAATAAGGCGGGTGCTCAAATACTTAAAAGGAACCATGAATTATGGTTTGTCATATGTTGGTTTCCTTCGGTTCTAGAAGGGTATTCAGATACGAGTTGGATCACTAATGTGGAAGATCATTCTTCTACAAGTGGTTGGGTATTCTTGTTTGGGGGAGGTGTCATTTCATGGGCTTAGAAGAAGCAAACTTGCATTATAAGTTTGACTATGGAATCAGAATTCGTAGCATTAACGGCATCTTGTAGAGAGGCGGAATGGCTAGACACTTGGTAATCAAGTCGGCTATAGGGATGGGTTTAAAGCCCGTTCAAAATCTCTAATGGTGGGATACCCAATTCTCCTCTAATATGACATTAGAGGCTGAATTCAATGTGGAAAGCCTACACTTAGAGTTTGGAGCACATGTTCAATATCATCCCAAGGTATGTGCTCGAACCTGCGAGAAAAGTTAGATTGAAGTTTATCTTCTTAATGGATCTTTTGAAAAAATGCATTTGCAGGTGGTGCCGCTTTAACTAGCCCGAGTTTGGCTTTGTATACGCTCATGAATGGATAAGGACACATGGCTATAATAGTGTCAAGTTAGCACTTGGAGTAGTGTAGAAACTTGTGTGTGTTGTATCTTCAAGTATTCAGATGAGTTGAAGGGTTCAATCCATATGACACCCTGATTCTCGATTAGTTGGAATGTGTACTACACTAATGTGGAAATTCAATCCTAAGGACATTTTCATTTATGCATAAGTTTGTGTTTGATGTATGTTTTTTAAGTGAATCAAGGATTACACTAAAATGGGGGAGGAATGTTGGTGATTTTAGTGTCATCGGTCATTTCGTTTAGTCAGGATTCGCTCAAGATTTAAGGAGTTCGTTCGGCGCATGATGAGTTTCGGGGGTGCAGAGTGTACACTCGTGTGTGTAGATTCAGACTCGGAGTTACGGAACGTGTTGGAATACAAGAGGCGGACACCGAGGAGGTAAATCTAGGGTCCAGGAGAAGTGCACCGACCGTGCACTGTGTGCACAAGGCCAAATATGGCCTTAGTAAAGGTACACAGACCATGCACCCAATTACACAGTCAGTGCACAACCATGCACCTTTACTAGATGCTCTCGGATCAAGTGCACGGTCCGTACACTTTGACTGGTTTGGTTTTTGGCGGGTTTTTAACTGATTTCAACCACCATACAACTGTCCAACTACATATGCCCTATATAAGGGTGGGGCTGGGGCAAGTCTTGGATCATCCAAAAGAGAACTATCTCTTGTATCGAACAAATACCAAAAATACCAAGTGCTCTCTATTGATATTGTCTTGTTCAATAGAGGTTTGATTGTCTTATCCCGAATCAGATTTCGTACAACCCTAAGGCTATAATAGTAAGGATCGAAATATTGGTTTTGGAAAGTGCATTGAGATGATCCAATCTATATCCAAGTCGAACCGAAGTTTGATCAATGTTACACCCTTTACACAGAGCAAATTCCAAGAAAAAATAAAAAGTAATAATCCAGATCTTCAAATTCATACCACAAAGTGATGCGTTCTGGCCTCCGGAACGCGACGACGGGGTGGATCTAGGTAGAAGATGGGTCGGAATCGCCAATCTCCCAAGCGAACGAGAACAAGGACAAGCCAAGGCGAAGGCTTTGAAGACGACCGAAGGCTTCAGCAGTCGTCAAGGTTCACGGGTTGTGGAAGCTTTGGGCGCAAGGGAACGTGGGCTCGAACGGGCGCGCGCGCAAGAGGAAGGCTGGCGAGGGCGGCGGTGGAAGCAAGCTCGGTTGAGCTTTGAAGCGACGGCGGTGGGAGCAAGCTCTACGACAGCAAATCACTTCAAATTCAACGTGGAGCCAAAAATACAAGGTTTAGGCTTATTAAAAGCCTACAACTTCGGCCATGGGCCTAAACAAGCACTTGGGCCGGCTCTCTTAGGCACAAGAGAGGCCCGGACCCGAAAATAGAAACTTTCCCAATATAGTAAGTCTAAAAATAGCAAGTCCCCAAATTAGAAAGTTTCCATAGTTAGAAACTTACTAAAAATAGAAACGGCTAACATTGGAAACTACTAAAAATAGCAACAGTCTCAAAATGTCTCGAAATTGGCATGTAAACCTCAAAATGCCAAAATAACCCAAATGGCACGAGAAGTGCCGATGACATATCAAGGCGCCTCGGTGTTGGCCGCTGTCCAAGTCTTGACTGGGGTCGCATCACAAAGCTTGTTGAAGAAGCATAAATGGAGAGATCTACAACGGATAGACATCAAGAGAGGATCCAAGAGAGGCTCAAGAGTAGATTTACAAAAGATATACAAATAACTAGTCATAATAACAAAATAATTCTCAAAATCAAGGTGAAGGGAGAAAATCACCAGATCCAGGTTTGGAAAGCAAAAATCGAAGAAATCAGACGGCATCCAACTCCAGTGGGCAACCATCAAATCAAAGAACTCTAAATTAGGGTTACAACACGACAAGAGATAGAAGACGGATACAAGTTCCCAATGATCCAGCTTAAGGCTAGACCAAATAGGTTCAAGTTTAGAGTCAAATCTTGGTTGAAGTACAAGTTCATGATTAGGTTGAAAGGAAATGGAAAAAGAGAAGGGGAAAGGAAAGGAAAAGGGTAGCGATGTGCATAATTTGTCTGGACTGGACCGGATCGAGTGTATTCTGGTCCAGTTCGCAGTCTATACTATTTACAATTCCCTTTTCGGTCTAGTCCAGTCTAGAATCAAAATTTTTTCCGGTCCGGACTGAATGGACTGACCTTTTTTATTTTATGTATTAATATCCATAACACTATTAAAAGTTAATTTTCTTATTTTTAAAATAAACTAACAAAATATATGATCTAATATTACAAAATATAGTTATAAAAATAGAAAAACTATTTATTTTTATTTTAATATAAATAAAAAAATACGTTTAACAGTCCAATTTAATCTAGTCTTTTGTCCAAGGATGTTAAAAATTCTAGTCAAGTCTGGACCGGATGCATGGAAAAGCGGCGATCGAGAAGTAGCCTCACACCAAAAAACGAAGAGGCAAAGAAGTGAAAAGGAAGAGCTATTGGCCTAAGAACATCTTCAATGGTGATACTCACAATATTTTAGGCTATTTTAAAAAAATAAAATCAAAAGATAATGTCATATTTAAAAAAAAATCAATGTAAAAAGCATAGAGAAGTACCATCTACAAGGTACTCCTTTCATGATTTATATAAAAAATTAACAAATCTTTTAATTTTTATTTTCTTAATTGTGTAATATACTCATAGAATTAAGTTCTGGTGAAACATCCATTTAGAGTAAAACGGGAGCAAAAATAGGAGCATTTAGATTAGAATTTAGAACTGAATCAATGGCCCATATTAAATGTAAGAGGGTGCACATGAGGGAGAATAGAATGCACACACCTGATCCACCCAAATTAACATAATTGTAGGGATTTGATTTACCCAAATATTCACTTTCCAAAATCACATTTACAAGATCTCGTACGATTACTCTCTTCAGATTCGTCTTCAACCACTCTGGCTTTCTTTTTGGACTTGACAGAGTTGCTCGTGCCCAGCACCGCCATGATCTCTCCGTCGCGGGCCTCGCCGGAGATGTTGTTGAGAAGGTTGAACTTCGGCTGGATCTTGATGCTGCAAGTGAGATTGGAGAAAGATAGGACAAATGGGATTGATTTGGGAACGCTTTCGATGGCGATTTGCTTCCCCTCTCTCTCTCTCTCTCTCTCTCGCATTACTCTCTGGAGGTGGAGCGGTGATCCTACTCTCCCCGATCCCAATTCGTTTGCCGAGGTTAGTCATATCAAACTCTGTAATTTCATACTTGCTATGTGGAATTGAAAAGATTTGAACTTTATTAACATTGATATGCGATCGATCGGTTTCAAAGGAAAGGAAAGAATATGAGAGAACAATCGAAGAGTTGTTCAATAAACTGGCAGAATCGCAACACGATTTCAATGAACTGACGGAATCACAACATGATATGAAGGCCTCCCTGAAGGAGTTGTTCAGTGAACTGGCAGAATCCGAAGAGGATCGGAAGGTGGCCAATGATCGAAGGATGCAAGCAGAGCGACGACGGCGATTAACGAAGGAAGATCTCCGTGCTTCGATTGAGAAAGTGAGTGAATGTATGTGTGAATTTGTGAGATCGATCGTACCTGATCAAGACTATCAAGTGTATGAATTATGATGGATTGGATGATTTTTATATAGGCACTAAGATTTGAAGGAATGTACTATGAACAATGGACGAAGCGAAAGTCGATCTTCATGAATTGAGTGATGATATTCATGTATTATTCACGATATCGGGGTGATATTCGTGTAATATCTGTTGATATTCATGTAATTAGGTGGTAATATTTATGTAATTGGGTAGTGATCAATATTCATAAATTAATTGGTGATATTCATGTAATATTCACGATATCGGGGGTGATATTCGTGTAATATGTGTTGATATTCATGTAATTGGGTGGTAATATTAATAATTGCGCAGTGATCGATATTCATGAATTGAATGGTGATATTCATGTAATATTCACGATATCGGGGGTGATGTTCGTATAATATGTGTTAATATTCATGTAATTGGGTGGTAATATTAATGTAATTGGTAGTGATCGATATTCATGAATTGAGTTATGTTATTCATGTACTTGAGTGTAATATTCATGTAACTGATTATGATATTCGTGTAATTGATTATGTTATTCATATATTATTAAGTAGTGATATTCATATTTTAATTTGTGGTATCCATGTCTTTAATTGATGATATCCACATATTAAACAAAGATATTCATACAAACATGAACGATATTCAATAAACAATGACAAAAGCAACAAGAACAAATTTACAAATCTATGAATTTGCAAAGCATTAGGACGCTGGAAAAATCAAATGGTAATATTCATGTTTTAAGTGGAGATATTCACGTCCATTGATATTCATAAACGCATGAACGATATTCAAAAAGACGTGATCGATATTCATAAACGTTGAAAAATCATTGAACAAGAAAAAAATGTATCAGCGTAATGAAGATCGTGTGTTGATTTTGTTCTTCTCTCTCATGAATATTCTATCTTTTTTTAGTATTTGAAAATAATTAGCATAATTAAATCATTTGTTGATTTTGGAAGAAATATATGATTTTCTCTCTCCTCTAACAATATCCTTAATTATCTTCTTTTAATTAAAATATCTATTAACTACGTTATTTGAAAAGATCTAGTAGTTTCACACATACCATATCCACTATATGACTCATCCATCCGTCCATCATCTTTCATCCAATGTTCCAGATTAATACATCAATTTTACTACAATTTTCATTTTATCGGAACATTTCTCTATACTCAAAATACCAAGATTAAACATCATCTAAATTTAGCATATTGGCATGGGATCCATCCAATCCTTTGAACGTTGAACGTCTAACTCGATTACATAAATTCAGCACTCCCAAAACCTAGAAAGTATAAAATATTACTACATTCCTCTACCTTTTATCTTTTTGTCCCCATAAAACTACTACTCAATACGTAATTAGCAAGTTGCGTGTCCATTGAAAATAATTGAAAATCGAGTTTAGAGTTTTTTTTTTGAAAGGAGAAATACTAATATATTAAACAAGATCAGTTCCAGCAAACTGAACAATAGCTTATGGAAAATTGTCAAACAACACAACATAGGGATTAGTTTTAGAAGCCAACCTAGCAGTAAGATGAGCTACAAAATTAGCTTTACGATTTACATGAGAAAGAGAAACATGAGGAGATAAAGCAAAAAGAGATACAATATCTTCATAAAGAGCATCAGCATATGAAAGTTTGAAATCACGATCTTGTAAATGCATAATCATAGTCTGATCATCTGATTCAATATGAAGAGAGGAAAAACCCACTTCAGCAGCAACACCCAAGCCAAAAAACACAGCCTTAGCTTCAGCCCAAGCAATTTCCCAACCACATTGCAACCCAGTAGCTGCCAAAGCAATCAAAACTCCACTAGAATCACGAAACGCAACACCAAGACCAACCCAACCATTAGGAAAAACAGTTGCATCAGTATTCATCTTAATATAATTATCATGTGGGACATGCCATCCTCTTTGAATAGAAATAGTACCAACTGAAGGATGAGCATGAATCAAATTAGATTGGGAAAGTTTGTAGTCAAAGACTAACCTTCTAAAACCATCTCGTAAGATTTGGGCATTCACAACCTCATCAGTAAATAGGCATTTATTCCTCAAAGTCCAAGCAATCCAAGCATTAGTGAAAAATTCAGTGAGGCCTAAGATTCCAGATTTGCGGTATACCTCATCAACAAGCCCCCAAATGTCACAATTAGTGGTAAAAGAGGCAAAAAAACAAACCACAACAGATTGTTCCCACGCCACCTTAGCAAAATCACAATAAAAAATAGCATGGAGAATAGATTCCTCCCAAAAACCGCAACGGTCACAAATTGGAGATGCAACCAAACGTCTAATAAAAAGTTTTTTTTTGACAGCCAACATACCCGAGCAAAGTCGCCATGCAATTTTTTTTAATTTAGGCGGACCAGAAATACGCCATAACAAACTCCATGGAGCATTCATGCTGCTGCCAAATCGCGCTCTTAGCTCAGTATCATGCCCACATCTGCCCAGCCAATAACCAGACTTAACTGAATACACACCATCCTTGCAAGGATACCAAGCTCTGCAATCAGGGATAACTCTAGCTGACAAAGGAAGTTTGAGAATTTTTTGAGCATCTGCTGCCTGGAAATATTCATTGACCAAATCGGTCTTCCAACAACAAGATCTAGAATCAATCAGATCAGACACTTTGAGACTCAAATCAAAACCAACAGGTGGAGAAGGGGTTAAACCAGTAGTGCCATTAGGTAACCATGCTTCATTCCAAGCATAAATCTTGCGTCCATCACCAATTCTCCAGCCCAGACCTTCCATCAGAAGAGACTTAGGTCCCCAAATACTTCTCCATGTGTAACTGAAATTTGCACCAAGAAACAAATCCAGAAAAGAAGAATTGCGAAAATACTTAGCATGGAAAAGTTTAACAGAAAACATGAAAGGATTACAAATAAAATGCCAGCCCTGCTTAGCTAACATTGCATCATTGAAAATCTTCAAATCTCGAAAACCCATACCACCTTGATGTTTTGGTAAGCAAAGGCCATCCCAGCTCTTCCAATGGATTTTCCTCGTCGCATCAGTCGAGCCCCGCCAAAATTTCGCGAGCATCATATGGATCTCATTCAACAAACAATCAGGCAATCTATAGATACTCATAACATAAAAAGGAATACTCTGCACCACAACCTTAATCAACATCTCCTTCCCAGCCTGTGAAAGTAGCCTCTCTTTCCATCCCTGGATTTTCCTCGATATTCGATCTTTAATGTACTCGAAAACCACTTTTTTTGATCTACCAAGAGAAGTCGGGAAACCTAAATATCTCTCATGTTTGTCAACGAACTGCACATCCAACAATAAAGCAAGTTCTCTTCCTCTAGCAACAGAAACATTCTTATTAAAGGACACCTCTGATTTGTGAAGGTTAATTTTCTAACTTGATACTCGTGCATATACACTGATTAAATCAGTTATCTTCGAGCATTCCTGAGGTGTCGCTCTAGCAAACAATAAACTATCGTCAGCAAAGAAGAGATGCGAAATCAGCGGGGCACGTTGACAGATTGAAATTCCATGGATGTGTCCCTGATGAACAGCTCTAGAAAGAAGACAAGAAAAAACCTCAATAGCAATGATAAACAGAAAAGGCGAAATGGGATCACCCTGACGAAGCCCTCGACTTGGAAAAACCTTACCACAAATTTCCCCATTAACTTTGAAAGAGAATGAAACAGATTGTAAGCAATTCATTACCCTTCCAATCCAAGTTGCCTCAAAACCCATTATATGCATAACTTTCTCAATGAAGGCCCACTCCATGCGATCATAAGCTTTACACATGTCCAACTTCAAAGCCATAACACCATGTATGCCCTTGTTCTTGACCTTCATGTAATGAAAGGCTTCCATAGCAATAAGAGCATTATCAGAAATAGCTCTACTCGACACGAAAGCACTCTGAGTTTCAGAAATAATCGAAGGCAAGATGACTTTCAACCGGTTAGCAAGTGTTTTAGACACAATTTTATATAATACATTACACAAACTAATCGGTCGAAAGTCTGCAGCAACCTTAGGACAACTGATCTTCGGAATTAAAACAATCACAGTATCATTAATCCCATGCAGATAAAGATTTCCCCTCCACCAGTCTTGCACAAAAGTGATAACATCCCCTCCCACAATATTCCAAAAGGACTGGTAAAAAAGAGCATGCATACCATCGGGTCCTAGAGCTTTTCGAGGATGCATTTGAAAAAGTGCTTGTCGAATCTCATCAGCTGAAGGAAGACATTGAAGAGATTCATTCATCTGGCTAGTCACACGACCCTCCAGCCCTTGAAAAACATGACTGATATCTTCTACACCTTCAGACATGAACAACTCATGAAAATGATCCACAATAATACCACGAATCTGATGCTTGTCGTGACAACAAACTCCCCTTCTATTTTGTAATGAATCAATGCGATTTCTGCTTTGACGATGACTAGCTTTATGATGGAAATAAGGTGTGTTTTTGTCTCCATCCCTCAGTTCAGCAGTACGAGCGCTCATATGCCAGTAAGATTCCTCATCCTTATGAAGGCGATCAAGCTCTAACGAGATATCACAACCCCTTTGCAAAACAAAACCATCAGGAAACTGAATCTGTAAATCTGCTAATTCTTTCTCCAGAAATTTAATCCTTTTTTTCCTCTCCCCAAAAACATCTTTTGACCATGACGAAAGGCCATCAGCACAAGTCTTGTGGCAGTCCAGAGGTTGAATTCCAACATTGTTGAACGATCTGCCTATACTCATCTTTCTCCAACCATAAAGATTCAAACCTAAAATTTTTCTTGGTTCTACTACCACTATAAATGCCAAAATCAATAGAAACAAGTGAATGATCTGAGCAGTACCTTGACCAATTAGTAACTTGAAATTGGGGAAAAGAAGAGCACCAATCAGGATCAGCCATAAATCGATCAAGTCTCTCCCTAATAACTGTCCACGGCGATTTGCCACGCTGCCAAGTAAATTTAACCCCAGACCACCCAAGATCACGAAGACAACAAGAGTTAGACATATCAGAGAAAGCGGTCATCATATCCGAAGTCCTCGGATTACCTCCTTCCTTTTCAGATTGATTCATAATTTCGTTGAAGTCACCTCCAACTAAAATAGGCAAAGCACAACCACGAATTAACTGTTTGATCAAACTCCAAGTCTTGTGCTTATTATCTTTCTCTGGCCAGCCATAAACTCCCAAGAACACCCACTTTGAACTATGCTGATTCTCAACAACTTCGGCCATAATATGTCGATCAGAGAATGAAAGAACAGATACCTCAACATCCTTCCACCAAAGGCCAAGCCCACCAGAAAGCCCATGACTAGGCAAATATAAACCATTGACAAAACCACATCGCTTCATAGCCACCTCTTGCTCTCACTTTGCTATCATAGTCTCCATAATGAAGACTATATTTGGGCGATCTCTCCAGGACCAATCCCGGAGCGCCGAAACTGTAGGAGGATTGCCCAGCCCCCTACAGTTCCAACTGAATATTTTCATGGCCCTTCGCAGGTCTGGATATCACCAGAGCTTGCTACTTGAGTATCGGACTCCTCCATTTCGAGAAAAAACTTTGTTTTTTTTTGTTGAAATGACATAACTTCCAGCACCAGTGACCTCTGACAATCCAGCTTCAGAACTTGTTCGTTTCCCAGAAAGAGAAGAAGCTTCCTGAACAACAACATTGTTATCTTCAGAAGACGTACGCTGAATTCTGACAAACTTTCTGTGACGATTAACTGCCATAGCATTCTCAGTTGGAATAATTGAATCGTCAACTATTGCTGTAGAGTAGAGCTCCTTCTTCTCAGAGATATCAATTTGCTGAATATCTACCCCTTCAGACTCTACCACATTCTGAGTACTCTGCTTCTCTGAATCATTTATCTCTTCTTTATTTGTCACCTGAGCAACTTCAGAATTAGGCACATCATCATTATACAAATGTATATTTATTGAAGGAACTGCCTGAGAGTTGACTGGATTAGTAATCTCCTTCCCCTTTATCACAACATTGTGATTTGAATTCTCCATTTGCTCAAAATTCTCATTCCAAACACGCTCCATATCTTTTTCAGCCTGATTAATACGAAGAGATTTATTCCTAGGAGCTGCCCTTAACCAAGCACCAAAAGGCAACACATTGGAGATTGAAGTTCCTCCATTAGGACACAACTTATCAATATGTCCTAATCTTCCACATATAAAACAGAGAGTTAGAAGTCGTTCATATTTTAAATCAATCCAGCTCCAAGAGTCCCCAACAACAATTTTGAGACCCCTACTCAGTGGATTACGAGTATCTAACAATACCCTAATCCGTAAAACAACGCTCAAATTCAAAGGGTCAGAATCATCATAACTTATAAACTTACCGATACAATTACCGATCAACATAGCCATAGATAAGCAAATTTTACTCAAAGGCAACTGATGAACTTCAACCCAAAAAGCTGCATGGTGAAATTCAATGTCTTTAGACCTCTCAGAGCCATCAATTTCTCGAAGCAGTACAAGCTGATCATCAAAATTCCATGGACCATCATTGAGTGCGTGGAATTTGTCTCCCTTGTCGTAAAACTGAAAGATAAATTGATTAGGTCCAAGTTCACGACAAGCCAAACCAAATCGGGGCTTCCATGCCTGGCGCATAGTGTTCCTGAAAGCTACTGAATTGAAGCTTCACTCAGTTAGAAATCTCCCAGCTAAACACAAATCATAACGGAATTTGTCAATCTCGGCCACCGCAGGACCCGGAGCAAGGACTTCATCTTCTTCAACAGCCAAAGAAAGCTTCTTCCATGCATCTTGTAAGACCTCCATCAACAAAACACAAGTAACCAGAGATAGAAAAAGAAAGAGAACCGACCTCACAATCGGAGAAACAGGGAAATCGCCGAGGACGAATTCCGGAGGAAACCCTAAAACTAAGAAATGCGAATTGCTTCAGGAGGAAACGAAGAAACCCTAAATCGAGTTTAGAGTTAAAATAACTACAGAAACATTAAATTCTTTGGCGGCTCTTTGGAATATTAATTTTCAAAAGCTTACTACAAGTATTCAACTTTACTACAAGTACTAGGCCTATAAGCCTGTGCTTCGCACGGATCATGATAGATGTGTTATGGTAAGTTTTGTAGTTATATTTTATAAAACATGTTTTTGATAATTTTAGTTATTATTAACTTATAAAATTTCGAAGGCGATTGACTTTTTTTGTGAATAGTAAATAAATCATATAATTCATTTTATTATGCAGCCAATATGCAAATTAGAGTAAATATCACAATTTTTCTCATAATATATCAATTTTGAGTTTATATGATTGCGTAGAATTTGGGTTTGTCGTACCAGAATGTATATTTTTTTGTTAGGGAATGTCGGTTTATTTATTATCATTTTTTGTTGTAAAATATTATAGTTTAATTCATAGGAAAGCTAGATAGTTCACTACGTGATCCAAACGAACCAAAAATATAATTATTTGTGTTTATATAATACATAAATAATAAAATTGCATTGGTGTGTATCTCGTGTGAAGTTCCCATACTTTTAAGTTATATGCCCATCCTGATATTTACAAAGTTTATCTTATGCGAAGCATGGGCATATACTATCAGAATGCATAACATTTTAATATGAACGTAGCTTGATGGACGTAGCTAGGTGGAAGTACACGTGCTTCATACGGGACAAAATATTTGTTGTTTTTAATATTTAATAAGTTTAATATATTGTAATTTTTTATTTATGTTATTGATGATGTATGATTGTTACCATTTTTTTCATTGTCATTAAAATGTTTTTTATTGTCGTTATTATTTGTGTTTGTATAATACATAAATAATAAAATTGCATCAGTGTGTATCTCGTGTGAAGTACCTGTGCGAAGTGCCCATATTTTAAGGTTATATGCCCATCCTTATATTTACTAAATTTATCTCGTGTGAATCACTGACATATACAATCAGAATGCATAACATTTTAATATGGGCGTAGCTTGACAGACGTAGCTATATGGAAGTACTCGTAGCTTGATGGACGTAGCTAGTTCTAGGAGGTTGACCCAGTGCTTCACACGTGACAGATATAGTGTTTTAGTGATTTGTTTTTAATATTTTCCACTCGAAAATAAGGAAATTTATATTTAAAAATATTTGAAAAGGTCAAATTAGTACTTCATCTTTTATTAAAAAAATACTACTTCATTTTTCAATAATTTGTTTTAATGCTGAAAACTATTAATACGTGTAGTAATTTATTATAAAAAAAAAATGGAGTTTACGTACTACGGAGTATTTAGATAAATAGATCCCAAGAAAAAGGTGAAATGTTCCTAAAAGGTATTATCATGTTACAATTAGCAAAGACAAGCTTGTACCTTTATCTTTATGGGGTTATGGGTTGCAAAATGCAACCTTTCTCGCAGATTGAAAATCAAGCTCACCCACCAGCATAATCTAATACAACCACTTTTGACAGTCAAATGTTTGCACAAAAAACCGAAATTATGGAAAAATATAAGAGAGAAAGGTTTTTTTATTACAGGTAAAAGAGAGAAAGGTTGACAGCAAACTTGATATTGTGTATCATGTAATAACCCCTAAAAGTCTCAAATTGTCGTTTTGTAAGAAAGACGTGATGGACAATTTCTATAATCTCAGTAAGATTATTTGAACATAATAAAATACGTTTAAAGGGTATTGGGTCAACATATTGGGTCTTAGAATATTTTTAGAAGTGCTTAAAATAAAGATTTAGCATGCCCTTGAACGAAATCCGCGACCAAAGGCCAAAGGACGCGCTCGCGGCATTTCCGCGACCGCATAAGTGTTTCCGCGACCGCGGATCCCTGTTCTTCGTCCTCTTCATCGTTCTTATCCGAGTTCGCCGATTCGAATTTCCGCTCGTGTCTGTAACTGTCGTCGGTGGGGGACTTAAGGCGTTTGAGTTGCTCGGCATTGGACTCCCCTTACCCTATAAATAGGGGTCTTCAGCTTCAGAATCTTCATCCACAACCTCAAATCTCTTCTCTTCCTCTCGTTTTGTGTTTCGTCGGAGTTCTTGAGTTCGCCGGAAGTGTCGTCGGTGTTATAGTGGTCGCCGGAGTGCCTTTGGAAGCTTAGAGTGGTGGCATTGCAAGGAGGTGAAGAAAACATCGTCGTCTTCGTCATCGGTGAGCTTCGAAGCCGAGTGAGAGCCGCGTCGGAAGGGATTTCCGTGACCGCAAGGATGAATTTCGCAACCGCGGCTCTGCCCATATTTCCGCGACCGCGGCTTGCCTTAGCAAGCGCGATCGTGGCTTGGGCATCCACGGCCATGGCTTAGCCTTTGTTCCTTTCGATTCATATCGTTTTTGTTCGTATCGTTTTGTCCGTATTGTATCTAACCTAGGGTTTCGTCGTCGTCATAGGAATCCATACGCAGATTCCAGTCTCCAGATGCTCGGAAACCGACATCTTCAATTCGTCTAGACTAAGGCAAGTGGCGGTTCGCTCTTGCTCATTATTCCATGTTTCCCTTGATTATCAATTAATTGATTGTTAATTAAGATGGGATAAAAGTTGTTGTTTTCTGTTTGGGAACAAATTTAATTAAACGATGTGTTAAAATATGACTTTATAATAGGTTGTATATATTGCTAGAAACAACGCTATTATGCATGTTAATTACCGTAATGAGTTTTGGTGTGGATTTAAATGTGAACTTAAATGCTAGTTTAGCACGAGTATTCGTAGGAACGTTAATTCCTTACGAGGATTAGTCATTTCTTTATAACGTCGGTGTTAGGAAGTAAGTGCCCTAACACTCTCTTGGTCATGACCTACCCCTATCTAAATATAGGGGTGGTGCACTCAGCTGGTGCCAATATTCGGGATGTATTCCCAATCTTAAGGGATTTATTCCCAATGTCTCATTACGAGATGTGAAATTAAAAGCTTCAACATTAACATGCATTTTGGAAGTAAATAAGATAAGTGCGGTTATGCACATAATTAATAAACCCTCGGGCGAGGAGTACAACGTGGAAACCGTCCAGACTCTTGCTAGAGTAAGTCTTCCTTCCAATCTGGATTCGCATTGCGCGGTGAGGTTGGTCGTTGACCCAAATTGTCAAGGTCGTGTTTTAAAAGTTGTGTGAAAGCTTAACGTTCCCAAACATTTGTCATACGTTTCCCATAAGACTCAATTCCTTTGGAGTCTTCTTTTTAGTGCATGTCTAATTCTAATCATTCCGTGAAAGTTCCGAGTTATGTATCGTCCCTTCAGTTATTATTCGAGGGACAATGATAGTAAACGGTTACGATCACTTGAACCATTCTGTTTATACCCTTAAATAGTCTTTCATTAGACTAACCAACCGGGTTTTATTCCTTGCATGGTCGTCCTATACGGCACATCAGTGGTTGGTCCCCGAAGACTTGAAGCAACCAATCGAAGAAGAAGCTTGCAGTTGAAGATTTAAGTGACAATCTCTTAAAGGTTGTTAAGTATTACATTAATATAGATTCCAATAAATTGGTCATGTGATAGGGTTTATTATAAAAGTCTTCCGCTGTAATATTCACTCTGTTGTAAAACCGTCATTCTCATCTAATGAGAGATCTTTTTAATAAAAGGTTGAGTTTCATTAAAAATGTCTTCCGCTGATTAATCTTTTGTTATTTAATCTACTTATTTAAACTTAATTATTCCGATTAAAGCCTAGGGTGACTTTGGACAGTAACGTCCGAGGTCACTGGCGTGTGGCACTACCGACATAAGTCGGGGGTGTTACATATCAAGTGACCAAAAAATTCACTCCACTATTCTCTTGGCTACATCTTCTACCTTTACATTTGTTGGGCGTGAATGCAGAAATCCAAATACTTATTACAATTGAATACCAAAACAAAGCAAATAAAATGTGCAAGTTTCACTGCTTCCAATCACAGAACAAAATTAAATGTCAACTAACCAGTTATTCGGTCAAGGAAGAGCTCTCAATCAATTGTCAAGCAAAATACATGGCAAACTGCAATGGAAGTTTTATCAATGTTACCCAGCAAAAAGACAACCATGAAAAGAACACACAACCAATGCCCTTCTAGCCTAGCCAAACAAAACAGAATAAAGATAAACAATATCTAAAACACCAGCAAAGACCAATCCAGCTTGTTTGATGTTGAATGGGGTGAAATTATTCTGATTAATTAGATAAAGAGATATTAGAAATTTAAAATGATATGAAAAAAAAATCAATTGAAAAGGGTTGTATATATATGTATGACGATCTCCGATTGCATCTTGCTTTTGTCTCCACCACCGAAGATGGCGGTTGTGAAGTACGATCCTCTTTCATTCGACGCGTCTATGACTTCCTTCACCAAGTCGTCGACAATGTAGTCGAAGGAGCCTATAGTGTAAGACCGGTGGCGGTCTGCGGTGGTGAAATCAGTAGAAGGACGACAACGACTGACGCTTCCGATCTCAATTTTGAAGCTCCTGCTCCGGCTAGTTGAGTTTGGCGTCGTCTCCGTAGAGACAATATTGTTCATGAGCTCTATTTCGGACACAAAGATCGACGATCAGCAAAGAGGACACGTCTGGTTCGTCGCTAGCCATGCGTCTATACATTCGGCGTGGAAGATGTGACAACATACAAGGAGGAGTCGAAGCCTATCTTGCGGCTCAAATTTGGAGAGGCAGTTGGCGCAAGGACATGGCATGTATATATATTACTAAAGAATTCGCCTCATTTATTATCATATTGAGCATTTTTTGAAAGATATCATATCACATTGAGCGTTTAGAAGCGCTTAGACTAGAATTGAACGATTCTAATTATTTGAATTTATTATGTATTGAGCGTTTAGAAGTTGTAGAGAGTCTGTACCGGGAAAATATGTATTTTATTGGATATTTAACTTATGGGTACATGGACTTTAAGGTGATGTGGGCAATTTAACATGTGTTTAAAGTCCACCTTTCGGTCCTTTCAGTTCCTTGTATTTATGATATGTGTTTTTCTCTTTTAAAAGTTGAATGTGGAATGTGGAAGGAGGAATGTGAAAGGCTAGAATGTGGAAGAAAGATGGCCGATTTAAATTAGATTAACATTAAATTAAAATTAAATTAAATATTGAAATAAAAGTTAACTAACCTAATATTGGAATTGATAAATTCATTCAATATTGGGAAAAATGTTAACTTTATAAGATATTAGACAGATTAGATAGATTATATTAGGATTAGGATTAGGATTTGAGCTAGGTAGGGACTTAGATTCTAGCGATGAACCTTGAAAATGTTGGTCCAGCCTTTGGGCCTATTTGATCCAAGTAAAGATTTAGATTATAGCAATACGGGCCTCGAAAAAGTTGGTTCAGCCTTTGGTTTTGTCTTTAAAAGTTAGCATTCAATGACTTAGAATGCTAACTTTTAAATATAGATAGATATCGTGGCAAAAAAATCACATGTATGTACATTATGTATACAGACTTTCATCTCTCATTTATTGTTATTGTTGAAGTGTTATTTTGATCAAGATAATGGATATTTGAATTGCTATATGGGTGTTTTAAAACTGTTGAAATTCATCAATTTTAGCCTTTTCAATATTTCTTTTATTAATTTTATATAACTAATATTTATGTGAAATAATTTAAGTTGTGTTTATAACCAATTTAGACTCATCAACCTATACTCCACAATCTATAAAGTAATTTCCAAAATCATGACTGACAGAATAAAACTCATCTTAAATAAACTAATTCACCCTCTATAAGGTGTCTTTGTAGCAGACCGGGCAATCCAAGATAATATCCTTATAGCCCATGAGATTTTCCATTCTTTCCGTTCCAAGAAAGGGAAGGAAGGATGTGTAGCAATTAATCTCGATATGAAAAAAGCATATGACAAGATTGAATGAGAATTCATTCACAAAGTCCTTGAAAATTTTGGATTCGTCGCACGATTCATCAGGTGGATTAAAGAATGCATTGAAATTGTCTCATTCTTAGTCCTTGTCAACAATGGACCAACTGATTTTTTCTACCCTCAAAGAGGATTGTGTCAAGGTGACCCCTTATCACCCTTCCTTTACATACTAGGAGCGGAAATCCTAGCAAGAAAACTTCAAAACGAGAGCAATTGTAGCAACAACCAACTGGGCTTCCAAATCTCCAAAAGAGGTACCAATATTCCTTTTCTATCCTTCGCATATGACATCCTCATATTTGGTAAAGCTAACCAATCAGCATGCTCCAAAATTAAAACTATTTTCAAGGAATACTGCTCCATTTCAGGACAATGTGTCAACTACCAAAAATCAGCTTTCCAAACTACTAATAACACTTCTATTAATACAAAAAAAAACTAATACAGTCGGTACTAAGTATCTCAAGTACGACATCCCTCGAAAAATACTTAGGATGTCCTATTATCAATGAGAAAGTAAATCAAGACACATTCAAAGACACCATTTTATCAACCACTAACCAACTCACAAAATGGAAAGCAAATTCACTTTCACATGAAGGAAGAGCTACTTTGATTAAATCTAATCTGGCTGCTAAGCCAAATTATATCATGCAAAGTTTCATGCTACCATCCTACATCCACAAAGAACTGGATACTCTTAATAGGACTTTCTTCTGGAATAAGGATTCATATTATAAACCCTTAATAGAATGGGATAAAATATGTAAAAACAAAGAAAATGGAGGCAATGGTATTAGAAAGACACAAGATATGAACAAAGCATTACAAATGAAACTACTATGGAAAATTTTGGTCGAGCCAAACAATATTTGGGTCAAAATCATCACAGAAAAATATCTCAAAGATATCAATATCCTCCACTATAGTAAAAAGGGAAATCACTCTTGGAAATGGTCACAACTACTCGAACAAAGAAAGGAATTCAATACTGGCCTCTAATGGCTTGTTGGAGACAGAAACTCTATTAACTTCTGGACTGATAATTGGATATCAAATATTAATCTTAGAGATAACAGCCTACCACTTACAACTACCAACAATACCATTAAAGTAAATGAATTTATAAAAAGTGATAAAACATTGAACCAAACCAAACTAGAAGAAATCCTCAATCCAATTATTGTTAACAAAATTTTAGACATACCTATCCCAATACACTCTATTCCTGATAGAATGTATTGGGCCCCTAGTAGAAACGGCTGGTTTTCTACAAAATCTGCCTTCGAACTAATCACTAAACAACAAACACCCTCCAATAACAACCTTGCCTAGATTTGGAAATTGAACACATACCCAAAGGTACAAAACTTTATTTGGAAAATTTGTCATGTGACTCTTGCGTTAACCCTCTTGAAGATCTTAATCATTTTCTTACACAATACTCCTTCACGCTTAAATACATCAAAAAACAAAATGTGAACATTGAAACCACAGTCAGAAACGTAGACATTACAAATAAAAAACCAAGAGATATTTTGATTGAATTAACCTCCCTCCTCAATAAGCAAGAATTCATTTGCCTCATCACTACTTGGTGGGGAATTTGGATTAACAAAAATCAGCTCATTTTTAATATTGATCCTAGTATTAGAATTAAGGACCTTTCTCAATATATCACCACACTAATAAAAAAAATGGGATATAACAAAAAACTTCGATAGTGATGAAATGCCCCAAATAAAGAGAAAACCACAACAAATTAGGAAAACAAAATTCCTAAAATGGGAAAAAACAAATCAAAACTTTTACAAAATCAATTTTGATGGCTCAAAACTAGCCAATGGTGAAGCTGGCATTGGTTCCATCATTCGGAATGATAAAGCAAAAGTAATTCATATAGAAAGCAAACGATGTGGTATAATAACATTTTCATGACTGAAGCACTAGTCTTAAGAAAATAGCATTAATCATGCCAAGATCCTAAACATCCAAAAACTTCAAATTGAGGGTGACAAACTTTGCCTTATAAATTCTATTAAGGGAATCTGGGATTGTCCCTGAGAGATTGAAATGGTTGTTGTTGACATTTTGGTCGACATACATTCCTTCCAAGAGGTTCGAATTAGACACATTTTTCGAGAGGGGAACCGTGCTGCTGATGTGATACCCCGTAATTCTGTAAGGATTATTCTGAGAATTTTTGGAATTTTCCCGAACACCCGTTTAGTACGTCGGATTTAATTCAGAAAGTCGGAGACATTCTGTAATGTGCTCTGTATCTGTAATATTTTTCTCAGTGAAGAATTATACAGTTAAGGCCTGTTGGAAGTCTATACTCGTTCGTGTATGACTTTTGTTATCGCGAGTTAAGATTAATATCAAATCTCTACCCAATTGGTTATTGCCCAAGAGGTGCAAATGGATTAACCATGGGTTAATACCCAAGGGCACAATTGGAAGGCTTTTTGGCTCCCAACAAGCCTCATCTTTGCCTATAAATAGAGGGCATTGGTGAAGCTTGAAAGGGTGTGAAAAACGTCATTACGCTGTCCATTTCCCGTCTCTCAAAAACGCTCCCAAAGAAAAACGCTCTCTCTCTCGGAAAGCTCTCGTGGATCGTTGGAGGCTCGTTTGGTGTCGTTCTCGGTGGCCAAAGGAGACTTGGAAGGCCCTTAGAAGCCTAGAAGCCAAGCAAGGCGAAAGGCGAACCAAATCGAGCGTCGCGGGTAAGATTTCTCGTCCGTTTTAAGTTTCTGTTCAGCGACGGCGACCGCCACCAAGAACGGCGACCGCCGCCAGGGAGACGGCGACCGCCGCCAGGAACGGCGACCGCCGCCAGGAACGGCGACCGCTGTGTTGTGGACGGCGACCGCCGTGTTGGGGACGGCGACCGCCGTGTTGTGGCCGGCGACCGCCGTGAAGTTCTTGGTGCCGCCGTGGAGGAAGTCGATGAGCGGCGCCCACCTTGCTTGAGACGGCGACCGCCGTGCTTGAGACGGCGACCGCCGTGATGGTGGCGGCGACCGCCGTGATGGTGGCGGTGCCCACCGCAATTGTTGGTGGCCGGCCGTGAAGGGTAGTTGCCCGGGAGTTGTGCGTTGGCTTCCGAGACCTTCGATCGGGTCTCGTATCCTTCGATTTCTTTCGTCCTTTCGTATATTCGTACTATTCTTTGTCGAATCTAACCTAGGGTTCCTTTTTGGGTCGACTCGAAGGTGTTTATGCTAGTGGAGCTATACGCGTGTCGAGCCCGGAATCCCGTTGTCTCTGATTTGTTCCAGATCTGCGGACTAAGGCAAGTGGCGGTTCGCTCTTGCTCATCGTTCCATATTTACATTAATTATCAGCTGTTTATCTGAGTAATTAATTTGGAATGATTATCTGTGTTTGTCTGGAAAAGGTTTTATAAACTGTTTTGGAAAATCATATAATAGGTTGTATATCTGCTAGAACGACGCTATTATCTGTGATCGCCTTCCGGACATTTATGTGGATTAATAGGAAAACTAATCCAAGTAAGGATTAGCTGTTTCTATTATCTCTTTGTTTAAGTTAATTGCCTGGATGGCTTTAATGTGAATAATTATTGTGTTAGACTGTTTAGTTAACACGAGTGTTTGTAGGAACGCTAATCCAAGTAAGGATTAGTCGTTTCTTTATAACTTAATGTGCGTAGGAACGCTAATCCAAGTAAGGATTAGTCGTTTCTTTATAATTTAATATTCGTGGGAACGCTAATCCAAGTAAGGATTTGTCGTTTCTTTAAATCATAATATTCCTCGGGGTTATTGCCGAATAATTTAAGGGTCATGACCTATGCTTCTTATCCACATGTAAGGATCTGAAGTGTTTTAAGCGCCTTGCTAGCGCCAGTGGATGAACTTAATTGCAGTCCTGTGTTTTAAGCACTTAGCTAGTGCATTGGGGTGGACGTAACTGTCACCCTGTAAAATAAACTGTAAGCGCTGTGGCAGTGCAAATCAGGGTGAACGTAAGATCACCCGGTGTCTTAATAACTTCCGTGTTCTCGGAATATTCTTAAAAGCCTCAACACTGTGTGTGTGTGTTGTAATTTAATAAGATAAGTGCAGTTAAGCACATAATTAAACTATAAGCGCTGTATAGTGCAATCAGGGTGAACGTAAGGTCACCCGGTGTAATAATAATCGCCGTTGTTTCTCAGCATAATAAAGTTAAATCTCGCGTGTGGGTTGTGTGTGTTTTAATTTGGGTTGACATGATTGTCACCCTGAGATTTAAGCTGTGTGCCGCTCTTAATAACATTAATGTGTTTCAGTAATGTGTGTTTTGTAATTAAATAAGATATGTGCCCGAGTGCACATGATTAATAAACCTTTGGCGAGTAGTGCAGCTAGGAAAGCTCGTCTCGACTTGAATGTAGTACGTTCTCTTTCCGATCTGGATTCGTTGTATGCGATGAGGTTGGTCGTGAACCGAAGCATCTCAGTCAACATTTAAATCATTTTTGTTTGATTCTGTTAAACATTCCAGATTTGTCATATTTCCTTAAAGACTCAATCTCTTGGAGTCTCTTTTCGAGTCGATTTCTGTGAAGATGAAGTCTTCCAGAATCTTCTCTCATGCATACCTTTGTTGTTATTCCGTGAAAGTGCCGGGTTATGTATCGTCCCTTCGATTATTATTCAAGGGACAATGATAGTAAACGGTTTCGATCACTCGAACCACTCTGCTTTTTACCCTTGCTAGTCTATTTAAGTAGACTAACCCACGAACTTTGTTCTCCGCATGTGGGCTGGTGTCATCCGTTCGATTCGGCACATCAGATAGAGTGTAGATGAGAAGACTAGAAGGACTATGGAGTCGACGGTGGTTTTCCGACGTTTTTAATAATTTCTTTTAATCAGGTTGAGATCATTGGGCAGGTGATCATTACGATCACAACCCTTTTTGTAATATCTTTTAAAAGTTTTCCGCTGTGCCTTGTTTAAGATTTCCTTTTTAATTTATTTAAACTTTGTGTTTGTCCTATTCGGGATTGGGATGTAATCCCGGGACTCGTGTTTTATGTAAATAAGGTTATCATTTTGTATCATTGTATTTCATGATTTGTATTTAAACGGTAAAGCCTTGGGTGATCTCGGTAAGGAACACTGGGGTCACTGGCGGTAATACCTTTCCAAAAGGGTTAAGTTTTGGGGGTGTTACAGCTGATCGCATCGCTAAACTCAGCTTTTCACCACTTTTGTCTAACCTTAGTCTTGATTCAGAACTTCGGATTCTCATCCGCAAGGATGCTCTAGACTGGTCTTCGCATTGTAGCTAAGACTAGTCTAATTCTTTCCTCATCAAAAGAAAAAAAACATATAAAAGCTCTTGATATAATTCCATATTTCCTGCAAATAGACGATATTGATATCAGATTAGTGAAATATATCATATATTAATATATATATATAGCTCAAGGATAAAATCAAAACATGAAACTAGATATATGATTAAAGATGTAATAAAAATTATTTAGGCAGAACTCCATTTGAGTATTCTTCCTATGGAGATTTCATGAGTTCTAGTATATTTCTTTGGACGATAAAAAATCCAATTTTTGCATTGATCAAAATGGACGGTTAAATCTGATTCCCAACATATTAAACACAACAATGAAACACACATTCAACAATAGAGCAAGTAGTACATTGTTCTGCTAAATTTTAAAATTTATGATTGAAGAACTATTTTTTCTCAAAATTATAAAGTATTTCGTGTAGACCATTCACCGGTTATAATCTATAGACTGACTCGAATAATAGGTTCATAAAATTTATTGAATTGAACGAAGAAAATAAAACTGTCATAACAAAATTATTCCAATGAGAATTGAGTTTAAACGAATGTGAAGAGAATTCAAGATGTTAATGCAAACATAAACCTAGGAATCTCTTTTGTAGTTTCACATACTCTAAATTTGGTATGATAATATTCCTACCATGAGAATTGATTTTGAGACAGAATACTCTGTACTAGAATTCAATACTCGATAGAGCTGTATCCACAAAACATTATGCAATACGGTTGAATAACTTATTAGGAAAGAAAATATTGGGGAAATATTATATATAATCAACAAGATTATTTTTGTATATTTTTAGATTTTTTGTTTAGTATTAACTTTTCATTATATTATTAGAATTTTTATTATTATATTCTGATTATAAATGCTTTCTTGAACGTACGTGTCAGACTCCCCAAAATCATGGACTGGAGAGAGTTTACAGCAACACAATTTCAATAGTGAGCATGTATTTGTCTCTTTGGTGATGTTTATACATTTAGATATGATTATTAATTTTGGTGTTCTGAATTTTTTACTCTTCTTCCTACCATAAACTCAATGTTGAATTCATCTCTTCTATTTATAAATCTACTCTATATATACTAAACTAGAAGGTAAGTACGCATGGCATCCCCTCATTAAAATTGTCACATGTGAACCATATCAAAATTCATGCATTTTTTAAATTAATATTTTTTTGTCGGCATAATCTAAATAAAAATTCTTTTTTGTTATTTTGAGTTTTTTCTAGATTTAAAATTTAATCTAATCATAAATATCTCATCTAAATGATATATTATATACACGAGGATAATTTAAATGTTGCTATAATTAAGATATTCAAATATCTCAAAAAATAAGTAGATTTTTATTTTTCATGGAACAACATTATTTTAAAAATAATTTAAATAGTGTTAAGGAACTACGTATTATCACGTCTTTTAACTAATTTGTCACACCTTTACATTTCTAAATTTACAAGGTTACACATTCTTTGAAACTGAGTGTCAGTAACAAAGTATCATTGTTCCTATATAGGGAACGGTACTTTTGTACAACGGAATATCACAAATAACAACACAATCACGTAGAGAGAAAAATCAAATTAACCAACTAGTTGACAAGGAAAAACCTCTACCTCTAGGTGTTACCCTAATAGCATTTCAAAGTTTACTTCTTTTATTGATAATCCCCAACTACACAAGTCAAGCAAAGATCCAACATAATCTAGATTTTCCTACTAGAATATTCTCTAAGCCTAACAACTCTTAGTACATATTATCAACTCACAAGCAAACTCAAAACCACACAAAAGTTACCTTCTTCATCTCAAAAACTTCCCCTATGAAGCTCCTAAAGATCGCAACTCTCCTTGACATAGGAACGGTTCGTTCCGACGTTCCCTTGAGCCAACAACCTTGAAACTCTCTTGAACTCCAAAAGTTGTGTTCTTGCTATCCAATGGCTACTTAGAAACCTTCAAAGACTCTTAATGTCGTCTCTCGTGGATGCTCCTCTTTCGCTCTTGGAAGCATTTCAAACTAGGTTGATAATGCCTTGTATTTATAGGTCTCCAAATGATGACGAAAATATAATTTATTTATGGTCTAATCTGATATATTAACCCATAAATAACATTATATCTTTCCATCAAACAATATCCTAAAATACCACAAACAATATATTTCAACTTGACATTATCTTGTTTTCATAAATAGATTTTATCTCTTCATGATAATTCTAACCCATTATCTCCAAGATATAATATTCACTTTCCTTGTTTGAACATCTCCTTGTGCCCCAAGCAAACATCTGAAACCCTAGATGCAATATCTCGTGATTTGCCTTCTCGTTGGGAATGGTGCAAAGCTTCTTTATTCTGTTTTCCTTGTTTTTTGAAATCTCCATTCATTCTCTTCTTCTTGAACTATAATGCTCTTATTTTCATTGCTCTCTAGTATAACTGATCAATTGGTCACAATCATTGTTCCCTAGAATTTCTCTAAATAGCTCTCATGTTTTCTGTTGTTTCCTGAAACAATACTTAAAAACACACATCCACTGATCCACACATCAAATGCATGGTGTTTGTTATCATCAAAACAACAAAGGTCCTAGAGGAACCTTCTTCCAACACCCACTTATATGATTGGTTTAAAATGTTGATTTTTAATCTACTATATAATACGTAAAACCTAGTTAAGACCTTGTCGTTTTGACATTACGCTCGTTATTTTTTGTCACATGTTTACTCCACATCATATCACATCACTAACCTATATTTTTTTCTATATTATTATTATTATATAAAATATTTTAGATATGATCCTGAGTTCATTTTCAATATATAGATTATTTACATTTAATCATGTTTTCATATTAGATAAAATATATTAGGTAATTTTCAAATATTCTCTTTTAATTTTTTTAATTAGTCATATAATATTCAAATTTCTTTTAATTCATTTATTTCTAGGTATAAGACTTGATTCAATATTATATATATATAATTACATTGATCATTAGTATATATTTCTTTATATTATTATACTGATCTTAATTTCATATATATTATCACGAATTAGATATAGCTTTTATTTATTTAATATCTTTAATGTAAAATATATATTTTTAGTAATTAAAAAATATTAATACATAATTTGTTAAGTTCTGTTTGTTTGTTTGTTATGCGAAATTGACTTTTTTGTGAATAAAAATATTTATAATATAATATTATTTAATAAAAAGGAGTTATAAATATATTTTTATAGTAAATTGTGAAAATATTATTTTACAAACTCCAAAACTATATAAATATTTATTTTAAAAAACTACCTTTATAAATGATAAAGACATTATAATAAAATATATCAAAAAAACCCTAACTACTCTACGATAAATAACATAAATAAATTTGCAAAGTGAGGGCGAATTTCTCGATCTGCAAGAGACCTCTGAGATTGTTCACGACTTCACGTGACGCAGTCGCCACATGTCACTCGCCACTCCCCGCCATATAAATTTCACAAACATTAAATAAAATAAACTCCCTTTTGTCTTTATTTTTTATTAATTTATTCTGATACTACTGTGAAGAGTGTGCAAAGAAGTGAGAGAGGAGCTTCCTCTGCCTCTGAGCTCCTCCCATGGCTGCCGTTTCTCCCCTCCAAAACTCACCTCAACCACCCCAATTTCTTTACTAATCCTTAACTCTTCTCCCTCACGATTCCTCACATTGCTCAGATCTCAGGCCTCTTTTGACAGCGATCCCCTTCTCCATTCTTCTAATGTCACTATCCTCCTCCATTGAAGCAGCATCAATAGAAGAAGAGGAAGAATCGGAATCACAACAACATTTCAGTTGAATCAAATCCTCACTCATGGCTTCATCAATTTCGATCCTCCTTCTCTGCTTCTTCCTCCTCCTCCTCTCCGCCGCGTCCGCCACCGACGCCGACTCGTTACTAACCCTAAAATCCACCGCCGATCCGCGGAACACGTCTTTGCTACACTGGCCCGCCGCTGCCGCAGACTTCTGCCGGTGGCAGGGGGTTAGAGAATGCCTGAAAGGAAGAGTCTCGAAGCTCGTGCTCGAGCATCTGAATTTGACCGGCAAATTGAACGCGAAGAGTTTGAACGGTTTGGATCAGCTTAGGGTTTTAAGCTTCAAAGACAACAAACTCTCAGGAGAGATCCCCGACTTCTCCGGCCTCCTCAACCTAAAGTCGCTGTATCTCAACGGAAACGAATTCACCGGGAGGTTTCCGGCGTCTCTCGCCGGACTCCACCGCCTCAAGACCGTCGTCCTCTCCGATAACCGCCTGAGCGGAGAAATTCCGCCGGAGATCGCTACGCTCCCCCGCCTCTACACTATCTACCTCAACGGCAACGACTTCACTGGTCCGGTTCCGCCCCTAAACCAGCCGAGTCTCCGGTTCCTGAACCTTTCCGGAAACCGGTTCTCCGGCCGGATCCCGGAAACAAAAGCGCTGAACCGGTTCAACTCGTCTTCCTTCTCCAACAATCCAGATCTCTGCGGCGATGCGATCCGAGCCCCCTGCAACCCACCGCCGGCGACGAGTGTCACCGGCGCTTCCGCCGGCGAGCACAGGAGGAAGAAAAGGACGATCATAATCGCCGCGGCCTCCGCCGGCGCGGCAGCGGCGCTGGTGATCCTGGTGGTGATTCTTCTCGTCGCCGGCGCGGCGCAGCGGAGAAGGAAGAAGGTGACGGAGAGAGGTAGGGAGGATAAGAAAGCGGAGGAGATCGGAGCTTCCGCCGCCGGTGCCGGCGGCGGCGTGACGGAGAGAGGAGAAGGATCGGGATACGGCGGCGAAGGGCTGAGAGGAGGATTTTCTTGGGAAGGCGAGGGGCTAGGGAAGCTGGTGTTTGTGGGGCCGGAGATGGCACCGGAGGAAGTGAGGTACTCGCTGGAGGAGCTGCTGAAGGCGTCGGCGGAGACGCTAGGGAGAGGGACAGTTGGGAGCACTTACAAGGCGGTGATGGAGAGCGGCTATATAGTGACGGTGAAGAGGCTAAAAGAGGCGCGGTTCCCGAGCCTGGAAGAGTTCCGGCGGCAGATGGAGGTCATCGGAAGGATGCACCACCCCAACCTGGTGGCCGTCAGGGCCTACTTTCAAGCCAAAGAGGAACGCCTTCTTGTCTACGATTACTTCCCCAATGGCAGCCTTTTCTCCCTCATCCACGGTACGCTGCGTTTTGCTCCCTTTTTCTCCAAACCCGCTGCGTTTCGTTTTCATTCATGAATTGTCCCTCGGTAGCGAAAGTAATAAAAAATAACGATTATACATCACCTAAAAAAGTTGAGTTTTACAAATTGAATGTGAAGAGTGTGTGTCACATCTGCCCATTGACATATAAAATCTAACAGTAGTATTGGTGGATTTGAGATCAATTATTATTTGAATATTATAACAAAAAACTTCTTCAAAAAAAGTAACTCCTTAAGATTAGTATTTAGTATTGAACCTTATAATTTATGATAAGTTTCATTCTTATTATTATGTTTAACCTATAACGTAATGCCATAGTGATAGTATTAAGTAGCAATAATTTGTGACTAATAAGAACATTTTTTAGCCTCCAAGTGGTGTTAAACGCTAACCTAATCGTCGATCACGTTTTAGTTGTCAGGTTGATCAGTTGGCAGTGAAATAGTGATAATTGTCTGGACGAACATTGTGCAACTAAATTTGAATAAATGCATGTAACATAAAATGAAAATAATAGTATCAAAATTTAGGGGTTAATTCTGAATATTTTCTGTAAAAGTAGTAAGAATAAAGTAAAAATTAAGTGTTTTGGGGAGAGACAGGTGGATTAGGTAGGAGGTGTCAGGTAGAGTAATGCTGCTGGGAGTAGTGAGTAACTGAGTACTACACTACAAACTCTTCAACGCCATTTTAGTTGAACGTTGTCGGTCCGGAGTTACTCCGCACTAAATGTCTACTCGGTTATTCATCTTTTTATATTTCATTTCAACATATAAAAATAACATAGTAGAGTGTCTAACCTACCAAAATATTTGGAAGAAAGCTGATTTTTCTGTTTTTAATTTGATAGCATATAAACTTGTATGGTGCTCAAATCGTGTGCTTTAAGGCATTAGAATTAGGGTTTTCTTGGCTTAAATAGGGATGTTTTCACATATTTTGTTTACTTTTCTGATACATAATTTATGTCTTAAAAATTCAAATTACCCAAACAAAATTGCACAAATGTTTGCAGAAAGAAAAGTAATAATTCATTGTTTTCCCTGAATAAAAAGAGACATTATTTTGAAATGAATTTTATTCAACAACTATGTTAATTGATTAGACATTAAAAAAGAAAATCCTAACGGGAAAAGTGGCAATACTTTTGTAAAGAGATAAACATACTTTTTATTAGTTCGTTTAACTTGTGTTACTATAATTATGTTGTGGGGTTTCACATGTGATATAGGACAGAGGTTGAGAAGTTGTCTTCTTAACTTGACCCAATTGGCACATACTCACACGCATCCTTATAATAATTCTTTTTCTTTGAGCTTTGCTAGTTTCACCACATAAACACGCACGGTTGTATGTATATAGAGTATAGACCGTTCAAAATGTTGACCTTAAAAACCAATTGGCTGGGCAATCGACAATTAGGGTGTTATGATAAGCATTTCTCAGCTTGTAATGAGAAATTACTCAAATGTGTAACTGACCTTGACTATATATGCTACTGATCTTGAAGCACATGATTGACCCGTCTAGTTGTATTTATGTGGCTTTTGAGATCTGAGGATAGAGATTTTGATGGAGTTGTTCTGACTTGTGAGTTCCTTTTTTATATTTTTTGAAATTATCATGCTTCAATGATTTTTTATTTTTTATTTTTTGATAAGGTAAGAATTCGATTTACCCCATATAATAATATAGGGTAAATCGATAGGCCGAAAACCGGCATCCGGACACACCGGTAATAGAACAAACAACAAGCCAAACAAGAAAATACAACAAAGCAAAAAAAAAAAGAGCCTAATTTATAGTTTATACGAGAAATAGAAATTGCATTTCACAATTTTCTTTCTTATACAATGTTATTCTTATATCCGGTGTTTTTTTAACTAAATTATACTAATGAAATTCTGGGTGCTTTGATTTTACTGTTGTGTTTTTTGTAACACACAAGTAAAGTGACTCTAATGAGTCTAATCTTCCACTTGTTTGAATAAAAAGTGGTTACACATGAGTGATGAATTGAAAAATACATTCATAAGCTTTTGTAGGTTTTATGACGATTTAAAAGATAAAGAGTGGTAACTGAAAATAACATTATAGAGTGATTAACAATGATCATGTGTTAATAGCATAACATCACAAATAATATCATTGCTCAACTGGGGTTATGTATCATTCATAATTATTTATATCCCAATCAGGAAAACCATTTATTTATATATCTAAAGTCTTAGTAGTTTAGAGGATGACAAAGTCATAATTCCAAAATCCTATTATAGACTGTATATTACAGCGAAACATATGGTAAACAAATCTGATTTAAACTGGCAAATAAGGCATGAAAAGACAAATGCTGTCTCCTTGCCAAGCTGTGAAGTCAGAAGGAGAGAAGTAATAAATTGTGGTCTGTGTGTCAGCCGGCCCCCATGCTTATTTACAAGCATTCATGTTATGCTTGTAAACTCCACTGCTCCTCAGTTATTATTTATTTTCATTTCTTGCACATCCATAAATTCAAGATTGTCAATTGGTTCAGGCACTTAAGTCA
The DNA here is from genome assembly GCA_027886185.1 of Rheum nobile. Classification (NCBI taxonomy): domain Eukaryota; kingdom Viridiplantae; phylum Streptophyta; class Magnoliopsida; order Caryophyllales; family Polygonaceae; genus Rheum; species Rheum nobile. The sequence continues at coordinate 15,654,954 of WOAB01000056.1, forward strand.
TGTTTGGCCAAGTAGATCCACACCGTGTATAGATTTGGTTATGGGTTACTCTGACATACCCTAACCGATGTGATCAAGCGCCTTGACAACTTTCGATCAAGACCATTTCGTGTTAGATGATTTGAAATTATTGGGTTTTGCCATTTTGGGGCCGGGTTATGTTTTTATTGGTGTATCATTTATGTATATCCCATAATAATAAGCCAATAATAGCTGGAAAAAGGAAATTCAGCATTCGTTGAGATATGATCAAGCTAAACTGTAAAGAGTGTTAAACTTGAACTATTATGTAAATCATGATCTATTCCTCTGTTTTGATCTAGCTTGCTTATTCAGTTATTCATTCTGTTTCCTCATCAATTTCTCACATTAGCCTCTTACTGAATCATGATCTGTCTTTTTCTTGCTTCCAAGGCTAATAGAAATTTCATCTTTGCAGGTTCGAGACCTTCAGGTGGAGGAAAGCCTCTCCATTGGACATCCTGCCTGAAAATAGCAGAAGATTTGGCGACCGGCCTACTCTACATCCACCAGAACTTTGAGGTAGCCCACGGAAACCTTAAGTCGTCCAACGTCCTTCTCGGCTCGGACTTCGAGTCCTGCCTCACCGACTTCTGCCTCCAATCCTTCAAAAATCCCGACAATGTCGACCAAGAACCGAGCGCGACGTCCCTCTTCTACAAGGCCCCGGAGTGTCGGGTGGACCCCATGAGAAGGCCGCCAACCACACAGTCAGACGTCTACAGCTTCGGAGTCATCCTCCTGGAGCTCTTGACGGGCAAGACTCCGTTCCAAGACTTGGTCCAGGAGCACGGATCCGACATCCCGAAGTGGGTGCGGTCTGTAAGGGAGGAGGAGACGGAGTCCGGAGAGGACCCGAGCTCAGGAAACGAGACGTCCGAGGAGAAGCTCGGGGCGTTGTTGAATATCGCGATGGCGTGCGTGGCAATGGACCCCGAGAATCGGCCCCAAATGAGGGAGGTGCTGAGGATGGTGCGGGACGCGAGGTCGGAAGCTCATATGTCGTCGAATAGCAGCGATCATTCGCCCGGGAGGTGGTCGGATACGGTGCAGAGCTTGCCAAGGGAGGAGCATCAAAGCATATAAGATCAAAAACAGAAGAATTCATGCATTTGTGATTGATTTTGGAAGTGAAATCTTGTTCCTCCTTGCCACTTAGGTCAGGTAGAATTTGTGTTTGCACTTAGCCTTGGTACAGGTTTCTTCTTCTTCTTCTTAGTGATGTAAATTTTGCTTCTTCTTTTATGTGTTTTTTCCCCCACTTGATTATTGATTTTTCAGTTGCGATGTATTGGGTTTCTGATATTGTGAGGACATTTGATGGGGACAAGATTTTAATACCCAAATGTGAGGAGATATCTGATGATTAGAGTTCTGTTCTTCTGTAGCCTTTTTGCTTTGACTACATCTCGTGAAGGCTTTTGCTGTGGAGCTAGCCTGTCCAATATCCTATTTACTTGGCTTTCTGTGTTTAGGAGTTAGTGCATTTATCTAGGATTTTGTCATATTTATCTTGAGTCTAATCATGTTATGACTGATTAGCTAACTAGACCCAAGTTTTTTTTTTTTTTTTGGGTGCGAAAGGTGGGTTGTATCCGTTTTATTCAATTGAAAAGAGGTTACATGTGCTCACTGGCTAAACCATCAAACTCAACAAGCTTAGCAAGCTCATCCGGCGGGGAGAAGAAGAAGGTGAACTCGTCGGCACAAGATGCACTGAACTTAGCGAGCCAATCCGCAGCGCGGTTTGCAGTACGAGGGATGAGCTTGATCGTCGTCTCCCAATTTCCGCTCTCAAGGAGGACCCTCACCCACGAGATAAGGTCCCTGTGCAAAGGTGGCAACGCATCCCCAACAGTGACAGCCTCCAACACTTCAATAGCATCGATTTCCACCTCTAGCCTCCTAATCCCCATTTGCTCCGCCAGAGTGAGCCCATGAAGCAGGCCAAGAAGCTCAGACCGGAAAGCAGAGTTCCCTGTGGCCGTGGCAACATACCCCCGAACAAACTTCCCCTGGTGGTCCCGGATCAGACCACCCGCCTGCACACAATCCTGTCCCTCTCGAAAGGAACCATCCGAGTTTAATTTGTGCCATCCGATCGCAGGTCGTGCCCAGGCGGTAGGCGCAGAGGAACGATGATCGGCGTGGCGGAAACGGGCTAAATTCAGGTACTCAATGGCCCGGTCAACAATAAACTGCGATCGTGGCTCCGACACAACCAGTGTAGTCCCAAAAACACGAGCGTTCCTCCACCGCCAGAGCCACCACAGACCATAGACGAAGATTGTCGGCCACGTTCCTGGCATCGAAACGTTTCTGTTGATCCAAGGAACCAGCTCAGCGGAAAAGAAGCATGGACCCCTGGCAACAGGAATTAAATCCTGCCAGACTTCATTGGCTATTGGGCAGTCACGGAGGATGTGGAGGGTCGTCTCTGGCAGCCCACCACAGTGCCCACAGTTCTCATCAGATCCTAAGTGGCGGCGAACCCGATTAGAATTGCTCATAATGGCATCATGCTTCACGAGCCATGTGAAATTCCGGATCCTCTCAGTTGATTGCACCTTCCAGAGCTTAGACCAAGTGTTATCCAAGGGCTCATCATCATTGTGGCAGATCATGTGCATCGCCGACTTCAGCGTAAATTGCCCAGATCCAATAGCTCTCCAGCAGAAGTTATCCGCCACTTCCTCCCCTGGGATAGTGAGGTTTCCTATCTTTAGAAGAGTCGCAGGCGGGAGGAGGTGAGAAAAATCATTCCAACTCCAAGTTCCATTGTCCCAGAGCTTAGCCACGGTCTTCCCCAGCAGATCGTCATCGATATGACCCGTAGCAAGGTCCTCCAGCGGGCAATCTTCCACTCATGGGTGACTCCAAAACAGCGTGCTGGAGCCATCCCCCAAGACGACTTTCGTGCCCCTCAGCAGTGTGTCCTTGGCTTTGACCATGCCACTCCATAGGTTGGAGCTTCCCGGACTGGCCGAGAACATGTCCCGGTCGCACCTACCCTGGTAGTACTTCCCTCTCATTACTCGTGACCAAAGAGCATCAGGCTCTTTCATCAACCGCCATCCCATTTTGGACATGAAAGCTGAATTCACATGCCGCATACTTCTCATCCCCAGGCCACCCAAAGTCTTCGGTTTACGCAGGGTCTCCCAGTTCAGCAAATGAATTTTCTTTTTCTCCGTTGTAGACCCCCAAACAAAACTCCTCGTCTTCTTCTCAATTTCATCACACGTGAAGAGAGGAAGTTGTGTAGTCTGCATTGTGTAGTAGAGGATAGTATCAATTGCAGATTTGGCAAGAGTGACTCTTCCAGCCATGGAAAGAAGTCTCGACTTCCACCCAGCAAGCTTGGCGTCCACTCTATCCACAATGTGCTTGAACGAGGTCTTTGAGAGGCGCTTCTTTGCCATAGGAATGCCCAAGTACATACCGAGGTCATCAGTGGCCTTCATACCTCCCAACCGACTAATCTGATCCACCTCCACAGCCGACGTGGAATTAGAGAAGCAGATCATTGACTTTTGGAGATTCACCTTAGCACCAGATGCAGCGCAGAATTTATCAAGGCAGAACTGGATAATCTGCATCTGATCAGTACTAGCCTCCGCAAACAAAATGAGATCATCAGCGAAGAAGAGATGGGAGAGACCCGACCCGTGATCCGAGATGCTAATGGGTCTCCATGCCCCAGCCGCGACCGCTTCCTCAATAATGTGGCCCAATCTTTCTATACATAAAACAAAGAGGTAGGGTGAGAATGGATCGCCCTGACGAACTCCACGGGAAGGGGCGAAAGAGTCTCCTAATTCACCATTCCATAGAATCCTCATACTGCAGGACGAAACACACTCCATAATAGCGCGGGTCAGATCAGAATGCAGTCGGAGCTCCTGTAGAGTGTCTTTGATAAACGGCCACCTAACCCTGTCGTAGGTATTTTCGAGATCAATCTTGATGGCCATCATCTTAGGCCCTGATTTGGCGCGCATGGAGTGCATTACCTCCTGCGTGATAACAATATTATCAGTGATTTGACGACCCGGAACGAAGCTTGCTTGTGTCGGGGCCACCACTTTCCTCATGATCGGCTTCAATCTAGTGACAATAGCCTTTGTCGCTATCTTGAAAGCCACATTACAGAGACTGATCGGTCGTAGTTGATGGACAGAATCCGGATTTTCGACCTTGGGGATGAGAACCAGGAGCGTTTCATTAAGCTTAGCTGGCACCTCATGCCCGTTCAAAATATGCAAGACCGAGTTCTCCACCTCGGTGTGGATGAGAGGCCAATTCTTCTGATAAAAGATGGCTTGGAAACCATCAGGACCTGACACTTTCAAAGCTCCCATATTGTCCACAGCCACTTTGATCTCAAGAGCAGTGTACGATCGACTTAGCATGGATATATCAGCCTCGGATGACTGGGAAGCATCCCCTGGGGACGTCGAAGGGGCCAGATGAGTCGACCTCATCAGTGAACAGCTTTTGGAGATGTGAAGTGACCATATGACTCACAACATTCTTGTCCCAGACCCATTCGCTTGCATCAGTCCGGAGGCCCTCAACCCGATTCTGTTTCCGGCGAATAACTGAGCAAGCATGAAAAAATCTGGTATTACGGTCCCCATCAAGGAGAGCATCAGATCGAGCCTTTTGCATCCAAAAGAGATGAATTTGCTCCAACACTGAATCCAGTTGACGTCGAAGCTTGCGTTCCAAATTGAGCAGACTCTTGCCCGGAGCCTCGCAGATGCACTGTTGGACCCCTTCAATTCTTCTCCAAAGTCTATTCCTTCTGCGGAATAGGTTACCAAATACCTCTTTTTTCCATATTTCCAAGTTATAAGCAAGGTTGGACAAGGCATCAGTAAGATGTGCACCATGGTTCCAATGGCTGGCAAGGAACCCCTAGACCCAAGTTTTTTAGTTTCGTAATTTGTTTTCTTGTTGAGGATTTGTTTGAGATTGTATGTAATACCTTAATTACTTTTACATAAAATTTTCGAGACTGATGTCTCTTCTTCTACCCAAAACAAAAAGATAAAATGCACCATAATTATGGACCACACCTTTGCTCCACCTTAAGTTCGAATTACACATGAGTTTAACTAATTCAATTTGGTAGGGTTTGCTCGGCTCAAGATGATTAAACTGGTTTCATGGCTATTTCTGATTTCGGGTCAATCTGATTTGATTGATTGTGTTTTGGTTATTCAAGTATATTTTATTGGGTAGGCCTCTCTTGTAGGTCAATTTGTGATCACGGGTTGCATAGGACCAAGTGGAGTTGCATTGTTTTCTAAAAGATGAATTTTGATATGAATAACAATAGAAGAAATTGCTTCTTTTTTTTTACGAGGCAAGCATTAGGTTTCCTTTAAAAAAATGACATACTTAAATCATTATAATAGATGATTTTTATAAGAGTTTTACATAAAATCTCACATATGGAGTTCAATTTTATGAACTCTTATCTAGTAGTATACATGTGAAATGCTGAGACTTTGGGCGTTGTAAATGTCCGAATAAAATTCCTGAAAGTGATGGGCTAATATCGTGTGTTGCGAGAAAGTTGGCTGTTTTGTTGCATTCCTTGTAGCAGTGAAAAAATGAGACGGACTCAAAGCAACTTAGCAAGGGCTGAATATTTGTAACGAATGTACGGATTTCTCATGGTATCATCCAGATGGATTTCATGCAATTAAACATTGTTAAATTATCGTCTTCAATTATATAAGTTTGTTAACACCTACAAAAAACTTTGCGAACACCGTCTATAGCAACAAGAGCTTCAGTATGTAGAATGGACATATCATGGATTTATTTACTGTCTAGGTAGAGAACTTCCCTTGGATGATTGCGAAGAATGAAACCAGTGTGAGAGGAATGGTCTATTTTCTTGGAACCATCAAAGTTAAGTTTTGTCCCGAATGAAAGATGTTTTTTTCCAAATGAGATTTTTGTAACGAAGGCGTTTATTATTGGAAGATTTGTGTTGTGTAGGAGCAGAAATTGTGGCTTACCATTCGTGAAATTGAAGAATGACAAGATATGAACATTGAGGAGTTTGTCGTGTATTGTTCTTGTGAAATATGATAGAGTTATGGTGTTTCCATATCACCCACCAGAGAAAATACATTATTTCGGGTGATGTATTAGATGTTCTGAAAAAATGGAGATCAGTACAAAAGTCTGAAGTATGTTGAAAGACGAAATTGTGTCTTGTCTTAATTTCAATTACGCATATCATCTGTATAGTATACAGGCATGTGAAGAATATGTGAGATGTATCTTCAGTATCTAAATTGCATAGCCTGCATTGTGAGGAAACTCTACAAAAATGACAATTTCATCGTTCTATTGTAGGCAAGCAATTCGTGAAAGACTTCCATAAGAAGTTCTATATTTTTGGTAGGGACTGCAATTTCCAAATCCAAGATGGGGGAAATGCAGGGGATGAATATTGGGTGAATGAGTAAGATTTTGTGCAAATTTAACAGTAAAGTTTCTTTCAGTCGATTATTTTTAAACAAGACGGTCTTTAGCATCATGATGGGAATATGAATTTTTAATATTTTAGCAACAACATGTAGGGTAAAAGTCTTTGGAGGCTAAGCATATCCCAGTTATGGTATGAGGTAATAAAGGATGTAATTGTGAGATTAATGTTGACGTTTTTATAATAAGATTGTAGTGGACAATCATTGATCCACTGATCCGTCCATAAATTAATTGTTTTACCACGTAGTGGACAGTCATTGATCCAGTGATTCGTCCGTAATATGGTCCTAAAAAGTTTAATGTAAAATTAAATTACATGGAGTCCACTACTTTTAGTCTCTCATGAATTGAACTCCACGTGATTGTCCACTATAATCGTACGTATTATAAAAACGTTTAGATATAAAAATTAACTGTTTTACCATATATGTTCTCTTTAGGGATAACTAGTATAGCTCCCGCGCCATGTGCGGGTTAATACAACATATAATTCTTGAACTCTTGTGATGTTATGCAATGTGTAAGGAGACATTACAATTCCAAAAAATATACCGTAAGGATACCACTCAAATAGAACAACTACTGGACGTGTGTTATTTCATAGATCTCTAAAATACCTAACATGGAGCAAGTAATTGATTGAAATTGTCTTTATTTTTTGCATAGAACAACTGGTCCAGACCTCAGTAAAAGCATGAGCTGAAATCACAGAAGATAAACAATCATAGACGATTGCACGATGCACACAAAACATGGGCACCACATGCTATCAAAATGAGTAAATAGCTCTTTTTTTGTTTCAACTAAATCTGAAACATTTTGCTTGATTAAAATTATTCCTCCACAACCTCAATTAAACATCAGAGACACGCATATTATTTTCCATGTAAGTGATAGAGTTTAGAGGGCTCTTCAGATCTAGGAAGAACAAAAACTGGTTCAAGCACTAGTCTGATAGAAAGTGGAGTTAGTGAACAATTTTCTCAAAGGAGGTTCATGAAAATCATATTTCACTGAATACCTAAAAGAGTGACACTGGACTTTATGCCAAGACAGATGCATGTATAATGACATGGTTTTAAAATAAAATTTGCCTGCATCATGTGCCACTCTTAAAACTCATCAAACAGCTCAAGCCGCTTTCTGAGGGGAGAAAAGGAAACAACAACGTTTTAGACTAAACAAAGAAGTAGTAAGTGCAAATTCATCAAGAGTCATGGTTATTCCAAAAGCAAATCACCAAATTACACGAGTGAAAATGCCAGGCAATTATAGTCTCCATTGCTTCTTAACATTGAAGCATTGCAGAGCAGGCAATTATAATCTCCATCGAGTTTAATACCTTGTGCATAGGTACACGGTGTATGCCCAGACATAACTTTTTTTATTACTACTTTGTATCTATTAGCACTAGAATTAGCTGCACACTTTAGAAGCGAAATCTAGCAAAACAAAATGTATGTGTGGTGGTGTGCTTCTGTTTACCTCCTTGTTTGCCACCTGATAGAGACACACTGAGTCGCCAGTGGGATCACCATCCTCAACTCCTCCACTCAACTAAAACCAACCAAAAGCACAAGAACCAATATATATTAGCCTAAAATAAAAATAAGAAGCAAACTAAATACAGACACATTCCATGCGAATCACATACATTAATACTAAAAATTGATGCACCAATACTCTTTTTATCTACAAATCAATATTATGCTTATTGCACAAATAGTCAAACTATAAGAATTCCTTTGTATCATCCATATGCAACACTTTTAATCAAGGACTCAACTTTGGTGGACAATAAGATCATAAAGCAAATTAGTCATGACTTCTTTGTAAATGTTGAAGTACGACAATCTTAGTTGCCATATCTCTAATTTGAACAAAATCTCAAGATACTTGAAGATGACAAACATTCAGATAGTCAAATTATGAAAAGTCATCAGAATATGAAGGATCATATGGATAAACTACTCCAATTCGAGAGTCGCTCTCTCAAGTCGTGTCGATGGCGATGGCGGGAGATTGTTCGACCATCCTGTCAAATAAAAAGAATGATTACTTGGTTAGGTTTTGCTTAGATAGTGGATGCAGAAAACATGCACATGTGACTACTCCAACTCAAATACCCTCTTGATATGTTGAAGAACAATTTCTTCCTAGCTCCAACTCAAATCCCCAAATTAAAGAAATTAGGGTTCTTCCTAGCTTAAACTCAATTCCCAGAAAACCAACCCCATTTGAAACAGACTAATAGATAGTAAAACGTAAGAACTTTGCTAACATTGTATATAAACAAAAGCACTAACAACATAATTTGACTTCCCAGTTCACATCAATTACCAATATGAAATCCACAGTAGTAAATCATTCAGATTCTAAAACTGCATCATCCACATCTACACACCAAAACACAACTCATCTGACCCCTCCCTAGCAAACAATTCACAACTCATCTGACCCCTGTGCCGATTCTTCGCACCCAGTTTCAAGTAACAGTGAATGCAGGAAGCCAATAACATTAAGCTTTTCTCTTTCAGATATCAGCAGTGATTTAAAAAAATTGGGTTTTCTTCAAATATTAGATAAAAAAGCTGAAAACAGTGCACATAAAATTGATTTGATTCCCTAGAAGAATCACTCTAGTCTTGTAAGATCAAATTATTCAGTGAGCCAGAACTTATCCACCACAATATATCTATTTCACATGAGATTTGGCTTTCAGAAGCCTGGTAATTGTACTTACTGCACAGGTCGATCTTAACTCAGTATAGAATTTCAAAATTAGTAACTCGACAATGTCCAAAATTAGTAACTTAGCATAGTCCAAAATATATGATCCGAACACAGTGCCCTAATCCTCAGCAATATGAAATTCAACCCCAAATGCGCACAATACACCTACCTAAATAAATCCCAAAATGCTTAAATCGAAAACCCCAATCTTAAATCGGCCTAAAAATCTGCAGAATACACTAATCTAAACCTAACCCATCTAGACGAAGAACAGTGCAAGGAGAAAGATCGAAGAACCAAAAACCTAAAGAAGAACAAATATAGAGAAGAACCACGCAGCGAAGGAAATCGCACCCCCAAACTGTGAAACTGTGCGAGGAGGAAGAAGAACTGTTGTCTCGTACCTGTGAGCATGGCGAGGAGGAAGAAGATCGAAGAAGATGAAGAACTGGTGTTGTGAGCTTCAAATTTCCCACTTGTGAGTGAAGAGGAAGGCGAAGCTGTAAGAGCGTTGTCGAGGAGGAAGGGCAATTCAGATAAAATCGAGAAGACAACACAACAGTGCAAATTAGTACTGGTGATCAAGCCGTGGGAAGAGAAAAGAAGCGATATCACATGTTTATTGTAGGAAAGAGAAAGGAAGCGAAGACAAACCTGGAGCGGTAGTCGGACGATGAATTGGGAGTGGGGAGCAGTTTGGAGTGATAAAAATTGGGAGAAGCAGCGCTTCTGCAGTTGAAGAGCAGAATTTGGGTTGAATGGGGGCTATCAGATGGAGAATGCAGCCGAGAAAGAGGGAAGCTGGTAGGAGAAGGTGGGGATAGTGGGTAGTTTTGAGGATCATGAGGGACATGTGTTTTTCAATCAAATAGAATGTGAAGATATGTGGCTAAAATTTTAACAAAGAGATGTCTTCAGCTTTAATATATTAAAAAGGAAATATGAATACAATTATATGTTATTTATCTCTAAAATCAACTCTATCAAAATTCATGATGCCTTATATGAACCAATTATCCACATCTCTTTGGATGAATTGGACATTTTTTAAACTCAATTCTAAAGTTTAGCTCCATTATATTTATAACTATTTTCTTTAGGATTTGTAAATATATTTACCATATGTACTATAAAAAAATTATGACTTTTACTTATGTATTTTTTTTATACAAGTATATATGATGAAAAATAAAATCAAATACATTTGAAAAAGAAATAATTTAAATAGAACATTATATTATCCAACTCCATGCCAGACTATTATATAATGAAGGAAGATATTTGTTTTAGATAATAAATCAAATATTTTAGGAGAAATGTTAGAAAAAAGAAAATAATATTTTTACATACCTAAGTAATTTTCTGTGAGCTTCACACTTGCACATACTAAAATTTGCAAACTACTCTATTTATATTGTTGATTTCAAAGAGTAATGCAAGAGGGTATCTTGAAGGATTTTCCACAATAAAAGCATAACTAACATTTAATCTCATAAACTTTGAATTCAATATTTTGATATAACAATGGTCAAATCTCATTCATTTGAAATATTCAAGGCCTACTGCGGTTACATTTTTCTCAATTCTCTTCTTATTTATTTTTGTGAAAAATTTAATGCATTTATAGGGATATTAATGTTGTTAATATATGATTAGACCATTCCGAAATTGATATTGTTCAAAATATAATAAGCTATAAAAAAAGTCCACGGAGTGGAAAAGTCACAAACTAATAATAAATTCTTAAAAGAATTTTAACAATATTCAAATCATGCTCGTAATGTGCAATTCATCTTTGAATTTACTAAACCAAATTTATGACATAGACATAAAGATAGTCTAAAATATAGATGATAATAATAATACAAATGTGATTAAAATTGAAGATAATAAAAAGTTTTGTTGGCCAAAATGATCTCCATAAGATTTGAACCTCAACCTTAATTTTATCACATAAACAACCATTTTAACCATTAAGTTAAGAATATAATAGTGAGATTAAATGAAATATAGCCAAACAAATAAGACTAATATCATGAACTAAACATGTGCAATAAATGTGTTTTGATCTTTTGTACACAATTATTTTTATATATACATAGATAGTATATTATAACTTAAAATGATTTTATGAAATTAATATGTATAAATGACCAATTAAAAAATATTGGACATGCTATTCACCATGAGATTTGAACCTCAAACCTTTCACTATTTATCAACCACTTCAATCATTGAGCTAAAAGAGGAATGTTCTTATCAAGTGCATGTAAACAAGAAAAATAAGTTTATTTTCATAAATTAAATATGAGCAATAAATGCTCTTTGTACCCAATTTTTTATTATTACTATGAGACTAGGCTCGTGCTATGCACGAGACATATAGGTTATGTTTTTGTGATGCAACTATATCAACTCATATTTTTTACTTAAATATAAGTGTTTTTCTATTTGTTAAATGGTTTTGTGATTTATGTTATGGTTTTATTCGTTGTAAACATACATTTGGTTAAGTTGGTCATGCATGTGTTTATCTATTTAAGGGTCCATATTTTTTGTATATGATTATAATATATTTGTATAAGAAAAATTGTAATTGATAGTGTATTAGTTTTGTAACCTGTGAACAAATAGTTAAATATTTGTAAATTTCAATAGCATAAATGAAAAAAGTGTGAAGGGACTACACATATAATAATACAAATATTCATCCACTTAAACAATTATTTTATTTTTCTGTTGAAAATATAACTATTGATCGTTTAAAATAATACAAGATTACAAAACTACCTAGCTTTTTTATGTTTATAAATACCTTTTGTTTTTTGATTAAAAAATTGATGTTTTCTTGTCTATTCTTTTATCAAGTTTGTTATACATGTGAAGAGTATAAAATTTTTCATTTTAAAAATTAATTTTTAGATAGTAAATTTGTTACATATTTATACACACCGGATACTTTTTGGATAATAAATTATTATTTTTTTCATGCCAAATTATTTTTTCGGCCAATTTTTTCTTGTCTAATATTTTCTCTTCGTATTGATAAATCCAAAATTTATAACAAGAAAAGTAATACTTAATAATTTTTTACAGAAATTAATTTATAGTAGATGCATCACAAAAATAAAATGTTTGGCCAAGATGCTTTTATATCAATGAATTTAACTATTTTAAAAGGATAGATGGTAGTTTGCGTTGATAACTTGATTCCTTATCCTTATTTTCTTTCAAAAAAAACAAAATTCTTATCCTGTCATTAAAATATAGATAAAAAATAAATTTATATATTTACTAAAAGATACCTAATAAAATATGGTAGTTTTGATCTTATCTTGCGATTTTGATAAGTTTTTCTTTTTCACATGGTCTTGTAAATGATGGTGAAATCTTCATTTACATAAATGAAAATAATAATTTTTATAACTACATAACAATTCAAGAAATTTTCTTGATAAACATTACAACCGAGGGAATTCCCTTAATAACTTTTAGAACTAAAAAACTTTTACATATATATATAATGAACTTTAGATATTACCTTGATTTTCTCATGAATTCTTTCATCACATGGTCTTGAAAAAATGCTAATCTTCTCATTGCTAAGGAACTCTGTTCTTGTTTCAACTTTGACTTCATAAACTTCGGAACCTACATATAAATATCCTAATATATAAAAAGAGACTTCAACATCAACTCAAAAAACATTTTATAAGTTAAAAATAAATATACAATAACATATTACCTCCTTCATCAATTTTTTTAATCCTTCTACCACAACATCTTCTCTCATCCGATCCTCTTATCACCAACACATATACATACTTTTTTCACTTGTATGCTCTTTTAGTTTGATCCTTTCTAATATTTTTTATAGGATGGTCAATTATTGCATTGAGTGTATTATATTAATTAGATTTTAATTGCATTCCAAATAAATTAGAAACGAAACTCCTTCTTAGTAATTTTAATTGCATAAGTTACAAAATTTCAATACTCCAAATTAAATGCCTTAACATTATATTACCCGTAACTCTAATCCTTTAAAGGACCATATTAAATCATTTATGTAGAATATATAATCCTAAAAACACATGTTCTTATATTATCTCTCTATAATGTTTTGAAAAATCAGAAAATCTTTTAATTTTAATAATTCATATTTGTATTGAAACTATTCGTATAATCATCAAATGAAAATAATTATTCTTTTCTTAAATTATCTTATTTAATTTTTCTTTTTTATATATTAATTGTCATCATTTTAAATCATTGAATTACGTAAGTCATTGTGATATCAAAAGGAATTTAAACAAAAAAGCCATAAGATATGTAGATATATAAATATATAGATTAATAGATTATTATACTTTAAAATGATTTCATGAAATATATATATGTAAATGGCCAATGAAAAGAAATAGTCAAGATGTTCCATATGAGACTTGAACCTTAAATCACTCATTATATACCAATTACTTCAACCATTAGGCTAAGAGGGTGATTTTGTTTCACAATAGAATGTAAGCAAGAAAATAAGATGATTTTCATCAAGTTAAATAAGTGTAATAAATTCTCTCATGTACCCAATTTTTAATGTTACTAGCTGGTCGAACCCTTGCTTTGCAGGGGCAAAATATATTATTGTTTTGGTTTTTGTAATAAATAAATAATAAGTTTTTATTAATGTATATTTGTTTTTCTGTTTCATGAGAGCCGTTTGTTTATTTTTTTCCTAAGATTTAGGGTTTATTCTATTAACAAATTGTGATTTTGTAATTTAGTTTGTGTGGTTATGACTAATACTGAAAGGATTATTCAATTTTGTTTGTTAAAAAATGATTTATCTTTAAATCGATGGTTTATAATAATTTTGTTAAAGTATTTATGTTATGTACCTCAAAGAAATATGAGAAGGCAATCAATTATAAAATGTACATTATCATGCCTCAATCGTGAAACAATGCTTATATCTTCTTGAGCATCTGAGCAGAGTACACAGAAAAGAAAAATGTAGCCAGATGATGTGATTACGCCCTATCAAGAGCTTTAAGAGAGCCCGGACTTTCGAGATGGCTCAAGTGTTGAAGATGGAGCTCAAGAGCATCAAGAAGAGTGATGAGGAATCGACCCCACAATTAGTGCCAACCTTTGATGGACCGATCACTAGGTCAAGGGCGAAGGAACTGCGTCAAGAGTTGGAGACGTTTATGGCACATGCACTATCACATGACGAAGAGGACAAGTCCAAAGTCAAGGCGTTGACTTTAATGGTCAACGTTACCTATGTTTAATAGTCTTATTAATTTCTGCATTGGATATTTTTAGGATTGTTATTTAATTGTGTTAAGCTTTCTATTTTCGGATATTTCGGAAATAATTGTAGCCTTTTGGGAAGCATAGGGCCGGCCACACCTTAGGGTATTAAAAGGCTCCCTTGTCTTCTTCCTTAGGCAGATTTCTCATATTTGTTAAACACAAAACAGAGCTTTGTTTGCTTTGAACTTTGCTCCCTGTGAGAGTCTCAATCGATTGTTACTTCTTGCTTAGTTGTTTTCGTCTTTGTCAAGTCCCTCTGGAGTTGGTGATTTCGTACATCATAAGCACCCTCTCCGTGCTCCAAGTTCGTTAGCGATTCTTGGTTGTGTGGCGTTGTAGAGATCGGGTTGGTAGATCGTTCGACAAGGTTCCTTGCTTCCAACGCAAGAGGGTTTTCTCGTCGTTTCTATTGGTTCTTTCTTATCATCCATTCATTTGCCTCACTTCCGCCATATTCTAATTGTTCTTGTTTTTCATTGTTTTGAGATTCGTTGCCTAGATCCATCCCCGACGCGGCTAACCCCGTATCAATTGGTATCAAGAGCTTTGTGGCTTCGGATCGCCTTTGACGGTTACCAGATTCATCATCACAAAAATTGAATCTTCCTGTTTCTCAATCGTCAATTGAATTTCTTTGTTTGAGTCACATTAGTGAATTAATTAGTCTGACTGATTGCTTGCTTTTGTTTGTCTTGGAAAGGAGTTCGTTGTGGTTGATTGTGACTACGAGGATCAACAAAAACCATACCAAAACCGTACCAAAACCATACCAAATTTTTTTCGGCCCCCACCCACCATTGTTGTTCGTCCCCAAGCTTGGCGAGCAAGACAACCAAGGCGTCCAGGTTCGTGCAAGCGCAAGAGATCAGGTTGTTACAAATTTTGGAAATTTCGAAATCTTTGCTTAATTATCTAGAGATTTTATTTTATTTTAGTAGTGTAATATCCCAGGAAAAACAAGTTGCCAAAAAAAAAATCAAAAAAAAAAAAAGGCATCTGGGATTCTTTTGATTAAAATTTAATCTCTAGGCAAATATTGTTACGATTGCCAAAAACAAAAAAAATTTGTACCAGCAAAGGAAAGTTCCCATTCAAAATTCAAAAAAAAAATTCGAACCTACCGCTAGGTCAGCGCCGCCACTAGGTCTCGCCCGCCGTTTTCCTGTGTTCGGCCGCCGCCTCCCCAGCGTCACCATCACCGCCTCGCACGTCTCCCCAGCACCTTGTCGTCGCCGGTTTCCTCTCTTCGGCCGCCGACTCACAAGCTTCACCATCACCCGCCGCCTGCATCAACCCATATCTGCACAGCCCAGAAACCCCGCCACCGCCGCCTTCTTCTCCGACCCAGATCTGCAGAGCCCCGACGCGCGTCTCCCTCGCGCCCCGGTGTCGCCTTCGACATCCCAGCCCCGATCGGCAGAAGCATCGCCGCTGTTTCCCTCTTGTCCGAACCCGTCCACCCTCTCGACTGGCACCGCAGTACACCCTCGGCGCCGCCGTCCCCCTCTTGTCTGAACCCTTTCTACCCTTCCACTCCCTCTGGTCACTCTCGGCTCCGACTGGCTTCGTTCTGAGTCGACAAAGGTACGTCTTTTTGACTTGCAATTCGCATTTCTTGAGTTCGAAACACATTTATAGCCCCATCTCTGGTTACAATTCATTCTTGTAGCTATAGTAGTATCGCTTTCTTGTTGAGTCGTTCTTTAGTCTCGCTTTTGTTTGAGTCATTTTCGCCGTTCGTCTACTTGTATGGTCTACTACATCACTGCTTGACCTTGAATTGTTGCGTATGGTGAGCACACCGAGGACTTGTCTTTTACGAGCCTAACTTCGCAGGTTGTTCAATCGCCGAGTGCAAACACTTGAGCGTTTTGGTTTTACTAACTTTAACGTCTTTCTGTGTTTGTCTAAGTGGTGATCATGACATGTTTCGGTGATGAACAGGTTGCCGCAACTGGCCCCCTTGTCGATATGCAAGCCATGATGCAACAGTTGGCCTCTACAGTCGCACAATTGTCTTCGAAGTTTGACTCCTTGGAGAATCGCTCCAACCAAGCACCGCCTGCGCATGGGCATATTGGTCCATCAAATGCCGCACCATTCCCGGCCACCGAACCCCTAGTCGACCAAGCCGAGGCCTACCAAGTAGCTATGGACGCGCACCAGCTACCGAGAGCAAATGGCACCAATCGCACACGTCCTATGGCCGCCCGTCGGAATCCGCCACCCACGCCTTGTGGTAGGTTTGATTCACCTCCTTCGTCTCCTCGTTCTAGTTTATGGGGTGATGATGATATGCAGGACTATGAGCGCGAGGAGCGTAATGAGTGGCGTCCTTACCGCCCACGGCATGACCGCGAGCAACCTCGGCGACGTGACGCCGAGCAAGACGGCATTGGACGGATCAAAGTAAAGATCCCGGCTTTTGATGGCAAGTGTGACCCGGACGTCTACCTTGAGTGGGAGACGAAGATTGAGCAGATTTGGAGTTGTCACAATTTTCCCGAAGATAAAAAGGTACAACTCGCTGCTCTTGAATTTGTTGGTTATGCTTTGGTTTGGTGGGATTCTGTTGTGAAGGCTCGAAGACAAGCCATGGACCCTCCGGTCGCCACATGGAACCAGATGCGAGCTTTGATGAGGACCCGCTTCGTGCCTCGTCACCACAATAGAGTTCTCCGCAACCGTTTGGAGAATATGAGGCAAGGCGCCTTAGGTGTTGAAGAGGTATACAACAATATGCAGATAGCCATGGCCCGCGTCAACGTCGTCGAGGATGAAGAAGCCATATCTTCGTATTTTGCATCCTCATTTAGCTGACACTATAGAATTGTATCCCTATTCTACCATGACAGACTTGCTACACCAAGCAATTAAAGTGGAGAGACAATTCAAGTCCAGCTACAGCCAGCAACACCGACCCGTGCCACAACGTCAATCATGGCGTCTCGACCAGCAGCAGGGCCGCACCAGCCACCAGCGAAGCCGCCCCGCCGCCGGTCAACCTCGCGGCAACGAGCCCAATTCTCGTGGCGCGTACCCTTCTACCTCCACCGCACCACAGCAGCCCACACGACCAGCCCCTACAGCTTGATGCGGTAATCCTACTGATCCTACACCTAGAGCTAGAGATATCACTTGCTTTAAATGTCAAGGAAAGGGTCATTAGATGAAGGATTGTCCTAATAGTCGTGTCTTGATGATTAATCATTTGGGTGAGTATGAGTCTGAATCTGACAATGAGCATGATAATTTAGTTGCTAGCAATGATATGAATGAGCATGCCGATGATGATGATTTGGATTTTATTGAATATGAGCATGGTGATTCATTAATTGTTAGGAGGACTTTGTATGTTACTCAAGCTCCTTGTGATGATAATCAGCGTGATAATTTATTTCATACCAGATGTCTTGTTAAAGGGAAAGTGTGCAACATGATTATTGATGGTGGTAGTTGTTGTAATATTGCTAGTGTTGAATTAGTTAATAAACTACAACTCCCTACTTTTTTGCATCCTCGACCTTATAGACTTCATTGGATGAATGACTGTGGTGAACTCAAGGTGAATAAGCAGGTTAAAATTACTCTTAAGCTAGGAACCTATGAGGATCAAATTTTATGTGATGTTGTTCCTATGCAAGCTTGTCATATCTTGTTGGGTCGTCCTTGGCAATTTGATAGAAATGTTATTCATAATGGACGTACTAACCAGCATACCTTTGAGTTTCGTGGTAGGAAAGTGGTGTTGAAACCGATGACGCCGCTGTAAGTGGTTGAGGCTTATGATAAGAAAAGAGAGGCCGACCGTAAGGGTAAGTCCCCAGCCGACCCTTCCCCTGGCACACCACGGCCCGACCTCCCCCTCGCCTCCTCTCCTGCCATTAGCCCAAGCCACGGCCGAGTGCTCCTAGCCTCCAGCCGAGCCCACCTGGTAGATTACCTTCCCCCGGACGTCGCCCTCATGTCCCTTTGTCAGGCCTATACCCTGTTAGGTGACGACGATCGAGCTACACTCCCAGCTACTGTTCGGACCCTTTTAGATGAGTTCCTTGATGTATTCCCGGATGAGATACCCCCTGGCCTACCCCCTATTAGAGGCATTGAGCACCAGATAGACCTCATACCCGGTGCTACCCTACCCAACCGGCCTGCCTATAGGATGAACCCTACTGAGACCCAGGAAATCCAGAACCAAGTACAGGACCTTCTGGATAAAGGGTATGTTAGAGAGAGCCGTTCCCAGTGTGCTGTGCCTGTCTTACTTGTCCCCAAAAAGGACAATACTTGGCGTATGTGTGTTGATTGTAGGGCTATTAATAATATTACGATCAAGTACAGGCACCCAATTCCGAGGCTCGATGATATGTTGGATGAGCTCCATGGCGCCTCCACCTTCTCTAAGATAGATCTACGCAGTGGCTACCATCAAATCCGGATGAAGGAAGGAGACGAGTGGAAGACTGCATTCAAGACGAAGTTTGGTTTGTATGAGTGGCTTGTTATGCCTTTCGGTTTGACTAACGCCCCCTCTACTTTTATGCGTCTTATGAATCATGTCTTGAGATCATTTATTGGTAGATTTGTTGTAGTTTACTTTGATGATATTCTGATTTACAACAAATCTTTGGAAGCTCATGCCGAGCACCTCAGGGAAGTTTTATCCACTCTCAGAGCTGTACAGTTGTATGGGAATCTGAGAAGTGTGATTTTTGCACTGACAAAGTTGTGTTTCTTGGTTTTGTAGTGAGTGCTCATGGACTGCAAGTCGATCAGGAGAAGGTGAACGCCATCCGCGACTGGCCAACCCCGAAGAACTTAGGTGACGTGCGCAGTTTCCACGGCCTGGCTGGCTTCTACAGGCGGTTCGTTAGAGATTTTAGCACCATTGCAGCCCCGCTGACGGAAATCACTAAGAAGAATACTCCATTCCGGTGGGGTACAACTCAAGAAACTGCGTTCCAGACTCTCAAGGATCGTTTGACACACGCACCATTGCTGGTTCTGCTTGACTTCACTCGCCCCTTTGAAGTGGAGTGTGACGCCTCTGGAATTGGTATTGGAGGAGTCTTCATGCAGGAAGGTAAGCCTATTGCCTTCTTTTCTGAAAAGTTGAAAGGTGCGTGCTTGAATTATTCTACTTATGATAGGGAATTATATGCCTTGTTTCGAGTGCTGAAAACTTGGCAACACTACCTATGGCCTAGAGAATTTGTGCTTAAAACTGATCATGAGTCCTTAAAGCATTTTAGGAGTCAAGATAAGTTGGATAGGAGGCATGGTAGGTGGATGGAATTCATAGAAACATTTCCCTATGTGATTAAGTATAAGAAAGGAAAAGATAATGTAGTAGTTGATGCCCTTTCTAGGAGACATACACTGTTGACCACTTTGGATGCTCGAGTCCTTGGATTCATGTATATTAAGGAGTTGTATGATATGGATGCTGATTTTGGTGTGATTTATAAGCATTGTGTGGAAAAGGGTTCATTTGATAAGTTCTTCTTGTTTGATGGATTCTTGTTTCGAGTTGATAAAGTGTGCATTCCTGTTTGTTCTCTACGTTTATTACTTGTTGATGAGTCCCATAGGGGTGGATTGATGGGTCATTTTGGTAGAGATAAGACTTATAACATGTTGCATACTCATTTCTTTTGGCCCCACATGCTTAGGGATGTCGAGAATTTTATCAAACGCTATGTTGAATGCTTACAGGGTAAATCTAAAGTGAAACCGCATGGTCTTTATACTCCTTTACCTATTCCTTGCTATCCTTGGGTTGATATTAGTATGGATTTTATTGTTGGATTGCCTAGGAGTAAGAAGGGGAGAGATTCTATATTTGTGGTTGTTGATAGGTTCTCTAAGATGGCTCACTTTATTGCATGCCATAAAACTGACGATGCTAGGAATGTGGCTGATTTGTTCTTTAGAGAGATTGTTCGGTTGTATGGTGTCCCTCGAACTATTGTTAGTGATAGGGATGTTAAATTTCTGAGTTACTTTTGGAAGACCTTGTGGGGTAAACTTGGTACTAAATTATTGTTCTCTACTGCTAGTCACCCCCAAACTGATGGTCAAACTGAGGTAACTAACCGGACATTAGGTATTGTTCTTAGGACTATTATTAAATCTAATCTGACAAGTTGGGAGGATGCCTTACCACATGTTGAGTTTGCTTATAATAGGACTATTCATTATTCTACTAAGATGTCCCCTTTTGAGTGTGTGTATGGTTTGAATCCCCTAACCCCTTTGGATCTTAAGCCGTTGCCTTTACCGGAACGAGCAGACTTTGATGCTGATAGACAGGTTGAGTTCATGAAGGAGCTGCATGAGTGGACTAAGGCTCGTTTGGAAGCTACTGCGGAGAAGAGCGCAGCCCGAGCTAATCACGGACGGCGTCAAGTGTTGTTCGAGCCCGGCGACTTGGTGTGGCTACATCTGCGCAAGGAATGGTTCCCGGAGCAGAGGAAGTCGAAGCTGTCTCCCAGAGGTGATGGCCCGTTCAAGGTGCTGAAGAGAGTAGGCGACAATGCCTATGTGTTGGAGCTGCCCGAAGACTATGGAATGAGCCCGATATTCAATGTCGGGGACCTTACTCCTTATGCAGCCGCTGATGTTGATGACTCGAGGACGAGTCCTTTTCAAGAAGGGGAGAATGATGAGGAATCGACCCCACAATTAGTGCCAACCTTTGATGGACCGATCACTAGGTCAAGGGCGAAGGAACTGCGTCAAGAGCTGGAGACGTTTATGGCACATGCACTATCACATGACGAAGAGGACAAGTCCAAAGTCAAGGCGTTGACTTTAATGGTCAACGTTACCTATGTTTAATAGTCTTATTAATTTCTGCATTGGATATTTTTAGGATTATTATTTAATTGTGCTAAGCTTTCTATTTTCGGATATTTCGGAAATAATTGTAGCCTTTTGGGAAGCATAGGGCCGGCCACACCTTAGGGTATTAAAAGGCTCCCTTGTCTTCTTCCTTAGGCAGATTTCTCATATTTGTTAAACACAAAACAGAGCTTTGTTTGCTTTGAACTTTGCTCCCCGTGAGAGTCTCAATCGATTGTTACTTCTTGCTTAGTTGTTTTCGTCTTTGTCAAGTCCCTCTGGAGTTGGTGATTTCGTACATCATAAGCACCCTCTCCGTGCTCCAAGTTCGTTAGCGATTCTTGGTTGTGTGGCGTTGTATAGATCGGGTTGGTAGATCGTTCGACAAGGTTCCTTGCTTCCAACGCAAGAGGGTTTTCTCGTCGTTTCTATTGGTTCTTTCTTATCATCCATTCATTTGCCTCACTTCCGCCATATTCTAATTGTTCTTGTTTTTCATTGTTTTGAGATTCGTTGCCTAGATCCATCCCCGACGCGGCTAACCCCGTATCAAAGAGCCTCCTCCCGAGCCTATCATTAGGACTCGAGTCAACCTATCAAGTGGGCTCGAGTCAAGCCTTCAAGTGGGCCCGAGTCAAGCATTCAAGTGGGCTCAAGTCAAGCATTCTTGTTGGGTTTGAGTTAAGCATTCCAGTGGGCTCGAGTCAAGCATTCAAGGGAGCTCAAGAAGGGTTCCTTAAGCAATGAAATTCCTCCCAAGCCTCGGAGCCCTCAATCAAGCCTCCAAAGAGCTCATTTTCTTTATTGTGGCGCGTCCGAGTGCATGATTCATGTTTGTGTTTTCCATATGGGTTGATGACATTTTTAGACATATTTTAAGCTTGTTTTAACTGTTGTTTTCAGCTTGTAGCCTTGCAAGGCACCATTGAGCCTTAATGGGCCGGCCTAAGGATGGGCAAAAGTAGACCGGACCGTGACGGTCCGGTCCACGGTCCGGGAATTTTACATTTCCGGTCTTACGGACCGGTCGGACCGTAAAAATTAAAAAAAGGTTTAAAACATTTTGGGGGGTAATTTTTACGGTCCGGTCTGGTCCGTAATTTATACGGTCCGGACCGTAATAAAACAATTTAAATGCCAAAAAATATGAAATCCAGTCTTCCCTGATATGCCTCAAGCACGGATCTGGACTGGTCCAAGGTGGTTCCGCCGCCCAAGCCACCGGTGATCAAGCTTTGCGATATGCGAACCGAGAAAGGGCTTGGAAACCCTTCGAGTGGGAGAATGGAGGGACGATTTGAGAGGGATGATTGATGGATGTGGAGGATGGATAGGCTAATGAAATGGTTGGATAAACTCACCAACAATCTCACTAGATTGTGAGGACAAGATCCAAGATAAGCACACTTAGATCTCAACCACTAGATTTGGATAATCTCACCAAATAAGACGTTCAAGCTTGAGAGTTCTAGAGAGAGTTTTCTCTGGAAAAACTGAATCAAAGTATATGCTAAAACGTGCCAAAAACTGAAACAACAAAACCCTTAAGTAGTCTAAAAATGTCTAAACTGGCCCTCGGCAATGGAAAGACAAAACGACTCCGTTTAAGCTGAATTTTGGATATGTGGGCCTGGGCATCATCAGGAAGAAGCCCACTAAAACGCAGCCCAAACGCACGAGGAATCTGGGAGATCGCCTGGTTAGAATGTCATGACATTGCTGCTGTCGACGCCATGTTTGTCAAGATGGGGCTATTGCAGGTCCATCGGTCATTTCTTCACTTTGCTCGGCCAACCTGGGTCCCTTGGCACTCCTCGGGTCGACACCCTCTCGCGGCAAAGCAAGGTCACCGATGTCGCCGAGGCGTGGAGCATTTGGTCAAGAACTTCTTGAGCCAACACGCCTCTTTGAAGTCCTTGAAGAAAATGCCGAGCTTGGCTCCGAGTGATGCCCCCCGGGGCTGGGTCGTTGTCGCCGTGGCCTTCCTTCTCGCATGCTAGTGCCCGAGCGTCAGATCGGGTGATAGGCTTAGAAGGCATGGGCCATACTTTGGTCGGCGCTCTTGATGCAGATATGTCTCTCTCACTTGAAGGTAGTGGGGTGTTCATTACCGTCGTGTTTGGAGAAGAATCGTCGGGCGATGTCTCTTGCCCTAGTTCTGGTGCCGGCGGCGGCGAGTGCTCCTGAGGCGACTTGGTATTCACATAATTCCCAGTCCGGACCGTAACGGTCCGGTCCGGTCCACGTTCCATACTTTAAAATGTTTATGGTCCACCGGTCCGGACCGTACGTGTCTGGTCTGGACCGGATGCCCATCCTTAGGCCGACCAACCTTGTTTTTGGGATTTCCTTTGTATTTTCCCTTCCTTGCTTGCCTATAGGAGGCAACAACTCGTCATTTGTGAGAACAACGTTGATTGATAATGGAATTATAGTTATTGTGTTCTTGAGAAAGCTCTCTTTTTCTTGTTCATGACTCATATCGAGCAAACCGGTCTTGTTTCAAGGGTGAGTCATATCTCTTGAATCTCGATCTCTCAAAACATGAGTGGTGAGTCATATCCACAAGGGTGTTAGGTGTCTATCCCCATTAAATCCATCACCATCCATCTTCCTTTCACGAGCCCTATCTAAACAACTCATCTCGCTGAATTCCTTCACGGAACTCTCTGCGACATCTCCGTAAAATCACCATAACTATTGATTTCCAGATCATTTCATTCTCATATTTGGAGGAATTAAACTAGACTTCCAGATCTATGTCCTCGATTTGGAATCACCCAATTTGGAGGTCGGAGCCGAGAGAACGACCCCGTGGAAGTACGGCCGGAATTCTGGAATCTGGCTGTCGTGAGCCCTTGCGTTTGGAGACGACTAAGAGCAATTCCTTGCACCGAGTCATCCTTGATCCTAGCCTACATCACGTGGTATCAGAGCCAGGTTGGTAATGCTCGAAAATTTGGCTTTAAAGTTAAAGAAAATTCAGTTGGCAAGCCTAGAAGTCAAGCCCTAGGTTATGCGTCTTGTGTCTTTGTGTTGCACCTTTGAGTCTTGTTTTTGAGTCCGGTTCTTTGTCTTGTGTTTGAGTCGTCTCTTGTTGATTTTCCTGAGTTCATTGGCTGTGTTTTTGGGCGGAGAAATCAAGAGAGAGCCGAGCCTAAGAGAGAATCCAAGTGGTTAGTTAGTTCCTACATTTTAGGGATTTGTTGTTGGGGTTGTTGTGGACCGATTCTGTGGTTGTTGCAGCCCTTGAATTGCTCATTTTTTGTTGTTTATTTTTGGTCATGACATTCAAAAATTGCTGGAGTCTTGGTCGTGTCTCTTGGCTGCAAACTATCCTTGAATTTGCATGACACTTGCGCTAGAATTAAGCCTCAACGTCTAGGATACGGGAAAGGCTCGATTGCTATTAATTGGATTGTGTTGTTCAAATTGTAAAGCATACTTGCTGCCATTTAGACGTCTACTTTCAGTCATCAAAAAAAGAGAAGAAGTATTGCATTGAATCAAGGGAAAAGTGGTTGATTTCGGAAACACCCGGCCTAGTAACAAGAGGGAAGGCCATAGAAAAAGTGAATCAACACCTTGAAAAATTCAAAAAAAGAAAATTTCTGCATTTGGTTGTGTGATTTAATTCAGTTTGTGTACACAAGTTCTCCATTTGTAAAGCAATTGAGTTTAGTAGCTTCCTTGACGTTGCTTGCTTGATTGTTGTTCAAGTGTCTCAAGTTCTTGTGTTGTTTGTTGCTACTTCTTTTGTTCATTTCATTGAGTCTAGGGACCTTGAGCCTTGCCCAATTAGGAGTGTTTGCTTGCTGAAAAGTCTTGACATTAAAACAAGTTTAGAGCTCCTTGCTAGCTTAGGGTCCATTGAGTAGTCTAGTGTCTTTGAGGACTTCTTGCTTGGCTGCCTTTTGTTGTCTCTTTCATGTCAAGGACATGTCAAGACAAGAACTAAAGGAGATGTCTAGCATGGGTCACATTCCCCGAAATGACTTCTTTTAAAACAAGTCTTGGTTGCTTCTTGTAACGAAGAGGACGTCTAGTTGAGCTCTTGCAATGAGTCAATCCAAGTTGAAGTTGCTTCTTGTAAGGAAGAGGACGTCTAGCTGAGTCCTTGCAACGAGTATTTACAAGAGGAAGAGCCCTCCCAAGATGAAGAAGAGCTCAAGGGAGAATCAGGTCAGCCCTCCACTCTAATGGAAGAGGAGCTCAGTCCAAGGAGAAAGAAGGAGAAAGTTGAAGCACCACCCCTCCCTACTACAAGAGGCAATCATTTTCCATCATTGTGCGTAGCTCTCTCCTATCTTTGGCTACTCCATGGACGGACCTCACCCACAAGGTTCCTTCAAACTTGCTTTCCCTACTCCAAGAAGAGGTTGAAGCTAAGTATGTTGAGCAGCCCAAGAAATCAGTTTTCAACCAAGAGAAGAAGGATGTGCCAATGGAGACTAATACAAGGGAAGTATCACTTATCTCCACCTATTCAATTCCATCTCTTGAGTTTGAAAATGAGCATATAATTCCATGTAGGACACTACACATGAAGAAATCAGTCCTTGCAAGTAAAACTATATATTCTTGTGTGCATCAAAGTTCTCTAGCACAATACATGTCTTGTGGAATGCATCTTGTCTATAATATGATCATTATGTCCATGCATGTGTGTTATATCGATCCTTGTGTAACACCCCCAAATTTCCTCTTGAAAGCATTACTGCCAGTGACCTCGGATATAACATCCCGAAGTCACCCCAGGCTTTTCCAAACGATATAACCATCAACAAACAACAATTATGATACAAAATATCATAACCTTCGATTAAAACCATAGTCGCGGAATTTCAACACAATTCCAAACACGACCAAATACATCAGAAATACATAATCAGAATCATTACAGCGGAAGTCATAATGTTAAACACAAATAACACCGTGAAAGTCTTTACACAAAATCACCTTTTTAACACAGCGGAAGTCTTGTAAACAAAGCGACAAAATAACTTGTCAAAACACCGTTCATCTTCATAGTCGTTCTAGCCTTCACGGAACAACAACATACCTGATGTGCCGAACCGAACGGATGACACCAGCCAACCATGCAAGGGAATTATCGGTTGGTTAGTCTAATGAAAGACCATACAAGGGTACAAAGCAGAGTGGTTCTAATAGTCATATTAGGTTAGACTCATCGTTTCTCGAATAACAACCGATAACGATAGTCAACCATCATACTCCTACTGGAATATATCAAAAGGCATGATCAAGAGAAGATTCTGGAGACCGAGTCTCACAACAATCAATCCCAAAAGAAGACTCCAACGAAATGAGCCTTATAGGAAACATGACAAATGTTGGGGAACATAAATAATCACACAAGCGTTCAAAAACGACTTGATGTTTCGGCTCACGACCGACCTCACCGCCCAAGGCGAATCCAGATTGGAAAGAGAACTTTACTCCGATCAAAGTCAAGACGAGCTTTCCTAGCTGCACTACTCGCCCAAGGGTATATTAATTATGTGCGTCAACAGCACTTATCTTATTTAATTCCAAAAAACAAACCACATCACGTTATAAGCTTTTAAATATATGTTTCGCCGTGAGGGACATATATTGACGGGAATCCTTCCCAACGGTTGTGACACAGGCTAAGTGCACCACCTCTATACTCGGATAGAGGACGATCATGATCCTTGGTTTGGCTTGAGGGTTTCTGCCACCCCCTCCACCATAATTATCAAGAAGCGACTAGACCACAACGAGCCCAGTGTTCCTAACTACCAGTACTAACATAACAGGAAATGACTGGACCACAACGAGTCCAGTGTTCCTAACTACCAGTGCTAACATAACAGTTCAAGCACACAGTAAATTCACGTCAAAGCAAACACGGCCCACATCATAAACATATATCTGTACTAGCGTCGTTCTAGCAGATATACAACCTAGTATAATATCATATACTAATCACATATATAATAGCGTTGATTCTAGCAGAAATACAACCTATTAATATCATCTTTTAATCATTTTATCCTTTTAACAAAACTGTTCCCAACATAAACAAGAAATCATCCCAAATTAATTAACAACAAAACAATTGATAATTAATGGAAGTATGAAATGATGAGCAAGAGTGAACCGCCACTTGCCTTAGATCCGACGAGAGCTTTTAGCAAAGCTTAGAGACAACGGGCTCTTGGGTCTGAAACTGGGACAAATCTTGGATAATAAATCCCTAAGAAATGCCTCATAACGAGACCCTAAGTTAGATTCAATATCCACATAATTGAATCTAAAAGAATACGAAAAGAATCGAAGGATCCGAGCCTCGCCCAAAGCCCAACACCCAAGAACACACACTCGGACAAGGCTCGCCGCGGGTGTGGTGGGAGCTTGCCGCGGGTGCGGTGGCCTGACAGTGGAGAGCTCTCGCGACAGAAGTTCAGCAAACTCACCCTTAAATCGTTTCGTTCGACTTCGATTTGTCTATGGTTTGATCTCCAACCTTCTTAAACCTTCAAACAACACTCAAGAGCACCCTTATCACTCAAAAGGGAACTCTGAACACTCTCACACGAAGCTTCAAAAGCTCAGACAACAATGGTGAAAACAGAGAAAACAGAGGGAGAAGAAGATGAAGCTTGGACTTCGGATTTCGATCCCTTTTATAGCCCCAAATCGAGCCTCCTCAGGGGGAACAAGCAAGGGGACAAGCCGGGAACAAGGGAACAACAAGTGGAGCCACTTGCTTCTGCAGAGGGAAGACGATAACGTCGAAGAAAATATCCCACCGCGGGGTGCAGTGGCGTGGCCGCTGGGTGCGGTGGCGACTCTGCTGCCGCCTCCAAATCTGGCCTTCGCCGCGGGTGCGGCCATTTGACCGTGGGGTGCGGTCAAGGCCATTTTTCACCCGTTTTTTCCTTCTCAAACATGGGTTAATTATCTTAACTCCGGGTTAAATATATTCGTACACGAACGACAATTTAATTCCAAAAATACGTCAACTGTATTTTATTACTCAGAAAAAATATTACAGAGATCAAACATATTACCGAATGTCTGAATTTCTCTGAAATTAATCTGACTTGTAATATTGGAGTTGGAAAAAAATAAATTCCAAATTATCCTTATAAAATGAAGGATATTACATTACTTCCCCCTTAAAAGAAGTTTCGACCCCGAAACTTGGTCGGATACCACTTGGGAAAACATCTAAGTATAACCGCCTCAGTTTCCCAGATTCTCCAAGTAACCTCAACTTCCAATGCAAACACTTTTTCTCCTCGTAGTTGATCCAACATATCATCATTCCTTAACAACGGATATTTATTCTTGATCGTGACTTTATTCAACTCACAATAGTCGAAACGAAGTCGGGACGATTCATCTTTCTTTTTGACAAATCAAAACCGGGGCACCCCAAGGCGATGCACTCGGCCTTATGTAACCATTGTCAAGAAGATCCTCGAGTTGCTTCTTCAACTCTTGCATCTCAATCACGAGCCATCTGATACGGTACCTCGGAAATCGGCGCGGTACCAGGCTCGGAATCAATTATAAACTCCACGACACACTACGGTTAAACCGGGAATATCTTCTGAAAAGACATCCGAAAATTCACTAATCACAAGAATATCAAGAATTGATGGTTCATCTCTCATGGGCGGATCCAGGTGGCAAAGGTACCCGAAACAACCTTGTCGAAGTAGCTTAAACGCAACCATCACATTGATGAGCCTGCCGTTATCAGCGTCATTCCGACCCTTAAATTTGCATACACACTGGCCCCCAGATGACACCGTCACAGTTCTTGAATTAAATCGATGACCACCCCATGACGCGTCAACTAATCCATACTGAGAAATTATCGTATGGAGCCATGGCTAATCAAATTAAATCCGCCTCGAACTCCTTACCCTAAATGGTAATCGGAATTTCCAAAATGCGCTTGGTTCCAACTAAATGGTCACCATCTTGGACCAGTCCACTACATGGTTCACAGACGGCCCACTAGTGGCTCCGAGCCCAGGCCCAGCCATTACCAGTGTCCACTGTTGCCATGAGTCGCTGTCCATACATCTCAACTCATCCTTGGTAGCTCCACCTAATTAATAGGCAGCCATCTCCAAGAGATTGTTGGTGAGCCTTGAACATGAGACCTCACCCCATACCAAGCAACGAAACACTAACTTGGTATCAAACCAAAAGTTCATATATAAGAAGAGTTTCAACAAAAGGTTCACAACCTCGTTGCACACACAACTTAACGTACTACACAACTATCCAAAACGAAAGACTGGGTAACACTCCAAATCAACAACATACCAACAAAAGGTATAAACACTTTAAGCATTTGGAGCGTCGTGTCCATCCGCCTCATGCATCTCGTAAAGACATTGACCTTGACTTCCAGAAGCTACTGGGGCTTTCCCCCTGTTCTGTGCAGCTGTCTGCATCGAAGGACTAGGAGTCTCTGCTGGTTTAAACCTAGGTCGGTTGTTCTGATTAACATACCCTTGCCGTGATTCTGCTCCTTCCTGCTTTCCCTGCCAATAGAACCTCTGCAAATGTCCTTCTCTTCCACAACCAAAACACGTCTTCCTTTCATGCAGACACGTAAAGCTTTTGTGCCCAGTTTTACCACAATTGTGACATTGGATCGGACTCTTGCCCTGGCTCGATTGTTGTGCTGACCCTTCTTGAGTCATATCCGTCTTTGCCTTACTAGACTTGGCAAAGTTGGACGGTGGCGCATGACGTTTGAATCCACTCCCTTGATTCTGCATTGTCCTTTGTTGATTACGTTTCTCGATTGACTCCTCCAGAGTCACCTCCAACTTATAGGCTGCATCCACGTACTGCTCCATAGTAGAGCATCCGTGACGCACCCTCATTGGCTTAATATCTGGACTCATCCACTCATGGAAGTGCCAAATCTTTTGTTCTTCACTGGAGATCTCTGATCCCGCATATTGCAACAGGCGATTGAACTTGGTTGCCAACTCGGCCACCTTCAATCCATCATTCTTTGGGTATAGAAATTCTTTGCGCTTCTCTTCCCTCATCGCCCGAGAGAAGAATCGATCAATCATCTTGGTTTTGAATATTGCCCAATTCAAATCAGGGCTATTAGCAAGACCAGTGTTCTCCCACCAATCACTCGCATCTTCCTTTATTTGAAGGGAAGCTATATGCACTTTCTCCGCTTCTGTGCACTCAACATTACGAAATAACCGTTCCGTATGTGA
The DNA here is from genome assembly GCA_027886185.1 of Rheum nobile. Classification (NCBI taxonomy): domain Eukaryota; kingdom Viridiplantae; phylum Streptophyta; class Magnoliopsida; order Caryophyllales; family Polygonaceae; genus Rheum; species Rheum nobile. Next base: position 15,685,637 of record WOAB01000056.1, read on the forward strand.
GAACCAGTGAGCCACCCTGACCGGCTCTCCTTTCCCGTTGTAGCTGTCAGGTCTCATAGAGTTAATGGCCTTTAGTGCTCGGCCATAATCACCTCTATTCCTGACTGCCTCTTCTTGGTGTACATGGACATTTGGCTCCTCAAATCTGGGAACCACTGGAGGAATTGGCACCGCTTGTGCCTGTGGTGCGGCAGGTTGCATAATATCGGCGAGTGCTTGCACCACAATTCCCCGAATTGCCGCAACAGCTGCTGCATCAAAAACCATTTGAGCGTTGGCCTCAGCTTGGCCATTGCCTCCCGGATTATTGTGAGAAACAGACTCGTGTTCCTCCACAGGGTCTGGAACATTCCTTATGATCGGTCTGGGGTCATTGCTTGGCCCAACACCAGCACGGATAGTGTTCCTTGTGTTCACCATCTTTTTATCGATCAAATTCCAAGGATTTTACACATTAATATCTTCCAAAGTACTTAACGTAATGAAATCAACTTAGAAGAGATCAAACTAGGTAAATTTCATTAGATGAACTTCAAACCGAGTTACTAGGTTCTACAACCTCAAATCATAACGAGGGAACTGGGAATTCATGCCTCACTGGAGATGATAGAATCATCTCGGAACCTTCCGAGTCCTTTCAAAATAATAGACAAACACCTATGTCTTAAAACAATAAGAAGAAATCAGTCTTTCTAGATATGGAAGTCTGTTTCCATATCGGACTAAAGGAGAAGGCACGACTATGAACGGTTTTTCTTTTGGAAATCCAGAGCCTTCGAAAACTTTTTCGATTCAAAACGAGTAAATGGTTTATGAAATCCCAAACCCGTTTTAAAAACTTTCGGCTCTGATACCAATTATGTAACATCCCCAAATTTCCTCTTGAAAGCATTACTGCCAGTGAGCTCGGATATAACATCCCGAAGTCACCCCAGGCTTTTCCAAACGATAAAACCATCAACAAACAACAATTATGATACAAAATATCATAACCTTTGATTAAAACCATAGTCGCGGAATTTCAACACAATTCCAAACACGACCAAATACATCAGAAATACATAATCAGAATCATTACAACGGAAGTATTAATGTTAAACACAAATAACACAGCGGAAGTCTTTACACAAAATCACCTTTTTAACACAGCGGAAGACTTGTAAACAAAGCGACAAAATAACTTGTCAAAACACCGTTCATCTTCATAGTCGTTCTAGCCTTCAGGGAACAGCAACATACCTGATGTGTCGAATCGAACGGATGACACCAGCCAACCATGCAATGGAATTATCGGTTGGTTAGTCTAATGAAAGACCATGCAAGGGTACAAAGCAGAGTGGTTCGAATAGTCGTATTAGGTTAGACTCATCGTTTCTCGAATAACAACCGATAACGATAGTCAACCATCATACTCCTACTGGAATATATCAAAAGGCATGATCAAGAGAAGATTCTGGAGACCGAGTCTCACAGCAATCAATCCCAAAAGAAGACTCCAACAAAATGAGCCTTATAGGAAACATGACAAATGTTGGGGAACATAAATAATCACACAAGCGTTCAAAAACGACTTGATGTTTCGGCTCACAACCGACCTCACCGCCCAAGGCGAATCCAGATTGGAAAGAGAACTTTACTCTGATAAAAGTCAAGATGAGCTTTCCTAGCTGCACTATTGCCTAGCTGCACTACTCGCCCAAGGGTATATTAATTATGTGCGTCAACAACACTTATCTTATTTAATTCCAAAAATCAAACCACATCACATTATAAGCTTTTAAATATATGTTTCGCCGTGAGGGACATATGATGACGGGAATCCTTCCCAACGGTTGTGACACTGGCTAAGTGCACCACCTCTATACTCGGATAGAGGACGATCATGATCCTTGGTTTGGCTTGAGGGTTTCTGCCACCCCCTCCACCATAATTATCAAGAAACGACTGGACCACAACGAGCCCAGTGTTCCTAACTACCAGTACTAACATAACAGGAAACGACTGGACCACAACGAGTCCAGTGTTCCTAACTACCAGTGCTAACATAACAGTTCAAGCACACAGTAAATTCACGTCAAAGCAAACACGGCCCACATCATAAACATATATCTGTACTAGCGTCGTTCTAGCAGATATACAACCTAGTATAATATCATATACTAATCACATATATAATAGCGTTGATTCTAGCAGAAATACAACCTATTAATATCATCTTTTAATCATTTTATCCTTTTAACAAAACTGTTCCCAACATAAACAAGAAATCATCCCAAATTAATTAACAACAAAACAATTGATAATTAATGGAAGTATGGAATGATGAGCAAGAGCGAACCGCCACTTGTCTTAGATCCGACGAGAGCTTTTAGCAAAGCTTAGAGACAACGGGCTCCTGGGTCTGAAACTGGGACATATCTTGGATAATAAATCCCTAAGAAACGCCCCATAATGAGACCCTAAGTTAGATTCAATATCCACATAATTGAATCTAAAAGAATACGAAAAGAATCGAAGGATCCGAGCCTCGCCCAAAGCCCAAAGCCCAACACCCAAGAACACACACTCGGACAAGGCTCGCCGCGGGTGCGGTGGGAGCTTGCCGCGGGTGCGATGGACTGACAGTGGCGAGCTCTCGCGACAGAAGTTCAGCAAACTCACCCTTAAATCGATTCGTTCGACTTTGATTTGTCTATGGTTTGATCTCCAACCTTCTTAAACCTTCAAAAAACACTCAAGAGCACCCTTATCACTCAAAAGGGAACTCCGAACACTCTCACACGAAGCTTCAAAAGCTCAGACAACAATGGTGAAAACAGAGAAAACAGAGGGAGAAGAAGATGAAGCTTGGACTTCGGATTTTGATCCCTTTTATAGCCCCAAATCGAGCCTCCTCAGGGGGAACAAGCAAGGGGACAAGCCGGGAACAAGGGAACAACAAGTGGAGCCACTTGCTTCTGCAGAGGGAAGACGATAACGTCGAAGAAAATATCCCACCGCGGGGTGCGGTGGCGTGGCCGCTGGGTGCGGTGGCGACTCTGCTGCCACCTCCAAATCTGGCCTTCGCCGCGGGTGCGGCCACTTGACCGCGGGGTGCGGTCAAGGCCATTTTTCACCCGTTTTGTCCTTCTCAAACATGGGTTAATTATCTTAACTCCGGGTTAAATATATTCAAACACGAACGACAATTTAATCCCGAAAATACGTCAACTGTATTTTATATTACTCAGAAAAAATATTACAGAGATCAAACATATTACCGAATGTCTGAATTTCTCTGAAATTAATCCGACTTGTAATATTGGAGTTGGAAAAAAATAAATTCCAAATTATCCTTATAAAATGAGGGATATTACACCTTGCGTCACTAAGCATGTACATAGAACTAGGAAGAAGAGTGGAATAGTGTGTGCATGCATGCTTGGATATCATGTAGTCATTGGAAGATTTGTGCTTACATTCTTAAAATTGTGTGGACCAGTTAGAGGGCCTCATTTTGCCATTGCTGTTATGAATAGGTCCTCTAAGAAAGTTGAATTCAATGCATGCCCCTAACTTAATAATGCATCTTATGTTACTAACCATTTTGTTGTGGAGTTGCATGGAGTTTCTACTCCTTTGGATTCAGGTCAAGAAGAGAAGTATGTGAGCTACTCAAAGTTGAAATCCGGAGAAATGCCTTTTGAGCCCGGAGATCAAGATATCTCACGTGTGGCTGAATTGGTTCATTCCTTGATGAAGGAAGATGAAGACCTTGACGATCTGGATTCGAGGTCGAATCTCTTTCAAGAGAGGGAGGATGATGTGATTACGCCCCATCAAGAGCTTCAAGAGAGCCCGGACTTCCGAGATGGCTCAAGTGTTGAAGATGGAGCTCAAGAGCATCAAGAAGAGCCTCCTCCCGAGCCTATCACTAGGACTCGAGTCAACCTATCAAGTGGGCTCGAGTCAAGCCTTCAAGTGGGCCCGAGTCAAGCATTCAAGTGGGCTCGAGTCAAGCATTCTTGTTGGGTTCGAGTTAAGCATTCAAGTGGGCTCGAGTCAAGCATTCAAGGGAGCTCAAGAAGGGTTCCTTAAGCAATGAAAGTCCAGAAAGTCCTCCCAAGCCTCGGAGCCCTCAATCAAGCCTCCAAAGAGCTCATTTTCCTTATTGTGGCGCGTCCGAGTGCATGATTCATGTTTGTGTTTTCCATATGGGTTGATGACATTTTTAGACATATTTTAAGCTTGTTTTAACTGTTGTTTTCAGCTTGTAGCCTTGCAAGGCACCATTGGGCCTTAATGGGCCGGCCTAAGGATGGGCAAAAGTAGACCGGACCGTCACGGTCCGGTCCACGGTCCGGGAATTTTACATTTCCGGTCTTACAGACCAGTCGGACCGTAAAAATTAAAAAAAGGTTTAAAACATTTTTGGGGGTAAATTTTACGGTCCGGTCCGGACCGTAATAAAACAATTTAAATGCCGAAAAATATGAAATTCAGTCTTTCCGGTCCGGACCGTGGACCGGACCGTAAAGGACCGGACCGTGGTCCATACTTTAAAATGTTTATGGTCCGCCGGTCCGGACCGGACCGTACGTGTCCGGTCCGAACCGGATGCCCATCCTTAGGCCGGCCAATCTTGTTTTTGGGCTTTCTTTTGTATTTTCCCTTCCTTGCTTGCCTTTAGGAGGCATCAACTCGTAATTTGTGTGAACAACTTTGATTGATAATGGAATTGTAGTTATTGTGTTCTTGAGAAAGCTCTCTTTTTCTTGTTCGTGAGTCATATCGAGCAAACCGGTCTTGTTTCAAGGGTGAGTCATATCTCTTGAATCTCGATCTCTCAAAACTTGAGTGGTGAGTCATATCCACAAGGGTGTTAGTTGTCTATCCCCATTAAATCCATCACCATCCATCTTCCTTTCACTAACCCTATCCAAACAATTCATCTCGCTGAATTCCTTCACGGAACTCTCTGCGACGTCTCAGTAAAATCACCATAACTATTGATTTCCAGATCAGTTCATTCTCACATTTGGAGGGCTTAAACTAGACTTCTAGATCTATGTCCTCGATTTGGAATCACCCAATTTGGAGGTCGAAGCCGAGAGAACAACTCCGTGGAAGTCCGGTTGGAATTCTGGAATCTGGTTGTCGTGAGCCCTTGCGTTTGGAGACGACTAAGAGCAATTCCTTGCACCGAGTCATCCTTGATCCTAGCCTACATCACGTGGTATCAGAGCCAGGTTGGTAATGCTCGAAAATTTGGCTTTAAAGTTAAAGAAAATTCAGTTGGCAAGCCTAGAAGTCAAGACCTAGGTTCTGCGTCTTATGTCTTTGTGTTGCACCTTTGAGTCTTGTTTTTGAGTCCGGTTCTTTGTCTTGTGTTTGAGTCGTCTCTTGTTGATTTTCCTGAGTTCATTGGCTGTGTTTTTGGGTGGAGAAACCAAGAGAGAGCCGAGCCTAAGAGAGAATCCAAGTGGTTAGTTAGTTTCTACATTTTAGGGATTTGTTGTTGGGGTTGTTGTGGACCGATTATGTGGTTGTTGTAGCCCTTGAATTGCTCATTTTTTGTTGTTTATTTTTTGTCATGACATTCAAAAATTGCTGGAGTCTTGGTCGTGTCTCTTGGCTGCAAACTATCCTTGAATTTGCATGACACTTGCGCTAGAATTAAGCCTCAACGTCTAGGATGCGGGAAAGGCTCGATTGCTATTAATTGGATTGTGTTGTTCAAATTGTAAAGCATTTTTGCTGCCATTTAGACGTCTACTTTCAGTCATAAAAAAAAAGAGAAGAAGTATTGCATTGAATCAAGGGAAAAGTGGTTGATTTTGGAAACACCCGGCCTAGTAACAAGAGGGAAGGCCATAGAAAAAGTGAATCAACACCTTGAAAAGTTCAAAAAAAGAAAATTTCTGCATTTGGTTGTGTGATTTAATTCAGTTTGTGTACACAAGTTCTCCATTTGTAAAGCAATTGAGCTTAGTAGCTTCCTTGACGTTGCTTGCTTGATTGTTGTTCAAGTGTCTCAAGTTCTTGTGTTGTTTGTTGCTACTTCTTTTGTTCATTTCATTGAGTCTAGGGACCTTGAGCCTTTCCCAATTAGGAGTGTTTGCTTGCTGAAAAGTCTTGGCATTAAAACAAGTTTAGAGCTCCTTGCTAGCTTAGGGTCCATTGAGTAGTCTAGTGTCTTTGAGGACTTCTTGCGTGGCTGCCTTTTGTTGTCTCTTTCATGTCTAGGACAGGTCAAGACAAGAACTATAGGAGATGTCTAGCATGGGTCACATTCCCCGAAAGGACTTCTTTTACTTCCGGGCCCATGGAGCTTCATATAGGGAAGCTCGCTATCTTGCTCAACAAGAAGCTAACCCATACATGAGGTACGAGCCTAGTCCTTATTGATGCAACTCTTAATATTATTCAGCTAACCAATATGTGCAGCCTAAAGGAGCCTATGGTTCACCTAATTCGCATGTTAGCACACCCCAAAGAAGAGAGAGAGAGAGAGAGAGAGAGAGAGAGAGAGAGAGAGAGAGAGAGAGAGAGAGAGAGAGAGAGAGAGAGAGAGAGAGAGAGAGAGAGAGAGAGAGAGAGAGAGACTCAACCGCCTCGGGTTAGGACACATGACATCATGTGTGTCAAGTGTGAAGGGAGAGGACACTTGGCTGAAATCTGTCTCAACCAATACTACACCTACAAGGATGTACAACCCCTTGTGAGTGAAGTCTTGGTTGCTTCTTATAACAAAGAGCACGTCCAGCTGAGCTCTTGCAATGAGTCAATCCAAGTTGAAGTTGCTTCTTGTAAGGAAGAGGACGTTCAACTGAGTCCTTGCAACGAGTCTTTACAAGAGGAAGAGCCCTCCCAAGATGAAGAAGAGCTCAAGGGAGAATCAGGTTAGCCCTCCACTCTAAATGGAAGAGGAGCTCAGTCCAAGGAGAAAGAAGGAGAAAGTTGAAGCACCACCCCTCCCTACTACAAGATGCCATTGATAAGCACTACTTTATAGGGTTTAACTAAGAGTTATTAGAGGGTTTTATAGGTGCCATTCGGGTAGATTTAGACACATTCTTGTGCATGGCGTTTGGGGGCGAAGTCTGGTATTTTTGGAGGTGTTTGAGCTATTTTGGATATCATAGGAGACACTGAGGAAGGAAGCCAGCAAAAGAAGACGCCAAGGAAGTGAAGACGAGAGGTTAGGAGGCGAAGCCAAGGAGTGAAGGCCGAGCATTAACCGCGACCGCGGGCAAGGGTGCCGCGATCGCGGTTCCTCGGGCAAGTCGAGAGTTTTCCGCATGCGCAGAGGAATGTGAAGAGCGCGGAGCCACAAGAGGCCGCGATCGCGGTAAATGGGCCGCGATCGCGTGTTGTCGACGCTGGAAGTTCTGACTTTTCCCGAGTCTATCTTTTCTAATTTCTTTTCTTATTTTTCCTTTTTATTTCGTTTCTTTTCTTATTGGGCTAGGTCATTTGTTAGAGGTCATATATATACTCTTTTTAGCATTAGGTTTAAGGGAGAGTTTCCAAGTTCTAGTTTTGCAATTTCAGTTCATCGTTGCCACTTTTCATACCTTTGGAGTTCATCATGTTTATGAGGAGCTAAGCCTCTTTTGCTTAGTCCGGTAATGGAAGCATAAGTTTATTCATCTGGTTGTGAGGTTTTGTTTCTATCTATCTTATCCTATTGAGTTATATCTTTTCTCTTGAGCAAATTCTTATTTAGATGTTTGTTGGTTTATCTAGATTGATCACCTAGGTTTATTGCTTTCATTCATATTGCTAATACTAGGGAACTGTTGGGCTAACGCTCTAGTTCGAGTAGCGAGCATAGATTCTTATCTGCCACTGTAGAATTTATCTATGTAGGGAATTGATTACATGTTGAATGCTTCTGGTTGAGGTGTTATGTGTATCCTGGTTAATTCTTATGTTCATTGCTGCCTTTGGGCTGAATCACTAGTGGTGCTAGGGTTATTCTTTGGTAAGGGTTCTTAGGGATGGTTTCCCTATTAATCTACACAAGATCAGGACAGGAATAACCGAATAGGAAGATAGGGCATAATCAAGGAACAACCTTTGAATGACTTATGTGGATATTACTTGGCTAAGTGTTTTCTCTCTTTGATATTTTCATCATATACTTTGCTGTGTTTGACTTAATTGTGACCAACCAACCTACAACTCCCCCTTCTTATTACTATTGCATGCGAACAACACATAGATTAATCACTTCCTCTCTGTGGATTCGACCACTGCTTACCCTAACTACTTGTTTAGATTTTGCTAGGATTTTATTTGATTGATTAGGTGATACGACTTAAGCCTGCTATCAAATTGGCGCCGTTGCCGGGGAGGCAAGCGTTGATTTTTCTGTGTGTTTGTCTGTGTGTTGTGTTCCTTTGGTGTGGACCTATCTTATGGTCCACACCCGTGCTACTAATTCCCCTCTACTTGGTTTTAATTCAGAGATTGAGAGAACCCTTTTCCCAGGGTCACAGAATAAATCGTGCTTTGGTTTTTGATAATCCTGCGTTCGAGATGGCTGACGCAGAGCAGACGTTGAGACAGTTGACCGCCCCTAACATGCAGCAGCAACCGCTGGCTGTGCAGTTTCCTGAGTTGGGCGAGGGCGTAAATTTCGAGCTGAAGTCTGGGTTGATCCACCTACTCCCCCACTTCCATGGGATGAGTGGTGAAGACCCCAACAAGCATCTTGCTGAGTTCCATTCGGTGTGTAGCAGTATGAAGCCGAAGAACGTGACGGAGGACCAGATCAAGCTGAGGGCCTTTCCTTTTTCACTGAAGGATGCGGCCAATGACTGGTTCTACTATCTCACTCCAGGGAGCATTGACACTTGGGTCAAGATGAAGAAAGCCTTCCTGGAGAAGTACTTCTCAGCTACCAAACTGAACAGTCTGAAGCGAACTATCAGCAACATCGAGCAGCAGTCTGGTGAATCGCTCTATGAGTATTATGAGCGGTTCAAGAAGATGATATCCAGTTGCCCCTTCCACGGCTATTCTGAGCAGGACCTCGTACTTTATTTGTACGGTGGTCTTCTTGATGAAGAGAGAAGGATGGTGAACGCTGCTTGTGGGGGGAACATCCTCAACAAGACTCCTGCTGCAGCTTTTGAGATTTTTTTTGAGCTTTCTGAAGGGTCCAGGCAATTCAGTAAAAGGGCGGGCATCCAATCTGTGAGAGCTGCAGAATCTCAGCCCAATTCTACTCTTCTTGCTGAAATGGCTGAGATGAAGGAGATGATGAGGAGATGTATGATGAGAGGTGGCTTGCAGCAAGTCAAATCATGTGGGTTATGCTATGAAACGACGCATCCAACTGATGTATGCCCCACCCTACAAGAACCAACTGCTGAGGTGAACGTCATTGGCGGATATGGCCCTCAAAGGCCAAAATATGACCCGTACTCCAACACCTACAATCCAGGGTGGAAAGATTACCCAAATCTGAGATACGAGAACCAGCAGAACACTCATCAAGGGCATGAGACCCAGGATTTTCAGCAGTATCCCCAGCGGTAGTTTTAATGAGACCAAGCAGATCAAACACCACAAGAACAGGGAGTTGCCCGCATCACCAATCTTGAGGACCAGGTCAACACACTGGCGCAGCATATGAATACTTTGGCGCAGACCGTGGGAACCATGCATCAAAACATGGTTCAGTTTCAACACGAGACCAAGTCCAGCATACAGAACCTAGAGAAGCAGGTGGGGCAGATCTCCCAGACAGTTAGCAAGCTTGAAGCTAGAGTGTCACGAGCACTCCCATCGCAAACTGAGATAAATCCTAGGCAAAACGTCTACTCCATGACGTCAAGGCCCAGATGGGAGCTTGAAGAAGAAAAGATGGGAGCCAAGAAGTACGAGAACGAACCGTGACCGTGGGCAATTTGCCGCGATCGCGGGTCTGTTGAGCAAGAGAATGGGCAAGATGCGCCGATTAAGCGCAATCGCGGGTAGGATAGCCGCGACCGCGAGGCCCCAGTGCAAGAACCACGATTGCAGGGTGAAAACCGCGATCAAACTTCGGAAAACGGGCCGTCTCCACTTACATTTATGACGCGGTATGTCTACCCGGAGGGATATTTTGACATCCCAGTGCCATTCCCTGCTGTGATAGAAGATGACGAACCCATTGAGGGGCTGAAGGGAATGTTCGAGACATTCATGAACTACAAGGTGACCCCCCAATTGAGCAAAGCGATGCCTCGCTTTGCAAAGTTCCTGAGGGAGCTATGCAAGCTCAAGAAGGAGAAAAAGGAGCGGTCGAAGAAAAAGGTGAAAGTCAAGAAGGATGTCTCGGCTGTGATGCAAAAGAAGATCCCAAAAAAGTGTGAAGATCCCGGGATGTTTAGTGTACCCTGCAAGATTGGGGAAACCGAGTTCAATGAGACATTGCTGGATTTGGGAGCCTCAATCAATGTCCTACCACTGTCCGTCTATAACACCCTCAATGTCGGACCACTAGAAAGCACGGAGTTTGTCATCCAACTGGCTGATAACTCCGTCATCATTCCAGAGGGCGTTGTGAAGGACATTTTGGTGAGCGTCGACACCCTCGTCTTCCCTGCGGACTTCTTCGTCATGAACACAGGGAAACGAGGAGGACGAGTAATGCTAGGGAGGCCTTTCATGAAGACCTCCAACACAAAGATCGATGTGGGCACATGTACGGTAAGCATGGAGTTTGACCGGAGGAAGGTAGAGCACAAGCTAGAGACCATTCATGAGCATCCCCCAGACTCAAGAGTGAAGAGCGCGGTTGCAGGAGGCAATCCAGATTGAGAAGGATGAAGCGGTATGTCATGCCATGACAATAACTAAGGCGCTGTCCGGGAGCCAACCCGATGTATGTATCTTTTCCTTTGTCTTTCTTTCTTCGTTTTGCATTATTTTTTGGTGTGTTTTTGCTTTGTTTTTGTTCCTGACTAACCTGCAGGGAAGAGACCCATGCTCATTGAAGAAGGTGTTTCCATACCAATGTAAGTCTCTCATGTCCCTACACTAGTCACCCCCGAAAAAACCTTAAACGGGGGGCAAAAAAAATATTAAAATAAAAAATAAAATAAAATTGTTGTTGTACGAGTACGAGCTGTCCCGCAGTACCATGGAGAGGGGTGCGCATGTTGCCAACGGCGGAAGTTTTCACTACACAAATTTTTGGCAACGATGGCGGCCCCACAGTCGACAGCTACAAAGGAAGACCACTCATGGCCCACACCCCGTTCATATCTGGGCCCATTTTTGGTGGTATTTGAAGGCCGTGCAACCCCGTTATCACTGTTCAATCACTACTCACCAAGTGGTACCTTATGGTTGCACGGTAGAAGATGATGCTGGAATTGATGAGGCACCCGCCCAACACTAGAGACCTGGGCATTTATTGAGAAGACCGCCAGCACAATGGAAGTGTCCAAGCCAACTCAGCAACATTTGTGAGCTTATCCCTTCTTTTTCCTGTGCTTTATTCGTTTGTCTTTCATTACATTGAGGACAATGCAATGTTTAAGCATGGGGGAGGGTTTTATATTTCCTATGTCGCTGAGGAGAAAAAGAAAAAGAGCCAAAAATTGAAAAAATGCTAAAATTGAAATCCTGGAATAGGTCGAAAACCCGAAAGGGCGGCCTAGGTAATAAGCAGGTGGCTTGGACCAGCATTAGGCTGGGGTAAAAAAATGGTCTAGAGTGATATGAGTTATATTGTGAGCACATCTATGGAAAAAAAATGAGTGGCTTGGTGAAAACCCGAAAGGGCGCCTTGGCAAAATGAGTGAAAAGAAGAAGAGTGAATTTTAGGAATCCTCATTTTGGCGTGGCGACATAAGAAGAGGTGATATAAGGAGGATTCGGATAGGTCACTCTGGGAGGCATAAGGAGTCATAGATGGAGGCTAGGATTAGAGGTTACTCACACCATTGGATGTCTGGGTTAAGCTTAAGGGAAGTACTTTGCTTGCCCCTTAAGCTTGTTGAGTTATGGATGTGTCGTGAATGAGATTGGTGCCAGGAGCTTGGCATGGGTTAGGTGACTCTTAGTTGGAGGACATGCTTCCTGAGATCTTGGGTGTTGCATTGGAGAGTAGACTCTTTATTAGTTTACTCGAGGACGAGCAAAGGTCTAAGCATGGAGGAGTTTGATAAGCACTACTTTATAGGGTTTAACTAAGAGTTATTAGAGGGTTTTATTGGTGCCATTCGGGTAGATTTAGACACATTCTTGTGCATGGCGTTTGGGGGCGAAGTCTGGTGTTTTTGGAGGTGTTTGAGCTATTTTGGATATCATAGGAGACACTGAGGAAGGAAGCCACCAAAAGAAGACGCCAAGGAAGTGAAGACGAGAGGTTAGGAGGCGAAGCCAATGAGTGAAGGCCGAGCATTAACCGCGACCGTGGGCAAGGGTGTCGCGATCGCGGTTCCTCGGGCAAGTCAAGAGTTTTCCGCAGGCGCGGAGGAATGTGAAGAGCGCGGAGCCACAAGAGGCCGCGATCGCGGGTCGTCGACGCTGGAAGTTCTGACTTTTCCCGAGTCTATCTTTTCTAATTTCTTTTCTTATTTTTCCATTTTATTTCGTTTTTTTTCTTATTGGGCTAGGTCATTTGTTAGAGGCCCTATATATACTCTCTTTAGCATTAGGTTTAAGGGAGAGTTTCCAAGTTCTAGTTTTGCAATTTCAATTCATCGTTGCCACTTTTCATACCTTTGGAGTTCATCATGTTTATGAAGAGCTAAGCCTCTTTTGCTTAGTCCGGTAATGGAAGCATAAGTTTATTCATCTGGTTGTGAGGTTTTGTTCCTATCTATCTTATCCTATTGAGTTATATCTTTTCTCTTGAGCAAATTCTTACTTGGATGTTTGTTGGTTTATCTAGATTGATCACCTAGGTTTATTGCTTTCATTCATATTGCTAATACTAGGGAACTGTTGGGCTAACGCTCTAGTTCGAGTAGCGAGCATAGATTCGTATCTGCCATTGTGGAATTTATCTATGTAGGGAATTGATTACATGTTGAATGCTTCTGGTTGAGGTGTTATGTGTATCCTGGTTAATTCTTATGTTCATTGCTGCCTTTGGGTTGAATCACTAGTGGTGCTAGGGTTATTCATTGGTAAGGGTTCTTAGGGATGGTTTTCCTATTAATCTACACAAGATCAGGACAGGAATAACCGAATAGGAAGATAGGGCATAATCAAGGAACAACCTTTGAATGACTTATGTGGATATTACTTGGCCAAGTGTTTTCTCTTATTGATATTTTCATCATATACTTTGCTGTGTTTGACTTAATTGTGACCAACCAACCTACAACTCCCCCTTCTTGTTACTATTGCATGCGAACAACACATAGATTAATCCCTTCCTCTCTGTGGATTCGACCCCTGCTTACCCTAACTACTTGTTTAGGTTTTGCTAGGATTTTATTTGATTGATTAGGTGATACGACTTAAGCCTGTTATCAGCCATCGTTTGCCCATCATTGTGCGTAGCTCCCTCCAATCTTTGGCTACTCCATGGACGGACCTGACCCACAAGGTTCCTTCAAGCTTGCCTTCCCTACTCCAAGAAGAGGTTGAAGCTAAGGATGTTGAGCAGCACAAGAAATCAGTTTTCAACCAAGAGAAGAAGGATGTGTCAATGGAGACTAATACAAGGGAAGTATCACTTATCTCCACCTATTCAATTCCATCTCTTGAGTTTTAAAATGAGCATATAATTCCATGTAGGACACTACACATGAAGAAATCAGTCCTTGCAAGTAAAACTAGATATTCTTGTGTGCATCAAAATTCTCTAGCACAATACATGTCTTGTGGAATGCATCTTGTCTATAATATGATCATTATGTCCATGCATGTGTGTTATATCGATCCTTGCATCACTAAGCATGTACATAGAACTAGGAAGAAGAGTGGAATAGTGTGTGCCTGCATGCTTGGATATCATGTAGTCATTGCAAGATTTGTGCTTACATTCTTAAAATTGCGTGGACGAGTTAGAGGGCCTCATTTTGCCATTGTTGTTATGAATAGGTCCTCTAAGAAAGCTGAATTCAATGCATGCCCCTAACTTAATAATACATCTTATGTTACTAACCCTTTTATTGACCAAGTTGTGGAGTTGCATGGAGTTTCTAGTCCTTTGGATTCAGGTCAAGAAGAGAAGTATGTGAGCTACTCAAAGCTAAAATCCGAAGAAATGTCTTTTGAGCCCAGAGATCAAGATGTCTCACGTGTGGCTGAATTGGTTCATTCCTTGATGAAGGAAGATGAAGACCTTGACGGGCTGGATTCGAGGTCGAATCCCTTTCAAGAGAGGGAGGATGATGTGATTACGCCCCATCAAGAGCTTCAAGAGAGCCCGAACTTCCGAGATGGCACAAGTGTTGAAGATGGAGCTCAAGAGCATCAAAAAGAGCCTCCTCCCGAGCCTATCACTAGGACTCGAGTCAGCCTATCAAGTGGGCTCGATTCAAGCCTTCAAGTGGGCCCGAGTCAAGCATTCAAGTGGGCTCGAGTCAAGCATTCTTGTTGGGTTCGAGTTAAGCATTCAAGTGGGCTCGAGTCAAGCATTCAAGGGAGCTCAAGAAGAGTTCCTTAAGCATGGAATGTCCAGAAAGTCCTCCCAAGAAGGGTTCCTTAAGAAATGAATGTCCCTAAATTAGATATGATATGAAAAGATGAAGCAAAACGAAGGAAAAAGGCCAGTGTCACGGTCGCGGATGGCATAGCCGCGATCGCAGCCTTGCTGGGCAAAACCGCGCCCGCGGTTTTATATCCGCGCCCACGGTTTTATATCCGCGCCCGCGGTTTTATATCCGCGCCCGCGGTTTTATATTCGCGCCCGCGGTTTTATATCCGCGCCCGCGGTTTTGCGCCCAGCCTGGGTTGCGGGTCGCAGCCCGGCCGCGGTCGCGGTGGATGAGCCACGGTCGCAGAACTCCATCCTGACTCAAGCTTAATCGAGCTTTCGAGGCCATACCGATGACGACGACTTTGGATCTTCGCTTCTGAACCACCGCGTTCGGCTCCGGCGACGAACACACAAAACTTAATGAGAGGAAAAGGGAGCTTGAGGATGATGGAGAAGCTCGGCTACCACCTCCTATTTATAGGCTCAGAGAAGGAGGAGTTCATCTCAGCGCCGGCAACCCAACCGATCCAACTCCTCGCCGTTCGGGCACGAGGGGAAATCCGAGCGTCGGCCTTTTGGAAGCAGGGGAGAAGACGAACAAAGGTTTCCGCAGTCGCGGTTTCAGAGCCGCGGTCGCGGAACTACCGCGCTCGCGTTTCTTGGTCCTTGCTCGCGGGTCTTGATCACGTTCTTTGCTAAATTCCTCTTTTAGCATTCCTTAAATACTTTAAGACCCATATATCTTTATTAAACGTATATCAACACGTTCAAATGGTTCTTACAGAGTTTATAGAATAAGCCTAACACGTCTTGCTTACAAAATGAAAGTTTGAAAATTACACAAATGTCCCTACTAAAATTGAGGGTTATTATATTACTACCCCTTAAAAATAGTTTTGACCCCAAAACTAACACTTCGACCCCGAAACTAACACTACTAAGGTAGAGGTATCGGTTTCCACATTAACCTCTCCACTTGAGTTTAGTAACCTCAATTATTTCGTACTGAAAATTAATCCTAGGAAAGTCGGTATGTTTCCTCAACCATGACATCCATCATATGTCGCGTTTTCATATATTATCTCATGTGTCAACTCTTAATATACTCACAAGGTTATGATTACCTTAGAATCATAGTCTCCAAAAATCATCACACAACCTTAATACACCTTAAGCTTGAGAACACACCTTTTCTTTCAATTTTTCTCTTTATAAACGACTCTCAAAGTTCATACCTTATCTTCCTTATGACCTAACTTAGTACCCCCAATTGTCATATCGGCTTACTCCTTACATATTATAGGATCGTGATTGTTAGATTAATAATCAGGGAACTGAGAATACAGTTTACAGTTTCCTTCGCAGCGGAAATAAACAATCAACTAAATGAACAAGTTCCTTATAGTAGAAACCTTCGATTTCCAACTAGCAATCTAGGATAAAAACCACTACCTTTCTTCCGAAAGGATTTCAAGGTCTACTTCTTGATTTCTTATCACTTCGGTTACAGCTTATCCTAGGAACAAACACACAGTTTCTTTGTCTTACACACAGTTAGACAATCCTAGATAACTTAACAGAAAGTATAATCAATCCAAGAAGCAGTCCTAAGCACTAAGGAACTAACTCACTTACAGTCACAGGAACTAGCACACAGCTCTTTGATTCCTTGACTGGTTCCTCTTGATCTTGTTCTGATTTGATGATCTTGTTGAGAACTTCACACTATGATATTTGCTATGGAGTGTGATTCTAGTAGTTGTGCTTAAAGATAACAGCAGAGCTTATCTTTCTTATATAGTGGATTCTCGAGGTTGGATCTTCTCTTGGTTTCCACAGATCAAGCTTGCCCTAGGATGTGTGGTAATCCTTGATTCACGCTGTCTTTGACATGTACCAACAACCTAGGCAGCTCATAATCCACTTTGGTTGGTCAACTGCTTCAGCCAAGTCTGCCAAGTCGTTGTCCAACTCCTTTCGTCTGAGGTTCAACAATCTTGACACTTTGGAACTGTCCTCTGGATGGTGACAGCTTTATGACAGGTCGCTTTCAACAACCTTTTTCCGAGGTTCGGCATTCTAGGCATCTTAGAGTTTTGCTCTGGATGGTGGCAGACTTTTGGAAGCTTCGCTCAAGTCGCTTTCACCATCTTTTGTCCAAGGTTTGGTGTTCCCAGATTTCTCGGGAAAATCAACATCACGTGTTGGATTTCTGGGCACACTTGGGTTCCTTTGGCTTGCTTGTTTGGTTTCTGTATCTTGTTTGGCTTCCATGGTTCCAACAACTGTCATGTGGTTCCTCTAAACACATCTTTGAGATAAAACATTAGTATCAAAATATTTGTCATCTTCAAAAGTAGAGAAACTGAGGAAAGGAACTCTCAGGGGAACCGAAGTTCCAGAGTTTCATTTCCTAACACATATGCACCTCATCTACTTCATTATTTACCTTAATTAAATTTGGCCCTTATGCCATCTCTTAACCCAAAATCTTTCCATTAATCAGGCTCTAACATATGACCTTTAGAATCCTAAATTTTCCTCAATTAATCACACGACATCTTATTCATGTTTTCCTCAAACATGATTTTAATAATCCATTAACACGATTATAATCAATCACCTTATTTACCCAAAACATGTCATAAGATTGCCTTAATAGACATATGTCAGTTTTTCACCAAGTTCATTTGATAAAATCCATACACTTACGTTATCCCATATTGTTAATCCCTAGGAATTAAAACAAATTTTACTCACTGAGTTTGTTATTCACCCATAAATCCTTAAACACTTAATCGTCCTCATACAGTTTATTATCCCAAATCAAGCAACCTTTTGCTTTATCGAAATTTAATATTTACCCAAGACATGATCGTCTTAATACTCCTCATATTATTTTATCATTTCCTTACGAAAGTACTCATAACGAAACCTCGAATAGGTCTTCCAAAATAATACTTATGATTTCGCACACTTAGCTTTTCCAAAAGCTTTAACCACTGGTCCTAAAATGGGCACACTCACTTATAAACCCCATAACCATAACTCATGGGTTCTAAAGTTCATTCAAGATCGTATTAGAGTACGATCATTCTAGAGAAAACGAACTCCTTATGAAATATCTCTCTTATAAATTTATCCACTTAAATATATAATTTATACAACTCACTCCATCTAATGCTCAGAGTATGCACGTGAGGAATAACCTCAAACTCCATAGAGCATTACTACACACACCAAATCCTTATAGCAAGGAATCCTTACAACATTAACCTCTTGATACAATGCTCATGAATTCGAGCAAAGGGAACAATTAATGTCAATGCCAAACGTGACCTTATTTCGAGAAAATAGAGGGGTTCTTACGAATAGTTTTGACTCCGAAACTAGCGCTAACAAGGTAGGGAGCAATCACACATGTCCCAACCCAGACTATCCTTTATGAGTCCAGACAGTCTTTATCAATGCATGACATGTACTACTTTTGGCACTCAAGGATTCTCGTATGAATGAACAACTTGCAATAGTAACGAATTTAGTAATTTCCGGAACAAGGAAACACTTCTTTATTATTTGAAACATTACACTAAAACAATTGACAAAATGTCGAATAGACAGATTACTAAACTATGGAGACTATCGACACAAGTCATCGCTCCTTATTCTTAAAAATCTTCACAAAAAATACCACTACTCATATAGGGTTTTATTCCCGTCGGGGTGACACATCACAAAGAGTCGTTGCCCTTGACCCGAAGATTCCATAGGCGCCTTGCCTTTATTACGAGCAACATATTGCTCAGGAGCGGACACTTCCGGCTTTGGGTTATACCTACTGCCAACATTTGAGGCATGATATGATTTTGTTGGCCCTTGACCCTTCTGCCTATAGTATGTTTGCATGTGGCCTTCCTTCCCACAATTATAACATACCCGCTTCTCCTTTTGGCAATTAAAACTTTTATGCTCAGCTTCACCACAGTTGTGGCATTGAATCACACCGCTACTCTGACCTGAACCTTTGGCGGAGTCAGACTGAGTCGTCTCGGTCTTAGCACGACCAGACTTCTCGAACTTGGTGGGTGATGCCGGCCGCTTGAAGGTGTTAGCCTTCCGGTCTTGTTGCCCACCCTTCGCCTTATTCTGCTCCTCCCGCTTTCGGGCGGATTCCTCCAGCGTGACCTCTATTCTGTAGGCCGTATCCCCATACTGCTCCAAGGTAGAGCAACTGTGACGCACCATTAGATGTTTGATTTCTAGATTCATCCATCCATGGAAGTACCAGATCTTCTGTTCTTCTGAATGCACGTCCGAACCAGCATAATGCAGTAAGTGATTAAACTTTGCCGCCAGCTCAAACACTTTCAGTCCTTCAGTCTCTGGGTAGAGGAACTCCTTTAGCTTATCTTCCCTCATAGCATGAGATAAGAGGCGATCAGTGAGCTTGGCCTTGAACATTGCCCAGCTCAGATTTGGGTGGTCGTCCAAACCAGTTCCTTCCCACCACTCACTTGCTCTGTCTTTCATATGTAGCGAAGCAATGTGCACCTGCTCAGCCTCGGTGTAGACCACATTCCAAAATAGTCGCTCCATATGGGAAAACCAATAGGCAACCTTGACTGGTTCCCCGGTCCCATCGTAGCTATTCGGGCGCATCGAATTGATTGTCTTCAATGCCCGATTATAATTCCCGTCATTTCTCTCGGGAGCCACTGGATGTGCAGGATGTTCCCGTCCCACCACATTAGTTGCAACTTGAGGGTTGGGAGCCGCTTGAGCTCGTGGTATGCCCTGGGCCGTTAGTACCTCGACTACCTGCCTCACTATTTGCCCAATGATCGTCGCATCCAACATGATCGGGGCAGGAGGTGGAACTTCCCTCGCAGCTTGGGGGTCCACTTGTCCCTGATGAACATCTTGCCGCAGGGTCGGGTCATTATTACGCGAGCCAGATCTCGCATCATCCCCTTGTTGAGTAGCACTCCTCAGCTGAATTCGGAAACCGTTATTAGGACCTTCATTAGCTGCTCGGTTGGTGGATCGGGCGTTCACCATCTGTTGATGAACCATAACGTCAAATTAACATCTTTCAACTTGTACATGATACTTTAATCAATTACGTTATGATACGAATTGTAAGGGTCCAAACCAATAACTTATATTAGTTTGACTGACCCTCCACCATTAACCTTAAAATGATCTTCTTCTCTTACTTGAGAATGGATCAATTAGGAGAAATGTCAACCTTTAAATGACATTGAACCTAAGAATGGACGATATCCTTAAGAATGGATCTAAGGAATAAGTAACAACACGAAGCTTGTAAAAGTTTGAAAAAAAAACACTTATTATTAAACCTTATTCTTTCAAACTTTATACTTTATACTTTTAAACCTTATATATTTAACTTAATAAAATAATTATTTATAAAGTTAGTTTCTCAAACTAATGACACTGTTATCACCTAAAACCCTTACTAAGACCAAAATTCATACTTGTAAGGCTATAACCATAAACTTAAATTTGATCGTTTATAACACACCATTTATAAAATAACTATAAATAACTATTAAATTCCTAATAGTTAAACCATTATTTTTAAATTGAACTTTAAGAAATCATTGAACTTTAAGTTTGATACTAACATTTAGACCCTCAAAATTCATTTTTTAAAAGCAAATAGTTTCGAAATCCATTTTCGAAAATTCTCAAACCTAACAATAGGCCAATAATTTTAAAACCATTGCTCTGATACCACAATTGTAACACCCCCGACTTACGTCGATAGTGCCACACGCCAGTGACCTCAGACGTTGATGTCCAAAGTCACCCCAGGCTTTAATCGGAACAATTAAGCTTTAATAAATACATAAATATTAAATAACGAAAGAATAATCACCGGAAGACATTTTAAATGAATAAACTCAACCTTTTATTAAGATTTCTCTCGTAAAATGAGAAGGACGGTTTTACAACAAAGTATAATGATAGCGAAAGACTTTTAAATTACATCGGAAGACTCTTTTAAAATAGTCCTAATTACATGACTATGTATTACATTTACTTCAAATTAAACATACACGCCTTGGAAATATTATTTCTTAAAACGCAAACTTCAACTGCAAGCCTTCTCTTCGACTGGTTACTTCAATCATCGGGGATCAACCTCTGATGTGCCGTATAGGACGGATGACACCAGCCAACCATGCAAGGAATAAAATCCGGTTGGTTAGTATAATGAAAGACTATGCAAGGGTACAAACAGAATGGTTCAAGTGATCGTAACCGTTTACTATCATTGTCCGTCGAATAATAACCGAAGGAACGATACATAACCCGGAACTTTCACGGAATGATAGAAGAAGACATGCATCGAAAAGAAGACTCCAACGGAATTGAGTCTTATAGGAAAATATGAAGATTGTTTGGGAACGTTAAGTTTTCACACAAGTTTATAAACACGACCTTGATTATTTGGGTCCACGACCAACCTCACCGCGCAATGCGAATCCAGATTGAAAAGAGGACTTACTCTAACAAGATTCTGGGCGGGTTCCACGTTGTACTTCTCGCCCGAGGGTATATTAATTATGTGCGTAAAAGCACTTATCTTATTTACTTTCAAAACGTACACTCACGTTAAGGCTTTTAATTTCCACAACAGATCTCGCAATGAGATATAGAACATGGGACGAATCCCGAATTTTGGCACTAGCTAAGTGCACCACCACCTATATTTGGATAGGGGTAGGTCATGACCAGAAAGTGTTATGGCATTTATCTTCCTAACACAAAGTTATAAAGAAACGACTAGACCTCGTAAGGTACATAGCGTTCCTATGAATACTCGTTCTAACTACACATAAGTTCACACATAAATCAACACCAAAATCCATTACGGTAATATCATATAGAAATCTATAATAGCTTTATTTCTAGCAATATATACAACCTATTATAAATCCATATTTTAACACATTGTTTTATCAAATATGTTCCCAAAAGTACAACAACAACTTTATTCCAACTTAATTAACAATCAAATAATTGATAATCAAGGGAAACATGGAATAATAAGCAAGAGCAAACCGCCATTTGCCTTAGCTAGACGAACGAGAGATCGGGTTCCGAGATCTGGAAACTTGCACTTGAGCACGGTTTCCTACGACGACGACGAGTTTTAAGACAAAACCATAAATTAGATACGATACGAAAAGACGAAGCAAAACGAAGGAAAAAGGCCAGTGCCGCGGTCGCGGATGGCATAGCCGCGATCGCAGCCTTACTGGGCAAAACCGCGCCCACGGTTTTGGGCCCAGTCTGGGTCACGGGTCTCAGTCCGGTCGCGGTGGATGAGCCGCGGTCGCGGAACTCCATCCCGACTCGAGCTTAATCGAGCTTTCGAGGCCATATCGACGACGATGACTTCGGATTTTCGCTTCTGAACCACCGCGCACCACCACCACTTCAAAGATTTCCTTCGGTGACTACTTCGGCTCCGGCGACGACGACTCCGACGACGAACACACAAAACATAACGAGAGGAAGAGGGAGCTTGAGGATGATGAAGAAGCTCGGCTACCATCTCCTATTTATAGGCTCAGAGAAGGAGGAGTTCATCTCAGTGCCGGCAACCCAACCGATCCAACTCCCCGCCGTTCGGGCACGAGGGGAAATCCGAGCATCGGCCTTCTGGAAGTAGGGGAGGAAGACGAACAGAGGTTTCCGCGGTTGTGGTTTCAGAGCCGTGATCGCGGTTTGCCTCTGGGCAAAACCGTGCCCGCGGTTTCAAACTGTGGTCGCGGAACTGCTACGCTCACGTTACTTGGTCCTTGCTCGCGGGTCTTGATCGCGGTCTTTGCTAAATTCCACTTTGAGCATTCCTTAAATACTTTAAGACCCATATATCTTTATTAAACGTATATCAACACGTTCAAATCGTTCTTACAGAGTTTACAGAATAAGCCTAACACGTCTTGCTTACAAAACGAAAGTTTGAAAATTACACAAATGTCCCTACTAAAATTGAGGGTTATTACAGAAGTCAAGCCCTAGGTTCTGCGTCTTGTGTCTTTGTGTTGCACCTTTGAGTCTTGTTTTTGAGTCTGGTTCTTTGTCTTGTGTTTGAGTCGTCTCTTGTTGATTTTCCTGAGTTCATTGGCTGTGTTTTTACGCGGAGAAACCAAGAGAGAGTCGAGCCTAAGAGAGAACCCAAGTGGTTAGTTAGTTCCTACATTTTAGGGATTTGTTGTTGGGGTTGTTGTGGACCGATTTTGTGGTTGTTGCAGCCCTTGAATTGCTCATTTTTTGTTGTTTATTTTTTTGGTCATGACATTCAAAAATTGCTGGAGTCTTGGTCGTGTCTCTTGGCTGCAATGTAATACCCCTCATTTTAGTAAAGAGTATTTTGGTAATTTTCCAAACTCTCGTACTGTAGTCGGATTATTTTCAGAGGAGTTCGGATTTTCTGTAAAATCCTTGATCTCCGTAATAATTCCTTGAGTGGTATAAAATACATTCGATGTATTTTCGGGACTTAGAATATTTGTTTGGGTACAAACATATAATTTCCGGGGTTAAAACCACGCCCATACATGTTCCCGGACAAAAGTGGGCAAAAGAGGCCGAAATTGGCCTTGACCGCACCCGCGGTCAGGCACCGCACCCCGCGGTGGCGGTCGTGTGCTAGACGTGGCTAGCCGGCATGGGTGCTGCGTGTCCTTCGTCGTGGCGGTCGCCTGCTCCTTGGTCGGGGTGACTCTCTTACTTGCTTGAGCTCCTTGCTTGGGCCTATAAAAGGGAGGATCTGGAGAGGAGATTAATGCACAGCTGAAGCAAGCTCTCTCCCTCTCAAATCTCTCATCTCCATTTTCACCGGAATTTCTTCAAGCTCACCGGAATTGTCACCGGAGCTTCCTTTGGTGATATAAGTACTCTCAAAGTGGTGTTTATAAGTGCAAAGGATTTGGAGATAGAAGCCCATCCAAATCAAAGCCAAACGCATCGATCTAGGTGAGTTCTCGTCGTCGTCGTCTCGCCACTGTCACGCCACCGCACCCGCGGTCAAGGCCGGCGCACCCGTGGTGGGCTGGGCTCGTGGTGTGGCTTTGGGTCTTGTGGTCTCGAGCGAGGCTTTGTTCCTTCGATTCCTTTCGTCTCTTCTTAGATTCGTATATTTGGTTATCGAATCTAACTTAGGGTTCCGTTATGGGTCGTTCCGTAGGGATCTGAAATCCGACTTCTTTCTCGTTTTGGACCCGGAAACCCGTTGTCTTTGAGCTTCGTCTAATCTAAGGCAAGTGGCGGTTCTCTCTTGCTTATCATTCCATATTTATATTGATTATCAATTATTTAATTGTTAATTAATTTGGGATGAATATTGTTTTCGTCTGGGAACAGTTTTGATAACTGTATGTGATTTAAAAAGAGATATTATAATAGGTTGTATATATTGCTAGAAACAACGCTATTATATATATATATATATGATTGAAGTACAGATATTATAATAGGTTGTATATATTGCTAGAAACAACGCTATTATATCTGTTATTGGCCTCGATGGCTTTGATGTGAATTATTGCTCTTATGTTTTAATTGTTTAGTTAGAACGAGTATTCGTAGGAACACTATGTACCTTGCGAGGTTTAGTGGTTTCTTGATAATGGTGCTAGGAGGATTTTCCCTAGTATCTTCGGTCATGACCTTACCCTTACTCAGGGTATGTGCACATAGCTGGTGCCGCCATTTGGGATGTATTCCCTGAGATTTATTCCCTTTGATATCTCTTGTGAGGAGATCCGATATCTCTTGTGAGGAGATCTTAAAAGCTTATAACATAAATGTACGTTTTGGAATTAAATAAGATAAGTGCTTTAGTGCACATAACTAATGAACCTTGGGCGAGAAGTACAACATGGAAACTCGTCTGGGCTTCGATTAGAGTAAGTCCACCTTCCAAATCTGAATTCGCATTATGCGGTGAGGTTGGTCATGGACCCAAATAGTCAAATCGCTTTTGGAGTCTTCTCTTCATATGTTTCTGTAAGACTCATTCTTTCAGAGTCTTTTCTCTTGATCATACCTTTTCGTATATTTCAGTAGGAGTATGGTGGTTGACTATTGTCATCGACTTTTTTTCGAGAAGCGATGAGTCTAACCTAATACGACTACTTAGAACCTTTTTGTTTTACCCTTGCATAGTCTTTCATTAGACTAACCAACCGGTTATATTCCCTTGCATGGTTGGCTGGTGTCATTCGACTCATACGACACATCAGATAAACTGCAGTTCCATGAAGGCTAGAAACGACGATGAAGGCAGATGGAATTTTGAAGTGTTTTACCAAGGTTGAGATCTTAGGCGTGTGATCGCTAGATCAAGACTTTTGTGTCATTTATTTTAAAAAGACTTCCGCTGTATTAAACATGTCTTATGTTAAGACTACTCTGTATTTCTGTTGTTTTGGATTATGGATGTAACTCCGAGACAATGATTTTAATCGAAAGTTATGATATTTCGTATTATAAATGTTGTTTTATGTTTTGTATAAACTGGTTAAGCCTTGGGTGGCTTCAGATGTGGAATCTGAGGTCACTGGCGGTAATACCTTTCAAGTATATATTTGGGGGTGTTATAGATTTGGTATCATAGCCGAATTTTTTTTTAAAAAAAACGGGTGGGTTTTAAAACATTTTCTTGGAACGAAATTTTCTATAAACCGTTTACTCGTTTGAAACTGAAAAATGTTTTCGAAGGCTCTGAATTTCCAAGTGAAATTTTTATTTTGCCGATCTAGTCGTGCCTTTTCTTTAGTCTGATATGGAAGCGAACTTCTATATTTAGAAAGACTAAACTCTCTTCTCGTCGCCCGTAGATATGGGTGCACTCTGTTCTCTTCAAAGGAACTCGGAAGAAGCCGAGGTGGCTCTGCCATCTCCAGTGAGGCTTGAGTTTCCAGTTCCCCTGTGATGCTTTGAGATCGGAGAACCTAGTAGTCCACCCGATGAGGTGAAGACCGTACTCCCTGAGTCGGTAGTACTAGTGTCCGATAAAACCGAGGTTCATGTGGCAGAGTCCGAAGAGGAGCCAAGGGAGGACACTGGGGATGAAGAGGAGTTGTCAAGGTACGCAAGAGGGTACTACGACGATGACTTCATGATCGAGTCAGATCCCGAGGAAGATCCGGTAGAGGAACCGGAGGAAGAGAATCCTGAAGAAGATCCGGAGGAGGATTCGGAGGAGGAGGACCTCAAGGGTCAGGGCTACGAGTCCAATGTCCTAGAACACTTGCTGGTAGACTATGAGGACCCAGGGGTGTAGTTCATTCCCCCTAGTCTGGAGTTGCCACCTGAGCGGGAAAATTTACCATTATCTCCTGCCACTTGGGAGGCGATTAGTGTTGAAGCGCATCGCCCGGTGGATGAGACGATTGAACGTACTCGTTTGAGGGCAAGACCATGGGAGTCGATGGGTACACCAGTTATAGTCCCGACTCAACAGACCAGGCCAAGACCCCAATTGCAAGAGGGACGACTGGAGGAGTGGTCGAACGCCCTAAACGACAAGGAGGAGAGCACCTTCGAGACAGAGGTCGGTCTCACCCGAATGATTGGGGACGTCCACGAACTCCAGGAATACATCCGCCAAGCAAAATTGCTACTCGATCCTTTGTGTGAGACGAATAAGACAGACTTCCAACCAGGATTTCTGGAGGAGTTTTGCTACCCACCGGAATCTGATGAGATTGGTCAGAGTGTTTCTGTGCCTAGAGTAAGGCCAAGGACACCAGGACCAAGGGATGAGCCGTGTGCTCCAGGACCGAGCTGGGTGAGAAGTCCATCGCCAGACTCCGATGGTAAACCCCGTTCGAAGAAACCGTGTATGAGGAGTTGAGATTACAGGAAATGTTTCAGGGCGCCATGATTAGGGCCAATGCTGAATTAGCAGTTTCCTTCCTAGTATTTCAGTGTTCGTTTTGATGGAACGGTAATCTCCGAGCAATTTTGTCTTGTTGCTCGGGAGATCCCTTTTGTAGAACCTGGTAACTCAGTTTGAGTTCATCAATGAAAATTACCAAGTTTGATCAATTCTAAGTTGATTTTATTACATTGAGTATATTGGAATAACATTAATGTAATAAAATACTTGGAATTTGATCGATAAACAGATGGTGAACACAAGGAACACCATTCGTGCTGGTGCTGGGCCAAGCAATGACCCCAGACCAAATGTTAGGAATGTCGCGAACCCTGTGGAGGAACACGAGTCGGTTTCTCACAACAATCCTGGAGGCAGTGACCAAGCTCGGGTCAATGCATCTCTGGACAATGTATTGACCTTAATGATTAATGAACTCTTTTGGTAATGTTTCTAATACATCATTTGTCTTTGCCTTAAGTTTCTATTATGGTGACTGTCATGGGTTTAACGTAATTGTTTATTTCACATTGATATCCTATACTTGATAAGTAAATTAATCTTTTCGATGATGTCAAAAGGGGGAAGAATGGATAGGAACCTTGAACTCTTGGAACTACTGAACTTATAGGAAATCTGAACCTGTTCTACTTCTGAGGGGGAACTCGAATAACTTAGTTCATTTGCTTAGGGGGAATTTGCAACTATTGAATGGTCTCTCATTATTTCATAAAGTTGTAAATCTCTTAGCTCAACTGTTCTCATGAATCTCATGTCCTTATTATGTTGCCATGTTCCTTATATTTGTCATCATCAAAAAGGGGGAAATTGTTAGGAAATGAAACTCAGGAACCTCAGTTCCCATGAGAGTTCATTTCCTCAGTTTCTCTACTTTTGAAGATGACAAATACTTTGATACTAATGTTTTATCTCAAAGATGTGTTTAAAGGAACCACAGGACAGTTGTTGAAACCATGGAAGCCAAACAAGATAAAGAAACCAAACAAGCAAGCCAAAGGAACCCAGAAGTGCCCAGAAATGCAACACGTGACTTTGCTCTTCCCGATGTAGTTGGGAACACAGAACCTCGGACAAAAGATGGTGAAAGCGACTTGAGCAAAGCTTCTAAAAGTCTGCCACCATCCAAAGGAAAGCTCCAAGATGTCTAGAACGTTGAACCTCGGACAAAGGTTGCTGAAAGCGACATGACACAAGGTTGTCACCATCCAGAGGATAGTTCCAAAGTGTCTAGGTTGCTGAACCTCGGACGAAAGGAGTTGGACAACGACATGACAGACTTGTCTGAAGCAGTTGACCAACCAATGTGGATTCTGAGTTGCCTAGGTTATTGGTACATGTCTAAGTCAGCGTGAATCAAGGATTACCACACAACCTAGGTCAAGCTTGCTATGTGGAAACCAAGAGAAGATCCAACCTCGAGGATCCACTATATAAGGAAGATAAGCTCCGTTGTTATCTTCAATCACTACAACAAGAATCACACTTCATAGCAAACATCATAGTGTGAGCTCTCAAACAGATCGTCGACCAAAACCAAGATCAAGAAGAACCAGTCAAGGAATCTGAGAGTTGTGTGTTAGTTCATGTGACTGTAAGTGAGTTAGTTCCTTAGTGCTTAGGACTGCTTCTTGGATTAATTATACTTTCTGTTAAGTTTATCTAGGATTGTCTAACTGTGTGTAAGACAAAGAAACTGTGTGTTTGTTCCTAGAGTAATCTGTAACCGAAGTGATAAGAAATCAAGAAGTAGACCTTGAAATCCTTTCGAAAGAAAGGTAGTGGTTTTTATCCTAGATTGCTAGTTGACAATCGAAGGTTTCCACTATAAGGAACTTGTTCATTTATATTTGATTGTTTATTTCCGTTGCGAAGGGAACTGTAATCTGTATTTTCAGTTCCCTTGTTCTTAATCTAACAATCACGATCCTACAGCTACAATATTAGCTAAACTTTTAAGGTTGGTTTTAAAAATTCAAACCATAGAATGACTTGTTTTAGATTTTTTTAATGGAAAAACAATTGAGATTCAATTTGAATGTTTATGGAATTGGAAATTAATTAATCAACTGTTTTGAAGCAAACCTGAACGCCTTTGATGCCGACGGTGCGGAGAGTAGACATAGTGATGGACTTTTGGAGGTCAAGGCCGACGACTCTGCCAGAGCTTCCTTCCTTCTTAAGTTGCTTAGTGACGGTGTTAAGGAGGATGTTGCGGCCGCAGCCGACGTCGAGTGTAGTGCGGACGTTAGACCAGTCGGAGATGGCGCTGACCATCCGTTGCGACATCTTCCACCGTAGAGGGCCGGAGGAGTAGAATAGGTTTCCGGCGGCGAAGAAGGTGAATGAAAGTGAGAAGGAAAATCGTTTTGTGTGGTAAACAATTTCAATTACACACCCCTATATAATTGTAATTGATCCTTTAACATTTAATCCTCTTGGAAGGTAAAACATGCTGAAATATGCAAAGGCTCCTACACATTTATAGCATTTAATCTCTTATAGCATATTTTTGGGTTGCTTTTTTTCAGCAAATACATTCATGTTTGTCATTAATACTACTAGAATGTTAACTTTTATATAGATTAGAAATCGAAGTCCGTACTTCGCACGGGCCTTTTATGTATATGTAGTGTCACGATTTAAATTTGAGTTTCTAATATATGGATTGTTGTTTCATGTTTTATCTTAGACGATATATTGTTTGATATGTATTTAAATGTAATATCTAAGTCTTGACAAAAAAATATAATATCTAAGTATTTTAGGTATAAAATGTTATGATTGTAAGAAGTATTTTATCTAATTTTGGTCAGAAGTTCAATTTAAATTTTGAATTAAGGTGGTAGTTGTTTTTTGTAAGAATGCATTTTTTCCTTTGAAAATATTTTAAAAATGCCTATTTAATTATATGTTGTGCTTGAACTCGATTATTTGTAAGAAACTTGTTACAACAACTCTCATTTCTTACATGCTCCACTACCCTCCACATTTCTAATTTTTTGCCTTTATCTTACAAATTTATTGCATTTTATTAATGTCTTTTTTGTTATGCTTTAGTTATTAATATTCATTATGATATCATTTTATTTATTTGGTCTGATATACATATCGTTTTATTAGTCACGTTGACTTTACATATTCCTAGACATTAATATCATTTTAATTAAAATATATTAGTCATTAATTCCTATTCTTATTAAATACGGAATAATATAAATAATTGGTGACTCTGCATTTTCTTAAACCTTGGTACATTTTATATAAAAATACATTAGTTATTTTATCGGTACTTGCTTACTCTTCTTAGCGAAATTATAATTCATAACTTCTTCCTTGTATATTTCATATGTGAGAGTGAGTACATGTCTATTATTTCGGCTTCCATCCTTGATTAATTCCTCTAGACCAACACCAATTAGGCCAAATTTAGTATATATACATGATGAGTGTAAAATGAATATGTATAAAGTAGAACAATAAAAATCATCCTTAACCAAAATCACAACACACCTACCTAAAACGATTTAGTACAAAAAAAAAGAAACTAAAAATACAAACCTAATTGAATTTATACTACCAATAGTTGAAGGGTTTACATCGTCCATAAAATAATTTGTTTTATTCTTTACTAACAATCAGTCGTCCTAAATCGATTGTCTTTGTCCTCCTTCTAGTGAAAGCTATTGGTACATGATGTAAACAATCGATAGCTCAATAGTGCTATTAGATTATCAAATTCTCTGACATCTTCACATAAAATTAACCTATCTCGATCAAAAGACAATTATATTAATAAATTTAAACCGATATATATAAGTATTGTAGACTACAAAAGAGATCCAAATACATATAATCAAGGATAGTTTACCGTGAGGTGGATATATACTTGCATCATCGACAATCGGGAATTGATACGCTCTACTTTGTATTGCGTAACTAGGAGATGTTACTAGGATATTAGGTGCCATTTGTGTAGGTTTAGGAGATAATTTAGGATAATGGAGTTATAGAGAAGGAGTGGTGACGAGAAGGAGTTTAGTGGAGTATTGAAGCATTAAGGAGCAATGAAGGTCACCGAGAGAAGACTACGGCCGCAGGTGAGAAGCAGTAGTCGCGGCAGAGAAAGACCGCGGGCGCGGGAGAAGAACCGCGGGCGCGGGAGAAGAACCGTGGGCGCGGTTTCATAACCGCTGTCGCGGATTGACGACAGAAGCAAGCATTCGGCGAAGCACAAGGCCGCGGTCGCGGGTCCAGGCACGGAGCAGATGGGCTTTTCGGCCGAGATGTTTGTTTTATTTTATTTTATTTCTTTTATTTCCTTTTATAATTTCCGGTTATTGTTATTTTTAGGAGACTCTCTTTAGGTTAAATAGGTTAAGTTCTCTTTAGGTTTTATCTATCTTTCATTCTAGCATATTTTCATAAGGGTGTTTTAGAAGACTATGAAGAACTAAACACCTTTGTTTCGCCTGACGATTGAAGCCTTCAGTTGATTTGGTTGTGAGATTATAACTCTTGTTCTTTTTCATTTGGGTTGTATTAATTCTCTTTGAACTTATCTTTATTGAGTTTTGCTGATTTGACTAGCCAGATCAACTAGTTGATGTAAGTAATTTTCTATTGCTAGGATTTGGTTATTTCTAGTTGAAATTCCTTATCTAGAGTAGCAACCACAATTTACAGGAACTAGTTATGAATGTTTATTGTGAAGAGAATTGATTGCATGTTGAATACTGACTAGTTGTTAAGTGTTGCATGTATCCTGCTTAATTCATATGCTTACTACTGCTGTTAAATTGAATCTTGATATTTTCTTAATTGTTTAATAGTTAGTATTTTCAGGGCTAGTTGACCTGTTAATATACATAAGATCAGAATATGAACAATCATAGGATTGAATGAACTTGAGATAATCAATGATCAACCTATCATACTGAAGTGTGGATATTTGTTAGGTGAAGCGCCCTCACAATCATATTTACAACAATCTTAACCATTTTCTGCTTTAATCCATTAGTTTTAGCAAACCAAACAACAATCCCTCCTAGTTCCTAGTTGGTAACTTGCTTTCTTACATAGAGATAGATCATTTGATTCCCTTGGGTTCGACCCTTACTTGCTTGTTATACTTAGTTAGGTTTTTAGGGATTCTTTGATAGGCATAACGACTTTAGCCTCATCAGGAATCCTCATTCACATCTTTAACTTAATAATTATGCTTACTTCAGTGACCATGTCTTTTTAAGGTGTTGCCCACTATCTCCCAAGTTTCACTATATGGCTTTCTAAAGCTAATTTCCATGTAGAAGAATGAGAGATGTCTAGAGCAAATGAACGGAATACCATCGTTGTTGCCCTTTTATAGATAAAAATGTTACTTGGAAAGTAAAGTCATTTTGACATATAACCGTTTAGACATCTTGACTATAATTTGTTTTCAACCATTCACTGTGTACTAAATACGAAAGTTACGTGTAGTAATTGGATTATATTAAAATAGGAGTAAATGAGAGCAAAATATAACATATACAGTATGTAGTAACTATCACTAATTGAGATTTAAGTTAAAAAATGAGTCATAACCTAAAGAGTAGTCCGTACGTAGAGACAAGATTTAGCTGAAAAAAGTGTGTGAGGGGAGGGAATAATTACTTACAAATAGTGCTCATTTTTATATATACACATAATTATGCTATGGTATATTAAAATAAACAAAGAAAAATTAATTACTTAAATTACAAAGTAGCCTATAATTATACTTATGTATTTTATATTGGTTTATAAACCATATAGTAAAAATCGATCAGAAAATCTAACATATTATATACATATTATATACTAAGGGTGATAAACTAATCCTACAAGCAAACTATAACTTTAGGCCTATTTAAGCCTTTGATTTTGTCTTTAAAAGTTAGCATTCAATAACATAGAATGCTAACTTTTAAATATAGATAGATATAGATGGTTATTTTTCATGCTTAATAGAAATATAAATTGAACTATGTTGAAAATTTAACGTGAAGATATAAGAATTATACAACGATATGAAAATGAGGACTTTTTAATTGATTAATATGTAGTAATTGTATATAATTGTGAATCAAAAACTTTGTATATTATATAGACAATTATAATTATTAATATATGAAATTATCACTTTAGTACTTTTTGAATTTGAGAAATTGTTTAAATTTTATGCTAAATAAATAAGGCATGAAATGAAGGAAAAAAAACTAATTCATCTTTAAAAGTTAGCATTCAATGACCTAAAATGCTAACTTTTAAATATAAATAAATTAGGATATATAGATATTTCAATTTATTTATAATCAACTACTCCGTATCAATTAAAAGAATCAAATAAAAAAAGGATCCGCATGTTATTCGAGTTCGGAAATGTGGGCAAACACAAACTAATCTTTTAGGGTGAAATCCATGCCGAGTCGGAATTCCGCCTAAAAAATGGACAACTTTTTAGGGTGAAGATTGAAGATCCTTCCATATTTGATTAGGTACGTTCGGGGATGCCTGAGTCTGTGGGTCTTTTTGGATTCCTTTACGAAAAATACATTATTTTATATTAAATTATCAATTTAATATAAAATAATACATTTTAATACATTATTTTAAAATTTTAAACAGTCTCTAAAGTTTAAACTTTAAACACACCGATCAAACCGGCAATTTCCTGAGTTTTGTGCTTTGGATCCGGTCCGGTCGGTTTTCCATTGTCTAACCGGATATAGTAGAATGCAGATCCCTACTATTATCACCGTCGCGGCCCAAATCGCAAACCAAACAAGCGCTACTCAAGGATAGGGACAACGTCACTGAAGCCGAGCAAAGCCACCGCCCACTCGACTCCGCCTCCAGCCGCTCCACCGCCGAAATCCGACGCCGTATCTCCAGCTTCCGGTAACAGTCTCTCCCCTCCTCCCTCGTTTCTTCACCTGCTCTTTCTCAAATTCAAATTCCTAGGGTTTTTGTTGAAAGCCAGTAAATGCGAGTGCATTGCTGCAAGATTGGTTCATTATTCGGAAATTAATTCTAGACTCGAATTCTCCCTCTCTAATGGTCTCAGAATTTAGTTATTTTCGTATCGGAGTTTGATTCTTTGGTTTGCCTATCTGCTGGGCAGAGAGAAGCAGGCGAACAATAAGTACAGTGATGGACCGATGGTAAATGATGATGATAATGAAGTGGTAATTCGATGAGTTAATGGTGCCAATTAGGAATTCATTTTTTTTGAACCGTTTGATGAATGGCGAATCATTTGGCTCCTGGAGTGTTTGATGAATTGATACATGGCTACGTGGTTCACTTTGATTAAGTATTCAGTAACTTCTAGTTTCCTGACAGTTAGCTTTGCATAATTTAATTACAATTCTATGAGGTTTCCTACGTGTAATTGAGTATTGACTGTTAGTTTGTAACGCTTTCATGGATGACATTTGCTCAAGCTTGACAAAACTCACTTAATTGAAATGAATCATCCCCATTATAATAAGTTTTAACTTTGTGCGTATCTTAATCTTGTAACTTATCAATGTTTCAGAAAGAAACACATGTTCCATAAATATAATAATATTGTGCAAGGCATCAGCTTTCTCCTCTTACCTGTCTCATAGTTACCTTCTTCTACTTTTTTTGCGCCTCACACTTTGATCACTGAAGTTGTCAGAAATGTGGCAAGTTGATGCATATCTTTCTTGCAGTTATGTTCTTGGCAAGAAGTTGAATTCGACCTAGTGGACATTTGCATAAGCATGAACTCCCTTCAAGTTGCTTCTTTCAGGCCCCTAATAGATGTGAAGAAAATAAATCGTATGAATGGGGTGGTATCTGTACCTTGCATTACGACTTCCCATGTTCGGAACCTCTCAAGAACTTGCCTGAAACTAACAATCGGTAGGCCTAAGTACCAACGATGTGCCCCAGTTTGTGCGTTGGAAGATAGTGGCAAGTCAGAATATAGCAATCCAGTAAGTGACACTTACAAGAGTTGCTTGGCTGATTTTACTTAATACTGAGGTAGCTGGGCTAGGACAAATTCTGTTTCAATTCCCTTAAAATCTAATGAGGATCCTCCTCAGGAACCTTTGGAGAACTCTATTGGAGTCTCTGGAAAGAAACTATCATTAGAGGAGATACTGCGTCAGCAGATTGAAAAGCAAGAGGGCAGTGGTGGGAGCCCACCATCTGATGGAGGCGGTGGGCGTGGCCGTG
Organism: Rheum nobile; assembly: GCA_027886185.1. Classification (NCBI taxonomy): domain Eukaryota; kingdom Viridiplantae; phylum Streptophyta; class Magnoliopsida; order Caryophyllales; family Polygonaceae; genus Rheum; species Rheum nobile. The sequence continues at coordinate 15,720,448 of WOAB01000056.1, forward strand.
GTCGTCGTGGTCGAGGTGGTGGCGGGGACGATTCCGGTGGGTCAGAGGAAGAGACGCCTGCTGAGCAGTTGGATGAGCTGTTGCAAGTAACTTTAGCTACCATTGGCCTCATCTCATTGGTATGTGCTCCATTTTTTAAATAAATATGTCATGGTGTTGAATTAGTACATTAGAAATGTTGTCTTGCAACAAAGAAACCTTGTAAAACACCAATCTTTTAATCATGATGCGGATGCAGCTTACTGGATGGCTTATAATTTACTTTTTGATCAAAATATCAGATTGCAGTCAGTTGTCAAAAAAGATCATAATTTTATTTCCCCATCAATAAGCCGTGACGGTTTTGAGCTTTTGCTCTAGTAGGTCAATTTCTATAATCATTTGCACCGTTGTTTCACAGTCTTTGCAATAGTTTGCTACTATCATTGTATATAAAAAAGAGGTTGGATTTTGAAAATTTTAACACTAAGGACGTTTAGAACGGAGGCTACCTTAGCCTATTTGTAAGGGTTTGTGTGTGTTCTCACCTACTATTTTACATGGCCACATTGCAGTATGTTTACATCCTCCACGGTCCAGAGATCACTCTGTTAGCGAAGGATTACTTTAGATTTCTCGTCACTGGGAGCAAGAGTGTTCGCCTGAAGAGAGCTATGTACGTGTGTGGAAGGTTCTGCAGGTCCTTGACCCAGAAAAAGAAGGTGGTGGCAGCGGAGGATAGTATATCATTGCTACAACGCGAACTCTTGAACACGCCCACATGGTTTGACAGTCCCAGCAAATATCAGCACATTGTCAAAGCTTACATGGCATCTAAGCTCTCTGAATCATGATTGGGTAACGGTATTGTTTTTTGTTTTGTTAATGTGGAGTGGAGGAAATTTCAACCAAATTGCATTTTTGCTAAGCTGAAAGCAGAAGCTAGAAGAGTTTAGTGCAGGGGATGGGCTTGATCATCACGCTCTAATTTGACTTGCTTTTTCCTGTTTCTTTTCTGTCGCGAGTTAGCAGATATTCAGTGTCATTGTATTTGAGGAGATTGGAAACCTTGCTTTGAAGTTTAATCGAGTCAATGATAATATCTTGTAGCTGATCATGTAAATGTGTATGGAAAAAAGACGTTGATTTGCTTGCTTGCAGGAAACAACACCAGCGGAATTGGTCATCCAGATTTGTGTTTATGGATGAGAAGCTTGGAAGCATTTTTACATGGTAAGTGACTAAGTGTCTCGTTGAAGACCTTGCAACTTATTATGTATTGGCAAGTCTAAACTTCTGCAGTTTCGTGTTTTGGCCACACTATTATAACTACCTGAATGCAGTGTCTGTTATGTCAATTGGCCACACTATTATTTGGGTTGGGTGGTTTCAGATCTGATTCACATTATGGTCGAGTCAGGTAGAATTTAGGTGGTTGTTGAGAAACATGGAAAAGTTGTCTTTGTCAGGTGGAATTGGAACAAGAAGAGCCTCTATTATAAAGGTCCCAAAACGAGTCTACAGATTCGTTTCTCTTTCTTCATCATCCAGATCTTCGTTTCTACAGACGGTTCCCACAGCCACGAGATCACCGATCTGGTCATCTGCTCGCTAGGTGGCTCAAATCGGAGCTCGAGGTGCAAAGAATCACGTGTTTCAGGGTCATCTGCTCCGCCTCCTACGGGATTGTGATGGTCTCATATTGGAGCTTGTTGAATATGTTTTGCGTTGAAGAGGTCAATTTATTCTGCTGGAAGAACAACCTGGTTCCGGTGTTGGTTGATGCAGCGATGAATCACATCACGGAGCATGTAAAATTGGTTGATGATAAGGAAATAACAAACGCCATTGACGAATTGGTGAGGTCTCATGGCGTTTTCAAGTTGGAGGCTAATGGTGACGAGTGGAGAAGCTGCATTTCTAGGGCTTCGAGCGCTCAGTTCCGATACTTCAAGGTTCAATGTTTCCCAACCTTTGTTGAATGTCAAAGAAGAAATTCATCATCTGTGTGTGGTGGTGACTCTGTCAATTCAATGGTGTCTGGTACTTTGCAAGCAAATATCTCAATTAGTGAACCACCTTTTCTAATTGAAGCTCAAAAGCCAAAGACACAGATGTGTTTTTCATTTTATATGCATAATAAGCATTGGCCAAAGACCACTTGTGCAATCCAGATTGCAAATTGTTCAAAAATAAAGGAAATGTGCAAATCATACACACAAGGATCCCCTGAGCACACCGAGATCAACATTACCTCCTGAAGAGGATCCCTACACTACATACCACATTAAAAAGAAATTTTCAAGATCATGAGTTCATCTTTTAGCTAGCTATATCACTAAATATTCATACATAGTATATACTAAAGGTTCATACATAATATAAGAAATGTTCACATTTAAAAAAATCCATGATTGTTTATTTATTTTTTAGGTATCTATGTTTGAGGTTCATACATAATACACTATAAGTTCATACATAATAGAAGAAATGTTCACATTAAAATGAAAATTTCAAGATCATGAATTCATCTTTTTGCTAGCTATGTCACTAAAGGTTTATATGTAATAATTAAAGCTTTATACATAATATAATAAAGGTTCACATTAAAAAAATACAAGATCATGAGTTCATTTTCTAGATATCTATGTTTGAGTTTCATATGTAATACACTAAAGGTTCATACATAATATAAAAAAGGTTCACAATAAATAAATCTGGGATCGTGAGTTTATTTTTTGGTATCCATGTGTGAGGTTCATACGTTATACACTAAGGGTTTATACATAATATACGAAAGGTTCACATTAAAAAAATATCGGATCATGAGTTCATCTATTTTAGCTAGCTATGTTTGAGGTTCACTAGAGTTTATACGTAATACACTAAAAATTCATACATTCAAATTTGAGTTCATAAGTTTCTTAACCTCTAACATAAGGTTTTGTGAACCTTAGTATGAAGTTCGTTTATAAACCTTTTAGTATTAAGTTTGTGAGCTTCTAGTACATAATATATGAATCTCTAGTATAATATGTATGAACTTAGGTACATTAGTGCATTTTAATAAAGTATTGTCAACTTGTGTATAAGTTTGTTAACCTCTTGTATAATATGTATGACTGTAGATTCGTGCATTTTAAAGTTTATGAACCTCTCGCATAATATGTATGAACATAGGTACATTAGTGTATTTTAATAACGTATTGTCAACCTATGTATAAGTTTGTTAACCTCTAGTAATAAGTATGAACCTAGGTAAATTCGTGCATTTTAAAATTTATGAACCTCCCGGATAATATGTATGAACCCAAGTACATTAGTGTATTTTAATAACGTATTGTCAACCTACGTATAACTTTGTTGACCACTAGCATAAGGCTTGTGAACCTTAGTATAAAGTTAGTTTGTAAACTTCTAGTATAAAGTTTGTGAACCTCTAGTATAAATTTTATGAACCTACAGTATTATATGTATGAACCTAGGTATGTTGCTGTATTTGCGCTTAGAAGAAAAAAATCGGGTTCTGGAAAAAAAAACAGAAATACGTAGCCTTCCGCGTGCAATGTTCATGTTATTTACGAAATTGACACTTTAAATTAACGACCCAGCTTTCATGTTTTAATCTCAGCCATTCGTACCCACTCACCCAATAAATGAAAATTGGTCCACATGTTTTACCCAATAACTTGTACGCGAGCCGAATCCCTATTATTAATTCATTTAATATGCTTTTATTACAATCTACTATATATATACTAAACTAAAACCTAATTACGTCACATGACACTCCTTCATTAAAATCGACACATGTCATTTTCTGTTTTTTTTTCAATTTTTTAAAATAAATATAAATATAAATCAAAGATTATTATCCTAAATATGTCACTAATTTTATCATAATTTAATACAAATCAAGGACAAAGATTACAAGTTAATCACAAAGATTACAAATATAATTTTTTTTAATTATATACAAATCCAAAATTTCCTAATTATATGGATGATTAAGATACGAAATTATAATCCTAATATGATTTTGATATCAATATTATTTAGATCTATTTTTAATAGATAGATTAATTTTAAAAATTATTAATATTTTTTATTTAATATATATACTTGATACGTAAAAACTCGTTCCTTTCAACGAAAAAAAAATTAACATGCCTCGTCCCCGTCAAGAAAGTCCGTGGGAATCCTAACATTCTCATTATCAAATAAACAATTTATCAAAGAAGACAACTCAAAATCTGACGACCCAAAGTATCATACAACAAGGGGACTCTAGAGGGAGGGACTCTCCTCCCTTCTCTCTAGAAAACCCCAAAAAATCAAATGAGTAATTCCCACCCAACAAGGGTTAATCCCCTCTAACCACAACCAAACCAAACCAACAATTGGAACAAGATTGCTTCTGTGCAACTCATCTAAAACCCAGCAGGATAAAAACACCATTACACTACCACCACCAACAACAACAAATAAAACAAAAAGAGTTGTATAGACCTCTTCCCAAATCTAAAAATAAGGGAAATCCTCCCTAAATCAACAAAGGGGAGAACTTCCCCAGATCTGAAAACAAGGGGAAAACCTCCCAAATTTTAAAAACAAAGGGGAGAACTACCTCTCCCTCTACATCATGGCGATGGGCGAAGGCGGCCACAAGCCGTCGGTGCAGGTTCGCCGCCGACCAGTTCGTCGAGTCGACGACGGAGGAGAAGGCGGCGAAGAGCTCCTTCTTCAACCGGTGGTTCTTCGGGGTGGTGGTGGGCTCCGCGTCGGGGATCGGTTCGGTGTTCTTCGTCCAAAAGAACGTCGGCTGGGTCACCGGCTTCATGATTCCGGCGGCGGCGATGCTGGTGGCGCTGATGGCTTCGTGGCGGGCAACAACCAAAACCCTAATCCAGATTTGTACTCGCTCGTGTGGATCATCTTCCCCTGAAACTTGTCAACACCCTGAATCTCGGGCAAAACCGGCTCTGCATTCTCCCCTGTTGCGACCACAAGCCACCTCCCCAAGTACTCGGAGTCCTGCGTTTTGACCCTCCAGAGGCCCAGCCCCTTATCAAACGCGGCCTTCTGGACCACCTGGTTGAACCTCGGCGATATCCCGAAGTGGGAGGCGTACGACTCCATTCAAGAAAGTTTAATATAGTTGGGATCGCCGGTAGCCCATTCAAGAAGGTGGCGCTGGTTTCGTCGCGGCGGCGGCGGCGGCGGCGACAATACTCTTCTGCTCAAAAAAGAAGACAATACTCAGTATTATACAAAACAAAACAAAGGCCCAAAAGCCTAGTAAAAGGCCCAACACCAGCATCGTTTCTTTCCCTCTGGCCTAAGGTTGCTGATAACTTTTGTCTAGGGAATAACAAAATGAAAAAATAAATAATAATAAATAAAGTCTTACCGACACTATAATTTTAATACGGACAAGCTAAATACACGCGAAAATATGTTTAAATGGACGTGAAACTACACACTTAAACTAAGCGTCTGGTTTTACACGCTTAGCTTAAGCGTGTAGGGGTATTATAGGTATTTTTAAAAAGCAGTCCACGGTAAGCGTGTGCCCACACGCTTAGCTTAAGCGTGTAGTTTTTTTTTTTTTTTTTGCAAGTTTAAAAGCACACGCTTACCTTAGGCGTACAGTACAAAAAAAATCCCAAAATTGCATTTTTTACCATAATCATGTAGAGAATTTCAATACGAGTCCGTATATATAAAATCCGTCCAAAACGTACATCGTTTGCCCCTCCAAAAGCCCCAAAAATGAAGCCTTCAACCCGTGCGCATAGCTTCTTCGAGCAGCCCATCCGTAAGCTTTTATAAGCTTCAATTGAGGATTTGGCAAATTTCTTGGATCCGATTGAAGCCATTAACTATTGGGCATTTAAGAGGACCTTATCATACACGTAATTCCACATTTAATCGGATTGAATGTCGATTAAAATCGTAGAATTTTATCCTCAAAGCCACCGTGTCGTCCAATGGGCCGATTTGAACAAATCCAAAATTGGACCAAATCATCTTCAATTGGAGGGCATGAACCATAGGGCCTTGTTGAGGGTGTCCTAAGATTCAAAATGCCTATAAAATTCCCTTCAATCGTTGCCCCAATGCATCCAATTTCGAAGTCAAAACTCATGAATCCTAAATTCCGTTACCGGTTGTTCTTGACCGAAATTCGAGCACATGAAAGCTTTATTCTTGCAATTGTTGGTTCTACTAGCCTTGAAAATTGGTCCTCTTTCAAAGCCCTCTCTTTACATCGCCGGAAAAAGACCACTTCCATTCAATTTGGAGTTTTTCCGACGAGGTATCAAGAAGGTATTCTGGCGGGATTGAATTTGTGCCCATTTTGCGATTTTTGGGATATTTTTCATTTGTTTTGTCTTAATCTTGGTTAAGTTAATTAATCTAGATTAGTGAAAAAATATTTTAGGATCAATTTAGTGTCTGACATATAATATGTAAGTAATAAGTTTATAATATTTAATCATAATGTGTAACTATAGTATGTAAGTAATAAGTTCATAATATTTAACTATAATACATAGTATATATAAGTAATAAATTCATAAATATTTAACCATAATGATTTAGGATTCATGAGTTTTGACTTCGAAATTGGATGCATTGGGGCAACGATTGAAGAGGATTTTATAGGCATTTTGAATCTTAGGACACCCTCAACAAGGCACTATGGTTCATGCCCTCCAATTGAAGAGGATTTGATCCAATTTTGGATTTGTTCAAATCGGCCCCTTGGACGACACAGTGGCTTTGGGGATAAAATTCTACGATTTTAATCGACATTCAATCCGATTAAATGTGGAATTACGTGTATGATAAGGTCCTCTTAAATGCCCAATAGTTAATGGCTTCAATCGGATCCAAGAAATTTGCCAAATGCTCCATTGAAGCTTATAAAAGCTTACGGATGGGCTGCTCGAAGAAGCTATGTGCACGGGTTGAAGGCTTCGTTTTTTAGGCTTTTGGAGAGGCAAACGATGTCCGTTTTGGACGAATTTTATATGTACGGACTCGTATTGAAATTCTCTACATGATTATGGGAAAAAAATGCAATTTTGGAAGAAGAAAATTTTGTACTGTATGCCTAAGGTAAGCGTGTGATTTTAAACTTGCAAAAAAAAAAAACTACACGCTTAAGCTAAGCGTATGGGCACACGCTTAGCTTAAGCGTGTAAGAACCGTGGGCTGTTTTTTAAAAATACCAACAATACCCCTACACGCTTAAGCTAAGCGTGTAAAATCGGACGCTTAGCTTAAGCGTGTAGTTTCACGTCCATTTAGACTTATTTTCGCGTGTATTTAGCCATTGCCTTTTAATATTACTAGTGTAGTACCCGTGCCTTGCACGTGATTTATTTATTTTTTCTTACATTTATAAAAATATTATAGTTTAATATATGTTTTATTTATTTTCATTTAGGTTTATAAAGTTAATGACTGTTATAGGAGTATATAAGTTTCTATATAAAAAATGACTAATCGACTACAAATATTCAAGATATAAAATCTTACGTTATTAAAAGAGAGGCAGAACTCTCTCCATAACTTTATTAATAATTTAAATTGGCTAAGTAATTTTTAAAACAGGGATAGCCACACCCCTTACATCAATACTACTAAAACAATGAAACATAATAAAAATGTTAATCTAATACATTAAAATGAAACGCTAAACATAAAATCTTGCAGAATGTTCAAAATTGCTACAAATTATCAAAAACATCCTTGTATACTACATTGGTTGTAGTAATAGATCTCTTATTGTCTTTGTCGCAAATCAATATCTTCAAACTTTTCTTGCTAGTCATCCTTGATGATACAACATAAAACTGGTTAAGCAAAATCTACATTAATTTAATATTTTAATTAAATATGATATATTTTTTCTATCCTGATTCGATTAGCGGTGTTCCATTCCGCTTATGCCTTATCACATTCATTATCAATTTCCTCCTCGGTCGAGCTAATTTGAGCATACAAATAAATATTTAATATTAGATATTAATAAGTCATTCATTTCATATCACTTTTAATAATACCATACTTTGTTCGACATTTTGCATATGATTTTGTTCTGTAAGCATGACATTGTGCAATTGAACTACAAATAAATAGTTATATCATAATGTAGTTATTAATGATAGTAACACACATAAATTTTTATACTTAATAAAACATATAGTAAGAACAAAAAACTTGTACCATAGTTTTCTTCGTCAAATCTCACCAAACAAAACCATGACCCCTAAAATAAATTGGACCAAGCCCATTCTAATTCATTCTCGACCAAATTTTACAGAGAACGAAACCCTAGAGCTGCATCACTTTCATTTCTCTTCTCCGCCGTTTCGTTTCGCTCTCTCTTATTCTTGAAGCTTCAAGAAAACTCTTGCCTCTTTCAATCTTTCCAGTTCGATCCGCATGTTTCTTTCCACTTTCAAACTTCGAATTTGCTCTTTTTGTAAATATCGTCCAAGCCTTCGTCTTGTTTTTTTTTTTTAAATCTTCGAGATCCAAATTGGTTTAATCGGATTATAAAATATAATTCATTTCATTATAACACAATAACTAATAAATATGTATACATAATAGATTGAATATAATCGACGTAATTTCATTCAGAACTCAATCACTGAAAAAATCTTTTATATATTTGAAATTTGAAATGAAATAATTAATTGTACATACTCATCATTTTTTAATACAATATAAATATATAGACATATGTAAATACTTAATATATTTATGGAAAAATAGGGAAAATATATGTATATACTAAATATTTATTTTAATATTTTTAAAATTTTAATTTTAAATGAACTTATGGGCCAATATTATATGTGGATGGGCCGTAATGATAACAGGTAATTGTTTTATGGGCTTATTATAGGTCTAGTTTATCGGCTACACTTAAGTAATTTGGGCTCATCTGGTTCATGGGCTAATAAGCCCAACCCGAAGCATCAAGCTCCAGATTGCTTAATACCCTAATTAGCTGCAAGACGAAACCCTTGCCGTTTTCGTCTCCTCTCACGCTCTCTTTCTCTGTAATCTTTCACCATCTATTACTTGCAGATCCATGGCGATTTCTGTACAAAAAAACAACCTTCGCCATCTTAAATTACTTCACCTTCTTCAACCTTCGCCAAAATCTCGATCGAAATTTATTTGGGTTGTCTTTGTCGGTGCCCTTCTTTGTGAATCCTCAAACTCCGCTTTCTTAAACCTTCCCATAAATCAATTTTCAACCTTCTCCTGACGAAACCTTCGCCGATTGTCTACCATCGACAGAAGATCTCGATTCCACCATGCGTAAGTTTCTCTCTCTCTCTCTCTCTCTCTCTCTCTCTCTCTCTCTCTCTCTCTCTCTCTCTCTCTCTCTCTCTCTCTCTCTCTCTCTCTATATATATATATATATATATATATATATATATATAAATTGTGTCTTTATTTTTTCTTACCTGCTTCAATTAGTTCTAAAAAAACGACTTCAATTTTTTGCATGTGAGGATATGAGGAGATTTGGACTTTGGCTTTGGAATGTAATTTCAAGAAGGAGGTTTTGGTTAAGCCCAGAGAGACAGATCGGTATTTTTTTTCCAATATGTTTCTTCGTCTTAGAGTTTGAACCCTAAACCAATTACCGACCATCGGAGTTCAGATCTATAATCAACCACGGTGAAGATTCTCGCAAACTCCAAATTCCAGAAACGTAAGTTCTCTCTCTCTCTCTCTCTCTCTCTCTCTCTCTCTCTCTCTCTCTCTCTCTCTCTCTCTCTCTCTCTCTCTCTCTCTCTCTCTCTCTCTCTCTCTCTCTCTCTCTCTTTCACTGAATATTTTTTTTCTCACCTGCTTCATTTCGTTCTGAAAAAACGACTTCAATTTTTTTGCATATGAGGATATGAGGAGATCTGCACTTCGCCTTTGGACTGTACCTTGAAGAAGGAGGTTCTGGTGCTCTCCTTGAAATCATCAAGGTAACCAAAAAGATTCATGGAAAATGTGCTATCTGCATTTGATGTCTTTATTTCTTGCAATGTTTTAGGGTTTTTTTGTCAATTTTTTTTTAGTTTAAGCGCTTTGTTCTTCCAATTAATTGAAAGCAATATAGATTTAAAATTTGGTTTTTATAAACATTTACAATAATTATTAAATTCACTTCGGCTCAGCTATATATATTTGTACTTATTAAAAATTTAATACTTATAATTTAAATATAAGTGTAGTGTATTTGTTAACTATATAAACTAAATATATCATAATGTGTTTCATATTAAATCATGTACTACTCAAACTGAATCTATTATATGCATATTAAATTAATACTTAGTAATACTTACAAAAAACCATAAGAATCTTCTAGAAAAGTATATATATTCCCCTTAACGCTGTTAACATTTAATGGCCTTCAAGGCCCATTAAATTTGAATTTAACCGATTAACATTTAAATGAACGTTATAAACTTAATGGGTTGATTAGCTTAGGGTTTAGGGTTGATGGGATTAATACAACGTTATTAAAGTATGTCTAATGGGCTTTTTGGCCCATTAACACTATTAATATTTGTATATATAAAATTTTATAGAATCGATTAAAACTTAAAACTGTTTTATAGACTTTAATGGGCTTTTAGGCCCAATTACAAAATTGCCAAAATTGTTTTGCGGACCTAACTTATATTTCTGGCAAATAATTACAGATGCAGTATACACTTTTAAATGGGCTTTTTGGCCCATTTAATGATTAATAACTGTAATTATTCTATAAAATTATTATGGCGTTATTTTGGGCTTCATGCCCAAATTATAGATTACTTAGATTAAATAGTACATTATTTGAAACCCGGTTATGTTTAACAGGCTTCTAGGCCCAATTACAATATTAGAAACAATATAAATTTTCAGCCCACTATTTCCGGCCCAATCTGTATAAATAGATTTAAAAACTATTTAGTATTATTCATCACCTAAATTATATTAATTGGGCCCATACACCGAAAAAACATTATAAGTCCAACTCCAAATGGGAAATGGGCTTCTTAAATTCAAAGTCGGTTCAGTCCAATAACAACATACAAATATCTCTCGTTTCGGAAACCCTAGTCATTAGCATCTTTCCATTTATGCCGTTCTGATTTCTCTCTCTCTCTATCTTCTATCTGTTCTCCATCAAACTTCTTCATTTTATTTCCTTTTCACTGAATCTCAAAAATATTCATCTGATAATCCACAACCCCACTTCAGATATGTATCCCACCAAACCAAAAAAGAGATATAGAGGACAAACTTCGTCGTCTTCCTCAGATCCGTAGGCGTTCTTGTCCCCAAGTTAACATGCAAAGCAAATACCGGGGTTGATGAGGAGATCTGGAAGAAGATGGTTCTGAGAACCACACTGGACAAAAGTAAGTTCTCCATCTCTCTCTCTCTCTCTCTCTCTCTCTCTCTCTCTCTCTCTCTCTCTCTCTCTCTCTCTCTCTCTCTATATATATATATATATATATATATATATATATATATCTCTATATATATATATATATATATATAAATATATCTTTGTGTATGAGTTTACAATTTTTTTTTTTTAAACTTCTTTGTCTTCGAGAGTTAAAACAAAATCATTTTCCACCACCGAACGGTCATCAACTAAATCTAAATTCATATAAAAAATTTCTCTCTATGTCTTTTAGTCTCCGTCTTCTCTATGTCTTTTAGTCTCCAAATGCAAGTTTGATATAGAATTTGAAATGTCTTAAATCAATCTTAGCTTAGTGTAATAGCTTGGATACTTATATTTAGTTGCAACTTATATATATAATAAATATTTTTTTCATAGAGTACGAAACTAACCTTTTCAATTCCTCTCCTCTATCTGAATGCAGATAATCACTCTAGGTGACCCTAATAACAACAATCAATACAATATTAATGGATTCATAAAGTTCAATACTTTCATATTCTGCAAGGTAGAACATATCTCCTTTGCAAAATTCAATTTGTTAATATTCTGCAACATATTAGTTTACATTATTGCTTCATGCTTATTAATTCATATTCTAATTAATCGTTTTTCCACTTGTGCAAGTAGAAATAACTGAATCCAAAATTAGAAGTGTACTGAAAATCAGTCAGCAATCTGAGTGTTACAATCATATTTTAAGGTACTCTTTTTTACACTACAAAATATACATTTTCATTCAAGTTCTTAACTTCTATTCTACTCTACTGACATCTGGTACATGTAGTAATTTAACCCTATTATTTTCCTTCATAGGTTTGAAAAAATAAATATCCATGATACCTGCTTCTGAAATCAGAGAATAATAATACATATAAAGGTACCTTTCTTATAGAGCTTAGATATGTTTGAATACAATTTTTAATACAACTAAATTTGCAATTGCTATCCTATGTCAGATTGCATGTGATCAATACATTGTATAGTAGTTACTGATCATAAAACTTGTGCCATTACAGGTTGCAACATATAATCTCCAAGATGCATCTGCTAATGTGATTCAATCTATACAATCAGGTCATGGTTTCATCAATTGACTAATTTTGTAAGTAACTGATTTACTTGTTTAGTCTGTACTTAACAGATTTGTTATTGCTATAGGTATAATGTGGGAGCTCAGATTGGACTCAAAAGAAATTTGGATTATAAATACAAAAAAAAAGACCTAAAGGTATGTCGACTATACTAACTTTTAGTGTAGTAAGTAGTTTAGTTGTAATGTAGTAAGTAGTTTAGCTGTAAACTAAATTATATAAGTTGTAAGTAAATGCTTCAGTTGTTAACTAAATCATATAGTTGTAAAATAAATATTGATAGTACACAACTGCATACAATTTATGTAGTTTAGTAAGTAGTCAATTTTTAATATTGATAGTAAACAGTCAACTGCATAAAATAAATATTGATAGTAAACTAAATCATATAGTCTAGGAATGGTTCTATCTCTTTACACTAAAGGTTATGGTTCTATCTCTTTACACTTAAGATCACTATTTTAATTTATTTTATAAATCTATTCATTAATCAAAATAATTTATTGTTGGTATAGGAATGTCATGTGGGAGATCAGATTGGAATCAGAAATTACAACTTTGGATTGATATTGGTTAATCATGAAAGACATAAAGGTACGCCTAGAACTAAATGCTCTGATTAATGTTTGCATAGAGTAGTCAGTATTTTAGCATTAGATAGTTAACCTAAAGCATATAACTGAAAACTAATGATTTAATTGTAGATAAACACAATCAAACATTACAAATCGAACCACATAAACATAAACAATACCTTTTAGTTTCGATTCCTCCTATTCCATTAGTTTTAACACAATCAAACACCCTATTAGTTTTAATACCTAACACAATCAAACATTAGAAATCTAACAACACAAAAATATACAATACCTTTTAGTTTCGATGCCTCTTCCAAGTGAACAACTTCTGAGATTTTTGTAAGACTCCTAGTATCGAACAACTTGAAAAACTGCACACACAGAACTCCTGCAATCTTTCGGTTCATATTATATATATAAATACTATTAATTTTGATTTTTCACTTATAGAAGTTATGATTACATTACCCAAAAATAATTAACTACAAATATATCAACTGATTCTACACTCATATATGGAATTTAAATTGTCATACACTGGATAATAAACCATTTTTATGTACAACTTGCCATTTTCAGAAAAATCGCAATTAAACTCCCAATTTTTTAGGGCCAATTGGCCCAGTAAAATATATGTATAGACTTAGTATAAAAAATCCATATAGTAAGTATGATTTTCATGCAACTCACGATAGAAATATTAATTTGGTTTTATATGATTTTCTTATGGATTCTTTGTATAGCTTTCAACCTAAAAAAATTATAACAAAAAAATTGCTAATAGAATAGATAAATTATTCAACATTGGCCTATTCAACAAATTATTAAAGAACTGAAAATTAATACATTTTCATCCATTAAAATGATTTCAGTTGTACTGTATTGTGTACGATCTTCTTTCTTCAGAACTTTAAACAATCGAATTACTCTAACATTTAACTCATAATTCCCTCGGGTACCCGTAATATCCTTTATTTCTTGTTGTTGTTTTGACATTGCTACAAAGTTCATACAAAAATTCAATACAAATTCAGTAAAACAAAAATAATGAAAGTTAATATAAGTGCACTATTTACACTTGTGTAATTGCACAAAATACATACGAAATCAGTAATGGAAAATTAGTTCACTATTCGCAGTTCTGTAAATGCACAAAATACATAGAAAAATCAGTAGTGGAATATCAATTCTGTAATTGCAAAAACCCAGTCAATATGGGGAGAATTTCCGAACCCCAGAAAGATTCTATATAGCATGATCGTATTATTATGAATTGCAAATACATACCTGCTATCTCAAGGAAGAATCGATATTGTTTAGGCCTGTGCAAGAACTCATAAAATTTTAGAATGTGATTGAGGAAGATGCTCTCTATTTATAAGGCATATTTTTTATGGATTATAATGGTTGATTTTATTTGATTGTGCACATATTTAAACTGCCATAATCGATGTATTTTATTCTGTACAGGTATTGTGTACATCTTCAAATTGGAAAAAATCTTGCCTTGCATATTACACAATGCAGAAAAATATATGCACCGTGCGCCAGATCATTTTCTTACTATGTATGGCCTTGCAGATTAGCATTTTATTTTCGGTTTAAGCAATTCATTAGTCAGTGCAGAGTATGCTCTGAGCAAATATTAGTTTAATCGCCAAAAGGATTAAAATATAATCTCTCGGAGCATATTCTGCACTGACTTTGTATGAATTGCCTTGCAGATTACCATTTCCATTTTGGGTTTAAGCAATAATTATCCATGTACGTATTATGCAATTTGTTTCAGTTTCCCGCCAATGATTTCTTTTGTACGTATGGCTATGCAGTTTATTTTAGGTCATTTGAAGAAGCAGTTTCATTGTTGTACTCTTTGCATGGATGTAATTTTTTTCATTTTTTTGTTCTTTGCACATATTGCAGGTTCGTATACATGTATTATTTTGCATGTTTGAATTTTTTTATGCCTGCCCTAATAGCATTAGGGTTATTCAAATTATTTTGCAGGTTATTCGGACATTTTAAGGCTTTGCAAATGTCTATTAGAATGAAAAACTGAATTTGCATATGGTACTGGTTAATAAATTAGGTCCAATTTTAGCCATTTATATTTTATAGTGTAGATGTTCATATATTTACGATTTTTAAAATATTTGTACGATTCTGTAATCTGAGTTGCGAAATAAATAATTACAAAAATAGAGTAGAAGATCATAAATTATCAATATGGAAATTATAATATTATACACATTCTGGAAGAATCAAAATGAATGATAGAAATGGTAAAAATCGGAATAAACGGAATTAGTGACACGTGTCAAAACTGCTATAAAGATGTCATGTGGCATAAAAAAATTGGGTGCATTCTAGGAGTGTCACGTGGCTTAGTAAGTCTTTGCGTTTAGTAGATATATAGTAGATTATTTTTAATGGGTAACTCCCACTTACTTTCAATCCCTAAAACTATCCCATTTTTATAACTTTTACACCTCTTATTTTAATCAATTTTTGGCATGAAATTCCAAACCATTACTAATTTCTCAACTTTAGTTAAGATTAAATTGATGGATTCTATCACTTCAATTTCACCCTTGTTGACATTTTTTATTTATGTTCTGATCAAGTATGGGCGGTAAAATTCTCGCAGCTTTTGTGGAATAAATCTTGGGTTCTGGCTAAGCCGCTGGTCGTGGTCGTGTTTGTGGCTGAATGAAGACCCCTCTCGAACGAGGGCAACGTCATGGTTGAGGCTCCTGAAAATCCTTCATCTTGGTGAAGGCAACGTCAAGGTAGCCCGTTCAGCACTTCCGCAAGTGTTCCTGTTTGACCATTTCCCGGTGGCACCCTTGTGAGTCTGAGTTGACTCCTTGCATGCCTTAGATTGCTTTGTTCATTTCTGCTTCGATGCAATTTACATGCTTGTCTTTGGTTTTTTCTGTTCGGTTTGTACCGACGCCGATTTTATCGGCCTCTCGAGCTATCCGAAATGGTTATGTCGGGTACCTTGAAATCTTTCCTTATCAGAAAATAAACAATTTATCATTACTTTTGAAATTAATTTTAAAAATAGTAAAAGATTTTTCATTACTTATGAAATTAAATTAAGTGATTTTATAGGTTTAACTTTGCTATGTTTTCTCCATATGCTATAATATTAAATGGAGTTAATAAGTTCAATAATTAATCTAAGTTAGTTAAGTGGTAAAATTTTGCTATTTTTCAAAGCACGACTTTTTACTTAACCCTTTTTTTTTACTAAACCTTCGATTGGTAAAAGGAGGTATATTTTAATTTGATACTCTTGTTAATAAATAGTACGGAGTACTTAGTAAAATGTTAAAATTGTTATATGCTCCATTATTGTAAGATAGGGTTGTTAAGTTGACATAATTACCACTAAACTTTATGTAATTATCACCATCATTCAAAATACTTTTTAAAAGATGATAAGTACTCTCTCCATTTAAAAATATTTTTCTTTCTAGCCTTTAATTTTTATCTATAAATACTTATCTTTTTTTACTATTTTGCTCCTTATATTACACATTTATCCTTATGATTAATGGTATATTATTAGTAGTGATTCTCAAAAAAGTAAAAAAATATTATAGGGATGTATTTGTGTTTTTGATACTATTTTTAATAAATGCAAAAAATGATAGAAATACAATTATATTTAGACAGAATATCAAACTTGCGTTGACAAATTGCTTTTTGAGGTGGCCTACAATATGGGGTTGATAAGAATCATTGTGGAATCCGATAGTTTGTCAACTATTTAGCATCTTTTAAGTGATTGGGTAGATATGAATACAATAGGGATTATCTTTCACACATTCAATTTGCTTTGTTTAAATATTACTACTAGCTCCTGCACTTATAGTAATAACAATAATTATAATAATGCAAGTTTACATCTCGAGGAAAAGGTTCCCAACTAATTCCAAAATTAATATAATATGTGAAATAAGTTTAAACAATATTCTTCTATTATACTAGATGAGATTTTTTTATTTTTTTTGTTCTTGTTTTATAATTAGCCTATCTTGAAAGAGACCTCCCACTATCAATAGATGAGAATTTTGACATTTTATTAATAATGTAAAGTTTACTTTTTCAATGTAAGTGTATCTTATTCTTATTAAAGCCTTTCAAATTCTTTCAACATAACAAAAAAATAACCGAAAACTCAAAATGTAAACTAACACTGGAAAACCTAATCTGGAGACTCCGCCGCCACCCTCTCCTCTCCAACCTCCCCTTACCCCTTAGCCATTGAACCCTTTCTGAACCATGGCCCTACATCGAGCCCAGATCCCCTACGAATCTCAGGCCAACGCCACCGTCTTCCTCGTCAAACTCTTCGGCTGCGCCGGCCTCCTCAACCTTCTCATTTCTGACCCCGACCACCTCCGCCCGACCGGCCTCCTCAACCTTCTCATTTTCGGCCCCGACCTCTCCTTTCCAACCTCCGCTTACCCCTTAGCCATTGTGGTCGGATCGTAAACCCGATCTACGGCTCTGGGGGATTTCTTTGCTCCAAAAATTGGAGCCTCTGCCAAGCTGTCGTTGAAGTTGTGCTGAAAGGCGACCCAACCACGCCGGTATCGGCTGACTCCGCCGCCGCCGCACCGCCGATCAAGGGCAACGACATCAGACACGCTCAGAAGGCGCAACAGATCTTGCTTCACACCGAACCAAACCACCCGCAAACCCTGCCTTCCTGAGCCCAGCAAACCTACCTGAGCCCAGATTTACTACATCTCACCACAGCCATGCTGAACCGAACTGACTCTTCAGCATCCGCGCCTCACCGGCCTCGTTCAAGCTTCACTTGGACCCACCACGCTCCGTTCCTATTCAGCAACATGTTGAACCCAGATTCACAATCTCGACATCGGCGGGCCCAGATTCAAAGCCCAAAACGTCGGCTTTACCCCGACCGCCGCCACCCTGTCTCTCCCAAATCTACTTGTGCCATCGAAAAACTCTTTGGCGACCCCTATTCCGACATCGACCCCGACTCCGACCTCTCTTAGTCGGTGATGCGACCCTCTGAAGACTTGCCGAGATCCTCCGACGACCAGTGGCCGTCCAGCTTTGGTCGCTCCACCGCCGTCAACCTAGCTTAATAGCCGTCAACACCAATGCTCAGATCTAGGGTCCCTCTTCTTCAGATTTGGGAACAGATTTAAAATCTTGAAATCCAGTCTACGGCTCTCTCGCATGAACTCCGGCCAACCCCGAGCGAGAAGCTCTGACGATACCCTCCGAATAAACCTTTACACGACTCTCGTAAAAATTCAGACCACAGCTCTCGACTTCAGATGCATTCTTCGGATGATGAAGCTTTCCTAGACGGTGAATCGAGTTGTAGTTCCGGGCAGAGTCGAAGAAGACCAACAATTCGACGGCGCAGATTTCATTTGTGCTTTACTCACCTCACCTCTATGTTTTTTTAACTTTATTTTTCTCTGATTTGTATCTCTTGTTGTTGTTTGGTTTTGTTTTTTCCTTCTCCTTTTTGTTTTTGATTTGTCTTTAGTTTGTTATTTTGTCGGTTGTTCCGACAATTGATGTATTCGGACTCTCAAAATTGTTTTAGAACTTTGAATTCTTACTCTATATATATATATATAAAGCCTTTCAAATTCTCACTTAATTGTCTACATGTATATTCCAAAAAGATTCAACTCTATAAATCTACTCCTAGGTAACTGTGCATGTGATGTGCCCTTTCTTGAAATTCGCAAACATTTAAATATCATAACTGTGTACTTGGTAGCCCATCCATCAAGATCAGACGAATGAGGAATATTGTGTCGTATTCAATTTGACAAATTATGTGAAATAAGCCTCATTTTGGGTTTAGTACCGGTTGTTACTTGTTAGTCAAAAATTCTAAAATCATTAAAATCTATCTATATACCAGTATGTCCCCGAAAGTTTGTCTCATGGGGGAGGGGTACATTTGTATTGTTAATATTTTTAATTATATATTAATAAAAATTATAATTTTTTGATATTATCAAAGTACTCGTTGAAACGAATCAAACAAGACTCACATGACTATATTTTTTTATATATATTAGAAGAAATCTTGAAGATTCTCTTCAACTGTAAATAGTATCAAGATTGGCCATGAGACAAACATTTAGGGACGAAGGGAGTATATTATTACTAAATCCGCAATTATTTATCTTCCGTGTTATTCATATAAGTATATCACATCATTAAATAATTATGTACATTTACCTATTCATCCTTATTCTATTTATAATTTATTTTATTTTTTATTTATACAAAATTTCTAAATTACCACTCTAAAATATTTTTCATTGTACATGACAATTCTGCACTTACCAAAAACATTATTCTCATACTTAATTAATGTTTATAAATCCATAATATAATATGTACGTTAATGGTCCGTAAACTTCATTATAAAGATATGTATATAGATAGATGGTCCGTAAATAGTTAACATTATACGGTTCATCCACCAACATACATATAATTATCACTTGCCAAAAATATTATTATCATACTTAATTAGTGTTCATGATTTAATAAGGGTGAACAGATTGTCCGTAAACTCCATTATAAAGAATACAATATGTAGTTTTATTTTAGTGCAATTTTATTTTTAATTATATAAAATTCCTAATTTATATTTCTTCTATTAATATAAATTCACTCATCTACCTTCAACTTTCATCATACAATACACCTTATAAATTATTCCAATCAAGAAATTATATTTTTGATATATCATGTTAATTTTTCTATATAATTCTCTTTTATATTTTACATACTATAAACAAATTCAAATTCATTCTTAAAATATATAATTATACCGTACAAGGTACGGTGACATATGCTAGTTAGTTCTAAACTTGACATGAAGTTGTGGATGGTGATACAAGGTTTACGTACGAGTGATGAGATTTTTCACTGTTAACCGAAAAAATAACTTTGAAATAATATTAATTATTGAAGATTAATAAAAAATAGTACTATTTCCATTTTACAATATTTGCTTTTTATAGCTATAACTATTGCTTCATATTATTTGGTTTTTTTATAAATAATTTAAGCTTAAAATTTCTAAAAATAGTTGGTCTAATTTGAAGATATTTCAAACTCATCACATTTCTCGTTAATAACTCTAGAAATACTCATTATTTTCCTCCTTGAATAACAAAATAGGCATTCTCTATGTAGTAACAACGTATATAATCATTCTTAAAAATAAAACACAAAATTTTATAATTACCAAATGCTTATATTTTTCATCTTTAACTTATCTTAATAAGTATAATTTTTTTTAAAGAGATAATTATTGCGAAACAGAGGGAGTACCAACTTGAGGTGGAGTAGTGAAGTCTTGAAAAAGTTCTATAATATTGATATATTTGACAAAAGAAAGTCTTACTAGTTAAATTTTTTAATCAGGATAAATTTCGTGTAAATTGACATGAACTCCATATAAGTTTGTAAACTTTTCCAAATTACAAATAAAATCTCCTTTTTTCATCATCTAAGAATCATGAATAATAATGCAAAGTTGATTATTATAATTTATATCCAAAAACAATTTGATAAGCAAATATATAACGATACTTGTTGATTTAATTGAAGCAAATGGCTGAAAAGCTCAAAGTGAGAAATTTTGACTCGGCCTATGATGCCGTACACAACAATAAGAGAATTTTGAATTATACAATTATTAGTATCAATATCTGATCCGAATGTAGAATTGATTGGAATTTGTCTTACAAATGACGTGTCTGTATCAAATATAAAATGATGTAGATTTTTTTTTTCAATGAATTGTCATTTATTTTGAAAGCTACTCTTACATTCGATTGATTATTTAGTTCTATTTCTAATGTTCGTGAAACTTACTGCACTTTAACATATCAATTATCATGAAAATAAATTCACATTAATAGTCTAAATTTGTGCTCTGCATTAGAGAAAATGGTATATATATTAAATAAAAAGATTTGATCAACATAATTTTCTTAGTGAAAATTGGTGATTATAAAACTTTTAGTAAGTGGTGTTGGTGACATACTATTACAAAAATAGCGTATTCTAGTGGTTTCTATTTTCCACTGGCACAATCTTTACTTTTTGACGATATTTTTTCATGGAAAAATTATAAAATAAATACTTTTGTACAAAATAATCTTAAGATGGGGTAGTTTTATGCAATTCATTCAAATTCGTGGTCGCAAAGGTTGTCAAAAGGAAGAGTTATGTAAATGAATACCGCAAAGTAGCCACAAAATACATAGTTAAATTATGTTTCCAATAGTTTGTCATCAAACTCTAGCTATTTATCAAAAATATACAGAATTGTAATTTAAGTAAATTTGGAAAATGGAGGCTCCACAGTCCCCCCACCAAGTAAGCAATGGGCAAATTGGCATCAAATGCTCATGGGGATGCTCACTGTTTCGGAATTCCAAGAACAGCCCAGCCCCAATCACCAATCACCAATCACCATCAATTCAATTATTTATTTACTTTTCATTTTTTTATTTAGCATCAATTTATACAAAAGGTCTCCTTATATGCACACGGTATTTCGCCTATCTACACATGAATCTGTGCGTTTAATATAAGTGTACAGATTTTGTGCGCTTATATTAAGCGTATAGGGGCAAAAAGTAAAATAAGAAATTACAATGAGGACATAGCCACAAAACCTGTACGCTTAATGTAAGCGTATATGCACAAAACTTGTACGCTTACATTAAGCGTACATGTTTTGTACATATTTTAAAAATTCAACCGTTGATACGCTTACATTAAGCTTATCAACAGCCAAATTTTCAGCCTATAAATGCACCATCTTCCTTCTTCGTCCACACCAAATCACAACATGTATTATAATGATGAAAGTGAGGAAAACAATTGGATACAAAGTGAAGATGAGGAACGAGATTGGGTACAAGCTCGAGAAGATGAAGAAGTAGACAAAGAATGGAGCGACTCTTGGTTGTCGGGTTGCGAAGACGAAGGAGATGATTGTGATTTGTTCATGGTTAGTGTTTAAATTCTATTTTATACACAGTTTATATATAGATTATAACTTCTATTGTAGCAGGTAAATTTGTTATGAATTAATGACTTTGCAAATTTATTGTATTATTAGTTTGTTCTAATTATAGACAATATAATAATTCATAAATAAATAAAATTATAGGGGGAAGATTATGCAGAACGATTTCGTACTGGCCTAGTTTGGGAGAGTATGAATGAAATGACTGAGTGGGCGAGAGTTAGAGCAAAAGAGTTGATGATAGTTTTGGTGACACGTACCTCAAATCCGTATGTAGTTAGTTTGACATGCGATAGATATGGTGAACCGAGATCTGGGAGGCCGAAAGTTAATGTAGAAAATCCAGAGTTGTCGATTTCGATGAGTCGAAAACGCAGATCGAAGAAGTGCGGTTGTAGATTCGAGTTGTATGGGTGTCGTTTGAAAAATGAGCTAGGGTCTCTTACTGAAAGATGGGTCTTGGATGTTATACATGGCACCCACAATCACATGCTTTGGACTAGCTTTCATGGGAATGCATTCATGGGTCGAATGACCCAGGAAGAGAAGGTCATGGCTAGGAGATGGGGCGATGGTCGGAAGACTCCGAAAGAGATTGTTTCAGAGTTGAGGAAAAACTTTCCGGGAAATGTAACATCAATGAAGCAAGTTGCCAACTTTTTGCAGAAGCTCCATTTCGAGGATCGTGGGGAATTGACGATTACTCAGTGGTCCCTTCATTTTTTGAAAGAGAACGGGTATCTTTTCTATCCTCTTAGGAATGTGAAGAAAGGGGACGAGGTGGAGATCCTATTTTTTGCTCACCCGGAGTCGCTACGGTTGTTGAAGAAGTTCCCGCACGTTGTGATCATTGATGCCACATACAAGACAAATAAGTATGTAATACATTTTAATAATAGTTAGATATTTTGCTATGTGCTACAATTTAATTAGTTATATTCACTAAATATTGGTATTTTTATTTCTTATGAATAGATATGATATGCCTTTGGTGGAGATTGTTGGTTTTACGTGCACTCACAAGACGTTCAACATTGCGTACGCATTCACCCGAGCGGAAAAGTTTTTCCATTACCGGTGGATAGTGAGGGCCCTTCGGAACTTGTTTGAGCAGTTGGGAGTAATGCCAAAGGCTATAATGACCGATTGTGATAATGCTCTCATCAAAGCTATTAAGGTAGTTTTCGAAGACGTCCCGATAAGACATCTCTTATGTTGGGTCCATATTAGAAACAACATCAAGGCACATGCCGACAAGGTTATAAAAGACAGTGACAGAGTCGATATGTTTACAAACCAATGCTGGGGACTTTTTTGCTCGACCACCGAGGAAAGCTACGAGGAGAGGCTCAGAGCATTGAGGACGTCGTGGAAGAGCGGCCTTGTTGGATACGTCGAGAGGGAATGGTTGACTCCTTACAAGGAAAGCATAGTAAGAGCTTGGACGGATTACACCCTTCACTTCTTCACGAGGACTTCAAACATGTATCCTTTGAACATTGTGTAATTGATTATTTTTACTATTGAGTTCCAAGGTCGTGCTAAGGCAATAAATGTTTTTTTGTTTTGATAGGGTTGAGGGGATGCATCGTGTCTTGAAAGATATTGTGGGGTCTAGCAGAGGCGGCTTTAACAGAGTGATCGTGAGGATCCACCATGCAATCATTCTTCAAATCGACACAATTAGGGCGACCATGAACAACTCACTGTCTACACGACCAATGGAGTTCAACGATCCAGGGTTTCCGGAGCATGCCTGAATGGTATTTTCAAGTGTCAGATAAGTGTTTTGATTTGTTGTTGGCCATATATGATAAGTTAGTCAAGGAGGACTATTCAGAAGTATGTGACGATCATTGGGTGAGAGACTGCCTTGGGTTGCCGTGCGTCCATGATATTGCAAAAGCCATCATTACGAGAACATCATTCACTCCAGACGACATTCACGACTTCTGGAAGGACTTGCATTGGGAAGAGGATCCAACAACATTTGTGCTTTCTAACGACAATGTTCCGATGTATGTTCCAGAGTTGAGATTGCGTGAGATGTGGTCGAGAGTGCAAGGCCGAACTTTGAGCCAAGCCACGTTATGGCAAGTGAGTGATCTGTACATTGCCTTGGAGCATCCGGAATAGAGTACATTTATGGATCCGACGGACATCTGTAGAAAGGGAAGGCCAAGCGGTGCGAAGAACAAGGCAAAGGGGTCACCGACTAGGGAAAAGAGCCTGCATGAGCACGTAAGAGAAGACTTACTGAAGTCTGAGAAGGTGAAGGCAAAGGGAAAGGACAAGGCAAAGAAGAAGGTGAAAGGGCCAGGTCGTCCCATAAAGCAAGCAAGTTTCGTAGTGCTCGAGCCCGAGGACATGCAATCTCAACCGCAAGTAGAAGAATCACAATTTGAGGAGATGTACGTCGAGCCCGACCATGTTGGAGTCCGTTCGTCGGAGTGGCCTGAAGAACCCATGCTTCATTTTGGGGTGGACTTTGAGGTTCATAATATCGATTACTTCTGGTTTGAGTACATTAACGGTGCTATGGATGTACGTTCAGACGGACATTGTGGTTATCGGTCTTTGGTTGTGCTTATGGGGATGAGTCAGGGTCAATATCCATTGATCCGTAGCGCGACGGCAAATGAGTTGCGTGCCAACCGACAAATGTGGGAGCCGATACGAGAAGCTACACGGCCGTCATGGGACGATCTAATGGTTCAAATTAACTATGTGAAGATCCCTTGCGGCCCAGATTACTGGCTTGACATGCCATTCATGGGTTTAGTGTTTGCCACGGTGTATAATGTTGTTGTGATCGTCATATCTCAGTACCCTTTATTATGCTTATCAATAAGGCCGTCTGGACCATGCTCCACACCTCCCTTACAAATGTCGGGGATATCACACATAGGGGATCACAACCACTGGATACCGGTAATGTTTTGTATCTTTACTTGTACTTCGATGTTTCATTTGCAATATCGTGTATACTAATTGTGTTTTTTTTTTTGTATTTGTATAGGTGACGCTCAATACCGACTCTCTATTACCACCCGTTACGTATGCGTGGCGAAGACATTGCGATCGAAAAATCCTGTGGTGGGAAGGAGTGTTTGATTCGAAATTGCAAGAGTTTAGGGAATGCCGCAAGGCAGCCAGTCAGAATCCAGATTATTTGGCGTAGTTGATCCACATTATCAGTACTTCATGTAAAACTCTAAGCCGGTTTGTAATGCAATATAATTTTAGATGTGAGTCTCTTTTGGTTATTTCCTCATGATTTTTGCTTTGGTGGGTTTCATAGTAAGGCTTGTGTAGTGAAAAAGACATCAAACTTATGCAATCATAACCTTGGAATTTATACATTTGCAACCTTACGTAATAACAAAAGACATCAAACTTATGGAGTCGCAAATTATCATAACCATAATATATTACATTACAAATCCACACGATTACATGCTTACAAATAGATGGCCGTTTGTCCTAGAAACAAAGCACAAAAAGCTAACAACATCCAAATAACTACAAGATTGAGTTGGTGTCATTGCGTTGTGCAGATTATCCCGTTGACCGACTGAAGAATCCTTTAGGAGGGCGACCCTTCGGTGACCAAGTCGAACCCGTCGAACCTTCTGATTTGCCCCTTTTCTGGCAGCAGCACATAAATACTCGAAATCCATAAACACCGGTTCAGTATCATATAAGAAGCTCCTTATGATACTGAACCAGAGTTTGTGGATTCCAAATATTTATGTGCTGCTGCCAGAAAAAAAGGCAAATCAGAAGGTTCGAGGGGTTCGACTTGGTCATCGAAGGCTCGTCCTCCTTTAGAATTCTTGAGGGTCGGTCTCATCCATCGACAAAATCGGGTCAAAAGAAACCATGTACTCTCCCTCCAAGCCCTCGTCATCATCTAACATCTGTTGTGGCTGATGCGCCTCCTCATCAACTGCCATAACGTCAACATACACGTCCTTCATGCTATCATCATCGGTCTGAACAGAAGGCTGAGGAACTGATGATACTGCACCTAAAAAATCGGCTCGTAGCAGAGAAGTGCGCCGACGGACGGTGTCTGAGATATGTCTCTGAGGCACAACACGTCGGTCCGCTATCGGAGTCGGATGTGTCAGCCCCTCGGAACCTCCTAATGCGTCTCGTACCGCCTAGATTTTTTATTTGTTAGATTATTATAACCGTATTTGTTTGAAAAACGTATTTATATTTCTTTAACTGAAATTTAATCCTAAGGTGTTTGGTTACTAAATTTATTGGGTCAATTAAGGCCCATTCGGCCCAATAAAGGAAGAATGGGCCTTATTTGGCCCAATACGGACTTATTGGGACCAATACGGCTCATTCCCTCGTAAAATGGCCTCTAAGCCCTTATTCGGCACAATACGACCCATTCGGGCCTTTCAGTGCAAATTCCTCCTTATTCGGCCCTAAAAGGGCTTATAACACCTTATTAGGCCCAATAATGGGTTTTTGGGCAGATTGCTCCTTATTGGGCCAAATATGACCTTATTAGGCATTTGGGCCCAACAAGGAGCTTTTGAATTTTTGGCCCAATAAGGCGTTTTTGGGCCCATTGCTCCTTCTTGGACCCGATACGTCCTTATTAGGCGTTTTTGGCCCATTACATGCCATTAAGGGCTACAACGCCTAAAGTGAAATTGAAATAAATTACATAATTTTAACAATTTCATTTCGATTATAAATTCTAATGAATCTAAATTCATATCTAAAATCTAACAAATATATAATTTCATTTCTAAAATCCAAAATCTAAAATCTTGTATTTTCAATTCTAAAATCCTAAAATCCGATATCTAATGAAATCTATTTCGTAATTCTAATTTCAAATTCTAAAATCTAACAAATCTATATTTTTAATTTCTAAAATCTTAAAATCCATAATCTAATCTACTATATAACTACTAAACGCAAATACCGACTGAGCCACGTGGCGCTCCCAGAATGAGCCCGAATTTTACGTTGTCACGTGGCATCACGGTATTGAATTAGACACGAGGCGGCTTGTGGTTTTTTAGATTTATTTATTTTAAAAATTAAGAAATTATAGTAATAGAATCCTACACTTGCCAGTTGCCATACTAATATTATTTACAATAAAATCTTTCCAAAATGTATAACAAAATATTCTGCAATATTTGTATTATAAAATATACTCTTACCTTATATATTAAGATCACAATCTTTTTTTCCTTCTTATCTGTCAATATTGCCTATCCAGCATAATATTGATTAAGTACATTCTCTTACCATATCTAAATTAATTTAATATCTTTACTCTTACTCTATTCATATCATATATATGATATATGATCATTTTTATTCTAATATGTCATTAAATATTTAAATATCCTACCTAAAATAGCAGAATTAAGAATTGATTGCGATCGGGATATTCATCCAGTGAATTTTGAATATATACGTGCGTTCTAGCTAGCTTACCAATAGAGATCCACAGAAAAAAATTATTTTTTAAATTGTTGCGCGGTAAATCAAACGTGGTGGCGACACATAAGTGAAACTGTAGTAAAAAAGATTATTCTGTAATATGTGATTACTTATCTACTAATCTATAATCAAATCAAACGTGATGGTTAGCTAGCTAGAACGTGAGCCCGGATTTTTTGGATTAGTAGATTTGATTATAATTACTATAATCAAATCAAACGTGGTGACATATTATTGGTATGCATTGTAATATCCCTTAAAATTTCTTATAAGGATATTTGAGTAATTTTCTCAACCTTCGTTTAATTAATTATTTCGCTTTCAGTGGAGTTCAGATTTTCCGTAACATCCATGAGATCCGAAATAATTCCTTGAATGGTATAAAATACATTCGATGTATTTTCGGGACTTAGAATATTTGTTTGGATATAAACATATAATTTTTGGGGTTTAAAAACCTATAAAAAGCCAATTCCCTTAACTTTGCCACGAATTCCCCCGCCTGTGCTTGTCTTGCCACGATACTCCCCCCCTGTGTACAACTTGTCGGGGCATCTGTCAAGAGATTGGCTGGGGAGCTGATGAATAACCCTTACCAATCCTCTCCTCCTTCAACTATAAAAGGAACCAATCTGTAGGAGTTGTTGGGCACATCTCTCTCGTCTCCCGCTTCACCCTCTCTTTCTCGGTCATCTCCTCCCGCCGGCGACGACCCCTGTTTCGTCGTTGTTTCCCCGCCTTGCTGTGTCACTGTGCTTTGTCGAGCTCCGCCGAGCCCTGCTGGTGGCCGCCACTACCCCGGCGTCTACGAGCTCCTTCCCGACGAAGACGGAGTCGAGCCGCTGCCGCACCGAGCTTCGGTGCTCCGCCGCCGCTGCTCGCGTGTCGCCGCCGCCAGGAGCTGCTGCTTCTCCTTCCCAGCGCCGCCGCGCTGCCCTCTCCGGAGACGAAGCTCCTCCCCGGCGAAGCTGCTGCCGAGCTCCATTGTTGGAGTTGTGCTGTTGTTGTCATGCTTCGGGGGAGATTGGGGTAGAAGATGACAAGTGGGCCCCATCCCACTTAATTAAGTTATGTTGGACTGAAGCCCATTTAAGCTTCCAGTCCAGATTTAACCCGAAATTATTCGAGCGGTATAATTTCGACTCTCTTTCATCCGTATCTGTCTTTAGGAAAATTCAATCAATATTCTTATGATTTAAGATCATAAGAATTTATTGAATTTAATTCCTTAAGTTCGTCCAGACAAATTAATTGATAATTAATTAATTTGTTAGTTAGAACGTGATTCGCTGGATCGCGTGTGGACTCGTACTCTGCTAGGAATATTCTGAAGCTTAAGCCATATCCTCGGAAATGATATAATCAGTAGTCGTCTCGTCTGGATTCATCGCCGAATCTACTCCAGGCAAGTGGCGGTTCGCTCTTGCTCATCATTCCATATTTCCATTAATTATCAATTGCTTAATTGTTAATTAATTTGGATTGATTATCGTTCATGTCTGGAACAGTTTTATGAAATTACTTTTGGAAGATAAAATGAACATTATAATAGGTTGTATATCTATTAGAACAACGCTATTATATATATATGATCTAGATTGAAATATATCTAGGATGTTGGCCTTAATGGCTTTATTATGATTGACTGTTCTGAACTGTTTAGTTAGAACGAGTATTCGCAGGAACGCTACTTGGTATCTCCTTGTGAGTACTAGTCGTTTCTTTATAACCAAGTGGATGAGATGTCCAGGCCCCAACACTTCTCTTTGGTCATGATCATTCCCTGTCCGTGTACAGGGAAGGTGCACACAGCTGGTGCCACTCTCTGGGATTTAGTCCCAACTCTTTATATCTCAATATCCAGCATGGATGAGATTCTAAAAGCTTGAAATGTGAATGATCGTTTTGGAACTAAATAAGATAAGTGCCCGAGTGCACATAATTAATATACCATTGACGAATAGTGCAGCTAGGTAATAGTGCAGCTAGGAAACTCGTCCTGACTTTGATCAGAGTACGTTCTCTTTCCAATCTGGATTCGCTTTATGCGGTGAGGTTGGTCGTGAACTGAAACATCTAGTCAGTTTTTAAACGCATGTATGTGAAACTATAATGTTCCAGACATTTGTCATGCTTCCGATAAGACTCACTCTTTTGGAGTCTTCTCTTGGATTAATTCCTATAAGACTCATTTCCGTTGGAATCTTCTCTTGATCATGTCTTTTGATATATTCCAGTAGAAGTATGGTGGTTGGCTATCGTTATCGGTTATTATCCGAGAAACGATGAGTCTAACCTAATACGACTACTTAGAACCACTCTGCTTTGTACCCTTGCGTAGTCTTTCATTAGACTAACCAACCGTAATTATTCCCTTGCATGGTTGACTGGTGTCATCCGTTTGATTCGGCACATCAAATAAGTTGTCACTCCAGGAAGGCTAAGAACGACTATGACGGGAGGTGTTTTTGACAAGTTTATCCAGGTTGAGATCCTTGGCGTTGATCGCAGTGATCAAGACTTGTTTTATCTTTAAAAGACTTCCGCTATGCTTTAATTACTTTGATGACAATGTTTTATCCTACGGGGATTGGGTTGTAATCCCCCGACATATGTTTTAAAGATGGTTGTTGATTATATAAAAGTTGTTTATGATTTGTATAATCCGGTTTAGCCTTGGGTGGTTTCGGAGGTGAAATCCGAGATCACTGACGATAATACCCTTTCCAATTGGGTTAAGAATTTGGGGGTATTACATGCATAATATTTTTTAATTTTGAATATGTACGTACGTGCGTTCTACCTATCTACTAATCTATTTTTGTGATGTCAACTTATTATCTGGGATGAGCTCCGATGACGAATAGGTTCTATTTTGAAGCATTAGATATGACTTTAAAAGATATTCTATGGGCTATAAATCCCCTTAGTTCAGTATAACCTTTTGGAGGGAAAGTCATAGTATTTGGTGGAGACTTTAGGCAAATCCTACCCATTATCACAAAAGGAAGCACGCAAGATATTATTTTTGCCACCATTAATTCCTCTTATTTGTGGGAATATTGCAAAATTCTTAATTTGACAAGAAATATGAGAATTCAACAAGGTACATCTGATTATGATATTCAAGAAGCAAATGAATTTTCTGAAAGGGTATTAAGCATCAGAGATGATACTGTAGGCGATGACAAGACGGAGAAGAACAAATACAAATTCCTGATGAACTATTGGTGAAGGATTATGACTTAGATCTGATTCCAGCAATTATTAAGCTTGTTTATCCCTCTCTTTGGACAATCAATTGTCTCCAAAATACTTTGAAGAATGAGCAATTCTTGCACCACCACATGAAGAGGTAGATAGAGTTAATAACTATATATTGTCTTTGTTACCAGGTAATGAAAAAATCTATCTCAGTTCGGATAGCCTTTGCAAGACAGGTTTTATTGCAGATAATGATGCAAGTGTTTATACTTCTGACTACTTGAAAAGTATTAGATGTTTTGGTGTCTCAAATCATGTATTGAAAACTAAGGTTAAGGTCCCTATTATGCTGCTTTGAAATATTGACCATTCTTCAAGTTTATGCAATGGGACAAGATTGATAACCACACAGCTCGACAGTCATGTCATACAAGGAAGAACTATTTTAACTACAATATTAGACATATAGTTTTGAATCCTCGCATGCTCATGTCACCGTCAAACACTTCATACCCGTTCAATTTTCAACAAAGACAATTTCTCTTGAGTGTCTGTTTTGCTATGACGATAAACAATAGCCAGGGCCAATCTCTTACAAATGTCGGTTTGTATCTTCCACGTCCTGTTTTTGCTCATGGTCAGTTTTATGTTGCATCACTCATGGTCAGTTTTGTGTTGCATCATCAAGAGTTACTAGCAAGAAAGGTTTGAAGATTTTAATATGGGACAAAAAAAAAAAAAAACTAATACTACTACCAATGTAGTATACAACGAAGTTTTTCATAATTTGTAGCAATTTTGAATATTTTACGAGATTTTATGTTGAGGGTTTCATTTTCATGTATTAGATAAATATTTTGATTATGCTTTATCGTTTTAGTAGTATAAATGTTAGGGATATGACTATCCACGTTTCAAAACTACTTAACCAATTTTACTATTATAAAAGTTATAAAGAGTTTCGCCTCTCTTTTGATAATGTATTTTGTTAATCTCTTTAATATTTTGTATTCAATTAGTCTTTTTTTACATTAGCATTCATCTACTTTTATAATAGTCATTACCTACATATTTCTATATCAATTAAATATATAATTTTTATATATAATTTTTTTTAAATGTAAGAAAGAATAAACATATCTCGTGCACGACACGTGTACTACACTAGTAAAACTAAAATTTAATGAAATCCAAAATATAATGATTTTAAAAGCAGTATACCTGATGGACGCCTATCGGTACGGGAGTGACGGTAACGTCCACCGATACATCTGGCACGGGTGTCGATCGGGTTGCCGGTCGTCTGGCACCACCCCTCACCCATCATCTAATTGTGTCGTCGTCGTCGTCCTCCTCCATCTCCACCCAAACACCACCGATCGGATCACCACCACCACCGACCGGCCCGCCACCACCACCACCGACCACCGGATCACCACCACCGACCACAACCTCGAGTTCGGCAGCCTCTCCTCTGCGTATCTCCTTAGCAGCGCCGTTGCCGGAGAGTCCTCCAATCGCCGGAAATGTCGCCGGAGCACCGAGGTCGCCACTACTGCCACCAGAAGCTCCGTTGGCCTCCTGGTTTGTAATGAGGCTAAAGTCGTGATGCCTATCAAAGTAAACCTCAAAAACCTAACTAATGTAGTAGGGTAATTAAGGATCGATCTCACAGGGAGGTAAGCAATCTTCCTAAGTGCAAAAGGTTGTATGCCAATGGTAACAAAAGGGGGTTTTGGTTTGTGTCACGTAAACAAAGTAAATCAAAGCAAAATATGTAATCAATGAGTGAGAAGTAACTTAGCCAGACAAATATCCACACTTCAGTTTGATTGGTTGATCCTAGATTATCTCTAATTCCTACCAATGAATATTCTTGTCCCGATCTTATGTATATAGACAGGTCAACCAGCCATGAAAATACTTACCATTAAACAATCAAGAAACAATCAAGATTCAATCTAACGGCAGCAGTAAGCATATGAATTAACAAGGATACATACAATATTTAACAACCCGTCAGTACTCGACATGTAATCAATTCTCTTCACAATAAACATTCACAACCAGTTCCTGTAAATTGCGTTTGTTACAAAAGATAAGGGATTTCAACTAGAAATATCCAAACCCTAGCAATAGATAATCACTAATATCAACTAGATGATCAGACTAGTCAAAATAGTAAGAATCAATGGGATGAAGCTCAAAGAGAAAATATATAATCAAAGGAAAGGAAATAGAGTTATAATCTTACAACCAAATACAAACGAAGGCTTCAATCGTCGGACTAAGCAATATTTGCTTAGTTCTTCATAGTCTTCAAAGCATAAAAACTCTATGGGGAAAACTGAATGATAATGTGTAAACTTGAATAATGAAAAGGCTGCTACTAAAACTAAGTATAACCCTAGCAAAACCTAGTTTCCAAAAGATAGGAAATAATATCCTAAAAGGAAATAAAAAAAATAAAATAAAAAAATAAAAAATAAAACTCGGACGAAACGAAAAATCAGATCCCGCGTGTGAACAGTAGCCGCGACCGCGGAAAGAAATCCGCGACCGCGGAAAAGTCTATGTGGTCTCGCTGCTTCTGGTGAAATCCGCGATCGCGGTGTCTCCTTCCGCGCCCGCGGAAAAGCTTATGTAGCTCTTCTTCTTCTTCTTATCATCGGTCTTCTCTTGTGGCTTCGCCTCCATCTTCTATATGTCTTCATTTAAGCTCTCAAAACCACCAAATCAACACTTCTTCTCCACAACTCCATTCTCCTATATTGCGTTCTAACCCCATACAAATGGTACATAAAACTCCGGTAACAACTTCTAATTACGCACTCGAGAGGAAGAAGTTGCCATCGTTGATTTTGTCATTAAGGGAGAAGAAAATAGGAGGAGGAAGAAAGAGGGGGGGGGGGGGAATTGATCAGGTTTAGGGTTTGCAGATGGGGGCGGAGGGAGAAGGAAGAAAGAGGAGCTTAAAATAAGCGCATACATATGTGCTTATTTTAAGCGTACAAGCCCCTCCCTCCCACTAAACCCCTTATATTCTTACAATAAGCGTACATGCCCCTGACCCTACTTTTCCCAAAATTACACTATTGCCCTTATACGCTTACAATAAGCATACAGAACCTGTACGCTTATTGTAAGCGTACATTTTCGTGTGCAATTAGTCAAAATAACGTGTGCATATAGGATTTTCCTATACAAATGTTAATTGCAAGTCTTACAATATGAACTTTATCTTACGAAAATTCTTTTTTAACTAGCTTAGTTTTCATGTTATGCACGAGATTTGAGTAAAATTTTATACTGATTTTTTTTAATTATTAAAAATATTTTTTTTTATTTAAAAATATATTAAATAAACAAAAAATATATCTAATTAGTGACAAAGTATATGAAATTAAGATAATAACTATAATATATACTAATAAACAATTAATAGAGATCAATGTAATTTTGTACATACGTAATATATTGAATTATGTCTTAAACCTACAATAAATTAATTAAAAGGAATTTGAAGTGACTAATTAAATGAAAAGATTAAAACATAATATTAAAAAATACCTAATATATTATATCTAATATGAAAATCATGATTAAATGTGAATAATCTATATATTAGAAAGATCATATCTAAAATATTTTATATAATAGTAGGAAAAAAATTTAGTGATGTGACACGATGTGGAGTAAACATGTGACAAAAAATGACGTAGTGTAATGTCAAAAAGACAAATGGTCTTAACTAGGTCTACTTTAGTATTATATAATAGATTAAAAATTAGTGCTTCAAACCAATCATATAAATGGGTAACCTTGTAGATTTAGAAATTTAAAGGTGTTATAAATTAGTTAGGAGTTAGGACATATGATAATACATAGTCCCTTAACACTATTTAAATTAATTTTGAAATATTGTTGTTTCACGAACAATAAATATCTACTTATTTTTTTGAGATATTTGAATGCTATTAATTAGCAATATTTAAATTATCTTAATATATATATAATATATCATTTAGTTGAGATATTTATGATTATATTGAAGTTTAAATCTAGAAAAAAAATCAAAATAACAAAAATGAAGTTTGATTTAGATTTTGTGCCAACAAAAAATATTAATTTAAAAAATGTGTGATTTTTTATATGGATTACATGTGGCAGTTTTAATGAGGGGGTGTCATGTGTGTAGTTAGGTTCTAGTTTAGTATATGTATAGTAGATTTATAAATAGAAGATATGAATTCAACCATGAGAGCATGGTAGGGAGAAAAGTAAAAAATCCAAAATACCAAAATTAATTATCATATCTAAATGTATAAAGAGTCAAAAGCTAAACGGCACCAAAGACACATATACATGCTCACGATTGAAATGGTGTTGCTGTAAACTTTCACCGGTCCATGGTTTTGGGGAGTCTGAGACATTGAAAAAAGCATTTATAATCGAAACATAATAATGAAAATCATAACAGTATAATGAAAAGATAATACCAAGTAAAAAATATCTAAAAAATATAAAAAAAATAATCTTGATGATGCTATATAATATTCTCTCAATCTTTTCTTCCTAATATATTATTCAACCGTGTTGCATAATATTTTGTGAATAATGCTCTACCGAACATTGAATTATGGTGTGGAGTGTTCTGCTTCAAAATCAATTCTTATTTTAGAAATATTATCATAACAAATTCAGAGTCCAAGAAACTACGTCAGCGACTCATTAGTAGAGGTTTGTATTGACATTTTCTTCAATCGTTTGCTTAAACTCAATTCTTATTGTAGGAATAATTTTGTTATGACAGTTTTATTTTCCTAGTTCAATTCAATATTTTTTATGAACCTACTATTACAGTCAGTCTATAGATTATGACTTGAGAATAGTATGAATGAAACACTTTATAATTTTGAGAAAAAAATATTCTTTAATTATAAATTTTGAAATTTAGCAGAACAATGTGCTACTTGATCTGTTGTAGAATATGTGTTTCATTCGTTTTGCTATTGTGTTTAATTAGTTGGGAATTAGATTTAATTGTCCATTTTGATCAATACAAAATTGGATCTTTTTAATCAGCCAAGGGAATGTGCAATCTATAGTTCTGTAGGTTTGACTTCTTTGTATCATCAGATATTGTATACTTTATAAAAGTTAACCCTGATTTTCAACTTCTGTAGATAAATATCTAGAAGAACCCATGTAGTCTCCATAGGAGAAAACTCAAATGTAATTATGCCGATTATATTTCGTTGAAGAAGACACGAGTTATTTAGTCCAATTATTTATTTGTAATATTAATAATTGATTTATATTCTTCTTAATTAATTGATTTGTAATCTTCCTAATTGATTTGTATTTAAATAATGAAAGATTAGTAATAGTCTAAGGATATAAATTTTTAATATACAATTAAATTTATTTGGAAAAAAATGAAAAAAGAGAGAAAATGACATGTGACAAATTAAATGTTGGAATATTATGTGACATTAGTTTATTTTACGTTAGTATATATTTAGTATTTTATTTTGAATTTTAAAAAATGTAGAAGATGCCAAGTAGTAGGATTAATATGGGGAGCCATGTGGCATAAGGAGGTAGTAAGATTAGTATGAGGACGTTATGTGATATAGAGATGTTTTGTTTTAGTAAATATATAGTAAATTATATAGTTAAATATCTTAACAAATGGAGTAATGTTTAAGGAAGTAATATCCATGAAACATTCTCAAAATCCCCATTGGTAAAGATGCCTTTAATATAAGACATTTTAACAAATATGGAGTTTTAAATAAAGTTGAGGGAAATAAGATTAACCCCTTGTTTGGTTCGGGGTTTATTTCACAAGAAGTACAACTTTCCCACAAAGTGGATTTAATTTATGTGTTTGGTTCATAAAATAAATACAAGAATTTACTTTCCAGGAATTTGCACTTCCTCCAAAGCATAGGAATTTCATTTACCATGATAGGGTAGGTAAGATCTATATACAAAATCACATAATTTTGAACCAAACATGATTCTTTACTTCCCATGAACTTTAATTCCCATAAAATTACTTCCTAAGAACTACAACTTCCCGGGAATTAAGTTCCCACATTAACCAAACGAGAGGTAAGTGGTTGAGAGACTAAATGTAACCAGCTTAGGCCATATTATGAATGGTAACTTGAGTTTGAAGCTGAAATTATCTTCATTAGTGATAGGGGTGGACATAGGCAGTTAACCGAGATCTCGGTTAACCGGTCTTTGGTTAACCGAGGTTTCGGTTAGTAGTTTTATAATACCATTAACCATATTGTTAACCTCGGTTAATCGAACATCGGTTAACTAGAATTTCGGTACGGTTAATCGGTTAACCATAAGAATAAAAATAACTGAAAATGACTTTGAAAATACTTTAAGATGTTGTTTTACTGGTAATTTTTCACTCAATTTTCTTGATTAGTGGCGTTAATTTTCTTGATTAGTGGCGTTAGTAGGTAAGAGCAAATATGAGAACTCTATAAGCGAATGAGTTAGACAATTTAAGATAATTCATGCTAAATGATTCATGACTAAACGGTTACAAATAATCCAAATTGACATTACAAGTAATTCAACAATTATCATACATACAAATTGGATAAATTATTTATTGTGACTTCAGCGCGCATCAATTTACCACTTCATTACATTAAACATTCTATTCTAGAGATATTTTCCACATGTCGATGTAAGGCTACACTTTTTAGCAACTTACAATAGATTAAGACAACTTAGTTTTATACAACTTTATACTCAATTTAATAATATGATGTTCAGAAGGATGAAAAAGCCCATATATAACTATGTAATTAAGAGTCATTACAAAGAACAATTGGTTATTCATAGTTTTTATTACACATAAGATTAAGGAGTTTTGGAATGCCTCCAAGATAATCTCGTAGTAAATATGTTAAAATGGAGTTAATCTCTTGTAAACGAAATCCATGCATGTATAAGCGAGGGAGAATTGAACTAATTAATCATTTGTCACATGCAACATCTAAATGAGTCTCCAACCACTAGACTAGCTTAATAAAGTCTTTCCATTGCTAAAAACATATTATTCATATGTTTGGTTAGTCGGTTAACCAAATGTGAAAATATTACTAACCATATCAAAAAACCGTAATTTTATTCGGTCGGTTAATTATACCAAACTTTCGGTACGATTAACCGTAAAAAGAGTCGATTTCTCGATTTTTTGGGACGGTTTTTCGGTTTTTCATGTCCACCCCTAAATTTAGTATGGGATAAGTGACTTTTTTGGCAAGTTTATCTTGTTGAATTTTGTAATTATAAATTAATATGAAGTTTTTTTTATTTACTAAATATTTGAAAGTTACTTTCATTTTTTTTTTATAAAAAAAACACTTAAGTTATTACGACAGAAAAAAAAAAAAGAATCAAACTCATAATCACATGGTCACAAGATCGATGTCATTTTAACTGGCTAAGATGAGAAGACTTCACATTATTTTCACTTCCTTGTAAGTTTTTTCAATGATAAAAACACATGTAAGTTTTCACTTTCAATTACATTCTCTTAGCCAATATTTTTACAAGTGTACCAATTGATCTTCATTAAGGAAACAAAGTTATGTTATTTAATAAAACTTTTATTATTGGTAATTATTAATTCAAGTATGATGAAATTAGTTTTGTATGCTAGATAGAATGGGTTTTGAAGTATCTCATTAAAGTGTCACGGTCACGGGGTATGAGAAATCTCAAATGACATAATATTTGAACGGTTTTTCTAACTTATATCCTAAGAAAATATGTTAAGACTTTTCTTTTAAGAATATATTTCCTAAAGAGGAATGTTTAAATCTTTTTAAGAAAAATATTAAAAATTTTAAATAATATAATCTAACAAAAAAATTTCATAAGAAGGTGCTTAATCTATACTCTTAGGACATAGGTTAGAAAAATCGATATTCGAATACTTATGCCACTCAAGTTTAGGAAAAAAATATTAAAATTTAAAATGAATATATTATTCAAATATAAAATTTATTCCACTAAGCTTTTTCGTCAGAATTATAGTTGAAAAATTAATCTGTATCATTTGTAATTTATAAATTAATGATTTGTATTATTTTAGTACTTTCTAGCGTATGTATTACTTTGAATTTATATACAATAGTATGTATTTCATCTCCATCTGTTCACTTATTTTTATTTTTGTTAGAGTTTTACACACATATTAAAAAAAATAAAAATTGATCACTCACATTTTCTAGAACTAGTGGATAAAGAGAAAAAAATCTAGATAACCAAATTTCAATATATTATTTAAAATTTGTATGTTATAAATTGACATAAAAACCTATAAAAAAAAAACAAGATTGGAATACTATTATGTTGCAAATTTCCATATATTTAATTTAAAATTGTATGTTATAAATTCGAGATAACCAAATTTCAATATATTATTTTTGTCATTTTTCAATTTAGTGGCGATTTCTGTATTTTATTTTCGTAGTTGCAAAACCCCACATGTGAGCCTCTCTGGAGTCTGGTCTCCTCCTTCCATTTATTTATATTTTCTCTCCCACCTCTTCTATGTTGTGATGATTGTTGTCATAGTCAGATTCAGATACCCCTTTCTCCGTCTAAAGGAGGAGGAGGAAGAAGAAGAAAAGGTAGAGAGAGAAAAAGCCCCAAAAAACAACATCAACCAACAACAAACCAGCAAAGTGGCGTTGGTGTTGCAAAAGGCAGCGCGTCTCTCTCTCTCTCTTTCTGTTTGTTTGTTTGTTTGTTCTGTGTGAGTTTGTGCTCTTCTCTCTCTCCCCCCCCACCCAAAAAGCTACTCTCCATCCAATTAGGGTTCTCCATTGCAAAGTTGAAGCATTGCTCTCCATCTATACCTCTGCTTTTTTTCTTCTTCACCACCACCGCGCACTTAATTCGGGTTTCCTACCTCCTTGATTGCAATCCCTCCACCTCTGCTCTTGCTTTCTCCTGCTTCGTCGCCCTCTGTCGTCTCATCATCTGTGCTTGCTGCTTCCTTTTCTGTAAGTTTTCGATCTTATTTTCATTTATTTTTTTCCTTTTTTTTTTGGATTTGGATTAGGCATGCGTTTACGATTTAGCTCCGTCTTGCTTGTTTTTGCAAGCTCCAGTTTTGGATTTGGTTGTAATTTTAGCTCATTTGCGGCGTGATGTTTGATGTGTGATAAGAGTGCATGCTGATTGAGCTGTATAAGTTATTTTCCGGGCAAATTTTTGAGGAGTTTGGCCTTAAATTGATTTTAGGGTGAATATGCTAATTTCCTGCTATTCTAAATTTCTTTTTTTATTTTTCAGAGGTTGAGGGATTCTGTTTCTGTTAAATGTGAGTTTGTGGAAGCACATTGTTAATCGGTACATTAGATCCATCTTTGGTTACAAATTGCGTCCTTGGATTTAATATTAAGTGAAGATGGCGGGAGATTCAAATACAGGCTTTAATCAGGAAGATACTCTAGGATCTGCTATGAACAGACACGGGATTTCGTTTCAATCGGGGGCAGTCAGCAGTTCATCCGAGATGATTGGGATGGGAAACTATTATGCGGTGAATAACAGTACAGGAAGCTTGGTTTTTTCTGGGAATTCAGGCATGATTGGCAACCATAGTCCAACAGCAGTAACGCAAGCAGGAACTTCTTCTTCTCCCCCTCTTCTAAATTCAGTAAGTGGTCTCAAGCATGACACGGGACTTGCAGTTGATTGGTCTGCTGAGGAGCAGTACAAGCTGGAGGAAGGACTTATAAAGTACATACTGCTCTTGGTTATTATCTTTTTGAATGGTGGCTATCTAGTTTTGTATGAATGTGTGTTTATGTTCTTATCTTTTATCTGTTGCGGTAGCAAATTATTCTAAAAAAATAGTGCAAAATCATGTTGTTAACAGGCCTTCAGATTTATTTCTTGTAAAAAAGAGGTAGAAGCTTAAAATGGTATACAGCCATACAGGGAATCAAGGCCTCGAACTTCATTACATAGTACTAATACATTCCCTGCTTAGAGTAGTTGTGAATTTTTTATAGGGTAGTCCTTTTGTTTGGTAGGGAAACATGATTCAGTGGGGCAATACTCGAGGATTTACTTTCCGTTGCTGTAGGAAGTAGCAGTTGCTGTTGAGTCATGGGGAAATAAGGTTGAAAGAAAAGAGGAAAAAGGATAACCTATGGAGAGAAAATAGGAAGGGGATACCCTTTTGGCTGTTTTGAAGCTTTTTTTCCATTTGTTTCCCAGTCAGAAGTTTTTACTAGAGTTCTCTGCAACCTGTGATTGCTGCATCTACCATATTATGGAATATGGGCTGCCATGCTAATAGTTGAACACTTCTTTGCATATGTTTACTAGCTCTCTAAATTCTCTAATCAACAAAACGTCTCAAGGA
The DNA here is from genome assembly GCA_027886185.1 of Rheum nobile. NCBI lineage: Eukaryota > Viridiplantae > Streptophyta > Magnoliopsida > Caryophyllales > Polygonaceae > Rheum > Rheum nobile. Next base: position 15,761,780 of record WOAB01000056.1, read on the forward strand.
AAATGAATTTAAAATGCTTCATCTATGTTATTTTCTCTGTTTATTGTTTTGAAGACATTAATATGTTATTGTGTATTTTCTAAATTGCTTCATCTCTTGATATGTTATTGTGTAATTTCTTATACAAAACAATATTGCAAATTAGGTTGTCTTGCTTTGACCATCAAAACTTTTTATTGTTTTCTTGGATGTTGTTCTGATACGTGGTTTAATTCTAGGTTTGCTGATGAACCGAGTATACTGAGGTATATAAAAATTGCATCCACGTTGAGGGAAAAAACTGTACGCGACGTTGCATTAAGGTGTAGATGGATGATGGTGAGTTGCATATTCTTTATTAACCTTGTAGATCTTATGGGCACTTTGGTATCAATGTCGTCCATCGACTTTGTGGCTCATGTAGGCTGTAGCTAGCGCTTTCGAAGGGTTTTTTGTCCAGGATACTAGGGTGCTTTAGTTGTTCTCTTTGCTTTGCCTCACTTTTTGAGGAATATGCCTTGTACTCTATGCATTTGATGTTTTATTAATGAGGTTTCAATAAGAGGGAAAGGGACATAATTCTCTTAGACGTGCCTTAGAAAGTCTAATTCTGGTTCAGTTATTATGGTCTATAGTCATTGCTAGTTCTTGAAGTCTGTTTATGGGATATGGAGGTGTTGATGATGATAAGAATACAAAGGAGACATTTTTGGTCTCGCTTCACTCCCCAAAGATATCTAGGAAGCTATTTTGGATGTGGTAGATTTTAGGCAGAAGTTGCAGTGGTTTCTTAAGGTATGAAATTGCTGCAACAATAACATGCTAATGTAATAATCATATGACTGTAAATAGTTCCTTTTAACAATCAGGTTTGTCTGGTATCTACAGCAAGTATATCTATTATCCGGGGATCTTACTAGCAGTATTTGTATCAACATTATTTGGATGAAGCTGGAAAAAGATCAAAATGTGAATAACTAGCAGCGAACTATGTTGCACTTTGCTGATTGGTTGATTATATCGAGAGTAGCTCTTAGATTTTGAGCTATACAGTACACTAAGTACAACATAAACACTTTGTTGCATACATGCGGGTAAAATATGTTGCTACTACAGAGCATACTGCAGTCACAATGATTTTGCATCTATGATTAAATATTTTCCCAATGAACCAGCAATGATAACAACTGTAGATGTACACATATGTAGCCTTACTGGAATCAAATAGGCCCTTGATGATTTATTTGAAGTTAGATTGACCAATCTAAGATGCACACTTACTGAGGAAACTTCTGCAGAGAAAGCGTCGTAAACAAGAGGAATCTCACCTGGGTAGGAAGGGTAGCTACAGAAAGGTATGGCTGTCAAATTCTCAGTGGATATGTTACTTCAGTTATGTTGCTGATCATATTATTTGTTTCATTTATAAACTTTGCCGTGCTTTGTGAAATATGCAAAAGCATTTATTCACTCCTAATAACTTGACACTACCTCCTTTTTCTGTAGTTTTGTATTTAAGATACAATATCCTTGTTAATTTGACGGAATCACTTGATGTGTTGTTATACTCATAGAGGAATAATGTTTATGTTTCTTTAGGAAAAGATGGTGGAATCATCATCGAAGGCAAATCTATTCTCAGCTTCAACATCTCATATGGCTGCCCATTCATTTTCAATGCACCAAATGAATCAGAATGAAAGGATAAAGTTGGAAGGTCTGTTTTTGTGTTTCTCTTCATGATCTAGTCACTTGCTGATTTTTCTGTATTATTTGTTTGCAAAAAGTTTTCTCGTAGAATTGAAGGGCCCCTAATTAGGAAAAAATCTGATACTATGTTGTGGGACTTTATAAATGAGTAGCACAATATGCAAGTTACTTTGGCTCTCATATGAACTTTTGACTAATAGTAACTTGTACATCTATATATGTTAACTGATCATAATCTTCACTTTCTACAATTGGTTTTATGAATGAGCCTTGCCAAGTTAGGAATAGATGGACAAATTTAGGAAGTGGTATAAACTCATCTGCCAGTGATAGCCCACTACTTATCTTGATGCTGAAGTTGTTGTATTTCTAATTGTTTCCAATTATTTTACCTTGCAGTTATGAGCACAACAGCTAGGCAGCTCTTGGAACAGAATATTCAAGCTTTTGGTGAAATAAATCAGAATCTTTCATCTTTGAGGGCAAGTTTTCACACCTTGTGTTTTCCGAATAATGCTACAGCTTCTTTACAGTTCTCGTGTAATCCTATCTGTTTTCAACTTACAGTTACAGGATAACATAGCTCTCTTCTGTCGTACAAGGGAGAATATCAATAACCTATATGCCATGTATGTAAACATTTCTTCGCATTATATTATTTTTTCTTGGAAAGTATTCAATTCTTAATATGCATGAATTCTTGCTTGGATAACCTTTATCTTGATCATGTTTTGCTATAATTTCACAGGATGAAGAAGATGCCTGGAAGAATGAGCCAGATGCAAGAACTTCCTGTATCTATCAATCAGGACCTTGCAGATAGTGTTTTGCCTCAAACAACTCAAGTATGCTCCTGGGTACCTCATACAATGTGCCGTTTTGGTTTATTTTGTATAAAACAAGTTATGTTGCTTCATCTCAAGGTCAGGCGCGGATGGGCACAAGATGAATGAAACATGTATTTGTATAACATCCCAGTATTCTTCACCATTGTGTTCTGGACTCTTAAGTCGACTTTCAAACCCTAAAAATGACCATGCTGTAAATCATTCTGATTTTCTAACAATTTCTGTGGTGGTACTCCTCTAAGAAAAGCCATCAGTCATAAATCCATTATAATAAAGGTGTACATAACTCGCGTATAAGTACTAATATTTTTTGTTCATGCTGGTGTAAGTGCAGACGGTGATGCATAACATGCCAAATGTAATCCCACCTACGCAAGGTCTAAGATATGATGGAGCACTCCCGAGGGTGAATGTGTGATCAAGAAAGCTGAGCTGCTGAGATTTCAGATGTATATTATAGGTAGACAGCTAGTTCTTTCCGGATTCGTATATGATGTCACACATTTGCATGTTCACATCATTGGAGAACTCAGTGCGACTCCACTTCGGATCCTGCTGAGTGTTCATCTTGAGAAGCTGATCTGAACACGTCGTAGTAGCAATAACTATATGGAAGTACAATCCTTAGTGTTCAAGGGCTCTTGGGATGGAGCAACTAATCATAGTCTCTCTTCACTTGGAATTAGGCTTTGTATAGAATTATGAGATCACTTCCTGGCTCTGTCCCCCCAACTGGAGAGAAAAAGAAACAAGGAGAACGAAAAGGCAAACGTAGTGGTACACCTTTGTCTTTCCTTGTTCAGGTCATGTCATTGTCAACACTTATTTGTGTCGCCTATTCTTCTTATCATTTACGTTTCTGAGATTAAACAGACTGGCATAGGTATCTTGTATGAGCCATTATTATGCATTTGTGCAGTCTTCTCTATTGTTAAAAGACGTGTTTTGACGTCTGAAAGTACATTTGGTTTGATACTACTTGATAGCCTTACACATTTTATAGTAATTGCCTATTTTCTTGCTCCTCTTAAGTCTTGTTCTCTTGTTGAATTATGCAATTTCTGTGGAGTTTTCTTGCTAGCTGCTGTACCCAGAAATCTTGAGCAATTATTGAACCTCAAGCAGGGAAACTGTAAGAAAAAACATGCAATAATAGTTGGGCTAACAATTCTTAGTTATTGCAACGAGTGCTGTACCACTCCGCTTTAAAATTCATGAAATCATCTGAATTGCGTTGTAACTAGTATGGTTTTTATTGGTAGGATCATAATAGAATCGTGCAGGAACGTGTATGATATGATATGCTAATAGGTGGTCCTTCAAATTTTAGTTATTGTTCATCATTTGACTCATTTATCACTAACCAACCCATCATATGATATTTATGATTATATTAACTTTTGAGGCGGTGCTTTGAGTTACATAGTTTTTCATAGTTGACTGTACAATTTTTAATTGGGCTTGTGAATCTTGTGATAGCAATTAGCAGCATTTTCTGTGTCAAGGTCATGATATTCACGTATCTAACATTCAACAAATACGTGCTGTAAAAATGTGAAAAGGAATGCATCACCCACCTAAAGGTGTAAATATTCATGTAAATCATTGTTTACTAATTATACCTATAAGCTTTTTAATTCAATGTAAAATTTATAGTATAATGAATATCAACTACAAGTATTTAAGAGCTGAAGTGAGCTGATTGCATATATATAGTTTTGAGTATTGTCAACTTTTACAACATCAAGCAATTATTGTCGTAACTCGTAAAGTTGCTGCATCTTGTAATTCTAACCACGGTTTTTCGTCTGATAACCCTGAAATATTGCTTAATTCGCGTGGTATCCCAAACTTTAATATATTCCGTACGGTAATCTTGAAATTTGTTTTTTTTTTCGCAATATACCCAACCGTTAAATACTAATACTTTCCGTTATTTTTTTATAAAAAAAAACTAATAAAACAGACTTTATCGTCTGTCTCACCAAATACCAATCGTCCTCCTCGTCTCTCCTCGTCTCTCCTCTTCTTCAGCTTCTTCGACCCTCCTCTTTCTAGTTCGAGCTCCGGCGACTCTCGAGCGGCGAGCAAGGCTGCTGCGGCGGAGAAGCCCTGAATTCTTCCTGGTTCGTGCGCCGGCGACTCCTTCGTCACTTTCGTCTGAACAAAGTCGAGCTCTCCTTCGTCGGCCTGCCTCTCTAGGTATCTAGCAAATCTAGCTTCAATCCATTAAAGGGATTGAAGGGTAATTTTAGATTTTGGAGATTTAGGTTTCTAGGGATTTATGAATTTGGGGCTTTTTTTATAATCAACGGGAAAACTAGATCGGTATTGACAAATTGTAAATTGTTTCTTTGCCCACCAGCAATGTGCAGTGCCTACTGCCTAGTAGAACAGATGGCGTGTTCATTGACAAAGGACCCGAGCTTCACAACTGCACTTGCAGCTGCAATATCTACGAGGTTCCTGGACTTGAACGACAAATGTGGAGGGATCAAAATGAAAGAAGATGGAAATGCTTAGTGGTTAATGATCTTATCCATTGATTGTAAATACTTCTTTGGCTAGATCAAAGTTAAGAGGTTTCGAATAGAGATAGTAATTGAATCTGGTCAATTTAGACTTTGGTGACATCTAAGAAACGAATTCAGCAAATTTGTTGTTTTCAAATGTGAAAACAGTTGCCAAGATTTGGCGAGCTATATATCGTGGTACTACAGAAGAATTTAATGTAAGCAATGGGTTCTTCAGATAACTAGTAGCTAGTAAGCAATTTGTATGATATTTTTATGAGAATGAATTGAGATTTTGATTAAGAAGATCCAAATAAAGTATCTCTAGAACTGTAGAACATAATAAATATCATGGTACAAGTAGTGATTTATAAAAATGCCCATGATTTTGGGCATGTACAAACGAGCTGCTTGCACTGGTGCAACTCGCCCCTTACAATGGTTGTAGCTGAAAAACCACACAAACGAACATAATATAATGATCCTAACGAGTCTAGTGATTAGTGGGATCCACTTGAACGCGCCTTCGTCTATCCTGAGAAATTCATGCCGAAGATGCCTGCTACCACACCAAATATAGCTACCACGAAGGTTGCGGTCGTAAGTAGGAGTTCAAACTGGATCAGCTGATTTCGAACGGTATCCTACAAGTAGGAGACATGAACAAAAATAACACATGATCCCTTTGTTATGATCCAAAGAAGTTGCACATACCCTTTGACATGCAGTGCCTATCGATCTCTAGCTCCTCTATGCTTTCATTAGTGCTATCTGAACTCCTCATGTTTTCATGGCGGCTTCTTGCTTTTCTCAAGCCTCCTTAAATGAGGAGGAGAAGAAAAAAGAGATACATGTGTAGAAATAGACTGTGCACCATCAATTGATTTGAATCCCAACAAAGATTGTTCATCATCAAACGAAAACTTCGTTCATCTCTTTTTCTCTGTCAGAGACAGTTGTGCCAAATCATGTCATTGTCCATTAGCTGCTCTATCTCATCCCTAACCTATAATGTAAAGAAGTAGACAAGTTACACATAAGATTGCATAACCAATACTATAGAGGTCTACCCTAATCAATTGGCTCAGAGACTAGGCCGATAATTTACAAGTCTTTTTGCTACTCGATAAAAGAATCACCACTCAGTATGAGAAGTATTACCTTTTGAACTCTTCTAGCCAATGCAACAAGTCTGCTCTTTTATCGACCAACGCGTTCCAAGTATATGGTGTTGATCTTTAATGTCAGTTCATCAAGCAAATGATATGGTTCGATTTCCCATTCAGCTGCTTGTGCCAAAATTCAAGCAACATCAATTATATAAAATTGTAAAGACGAGCTTCCAACTGCTATAAATCTTTTGATTCAATTTAATAGTTAAGAGACACAAATCTATAAATGAAAACACCTTTACATGCATCCATCTCTCAACTAGGAAACAAGATTAAGAATTAATGTTCTTCGGAAGTATAGAACAACCTGCAACTTTTTTTTTGCCATGCACGAAAGTTCAGAAGTTTGTGTTCAATAAAACCTAGTACCAACCACAAAAGATGTTATCATATTGGTACCTTTTATGTGGTCATGTTGTTGACTTCCCATCACATATGGTTTATGTACCTAAACAAAATTTCCACAATAATTTTCATCGTATATCCCTAAAATCAAAAGGCCCCAAATTCATAAATCCCCCAGAACCCTAAATCCCCAAAATCTAAAAATACACTTCAATCCCATTAAATCCCTTTAATGGATTAATGGTACACACCTAAAGAGGCAGGCCGACGTTGGGACGACGAAGGAGAGATCGACTTCATTCAGATGAAAGTGACGAAGGAGTCGCCGCCGCTCGAACCAGGAAGAATTTGGGGCTTCTCTGGCGCCGCCGCCTTGCTCGTTGCTCGGGAGTTGCCACCGCTCGTACCAGGAAGAATTTGGGGCTTCTCCGACGCCGCCTCCTTGCTCGCCGCTCAAACCAGGAACAAGAGGGTCGAAGAAGATGAAGAAGAGGAGACACGAAGAGGACGATGGGTATTTCACGAGAGTAGTCTGTTTTGTTTTATTTTTGGCTCTTTTTTTTTTTTAATTAACGGAAAATGGTAAGTATATAACGGTTGGGTATATTGCGAATAAAAATAAACCTTAAGATTATCGTGTGAAATATGTTAAAATTTAGTATACTACGCAAATTAAGTAATACCTGAGGATTATCAGACGAAAAAACCGTTCTAACAATCTAATCCTGTCCTACGACTTTCGTATATCCTACAATTTCCGTCCAATAAAAGTTATAACATTGATTAAAATGCAAAACCCACATGTAAAATATAGCCAAGTTGAACATGCTATATATATATGATTCTAGAGAGAATTTACAGATCAAGCAATTACCGATTCTAGAGAGAATTTACAGATCAAGCAAATACCAATACCAATACCAGTACTAAGTTGATGTTTCAGATATCCTAGCATATGTGCTTTTGCAAAAAATTACCATGAGTTACTAATTAGTGATTAGAAAGTGGATCGTGGAAATACTTGCTACCCAATGTCAAAAGCATGGCAACTGCAGCCGTTTTTTGTGTGCAAAATTCTGGGTAAAACTGAACATCCCAGGTGATCTTAAGTGCAAACATCTTCAATTTTTCTGTTCATCTTCGGCATCATTCAGATCAGCAACTAACACTTTGTCCTCTTTGTTGCTCACTTCCACATTTTCACCCCCATCTTCATCATCTAGCACTAAGACAGAAGGGTTTTGGTTCTTCTCTGCTTCTTCAGATGAATCAGAGTTGTAGCCATCAAGTTCGACATCAGAGGAACCATCAGATGAGTCAGAATATATCATCTGGGGTGCAGATTGCGAATTCACATCAGGGTTATCATTTGCATCTGCAGCAACAGCAGTTTCTTTTGGCTTGTTTTTGGCACTTCGGCTATGGATTAGATAATGCGCTATGGACTTGTGACCTTGTTCAATTACCTGGGACGAGCATTAAGAAGGGAATAGCATGTGTTAGTGTTAAATCACACAGCTCATTATGACGGAAGAACAACTTCAAAGTTATCAGATTGAGACCTTCTGATACACACAAACAGTGGGAACCCATCCTTTTGCTCGTCTGCAACGGCTGCAGTTGCATATATCCCGGCAAGAGGGGCATGCCCAGTTTATATTTTCATTTACCTCCAACACATTTTCTCCATATCTACAAATAGATGAGGAGGAGAACTTAAAGAATGTATTTATGCATTAACAAGGGAGTAGAGTATCACAGTGTACTTCAAGAGAACATTCAAATCATATAAATATATCCATAGCATTCATTCCTGAACAACATGAGGAGGTTGAAGTGAAGTTGTCAGCCACCTTGGCCAAACCTAGAAACCTAAATGGCATATAATGGAGCTATGTTAAGATATCCAGAGAAGTTGCAATCCATGGACCCACTATTCCAATGCAGAACAAATAGGTGTTCTGAGCCACAGAAAGAAACTGAAAGGGCAAGAAGAGGGATCGACAGTTCACCTCATATACAGGCAGTCGCCACAAAGCTGACCTTGTGTTGACTTGCATTTGCGGCATATAGAGATATTACCAACAGTTTTTTGCCTACATGAAGAGAGTAAGAATTGAAAACATTAAAGTACATATGATGGGAAGAATTCTATATGTGTTGATACACTATGACTTTATGATAATAAAATAAGGGTTAATTAAATTGGAGATGAGGCAAAGATGCTAATGTAACCTGCATTGGTGGCACATCTTCCCATTGAGAGGATCATACAAGCGTTCCCCATCTTCCCCATAGCCATCCGCATACAAAGTCCAAGGCTTCTCACAGTCACCCAAAAGCTTTTCATGCTCTTCAGTATAAACCTCAGGTGCCCATGCTTCTGGGACAGAGATGCCCATGCTCTCCAGTGTTCCCTCATTTTTGAAATAGGTAACTCGGCCCACATCCTTTAATCTTAAAAAACACACATTAAATGTTAGTACTCCATAGAGATCTCAACCACTTTTTTTCCCAAGTAAAGGCATTCAAGATGATCACATATGACTTTATTAGTTTCCACCTATGGCTTTTCGAATACCCAAATCTTTATACCATCATTCTCCATGTGCTAAAAAATTTTAAAAAGTTTTTATACGTTAGTGACATTCATTCGCTATTCACAAATTTCAATATACACAAACAAACAGAAAGCTACTTCTTTCTCGCCAATCCTACCTAAGCAACAAGAAAGCATTCAGAATGATAATCATAATATGCACTCATAAATAGTCGTTCGTTCTCTCCAATTTCATTGACCATACTCTAAAATTCTTGAATCTTTTGCAATGCTCAACAGGATGATTTAAAAAAATTAACCAGCTCTATTTTTTCCAAACGTTATGTGCTTATGTATACACAGATAGGGTTTTCCATTTTACCCCAAAACAACCGCAGTAGACGAATGGAAACCCTAACGTGCAAAGCAAAAACAAGAAAAAAGAACCCTAAAAATCGCAATAGCAGATGAGCCAAGGCAATACAACATATAAATGCGGAAAGACGAGGTTTTACCGGGAAGATCTTCTAGCACGTTCATATGGCGCGGCGATGGAGCGGGTAACAGAGGGCTTCCTTTTCTGAGGACCGCGACGTCGGGGCAGAATATCCGGCTTGAACTTCTGCGACAGAGTGAAAATCCCGAGCTTCTCCATCTTCTCCTTGTTCTCCCTCATTCTCTGCTCTCTGATCTTCTCATAGTCCGGAATTTCCTCCTCCTCTTCTTCTTCCTCAACCTCCTCGTCTTCCTCCGACGAAGAATCATCGACTTCGCTCTCCCTAGAGCTCCACCTGGCTCTCCGGCGAGCTGCAAGCTTCCGAACCCTAGGCCTCCGACTGCCTCCTCTCGGCTTCTTCCTAACGGGAGAACTGTCGGAGCTTTCTTGGGGCCTGGGAACTCTCTTCCTCAACGTCATCGCCATGGTTGGAATGGAAGCTTCTAGTACGAGGTGCAGTTGGGCTCCTCCTTATATAGTGGGAGACTGGGAGTGGAGGCGTACGGTTTGGGGTGGAGATATTTCACTCCTTCCCTCCTTTTTGTATTTTTGTGGGAATTTTTTTAGTTTTTCGTTCGCCCGCCGATTTGTGATTATTTGGGGTTGGCGCTTTGCGAGTTGCGCGCGTGTGCCATCCCATCCCGAATTGTACGGGCCCTTTGGAATTCCCTCAATGGGATAATCCAACGGCTGAGATGCATTGGGTCGTAAATTAAGAGACTGAAAAGAATTCGGTTGTCCGGCAAATTTTTATTTTTTTTATAAGATACAAATTAGATCAAAAATCACATAATAAACGATTTTTCAGTTTATAACATCATTGCGGATGAGAATTATAAGTTCTAGATTAGTTCGAATATCTTTCAAGGAACTTCGCTGACCCAACTTTGCAATGAGATCGGCCACCACGTTTGTTTCTCGAAAGACATGACAAATCTGCACTAAAGAAAACAGTTGTAAAACACAAAGGATATCAGAAATTAAATTTTCAATATCCCAAGAACAATGCCATATTTTATTAAGAACGTTTACAATAGTAAGGTTGTCGCATTCAAATTGAATATCGGTAATGCCTAATTCATAAGCCTTTACTAGGGCGTTTCTGGCTGTTAGAGTTTCTGTTTTCAAAGGGGTTGAGAAACCACATTTATCCCCAAAGAGGGAAATTGGTTTACCTGTATTATTTATGAAAATATAGTCAAAACTAGAATCACTATTAGTAAAGGTAGATCCATCTGTATTAATTTTGATTATATTTTTCGGTGGTTTTTTCCATTTCTTTTTTGATCATCAAAGATTATTCGTGCTATGTGTTTTTTGTTTACTCTTTGCTAAATAGTCAGAGTTTCAGTTCTTTGTCTTTTTCCAATTTCCAATTTGTTTTTTTATATAACCTAGTATATCCTTTGTGATATCTGTGTCATTGTTTGTTCTTCCAAAATTTTGTTGATTTCTATAAAACCAGATTCTCCACCAAGAGACCACTAATTCTATAAATTGTGATTTATTAGGGCTGTTCATCAGTCCAAAACCGAATAAAACCGAACCGAAACCGAAATTTGGAATTTTATGGACCGAAAACCGAACCGAACATACTCGGTTCAGTTTTAGACCTAAATAACCGAACATTTTGAAATTAGGTTAATTTAGGTTATTAAAGCGGGTTTTAGTGCACAAAACCGAATTGAACCGAACCGAATAAGGTTGAACTAATTTATCTAGAAATCTATGATTTTATTTTTATTTTAAAAATAATCAGTTTTGACTGAACCGAATCAAAACCGAACCGAAAATCGAATATTGTTTTTATGCGAACCAAAAACGAACCGAATATAGATCGGTTCAGCTTCGGTTTGGTCCAAAACCGAATAAAAGTAGACCGATGAACAGCCCTATGATCTATTAGTTTTTTCTCAAATTTCCTCAATGATTTCATATTTTTTCTTATTACCTATGTTTATAAATCTAATGAGACCATAGGTTTGATAATTCATTTTCTCTATTATTTTCATGATATGGTTACATTAGAATAGGAGATGATTCAAATCCTCAAATTGTGCATTGCAACGGATACAACCCTAGGGGGATTGCTAATCTTGTTTTAGGTGGAAGTCTATTTTTTATTATTTTCCAGATAAAGTTTTTAACTTTGGGATATGTATCCATCTTCCAGATCCATGAAGAATCATAGGCATAGTATCTCTTGTTTCTATTGATCAAATCCATAACATAATTTGTAGAGAACCATCCATTTTTGCTGGCATTCCATTGCATTCTGTCATTAATATTATTCAAAGGTATTGGGATAGAGATTTTTTTTTTTGGCTAAGTCATGGGATAAGCATTGTTCAATCAAGTCCTTGTTCCAGGTTTTATTTGGCAAAATAATATCTGCTATCAAGGCATCCTTGTTCAGGATTGATTGTGTATTAATGAAATCACATAAAGGGATTTTAGAGACCCAATTATGAGACCAAAATTTGATTGTTCTGCCATTTCCAACTTACCAAATTAGTCTAAACTTGAATTCATCCAAGAGTTCAATCATTTTGGATCATTGCCAATAATCTATATATATTTAAAAGTTAGCATTCTAGGTCATTGAATGCTAACTCTTAAAGATGAATTAGTTTTTATTTTCATTCCATGCCTTATTTATTTAGCACAAAATTTAAACAATTTCTCAAATCCAAAAAGTACTAAAGTGACAATTTCATATATTAACAATTATATTTAATCTATAATCGTCTAGATAATATACAAAGTTTTTGATTCACAATTATATACAATTACTACATATTAATCAATTAAAAAGTTTTCATTTTCATATCGTTGTATAACTCTTATATCTTCACGTTAAATTCTCAACATAGTTCAATTTATATTTCTATTAAGCATGAAAAACAACCATCTATATATATTTAAAAGTAAGCATTCTAGGTCATTGAATGCTAACTTTTAAAGATGAATTAGTTTTTATTTTCATTTCATGCCTTATTTATTTAGCACAAAATTTAAACAATTTCTCAAATCCAAAAAGTACTAAAGTAACAATTTCATATATTAACAATTATATTTAATCTATAATCGTCTATATAATATACAAAGTTTTTGATTCACAATTATATACAATTACTACATATTAATCAATTAAAAAGTCATCATTTTCATATCGTTGTATAACTCTTATATCTTCACGTTAAATTCTCAACATAGTCCAATTTATATTTCTATTAAGCATGGAAAACAACCATCTATATATATTTAAAAGTTAGCATTCTAGGTCATTGAATGCTAACTTTTAAAGATGAATTAGTTTTTATTTTCATTTCATGCCTTATTTATTTAGCACAAAATTTAAACAATTTCTCAATTCCAGAAAGTACTAAAGTGACAATTTCATATATTAACAATTATATTTAATCTATAATCGTCTATATAATATACAAAGTTTTTGATTCACAATTATATACAATTACTATATATTAATCAATTAAAAAGTCTTCATTTTCATATCGTTGTATAACTCTTATATCTTCACGTTAAATTCTCAACATAGTTCAATTTATATTTCTATTAAGCATGAAAAACAACCATCTATATATTTAAAAGTTAACATTCTAGGTCATTGAATGCTAACTTTTAAAGACAAAATCAAAGACTTAAATAGGCCTAAAGGTATAGTTTGCATGTAGGGTTAGTTTATCATCATTAGTATATAATATGTATATAATATGTTAGATTTTTCGATCGGTTTTTACTATAGGGTTTATAAAATAATATAAAATACATAAGTATAATTATAGGCTACTTTGTAATCTAAGTAATTAATTTTTCTTTGTTTATTTTAATATACCATAGCATAATTATGTGTATATATAAAAATGAGCATTATTTGTAAGTAATTATTCCCTCCCGACACACTCTTTTTTCAGTTAAATCTTGCCTCTACGTACGGACTACTCTTTAGGTTATGACTCATTTTTTAACCTAAATCTCAAATAGTGATAGTTACTACATATTGTATACGTTATATTTTGCTCTCATTTACTCCTATTTTAATATTATCCAATTACTACATGTAACTCCCGTATTTAGTACACAGTGAATGGTTGGAAACAAATTATAGTCAAGATGTCTAAACGATTATATGTCAAAATGACTTCACTTTCCAAATAACATTTTTCATCTATAAAAGGGCGAAAACGGTGGTATTCCGTTCATTTGCTCTGGGAATCCATCATCTCATTCTTCTACATGGAAATTACCTTTAGAAAGCCATATAGTGAAGCTTGGGAGATAGTGGGCAACACCTTAAAAAGACATGGTCACTGAAATAAGCATAATTATTAAGTTAAAGATATGAATGAGGATTCCCGATTGTCGATGATGCAAGTATATATCCACCTCACGGTAAACTATCCTTGATTATATGTATTTGGATCTCTTTTATAGTCTACAATACTTACATATATCGGTTTAAATTTATTAATATAATTGTATTTTGATCGAGATAGGTTAATTTTATGTGAAGATGTCAGAGAATTGGATAATCTAATATCACTATTGAGGCATCGATTGTTTACATCATGCACCGATAGCTTTCACTAGAAGGAGGACAAAGACAATCGATTTAGGATGACTGATTGTTAGTAACGAATAAAACAAACTATTTTATGGACGATGTAAACCCTTCAACTATTGGTAGCATAAATTCAATTAGGTTTGTATTTTTAGTTCCTTTATTGTACTAAATCGTTTTAGGTAGGTGTGTTGTTATTTTGGTTAAAGATGATTTTTATTGTTCTATTTTATACAAATTCATTTTACACTCATCATATATATATACTAAAGCTGACCTCATTTGTGTTGGTCTAGAGGAATTAATCAAGGATGGAAGCCGAAATAATAGACATGTACTCACTCTCACATATAAAATGTACAAGGAAGAAGTTATGAATTATAATTTCGCTAAGAAGAGTAAGCATGTACCGATAAAATAACTAATGTACCTTTATATAAAATGTAATAAGGTTTAAGAATATACAGAGTCACTAATTATTTATATTACTCCGTATTTAATAAGAATAGGAAGTAATGACTAATATTTATTAATTAAAATGATATATATCATAGCATTTTAATCACCAATTATTTAGATTAAACTTCTGCCCAAAATAAAAAAATAAAAATTATACTTCGTACAATCATAGCATTTTATACCTAAAATACTTAGATATTATATTTCTTTTGTCAAGACTTAGATATTATATTTAAATCCATATCAAACAATATATCGTCTAAGATAAAACATAAAACAACAATCCATATATTAGAAACTCAAATTTAAACTGTGACACTACATATATACAAAAGGCCCGTGCGAAGCACGGGCTTCGATTTATAGTAATAATAAAAAACTAAACACATGTGAGATGATTTAGTAAGATACAAATATACATTAGAAAAAACAAATCAAACACATTGTTGTTTAGTCTGAGGGCAATTAACATGACATTCAATTGGAAATGCGATAATTTTTTTGAAAAACCATTTATAATAAAAAGTTCACAGACATTTTTTTTATACAGTAAGAATTCAAGAATCCAGAACAACCAAACCTGGAAACTCGAGAAGCCGAACAAACGGCGTCGGAACACCCGACAAGAGCAAGCAACCAACAGAACAACAACAAACAGAAAAATGAAAACAAAAATAAAAGACAACAGACACAACAAAGGTAACAAGAATACATACACAACCGAGCAAACAAACCAACAAGGCTTAATCTACGAGAAAGGCTTCAAACATGGGTTGGAAAAAACCAACAAGGCATATGAAGCAGTCAGAAAGAAGAAACAAGACACAATCTGGAGGCATTTCGACAGCAGAAACCACCAGGGATCACACGATCACTATCTTATCTCGAACCGAAACAACAATCTCCAATCAAACCTAAAGGAAAACCTGCAACAGGAAAGAACATCTCGTCGGGGCTTAAGCCTTCACAACGGTTGGAAAACACTGCCGCTGGTGAAGAACCCGGCGAGCAACACCTTCTTCTTCTAAGGCTTCGCGGTGAGGGACTGTTGTTGTTGTGGTTCTAGTTGTTGGTGTTGTTAGCGACGACGACGACATCTTCGGCCTCAGCGGTCGGTGGGTGCGAGGCGCGAGACGAGCCAACAGATCTAGGGTCGGTGTGGGTTGGGGCGCGATCGAGCAGTGGCCGCGCGGATCTGGGTTCAGCAAGTGGTGAGTGTGGTTGCGTTGGCGGTGCGAACATGATGAGTCGGAGGCCGACGCGGGTCGGGGGGCTCGAGTGCAGGATGAGGGTTCATGGGGGTGGTGGAGGTGTGGCGGCGGATCATCATTTTTTGTTTTAGGATTTGATGGGAGTTTTTCCCAGGGAGCGTATTTTCGTTTCCCCCCCATCAGCAGTGATGTGGTATTGAGGTCCGGGTGGCTCGGTGAGGGTTGGTGGTTGCGGGGTGGGTTCGGATCAGTGAGGGTGTGGGTTCGGGTTCAGATGGACGACTCGAGAGGGTCTAGATCCTGTGGTGGTTTCGAGGCGGCTCGAGCCGGGTCTGGCGCGAGCAGGACCAGAGTGGTGGGTTGAGGATTCAGTGGAGACTTTGGATGGCTAATGGCGAAACGTGGAGCAGCGGTCGGCCAGGTGGAGGCTCGGTGGAGCAAGGATAAGAGGCCGGTGGAGGTCTTCATGGGGTTCTAGGGCCGACGAGCGGCCCCTCCCAGCCACCGCCAAACCAACAACGGTTGCTACTGGTGCACTGTTCCGTAGCAGGGAGGAGGGAAACCATGAGCTCCGGCGCCGGAAGAGATTTGGACGGGTTTGGGGTCGTTGGGAAACTGGTGTCCATCGATTCAAGGAAATTTTTATTTGGGGGGGAAAGGCGGCGGTTCCGGGGTTTTTTACCTTTTAAAAGTTCAGAGACATGATTACACATTCAACATCAATTGAAACAACAATCTCGAATCAAAGACGAAGGCTTACATTATTACATATATTTTGATTTTTCAAATTAATTTTTATATCATAAATCGAGTGATAATTTATTAATACCAAATGAGATTTGTTACATCTATACAAAGATCATAGTACCCAAATATTATTATTTATTGATTTTCATCTAACGAGTAATGACACGTTCATACAAACACCTAATATCTTATATGTAATAATATTTTTTTGATTTATTTATTATAAATATTTGAGTTTGAAATTGAATATTATGGAGTACATTACAACATACATGTATTTTACTAAAACCAAAAACCAGGTACATGTACAAAAAATCAACATGGAAAAGAAACTTACCTAGTTTTAGTAAAATTACGTAATTAAAGTGTACGGGAAAAGAACTACGGACATATATTTAGGGTCCTTTTGGATTTCGATAATAATGCATTATTTTATATTAAATTGTTATCTTAATATAAAATAATATAATTTAATGTATTATATCAAAAATCTAAATAGATTCTTATAATACAGTAAAACTACATGTTTGGGTCTGTGTTGGTAAGGGTGTTTATAAATGATTTTTTGTTCTAAAGAGTTTTTTTTTTTTTTTTTTTTTAAGTAGGATTTGAAATTTGAATATTAAATGTTATGAAAAAATATGAAGAGAAAAAAAAAATGAATTTTGTTTGCCGAAATCATAACCAATGCCGCCACATATCAATTTAGGCGGTACAAATTGGGCTCAATTGTATTTCGGCTAAACCTTTCTACATGTTTTGAAACATACTAAGTTTAATTGAAAGTGTAAAAATGAAGAGATACATCAACCATATGTGTATTAAGGTCCTAAAAATTCATTGGCAATTAAGTCATGGTTTCAAAATTTACTACTAGAAAAAGTTACACCAAATAAATATAGTAGATAAAATTCATTGCTTTTAGGGCCCTGTTTGTTTTAAATTATGGAAACGGTAACAGAAAAAAATAAATCTAGTCCAATTTAGTGTCATTATTCATTGATCAAAATGATAAAATCGTTTCCTTTCTCCCTTCACTTGGTACCATGATAAAGGTATTTATATCCCTAATATAGGGGTGAGTTGTAAAATGATGAAATCATTTCCTTTCTCCATTATCTTGATACACAAATTTTAGAGTCCCAAGCCAAATTTTTTTTATCAATGCATCATGATTCCAAAATGGATTAGATTCGTTTTATTTCCGTTATCGTTTCCATAAGTTCAAACCAAATAAACCCTAATTATAAAGTTTGTATTAAATATTATGTGAAGACATAAAAAACAGACTTCATCAACATAATCAACGTCTTATGGTGTATTTGAATATTCTAAAATAATGTATTATCTTCCATTAAATCATATTAAATCATCAATTTAATACAAGATAATACATTTTAATGATTTATTTTGGAAATTCAATCGCACCCTTAAACTCATATAATGCATTTTAGTATTTAATGCACAAAAGTGATTTATAATGCAGCGCATCTCTTAACCAGCCACATCTCTCACTGGTTACCTGCGCGAGTGCCGACTGTGCTCGTCTCCGGCCACCATTAACTACCAGCACGGAAGCCCCGCCGACTGACTCCAATCTCCAGGCAACTTCTTCTCTTTGCTTATAATTATTCTGTTCGGTATTCTCCATCTCATCTCGATTCCGGTAACCATTTTCGGATTTTATCTTTTCCTTCCTCTTACCAGAATCAGGTCAGTCTCGTTGGCGTCGGCTTTGGTGAGTGCGTGACTTCGTCATAGGGCTTGCAACTTGTCTCCTCACTCACACGTAAGCTCATCGACGGATTCGATTTTATCTTCTTCTTTTTCCCTTGACTTGAGAATTGAGGTGCTATTAGACAATTCATGATATATATCACTATCCTCTGATTATATTGAATGCCTTCAATCAGGTACGTTGAGTTTAACCATTACTCAGTAATCTAGCTAGTATAGTGATACCTTGTTTTCTGCACATAAGCTGTTTGATAAAATGCTGAGTTGGGTGTCAACCACATAATAGCCCAATGCAACTGTATAGTCTATATCATCTCTTTAAATGGCCTATCTCTGTAGTGTTTGTTTTTTGGAATGCTGAGATTGACCACTGAAATTTTGTGGTCAACTCCATGTTGTTGCTTTGCCAATAATCAATCCAAGCATATCATCTATTTAGATGGCTATTTCTATTGACTATTCTCCTTCGAGATATTTGGTGCTGCGAGTGGATTACTGAAGTAACTGTTCCTGATATGATATTAGCTGAAAAAGGCGTAATAGTTATTACGTAGAGAGTTGGAAGCAACTATTATCTGCATGTCAGATTTTAGTTACAATGATTGCTCAAAGAGCAGTACAACAGGCAGCAGTGTTTTTTTGTATATCTTGTTTGGAGTTAATTCGTAGAACTAGTCCATTTCCTGATTGTTTTAGTTGAAAGTTCCATTGATTTTCACAGAATGAGATATATCAAACCAATGAGCTTCTACCAAGCGTTGATGAAGTCAGAAGCATTAAAAGAAGGTCGTCTTCTTGGCTTGGATGTTGGTGATAAATATGTTGGGTTAGCTATCTCCGACCCTCAAAATATAATTGCATCACCCTTGAGGTATGTATTATTCTAAATTTAAACTACTTGGTTGTTACATTCGAGACTTGTAAAGTTCTCGTTATCTGTTTAGCAACTCGAAGATATATTTTTTGAGAAACTGTTTGCTAAAAGTATTCATGTGTAGAACAATGTGTTTTTTCATTGCTGCAGTGTTCTGCTTCGGAAGAAAAACAATATTGACCTAATGGCTGGGGATTTTAAGAAGTTGGTAGGTGGAAGCTCCATTCTCTCGCTGAATTATTTATAGTAGAACTTAAAAGTGACACGAAGATTCTGGTAGTTTATCTCCCTCCTCAAAAGATTGGAAACTCATTTGATATATTTGGTAAGGTTACATTTAAAAAAACTGCCTAATTTTTCTAACTCCCGTTTGACAACTTTCTTAAAGCTTAATTTATTAGTAAAAAAATATTACATATAATAGTTTCCAATCTTTCTACTCTAATGCAAAACATCTTCTTCTTGCCTTCACAATCCTCTTCTTGCTTTGAATGTATATGTAAATGGAATATCTAGCTTTCCTTCTCTTCTTTCAGTAAATGGCACAATGTGTGTGCGATAAATCATTCTCTCTGTGTATAAGTCAGAGATGACTATTTTGTTAAGAGTACAGGAACAGTTTTTTTGCTATTGTCTATCATATACACCTGAAGCTGGCAGTAATTTGCTTTGCATTGATTAGTTTATCAATGGTTTCCTTCCTGTTACAGAAATCCACCGATGATTAGGCATATCAATCTGCGCAACCATTATGGTCATGTGATTGTTACTTATTGATAGAATTGTATCCTTAGTCCATACAAAGGATATCTTGAAATAACTTTAGCAAATTTGATTTGTACTCGTTAAGGATTTCTTGGGCGTCTATTCGCATGCAGATTTCGAAATTTTCTGTGGCTGGCTTCATTGTTGGTTATCCATACGACAGAGGTTTCAAGGGCGATGGGGATGTAAGTCTACCATATTTCTCCTACTCCTTTCTCTAATACTCGTGTAGTCATATATAACCTCCAAATGTGAAACTTATTTTACTGTTCTTATATCAGGCTGTACATATTAAGACACTCATGGATGCCCTATCCCGAACAGAAAAACTCAAAGGTCTAATGTACACGTATTGGGATGAGGGCTTTACATCAAAGGTGAGATGAATTATAAGGAATGCTATGTCATCCACGTAATCGTTCTCACTCAAATTATCCTTTTATCCTCTCTTCAGAATGTGGAGTTGCTGCTGAAGCCACTAGCATTGCATCCATTAGAGTACAAGAGTGTGTCCGACAAATTTGCCGCTGTTGGAATCTTGCAGGTAAAGAAGGCATATATCCCAGCTCCATTATCTATCAATAGTCAGCTCAATCTTGAGATCGCTATTAGTAAAACCAATAGCTGATGATGTCAATACCACTTAATGATATTTGTTATTACTACGATTTCATTTGTCACGTTTCAGTTTCTTGAGTACTTACATAGACACATGGAGAATCATTTGCATGACTGCATCTGTTGAAAGAGCTAACATTTTTGAAGGGCTGAAATCTCCCCCCTGATTGATCAAGGTTTCTGGATCATAAAATGGTCATTACTTACAATCATATTGATGTAGTTTGCCTTTTGGCAGGCATATCTGGATCATATAAACAGAAACAGCTTGAAATCTGATAAAGAAGATTCTTGATATCCCTACCAACTGCAAGCACGTATACAACAAGGGCTAACTAATCGAGCTTCTCTCTCAAGCCGCTGCAAACCTGAAGCCAGGAGCTCTCCATTTCAACAACCGAAAAGAAGGGAACTAGGTATAGCCTATATTCAATGGACTTGGAACTCATTAATGTTTTGATTGGAGGTTCCAGAATTTGAAAATAGAAAATGTTGTAGCACGGTAAATTCATAGGGGACAATTAAAGAGTCTTTGGTAACCAGTGATAGAAGTAACTTTAGTATTAAGGAGAGTTTGAAACGCAACCCTTGGAAGTGTAGTTACTAGAATTTCACATCTCTATAACATATTTTCTTACAAGTTCAATTCCGCTCCATATCATCCCCTTGTTAATTGTTATAAGATTCCATGCACATCTTATAAATCAATCTACAATAGATAAACTCAAAATTCACATTACGTGGAGCAACGGTCGAAGTTAAGTAATTAAAAAATCGAATAAAATGGATTTTTTTGGTTAGCTGAGTCTATCATTTTTTTTAAAAAAGAAAAGCTAATTAGATCTAAACAAAATACGAGGGTGAGATTGAGAGAACCAAAATCTGGAAAGATTGATCATCAATCACACGAAGGAAAAGAAGAGAAAAAATTCTCATTCATGATCTTGCGGAAGCAATACAAAAACTCTTAACAGAGAGAGAAAGAGAATCTGTTAGTTTGTTAGAAGAGAAGCCTTTATAGGCAGTTACAAGTGTCATGTGAGAAGCACGTGTAATTGACACATCAGCTAAGCTAAGTGTCTACATCCCTCCCTCAAGTTGGAATTGGTGGAGAATCAACGAAACCCAACTTGAATGACAAAAAATTATGTTGCATTTCACAAAGAGGCTTAGTTAGGACATCTGCAAGTTGAAGCTGTGACTTGATATAAGATGTTCTAAGGAAGCCTTCACAAACTTTCTCACGCACGTAATGACAATCAATGTTGAGGTGTTTAGTTCTCTCATGGAACACGGGATTGGCGACGATGTGTTGAGCTGCTTTATTATCACAGTAGAGAGTGATTGACAAGGGAACCTCAACATGAAGATCTCTCAGAATGTTGTTAATCCATACCACTTCACTAGTTGTAGAAGACATAATGCGGTACTCAGACTCTGCAAAGGATTTAGACACTGTTTTCTGTTTCTTGGTCTTCCAAGAAATAAATGAATCTCCAAGAAAAACACAATAAGTAGATAGAGATCGAGCATTGAATTTACAACCGCCCCAATCAGCATCACTGAAGCTACTGAACATAAGATTGTTGCGAGCAGGATAGAATAATCCCCAATTTAAAGTGCCTTTGAGATATCTAACAATATGCATATTTTGCAGGAAATTCTAAAAACTCTACCAATCGAGAGGATTGATAAGAAGCAGAAGTAGATGGAAGAGGACAAATATAATCTTGAAGTCTAGTAGACTGTATCCAAGGTCTAGAAGATCTTATCAAGACAGGAGAACCAGAAGGAATGGTAGGAGAAGAACTAGGTTCTAGCAATATTGAAGGAGTAGCAATAGAAGAGATATTGTCATTAGTAGCAAAAACTGGTGCATCAGGAAAATCTAAGTGTTCATCAACAACAGGATTAACTAGTGGCAACTGTGGAAGAGGTTTTGTCATATCATTCCTTGCTGCAGGAGAAATGATTTTCAAAGGGAAGGAATCCTCTCTAAAAACAACATCTCTTGAAGCAAAAATGTTGTGTGTCTCCAAATCATACAACAAATAACCTCTTTGACCCACTGGATAACCCACAAAAATACATTTCTTGGACTGAGCACCAAACTTATCTCTCTTCACCACATTTGGCTTACCATAACACAAACAACCAAGAACCCTTAGCTCAGAAAACTCAGCTGGCTTTTGAAACAATAATTCAAAAGGAATTTTTCACTTTAAGACAAAACTTGGCAAAAGATTAATAACATGTACAACTGCTATAATGCACTCTCCCCAGAATTTAATTGGCAAATTTGCATGCAGTTTCATTGCTCTAGCAGTTTCCACAATATGCCTATGTTTTCTCTCTACCCGGCCATTTTGATGTGGATTTCCAAGAATACTCCTATGATGTAGAATCCCATAGCTAGCAAACAATTCTCTGCAACCTTGTTGCACAAATTCTGTGCCATTGTCACTTCTAACCATCTTAACAGAAGCATCAAACTGGTTCTTGACATATATGAAAAATGAACTAAGCACAACTCTGACTTGATGTTTAAACTTGAGCAAATAAACCCAAGTGAACCGAGTACAGTCATCAAGAATAGTAAGAAAATATGATGCACCTGAAGTAGTTAGAGTTTTATAAGGACCCCAAAGATCAAGATGAATAAGATTGAATGGAGCAACAATAAGGGAATCACTTATGACAAAAAGGTTCCTTACACACACAAGGCTCAATATATAAGTCCAGTGGGGTTCCATCCTAAAACTAATTGATAATAGAATGAGTGATCCACTAAACTTATATACTAGTCTTGTTATTCACAACTTTCCAATGTGGGATGAGCTTTATATCCCAACACGTCCCCTCAAGTGCAATTGGCCTGGCCCAATTGACACTTGGACAACAAATCTAGCATCTCAGTCTTTTTATAGCTAGCCCAAGAACGGGTGGTTAGCAACTTGCTAAGCCCAACCCAAAGAACCAGGGAGATGATCGAACCTAGAACGGAACATGCTCTGATACCATCTGGAAAGATTGATCATCAATCACACGAAGGAAAAGAAGAGAAGAAATTCTCATTCACGATCTTGCGGAAGCAATACAGAAACTCTCAACAGAGAGAGAAGGAGAATCTGTTAGTTTGTTACAACGGGGAAGAGAAGTCTTTATAGGTTGTTACAAGTGTCATGTGAGAAGCACCTGTAATTGACACATCATCTAAGCTAAGCTAAGTGTCTACACAAAATACCTGGGCCAAAATTTTCACGCTTAAGATATTTTGGTCAGCTAAAAACTGATAGTTGTCGTATGTGTACTGTGTATATGGATGTGTGGTTGATTCAAATGAGATGCCCTACATTATTCTGTTCGTGTTTGAGTCATCAACAAGTAAGAAAATGAAAAATCACACAAGTCATTCTTGATTTTGTTTTTGGTCCGAGTTCAGTGTTACATGGTGTATATCAATTATCAACCCATAAAAACACGAACACAAACCTTTAAATCATTTCTACGTGTAATTGCTCCAATTCATTGGGTCACTCATTTTTGAAAAAAATTGTAAGCTAAAAGTTTTAAATTTCTATTTTTAAATTAAAAAATCAGATTTTTTAATTTAAAATGTAATAGTATTGTTAAGTATGATGTTAAAAAGCCACAAAAGATTTATGAAAAGTCAAGAGTGCTTCCACTAGGCTAAAAATGACAATCTAGAAAGTAACTATGCATCTGTCTTTGATAGGAAGTAACTTTGCATCTTGAATTGATATGATTCAGCTCACATACTTCTTCAACTTGCACTTGTGATAGAAGACTTTATACTCATGGTCAAATTTTTTATTGAAAAAAACTTTGTCACTACAACCATAATTATGCAAAATGGTGGACCCGAGGAAAAAGAAGAGAAATATTATGGTACCCTAGTAACCCTACCATGCTTGTGCAGTTAGGCATGAGTAAACCAAAAAAAGCCTATCCTTGACTGCTTTTGTGAGAGCTATATGTGTTCAAGTGTATATTATCATAGTTAGAGGTAAAGAAAACATGTTACTTTACAAGAATCAGTATGTTATTATGGCTCCAATCCATCTACATAAATTTTTATGGACACAAAATGTGAATTAGGCTTAATCCGGACCATTGTCTTTTGTCCGTCTAAAGCATAAATCATTCATATCCACCGCTAAAAATATAAAATGACATAGATCAAAGCCTAAAATGGTGAGGCGGCCATTAGATATATTATATGTAACAATTGAGTATAACTGTATAACCAATTAGCATGAAAGAAAACGTCTAAAAGGCGAAATGCCTCAATATCAAATTTATTGAAATTGATGGGATAATCTTGGCTAGATTAACTCTATTAAATACATCTGATCTTGTCTTTAAAAAATCAAAATGATTACAACCGATATTCTCGTTGACACTCTTTTTAGAGAGGTAAATCGTCTTATCAACCGATTAACATCTCTTAATTTTTAATATCTTAAATTTTGCACCAAAAATTCAGAATTATCATCCATAAAAATGCTCTAGAGTGACTTGAGATTATTAAAAAATACAGCAAAAGGCAAACGTTCGACGGCGGTGCCGATGTTGTTGTCAAAGCGCTGTAGGGGTGTTCGTTTTTCGTTTTTTTGGATCGAAGATCTCCATTAAAGGGCAAAATAAGAGTCAAATCTCAATTCCACCGGCCGCTCCGATCTACTCAAAGAACACGCAATTCGTTCACTCTTATCATTATTTTTATTTATTTTTTCCCTGGTCCGCCATGGAAGTGCGGGATTACCTGCACGAGTGTCCTGAAGCAACCCCCCACCTTACCCGCATCATTTCCCTCCTCCGGAGTATTGTATATCCAATTTTATATTCACCGTATTTCTCTGGAATTCCCTTACATTTCACTCTTCCTTCTCTCTCCTCCACCTCAACTGCTGTGATGGGTTTCAAGCACGAGACCCCTTTTGCTTCTGCGCTTTTGTCCCCCCAACCCCTTTCTTCTCCCACCTCTTGCTGTGCCCCTTTCTGGGTGCTGTTTGCTTTGCTATATAAACCTCCATCATCGACCTCTTGCTGTGGAGTTATTGGGGTTAGTCTAGATATCGTTGATTCTTACCGGTTGGATGCAGCTAAGTAAGTGATTTGCAAGGTAAGAAGAACTTTCCCCCTTTAATTCACGGTTTTCACTTTCACTATTGTGCTTGCTTGATTGGGAACCAGAAATCATTTTGTTGGTTGTCGTGCTTGAAATTACTTGTGTACACATGCACCTGATGTGTTCGATCTTTTGTCCATGAGAAGCATTGGATTCTTCTGCAGCTGGCTTTTTGTAGTATTATCTCCAAATCCCCTTCCCTTATTGTTTGGTGTGGTGGGACTAGTCTTGCCCATGTCTTATGGAGCTTCCAAAACTAGATATGATTTGATTCAATCCAATGATATTCTGTCAGCTGGGTCTGAGTAATTGGATGACATTTTAATATTATCTTCGTGCTTGGGACTTTGTTTGCGACAGGAGGACTCAAGCTGGCACGCGCAAGGTTTTTTTGGATACAACTAACTACTTTTGTTTGCTTAGAAGACTCTTTCAACCTGGTTTGCAAAGAGAGAATTGTTGAAGGATCATGGAGTATAATCAATTGACAGCTTGGAACAAGTCCAAATTGAATGGGCTTGTTAATGTAGAAGAAGAAGAGGAGGAGATGATGGCACTGAGTTTAACTGCATCACTGCCACTGATCCCTCAGCCACAGACACCCAAGGAACCCATGGAGTTCCTTTCAAGATCATGGAGTATATCTGCTGAGGAAATCTCCAGAGCTCTTGCTAACAAGCACAAGCACTCTCTCTTGGAAAGGCATCCCATTACAACCATCCCCGAGACGGTTGCCTCACCACCTCATGTTGTAAGTACCTTCAATCTTGGAATCTGATTGTGGTAGCAATTAGATCAATTGATGAAGCATTGTGAATTCCTAGGTGGAGAGAGTAACAGGAACAGCTCACAGCAGGCGAATGGGGGGGATAGGGAAGTGGTTCCAACACAAGGACTCTTGTAACCATGGATCCATGAAGAAGAAGGACAGGGCAAGAGCAGAGAACGCGCACATGCACGCCGCACTGTCTGTTGCTGGCCTAGCAGCCGCCTTGGCAGCCGTCTCTGCTGCAGAAGACGGCAGCTCGGGTTCTAAAATGAGCAGGGCTCTGGCCTCTGCTACAGAGCTCTTGGCTTCTCGTTGCATCGAGATGGCTGAACAGGCCGGAGCTGACCATGACCGCCTCGCTTCTTCTGTCACATCAGCTGTGGATGTAAGAAGCCCCGGGGATCTCATGACCCTCACAGCAGCTGCTGCCACCGGTATAATCTCCATTTTTTTTTCCTACATTCTATATTAGCTTTTGACCAATTTGAGATCTGTTGTCTTGCATATCCATCTGATGAATCTAGGAACCGAACCTCATTTGTTCCTTGTTCGTGCAGCATTGCGGGCAGAAGCAGCTTTGAAGTCAAGGTTGCCTAAAGAACCGAAGAGGAATGCCACGATAAGTCCCTGTGACAGGAGCTTGACAGACGGGCAATCTGTGGATCCTCTCCTGGTTGAAATTGAGGAGCCGAGCACTCCTTGCGTGGGTGACTTGTTGCAACACACAAGGAAAGGTATTATGATCCGCAAAGATCCTACAAGAAGTTCATATTATCTGAAAATTCAAACAAACATCTTGAACAATAAAATACTCGCATATTCGTGAAGAAAAACTAACTATGGCTCCTCTGGAGCGGTATTTAAATGTTATATGCCCATAAATAAGTTTCTTGAGATCAATTTGCCCAAGTTTTGATGTTGAATGCTAACAAATGATGGACTGACTTATGCAGGAGCACTAAGATGGAAGCGTGTATCTATCTATATCAACAAAAAATCTCAGGTATGTTATGAAAGAAAATTTTCATGAGATGAATTCACTAGAGTAAGTCGGAACTTTGCACAATCTCTAACATATGTCTTCCTTTAGGTTATGATTAAATTGAAAAGCAAGCACGTTGGAGGCGCATTCTCAAAGAAGGATAAATGTAAGCCTTTCTTTTCCTCTCTTCAGGCAATGTATACTTCAACTGACTGCCTAATAGGGTAGTGGGATGAGAAGCTAATTTGTCATCAATTCATTGATATCTTTCAGGTTTAGTGTATGGAGTCTCAGATCAGATCTCAGCATGGCCATTTAAGAACAAAGAGCGAGAGAACATAGACGCGTATTTCGGGTTGAGGACAGGACAAGGCTTCTTGGAGTTCAAGTGCAAGAACAAGATCCATAAACAACAATGGGCGGACGGGATCCGAAGCCTTCTATGTCAGGTGGGCGATGCAGACTCAAGCCTAGAGCATTCTTTCGGATCTATGGACATGAACAAACGGCATTGATCTCAGCCTTCTTCTATCAATGTCATGTTGCATCTGGTGGTTGAGATTGTTTTGTAGACAACTTGAAAGCATAAAATTTGTTTGACACATATTTGATGTTACTTCTTACTTCCTCCAGTTTTCAGTAACATTATAAGTACCCAATTAGTTGCTGTTTTCTATTGCCAACCACACTTCATGAAGCCATCATTTTCAAAAGAGAAGAGTTTCTTTCATCAAATCCAAATTTAGGGACTTCACCTCAACCTAACAAGTGATGTAGAGACTTGCAAACTCATTAAGTACCTCAACCCAACAAGAAAAATTTAATATATTGCTTAAGACAACGTTAAATGAGCCTGGAAATGCTACCAAAACTTCTGCAGTATCTTATAAGCACTGCTGCTGAGCCAAAACATCTCAATTGTATAACATGCTACTCAAAGTGATCTCCCCTATCTCATGAATCTAATTGTAGTGACACCCTCACACTGTAATTGTATTTGCTCGGATTTCGCTCATTACAAACTAGAACATCTTAATAGGCATCTCAAGTATGTACTAAAAAGATTCCTTGCAAGTCTTCAGACCGTGTTTGAATCCGGCTCAACAGAGGATCTCAAGCCTCCTCTCATCATCATTTGCGCGTAAAACTCGGCGTGCTCCTGTCAGCCAAGACAAGAGTTTGTTAGATGTTTCATTCAAATCATATACCATTTCAGTCTTAGTAATCCACAAACGTTTGCACATATGGTACACGACAATGATAAGACGTACAGAAGTTCCTTCTTGTACATTCTATGCCTCATTCATTACGGCTCCTATTTGAACTGGATACCCCATTCCCAGTTAAATCATGGTTTAGTATTCTTCGTTTTAGGAGTTCCAGAAAATGCAATCTTGAAATTGGTATCATATAATATTAGAAACAATTTATCCTCCTATAGAGTCTGCCCAAAAACACTAAAGAAACATCAAATTGAAGTCAATCCACCATAATAAGTGGAGTTTCGTTGCCTATGATATGACAATTAGTATTGCTGAATACTAATAAAGAGATAACTAAATAAAACCCAGCAAACTTGAAGTTCCACATATGATTTTAGGCATGAAAACAAGCATATACAACTCAAATGGCTAGCCATACCTGAACTGTGGTAATGACAACTGCAAGACCTTTTGATCGTGATTCGTCAAACAGTCTCCTGGCGTCATCGGGTGTAACAGATGGAACAGCTTGTGGTAACACCTTTGCAACTACAAATTGGTATGTTTCCAAAGAACAGGTTAATACAAAGAGGTGGTTAGTTGCCACCAATAACACTCAACCAAAGTTTACAGCAATTCAATACCTAATTTCTCCGTGTGGCGCTCATCATCAAGCAGCAAAACTTTGTACATATCTCCCCTTCCAGTGCTTCTTCTATCCTTTGAACGTCCCATGTCTCCTCCTGAAACATAAGCAACAAAATTCTGTTTAAAGCGGGATAATTTACATGCACGACTTGAGTACTTTTGAATAACAACAAAGTTCAAAAGAAAAGTTTAGATTGGTGCATTCAGCTACTCTTAATATGCAAACACTCAAGTTCAAGGGAAAAGTTTAGCTACTCTCTTAACTGCTATGCAGTCATAACTTAACAAACGTTGTGCAGAGAATTGATCTTAAGGAATTTCCTGCCATGAACTGATCAGGCGATCACTCTTCATGACACAGTACTTTGTACTTGGCAAAAGAAAGACAATAAATGGGTTTATGGTTAAACCAAGAACTTTCTTCTAAGTTATGCCATAGAATGTACAACAGGACAAAGCTGCAATGCTGAAGAAGGCTTATTGGAGAAAACTAAGACATCTCAATATGATCCAGGGTAATATAGTCCCCAAATAGGAACACTGTCACTGGCTTTAACAAATTACTGGTTTTACAAGAGGTTATTTCATCCTAGAACAATTCAATGTAGATTCAACTTGAGTGTCATAAAACCAATTATTTTCACCTGACCCAGAAGAAAGCTACTTATTTTCCATGTCACAATTAAGATATACAAAGTAAATTCCATTGAATATCAACTCAAAATCTGTACCCTCCAAAATCCAAATCAGTTCCACATCATCCATCTCCAACCCATTGAAATTTCAAGCATAACCATTCAAAAGTAGAAATCAGAAACCAAGCCAGTAACTCCAAAGGCGAACAGAAATTCTGTCTAGATAAACTAGACCAATCAATGAAAAAAGTTCAATTCCCTGAACAAATAATCCATAATTGCAAGAAACTTCGTCCGAGCCAGTTCCTGGCATTAATATCAAGCATGTGCATTACCCTTTTCAATTAAAGTCACAAATAATCAGACTCATACAACTACTTCTTAAAATACAGCAAACCCACCAAAAAAACCCTCCATAAAATCAAAATTTAGTACCTTCTTGAACCTGAGTGGAGGGTTCGAACTGCGACTGGTCGAAAGAGGGTCGCTCCAAAACACTAGCACCGCCCCTCGAAAACCCTAAACTGCCCTTCGCAATCGCCATTGAAGCTAAAGCCACAACCTTTCTTCCTTTACCTTTTCCAATCGAGACCCCCGCTTCTGGGGACCCGCGAAGAGGAAACTGAACGTGTTGGAGACCAAGAAACGACGTCGTACCTGCCAGCCCCATGGCCGACGCCATCGATCAGATTCTGAGATTTGCTGACAAAGGTGTTGGCTAGAGGGAGATGGAGATGCGGAGGGGGCAAAAACGGCGTCGTGGGATTGGTGCGGGAATGCAGGAATTGGGGAAATTGTAAGCTTTTTAACGTCGGATTGAGGGTTTTGCCACCACAAGAAGAATGAACGGGAGGAAAAGTTGAGATTGTGAGGAAAAGTTGAGATTGTGTCAGTTTCTCACCCACAAATTTACTTTCCCTTTCATTCTAGAATTTTCCAAATGTAGGTTTTAGTTTGTGGAATATCATGAATTTATGTGGTCTATTCTTCAAACTCTTACAATTGTTTCCATGATATTTATCTACAATCTTATTTATGTTTTACCTACTAATCAATGAAATTCGTCTAGGATGCAGACTCAATTTAGGTTACATAATATTTTCCAAATTGATCTGAATTAATTTAGGTTATATAATCTATATGGTCTATTCTCACAATATCATTAGTTTTACCTGTTTAAATCTTATTCATATTTTATCATATATATGATCATTTAAATAAAAGTCTAATCTTCACTCTTATATGACAACTTATCCAAGAACAAAGATTTATTCTCAATTTACATATGAAGTATTATTTTAGTGTGATCAAACCCTTAAATATATATAACTTATACTTAATCAAATTTGTTTAAGTCACATGGATAATATATTACTTATATATCACAAATTCACAATAGATCGAAAATTATACATAGCTACAAGTAGGGGTGAGCAAACGGATATATCCGATCCAATCTGATCCGGTATGTCAGATATCCGGTAAAAAATATTCACTAAACTCCTATCCGTATCCGGTAAATATTATCCGGATCGGATCGGATATTCAACTTGGATATCCAAATTATCCGGTTACTAGAAAACCTATTAAAAATTAAATCAAAATGTTAAATTCAATCAAAACTAACAATCTGCAAAGTGCAAACTAAATGTCAAACATCAACATCATTTGCAAGTCCCTGTAATTTTTTCAAACAATTAAACTTGTCAATATTTTCAAATTGAGAACCATAAACGTATATATTATATAACAAGAGAAATTGGAAAATATATATAAAGTTGTAACTTTAACTTACATAATCAAAATTCAATTCAATGATGAACACTCAATTTTAACAAAAAAACATATTTGCTATGTTTAGTGAGGCGACAATTAGTACATGAATTATTGATTTGGGATTTTAATTTTATAAGAATAATAATCAAGATTGTTTTGTTATTAAAAAGGAATAAAATAAGGAATGTTGTATTGAAGAATTGAAGTGAGTTTAATTACTTAAAAATGTACAAATACCATTTTGAGATCATCTAAACTAATTAAACATTGTATCATTGTATACTAGTTATAAAAACATATATTATATATTAATAGTATCGGATTCCCGGTAAGCAAAATATCTCGATCCGTATCCGGTCCAAGTATCCAGAAAAATCACCTGAATCGGATCGGATTCGGATAAAAATTAAACATATATTTTCGAATACGGACTTTTAGGGTTCAGATTGACGGGTTATCGGATCGGGTCGGCCGAATCTGATATTTTTGCTCACCCCTAGCTACAAGATAGAGTTTCATACATGTTATTTGCACAAAACAAAATAAATCAATTCTTCTACCAAAAATAAAATAAAATAAATCAATTTGGATCCAAAATAATTGCATATAAATAGGACGCAACAAGATTATATATTTACAACAATTTAGCTAGAGAAAAGCACTAGCTAGCTGTATAACTAAAGCAAAAAATGGCCTTTTTATCCTATTGAAATCAACCAATACCAACACATATTTGTGTTATAAAAAAAGACGGGCCCTACCATGCTAAAAAGGGCGATCAAGGCCCTCAAAATTTTGGGACCCTATATATTTAGCGGAGTTGTGTTAATAATTATAAAAGATGCATAGCGCAGTTGGCCTAGTCAAAATTTCGTTGAAGAATTTTCACCTGAATTTCATAATCAGCCTCCTGATCAAAGTTTCAAACATAATGTTCAAATTAGAAAGGAAATGTAAGTCTATTCAAATGTATTCTAACAATTGTACAAAACTACCTCAAAATAAGCATTAATGTTTGCATTTATAATACTGTCATCGCTTGTTAGGGGGGAATCATTTTTTTGTCCTCGAAAAAAAAGTAGCATGTTGAAAATGAGAAAGATAAATGTATACTGATTCTTCTACTTTTGTGTATCTCATGCAGAATAACAGTTTCAACCTGTTGACTATTTTCAAGATGCCTATCAAACATGCTAGGTAATTAAAATTAGAATTCAAACAGAGATACATATGTTGGGTAATTATAAGTTATGGCTTCCTTTTAAAATACAAATCAGGATATATATATTTATGACTCGCAACTTATAACAAGTTACAGACGAATACAAGTGTTGGGTAATTATAAGTTATGGCTTCCTTTGAGCAATTAATTTATAAGACCAAAATCATAAGTTATAAAACCAAATGAAGACAGATGAATACAGGTGCTGGGTAAATTATAATACCAAGGCAGCGTGAAAAAAACTCAGAACAGAGGACAACTGCACTCACATGTACACATTCAAAGCAATCAATAGTTCACTATCACATGCAAAAACACTGTTCACTGTCATATACTATTCAATCACAAGCATAAGTTACTGTTTACTCACATGCACACATTCAAACCAATCATACCAATGACTTCTTTCATATATATATATATAGATTTAAGATCAGGTGAAACGGGCTCTTAGGGTAAAACGGAAGTACAATTAAGGGCCCTTAGATTAGAACCAAATCAATGGTCCAGATTGGATGTAAGAGGGTGCACATATTATACAATAGGAGGCACACACCCGATTGAAACAAATCAACGTGATTTTTGGGATATTCTTAACCGAGATCGTTCACTTTTCATTTTCACATTCACACAATCTCCCTTAATCTCTCTTCATCTTCAACCTCTCGAGTTGTCTTTGTCTCCCCAATTTCGTCTCACAGTCATCGCCATCCAAACCGACAGGATCAGGAAGTTGAAGAGGATCAATTCCTCTGTTTCTCTCTCTTTTGTCTCCCGATTCTTCATCCACATGCCGTCTTAGATTCACAACCAATTTCTTTCAATTTTTTTGGTTGCATATTTTAATTCTTCTCGACGATGACTCCTCCGCCGTCGGACTGGACGGCCTGGAAGAGCGACGGCGAGATCGAGAGCCGCTGGCCGCCGACGGAGTGGAGGATCTACGCGAATCGCGGTTCGCTGATCTGTTGAATTTGGGGGCAGAGTTCGCCGGCGCGGGTCTGGTGTGGTCG
This sequence comes from Rheum nobile, assembly GCA_027886185.1. NCBI lineage: Eukaryota > Viridiplantae > Streptophyta > Magnoliopsida > Caryophyllales > Polygonaceae > Rheum > Rheum nobile. The sequence continues at coordinate 15,795,774 of WOAB01000056.1, forward strand.
CGGGTGGTGGCGAGGGGGATGACTCCGACTCCGGCGTCTCTTCAGGATTGGTTCGCGATGCTGTTAAAGTTTCTAGGTTCGAGATGGAATCCAAGAAGCAGAGAATCGAGGTGAAGAGAACGAAGTTGAACAAATCAGAGAAGAAAACCAGAGAAGGGGAGAAACCAAACATCAATGCCTGGTAATTAATTTACCAATTTTACTAGTTCAAGCTTCTTCTTTTTTCCGAATTTCGTTAACTAATTAATTATGCTTATCCACGTTGAGGAGAAACTACGGTTGCTTATCCATGTTAGGTAATCTTACCAAAAAAAAAAAATCCATGTTACCTAGTAGTTTTTATGCATATACTTGGAATATTTTTTGGAGAGATGTAATTGTGCTGCATCAAGTGCACGCACTTAAAGATTCTGATTAGATTATAAATAAAGGGATTGATTTAGTCTTTAAGATAGGGTGAACTAAATTAGCAATGATACTTGCTAGTGCTTTGAGATGAAGACAAATCTTTGTACTCTTCTTGGTATGAAATTGGTTGAAACTATGTCAAAAGTTTTACTTTCTGTCCACTGTTTGATTTCATAAAAAAGTTATCTTTTTGTTTAGGTTTGTCTCCCCAACTTACTACTTTAGTATTAAACTCTGAATAATGACACTGTTTTTATGAATATCGACTACTTATTTGTATGACTGCGTACAAATTACGTGAATATCATCACATATGGAATGAATATCGCTATTATAGTATTCAAATTGCTTGTTGATGGTGTTGTTTGTACTATTTCCAATTGATATTCAAATTGTATGATGTGATATTCATTATAATATTGTTCATATTCATGAGGTTTTATGCGTTGAATAATCGATATTCAAAATTTATGATGTGATATTCAATATAATGTTGTTGATATTCATTATAATAATGTTGATATTCAGGTTGATCGTGCGACTGTGCGACCCAAAATCGACGCGATAATGTCATTGTTAAACCTTAACGCCATGAATCAAACCTTCGAAGATATTGGGTAGTGATATTCGTGTAGTTAGGTAATGATATTCATGTACTTGGGTGACTATATTAATGTAATTGGGTGGTGGACGATATTCACAAAATGGGTAGTGATATTCACAAATTGAGTAGTGATATTCATGTAAGTGAATTTGATATTCATGTGATTAATTGAGATATTCATGTAACTTAGTGTGATATTCATATTATCAAGTGGTGAAATTCATGATTTAAGTGATGATATTCACATTTTTTAGATATTAAATATTCACTTATTAAATAGAAATCGATATTCAAACAAACATGAACGATATTCATTAACAAATTATCGATATTCGTGAACACATTAACGATATTCACGAACGCTGAAAAATCATTAAACGAGGAGAACGAATTTAAATCTTAACGAATTTAAAATAATCTTCCCATTTAAATTTTAAATATTTGAAGAATCTCATTCTCTCTCCAATCTGCAGATTTACCATATTTTATAGGAACAACTTCCTATTTTGTAGGAACATATTTTCGGCAATTCAATAAATAAGGTAGGATATTCAAATCCAGTGCCTTGCATTCCCATGTGACTTCTTTGTTCCATCAAATCCAGCCATTCAAAATCTTCAATCCAACGCTCTTTAATTCTACTTTCGTTTTACCATAATTGTCGTTTTACCAGAGCACGTCCCTATATATATATATATATATATATATATATATATATATATATGTAGGTTGTGGTTCACAATTGTCATTCACAAGGTGTTTCAAAATGGAGAGCTCATAAGGAATAAAACCGCTTTGTTTCATTATGAGTCATAATATATCATTTTAAACTTCAATTGATATATTCTGACTCATAAAGAAACAAAACGATAAATACAAGATGTATGTAAATACAAGATTAACTTCATGGAATGGTGAGCTCAGAAGGAATAAAACCGCTTTGTTTCATTATGAGTCGGAATATATCATTTTGAACTTCAATAGATATATTCCGACTCATAAAGAAACAAAACGATAAATGCAAGATGTATGTAAATACAAGATTAACTTCATGGAAATATGAGTAGGTAAGTCATTTCTAACATGCACGTACATGTTCTTTAACTTCTTCAATTAGTGCTTCTTTAATTTCTTTTGTCGATGTGTGTAGCCTGTCATAAAGGAAGGAAGGAATGTCTATGAAACCATAACCTTCACCTTTAGGAAACTGAAAGGAAAATGAAACCTCTATATATAAATGTTAAACCTCACTGAAAGGAAAATGAAACCTCTACAATTGATATATTCATGATCATTGGTTGCCCTTTTTGCAATTTTTAGTCCATGTACAAGCTCAATGTTAGAAAGAAAATGAAACATGTACATATATAAATGTTAAACTTCTTTAATAAATGTTAAACTTGTTTTTCATTGACACATAAATGCAACGTAAGAAAAATCTCAGCTTCACACAAAGATTTTACATTTCAGACACATGAAAAGTCAAATTAAAAGTGAAAACAAATCAAGGAGCTAGTACCCTAAAAATCAACAAATCACATTTTGGAAACCCAATTCATGTCTTTAGAGGTTGTGGATTTTGCTGATTTATAATAATCAAGCCTAGCCTACATAATCCTAGTAGCAGTAAATTAAATAACAATAGCATAAGTAGATAAGCCATGATTACAGTAATAGCATGAGGAGATTATTATAAATGAGCACATAAGCCACAAACAGATGGACATATGACATCTATAGCATAAGCAGATAAACCATGATTACAATAATAGCATGAGCAAATTTGTAACACCCCCCGATTTATTGTCGATAGTGCCACACGCCAGTGACCTCAGACGTTGTTGTCCGATGTCACCCAAGGCTTTAATCGGAATAATTAATCTTAAATAGACATAATAAATAACAAAAGATTAAACAACGAAAGACATTTGAATATGAAACTCAACCCTTTTATATTAAAAGATCTCTCATCAAACGAGAGGAGTGTTTTACAACAGAGTGAAATCACAACGGAAAACTCATAAATTACACAGCGGAAGACTTCAAGAATAAACCTAGTACATGAGTAGGTTATAAAAATACATATTGAAGTAATACTTAACAACTTTGAAATATCGGCACTTAAATCTGCAACTGCAAGTCTCTTCTTCAACGGTTACTTCGAGTCTTCGGGAACCAACCACTGATGTGCCGTATAGGACGGATGACACCAGCCAACCATGCAAGGAATAAAACCCGGTTGGTTAGTCTAATGAAAGACTATGAAAGGGTGAAAACATATGGTTCTAGTGATTGTAACAGTTTACTATCATTGTCCCTCGAATAACAACCGAATGGACGATATATAACCCGGAACTTTCACGGAATGATTTAAAGAAATAGTCGTATTAGGTTAGATCCATCGCTTCTCGAATGAAATCCGATGACGGTAGTAAACCTCAATACTTCTACGGAAAGATACAAAACAGAATGATCAAGAGAAGACTCCTAAAGATCGAGTCTAATGGAAACGTATGAAGAGAAGACTCCAAGAGATTGAGTCTTATCGGAAAGTATGACAACTGTTCGGGAACATAATAATAATTTCACACAAACATTTAAAAAGACTTGACCATTTGGGTCCACGACCAACCTCATCGCGTAATGCGAATTCAGATTTGGAAGGAGGACTTACTCTAATCGAAGTCCGAGCGGTTTCCACGTTGTACTCCTCGCCCGAGGGTATATTAATTAGGTGCATAATCGCACTTATCTTTTTTAATTCCAAAACGTATATTCACGTTATAAGCTTTTAAATATCATCTCATCGCGAGAGATATTGAAGGGAATAAATCCCGAGTGTCGGCACCAGCTGTGTGCACAAACCCTGAGTAAGGGTATGGTCATGACCAAAGAGAGTACTAGGGAAATAATCCTCATAGCACCAGTTATAAAGAAACAACTAGACCTCGTAAGGTACATAACGTTCCTACGAATACTCGTTCTAACTAAACAGTTAAAACCACATAATAATCCACACCAATGCCATCATGGCAACAATATATATATATATATCTATAATAGCATTGTTTCTAGCAGTATATACAACCTATTATAATATCTCTTTTAATCGTATCAAATACGTTTATCAAAACTGTTTCCAATGAAAACAATAGTCATCCCATTTAATTAACAATTAAAACAATTGATAATTAATAGAAATATGGAATGATAAGCAAGAGCGAACCGCCACTTGCCTTAGACTAGACTAACGATTGACGAAGATGGGTTTCTGGGTCCGGAACGGGAACAGAACTCGGATTACAGATTCCTACGGAACGACCCATAACGAAACCCTAGGTTAGATTCGATAATAAACTATACGAATCTAAAGAATGACGAACAAAATCTAAAGAATGGAAGTCCCGACCGAGACCGGATCGCCCAAGGCCACGATCGCGATTGCTAAAGCAATTCGCGGTCGCGGCGGGCACTACCGCGGTCGCGGTTATCGAGGACGAATGTCTGCGAGCACTGGTGACAGCGGCCGCGGCCGACATTGTCACTGCCGCGGTCGCGGTAGTTCATAGCCGCGATCGCGGCTAAGAACTCCGGCAACCCAAAATGATAAAAAATCACCGGCGACGACTCGAAAGAGCTCGATTCGCGGCGGCTTCCACTCCTAGGCACCTTGCGCCTCCAATGCACTGCTCCTTGGCCACCACCACCTCCGTCGAGGGCTCCGGCGACTCCTCAAGAATTCCGGCGAGAGCTCGAAGCTCCGACGACTATGAAAACGAGAGTGAGAGGGGAGATCTCAGATCTGGGTGCTCAAAACCCTCCATTTCGGCTTCTATTTATAGCCAAGGAGGAGAGCTTGCCCCGACAAGATCAACGACGACGACGAACGCGTGGCTCGCATGCCCGACTGTGCACTCTGCACATTTCCGCGGTCGCGGTGGGTTCTGCCGCGGTCGCGGAAAATTCAAAGCCCAGCTCCTCTGGGAGCTATTATTCCGCGGTCGCGGAAATTCTTCCGCGGTCGCGGAATTGCCCTTTTCGCGTCTGTTTACCCGGGAAAAGGTTTGGCATGGGTTTAAAACCCCAGATCTTATATATTTGTACCCAAACAAATATTCTAAGCCTCGATAATACGTCGAATGTATTTTCCAATGCTCTGGGAATAATACAGAAATCCAACATGATACAGAAATTCCGAACTTCGCCTAACGCGTCCCGAATAAATGACGAGGGTTTGAGAAATTACCCAAATACCCTTACTAAAAAACGAGGGGTATTACATCATTTCCCCCTAAAAAGAAGTTTCGACCCCGAAACTTGGCCGATAACAGCTCAGAGAAGCGACCTCAATCTAAGCTATCCAATCGTATAAGTTTAACCATGTCTAACCCACTTCACACTTTGTAAATTGGTTCAGGCATTTCTAGGTTAAGATCCATAAGTTGGTTCAAATTACAGTTAACGTCAGGTTAACCATAATTAAGACCTTTTACCCTCAAAAGAATTCTAACACTTGCTTTCACCAGACATGCATTCCAACACATTACCCCAATGAAATATAAGGGTTATCACAAAATTAGTATAAATCAGCACATAAGCCACAAAGCCACAAACAAATGGACATATGTCATCTATAGTATGAGCACATAAGCCACAAACAACAGATAAGCAATGTGAGCCATAAAATCGCCATAGACAGATGAGCACATAAGCCACAAACATCAGATGGACAGATTCATGACACAAACATCACCTGCAAACAAATTCATGACACACCATATTGAATTGTTGTAAACAAATTCATGACACATATTCATGACACAAACATTGAATTATTGTAAACATCACATGTAAACAAATTCATGACACGGATTCATGACACAAACATCACCTGTAAACAAATTCATGACACATCATAGACAGATGAGCACATAAGCCACAAAGCCACAAAGCCACAAACATCACCTGTAAACATCAGATGGACATATGACATCTATAGTATGAGCACATAAGCCAGCATATAAGCAATGTGATCCCTACGACAGATGAGCACATAAGCCACAAACATCAGATAAGCAATGTGAGCCCTAAAATCGCCATAGGCAGATGAACACATAAGCCACAAAGCCACAAACACCAGATGGACAAATGACATCTATATTATGAGCACATAAGCCAACATATAAGCAATGTGAGCCCTAAAATCGCCACAAACATCAGATGGACAAATGACATCTATAGTATGATAAGCCACAAACAGCAGATAAGCAATGTGAGAAGCCACAAACAACAGATAAACAACAGATAAGCCAACCTTTTGAGAAGTCACAAACAATAGATAAGCCACAAACCTTTGAGGATGACGAGACAACCTTATGAGAAGCTAAACAGCTCGATCCTAGTCGATAAAAGTGAATCCTAAAATCGTGATAAAAAGAAGAAGAAATTAGAAGCCAAAACCCTAATAAATGAGGAGGAGAGATGAAGAGCCAGTTTCACCTTCCAATCGCCGTCGGAACAGACGAACCCTAGAAACCTCGAACCGAACGGCACCCTGGAGAAGAACGAGATGGGAAGAGGAATGAGGAAGAAACTGGCGCACCACTCGAAGACGAGGACGAGAAGTTGACCGGGGAAGACGATTGGAGAAGAGCTGACCGGGGAAGACGACCGGAGAAGAGCAGCGGAACCACCGCAGATGAGCACGAGAGAAAACGATGAACTGAAGAAATGGGTTGAACCCAGGGTAGACCTGGGCAAACTCGGGCTGGCCCGTCCGACCCGTCCGGCCTGGCCCGTCCGCCCGTATAAATGGGCGGGTATGGACAAGCTGACAAGCCCTAAAGGGCCGAAAATACCCAATTCGAGTACCGGGAGGGCCGAGTATGGACAAGGGGTTAATTTCTTATATGTTTTAAAGTAGTAATATTTTTTATATATGTTTTCTCCTCCCTAATAATCTCAACTTCATCCTTTTTTCATTTATTAAAATTTTCATATTTATCTATTTTTTTTAAATTTTATACAATTTTATAGCCTTTGAATAAAGTAATAAGTACATCCAACAATACCTACATGATCTTTATACATTAGAACGATCTTTTTAACTTATGTCTAGTGAAGACTTTTTGTTTTAGAAATGGTTTCCTAAAACTTAAATTTGTTTTAAAATAATAATTGAAATCCCTAAATTAATAAAATCTAACAAAATCTTCTCATAACAAGGTGCTTAAAGGCATATATTAAAAAAATCGATGCGAAATTATATTTGAAAGATTATAATATATATTAAAGGGTTAGTTATAGTACATGATATCCTAAATTGTTGCACAGGTCTTCCAAATGAATTGGACAGCCTGAAAAAAGATAAGATTTAAACCATGCATTTCTTTAATTTGAGGTTCAAAAATTTGAGGTCCAAAAATTTGAAAGCGTCGAGGGCATTTGAATTCAAATAAGGAGCTGCTATAATAAGAGTATTATATCAAGTAAATTCGATCATCATCTCCAATTCATACGTATAAATTAAATTAAATTTTAATTCTATATCAATTTATAAATTACCCATGTTTTATACATTTCTTACATTAGCCACGAATTTTCAAAATGTATTTATAAAATTACCCAACCTTGTCTATACATGTCACCAAAGTGACATCAAGATTTTTTGAGGTCCGAATTAAAAAAAAAATCCATATTTTATACCTTTCTCACAAAAAGACCATTTTTTTAAGAACACCCAAGCCTATCTATACATGTAATAAAGTGACACTAATTCTTTTCAAGGTCAAAATTAAGCCCAAAATTTCAAAAATCATCCACATGTTTACACCTTTCACACAAAAACCACAACTATTCAAAATTTATTCACAACACATGTATATATAAATTTATACAAAGTTGGTGTTTTTTTGAATAAATATTGAAAAGTTCTTGTTTTTTGTAAAAATATATAAAATATGGGTAATATTTTATAACTTTGGAATAATTTTGATCTCGGAAATTCTGGTGTCACTTTATTAACATGTATCGATAAGGTTTTGTGTTTTTGTAAATAAATTCTAAAAAGTGATGGTTTTGTGAGAGATGTATAGAATATGGATGATTTTCTGAATTTTTTTGCTTAATTTTCACTTCAAAAGATCGTGTTACTTATTTAACATGTAATAATAAAGTTGGGTTATTTTCTACACTTTCAAGGTAGGTTTATTTTTGTACTACCTCTCAAATGTTATTTTGATAAAGTTTTCCAATTATATATGGATATGTAGAGTGACGAGAGCAAAGGAATAATGGATAGTAGCAAAAGCGAACGAATCAGAAGTTGACCCATTCAAGTGGTCTTGCACTCTTTTCAAATTCGTCCTCATAGATGCTGACGTGAACGAGCACAAGGGTCACATGACTGAGCCCCAAAAGATTTGGCTAGTGCACACTGACTAGCTAGGCCATCACGCAAGCGTATCTCACTAGCATTGTACAACACCGACCTCCTCGTCCTGAGTGATGTCGTTGAACAACACTTTTGAATAAACGAAGACGTTCTAATAGCTTATAGAGAGACCTCCGTAGTTGCTAGCAAATCGCGTTGCGTTTGTCAGGCACACGAGTCAATACGGTGTGGTGACCACGATAAGTAAGGTCGCATACTTGGATTTCAAACCATTGATATTGGGAGCATAGGGGTGACCCACAATCTCGTTCAATCGACGTTGATGTGACCGCAACACATTGCGGTTCGAAACCCGTCAATTAGGCCACCTAGTTGACAGGTGGTAAGTGACAATGATATTGTGATGCATAATGGAGCTCTGAGCATCTTCACACCCATCAGGCTTAACAGAAACCTCATCGTGCTCTATACTACTTTGATTCAAGGTAACTAAAATCGGGATTTTAGGATCGAGTCACGAAAGGCCTTGTGAATCTGATCCTAAGATCTTATAAATAATATAAAACTAGATACAATCACTTGAACATTAATTAATACAAATAATAGCAACTTACACAATTCATACTTAACATTACAAGTCAATCACATCCCATTGGCCCAACACCATAATTAAAACACCAAGAGAGTTGTTCACGCGAATCTGAATATATGCATGAGAATTAGAGAAATTGAGACGCACACAACATAGAAAGGGGTAGAAGGAGTATTTGGACCATGAAATTTCAGTAGTAATTGGGCTTGAAATACAATTTTAAGTCATCAAAATTTTAAAAGTTAGGATCTTAAGATTTTAGCTTGATCGTGAGTTTTTAAGCGAGTTTAATCCTTCTCAATTTTATTACGCGATATGGATCTTTACCCCATCTATCGGATCATAGGATTTGACGGTTTTACGATTTAAATCTCGATTTTAATAATCATTTGATGATGTTAAGTTTATTGTGTTTAACCTAATTTATGGTTCGGCTTATTCTTCTTCTTCTAGAAGCTTATTACAATTTTTACAACTATGCTCATGCTATTAAAAAAAAAAACTACACCAACATGTATTTATCTTTTCTTTTTTTTGGTGGAAATGTATTTATCTTTTTTATTGAATTCTGCTAGTTCAGATATGCTTATAACATTAGACCATCCTCAATGATATACTCAAATTTGGGTTTTTAAATTCTCTCTTTCTTAATCAAATCATCATAAAAATTCCCAACAGTTTTAGCCTCTTAATATCAAAACCCATATTAAAGTTGCTTTTCCAATACTTCATAAGACCACAACCATAAACTTAATCAAAGTTTTTTATTCTACTTTTCATTTTTTTTTCTTTCTGTCACATTAACTCAGAAAACTCTAACACCCCCCTCAACATCCAGAAACTTGTATAAAGTTTCTTTTACTTGTTATGCTTACATCATTTTATCACATCTATATACTTCTAATTATTTATCAATTTAACAGTTACTACAATTATACCAACTATTATTATTGTTAATTATAAATTACTACTCTAGTTGTTATTAATTTATTATTATAACTATTAGTAATGGTTTTTATTAAATATTTTTTATACTGAATAACATTCTACATAACATTAAACGTTATACAAATATGCTTAATATTATTATTCAAACATAAGGATATCACAAACCCACCACAAACATTAGACACGGTATAAGAAGCATAGTGAAAAAAGAGAGTAAATGATGCAATACAAATTTAATCTTAGTTGTCCGATCAAACTTTTGCCAAATATTTTATATTAAATCAGCCTTAAGATAATGATTTGTTACTCTATCACGAACACGATTTCAATTTCGAATATAAGCCTCCATATCGTTAACTCTTTCTCTCGAGTACGTCCACCTTGATTCATCCTCGAACATCCCACTGTGATGGCCAAGCTCTCGATTTCTTTTCACGTGCTTCCTTCGACGAGAATCTTCAAAGCTTTCAGCACAATATGAGGCATATTCTTTCAATAATTGAATTATAGCCTCATTGTGCTTTTCCTCAACTTCCATCAAAGAATGCATGTAGCTTTGGGTATGATATTCATTATCAGACCCATCATCACTTAATAAAGGAGACATTTCACTCTCAGATGAAGAACTTTCCATATTTTCTCTCTCGATTTTGAACTTATAAAAAAAGGTGAGTAATGGTTGAGCATGAATGAGTATATATATAGGTAAAACATGACAATAAGTTGTTTTACAATCTTCTAACGCATGTAAAGTGCATATCTGGAAAATAATTCTCAATGCATGATACATGAAAAAAAATGCTCAATGTATATATAGAGCATACTTGGAAAAGGACTCCCAGTGCATGCAAGAATTTCAAATTAACATGGAAAATTAAAAATGACCATACAATATAGTGAAAACCTAAATTTCGCTACATATATTATAAAAAAATATCTAACAAAAAATATAATAAAATAATGTAAGACCACACTTGAACACAAGAACGACGACGGAAGTCTATCATACTACTCTTCGAGGTCTCTAATTTCATTCTTGTGTAGAAGCTTAAAAAAGTTTATCCTATTCTTCAATCGCATGAGTCTTGCTCATGAGCATTCAGAGCATAAAACATATGTTTTTCTTCACCTTTTTTTTCTGGAGATCTATTTGTAACTTCATCATTTCTCTATCACAAAGTGTTGCATTGTCAATTTTCTTCATTGTTGCATCTTTCTCTTGTTGCATCAATAGAATTCTTTGAAGTATTTCACTCCCAATTATTTCCCTTAATCTTAGTCTCACCTGTTGTCTTCGCAACATTTTCTCCATTAGACGTGTAATGGGTTGACTTTCAAAATCAATACTTATTGGTGTGTTTGGGTTAGATCCAGAACCAGAGGAGTACTGCCTAACTTCATTCACCTTTGTCTGTTTCACAAAATTGCTTATTTCACCATTAACAAAAACATTGACTTGCCTTTTAGCTGAGTGTCAATTTCTAAATTTTGGCTCCTCATGAATAAATGTCATGCATGCTCAATACTAAATTCCTTGCCTTTTGAATCAAGAGATCGATAAATTACATGAGCTTCTTGTATGACGTTATCCTCATTTTGGCCACTCATTTTCCTTTTACAAGCATATCCATAACACCCTATGAACTTTGATACAAACATATATATATTTTGACCACCTCTGTTTGCATGGAACAATTCCTCTATGTACCTACCCGAGGTGAACGTTATCTACATTCTCATTGTAGTACTCACTGATACTTTCCCAAAATTCGTTGGACTTTTGCATGTTCCCAATCCTAGGGTCTTTACTAGTGTTTAAGCACCCACTAATGAGACACTCATCCTCCTTGACACTCCAACATGTTCTCGCTTCATCCTTAGAGGTATGAGTTGTGTTGAGATTTGTTTCAAGTGTGTCCAAATCAATATGAGTGCTACGTTGTGGATAATCTATGGGATTTTTGCTTCTATATCTTGATGATCTAGAGGTCGGGAGTAGGTATAGGTGAATGCTGGGAAGAAGATGTTAAATTTTGACTTGGTGGTGGGATCTATTATTCCGAATTTGTAAAATATAGATTTACCTTAGGAACATAACTCGTAAGCATACCTTGAAATGGAGGTTGATATCATTGAAATTGAGGATGATATCCTTGAAATTGAGGTTGATCACCATGAATTAGAGGTTGGTTACTTTGTAATGAAGGATGATTGTTAATTTCATTCTCCGTTCAAAATTCCATCCATGGAAAGTTGCAGAATGAAGGTTGATTATATGAAGAAATAAACTTATTTGGATGTGAGATAGAGGGGGAAGAAGAATAAGAATGGGAAATGCGAGTAAATTAAGGAAGAAGTAATATGATGGATGTTGTGAATATACATGAAAGGTTTCTTATTTATAGGAAAAAAACAGACCAAGTAATTAAAAAATATTAAAGAATTGATATTATTATAGTAATAGTGGTGGTAGTACTAGTGGTAAACTATTATTGCTATTATTAAGTTAATAATTTTAATAGAAATTATAATGCAAATTGTATAGTATCGCTAATAAATATATTACTTATTTTAATTATTAAAATAATAAAAATTTGGTTAGTAAAATAGAAAAAATGTTTTTTTTGATTTATTCTTATATTTTTTATGACAAAAATAGAAAAGAAATGTTGTTGACTTTATTATGTTGGTAGGTCCACATTTTTTTACGAGCCTGCTAAATACACGACTTTTTTCTCCTAAATACACGACATTTTGTATGCATCCCATTGGCGTACGCTATCATACTGCATACTAGTAAAATACGTACCAACAAGTATAATTTTTGTACGATGTATTCTAGCGTACAAGAATTATACATACGTATTTTTTTCTTTTTATAAAATAATAAAATAGATCTGTACGCCGGAAAAGAGCGTAAGCTTTCTTCCGGCGTACAGATTGTTGGGCCAGCCATACATGGGCCGGCCCAAACCTGTACGCAATAATCGTGCATACGCACGATTATGGCGTACATGTTAGGTTAAGAGGCCGCGCGCGACACGGCCTCTTCTTTTTCCTTCTTCTTCCTCCTCCTTTTCCCTGTACGCGAGAAATCGGCGGCAGTCTCCTCTTCTTCCTTCTCCTCCTCCTTTTCGCTCCTTCTCCTTTTCCCTCCTCTTCTCCTTCTTCGAGGATGGAGAATAGTGGCGGTGGCGACCACGCCAGTGAGGCTCCCGGCGGCGAGATTGGCGGCAGACGAGGAGGCGGCGGTCCTCCAGGCGTTGTGGAGAGTGCGGCGGCTGGCGGCGGTGCTCCTGGCGTCGAGATCGGTGGTTCTGCAGAACCGGCGGTGGAGTTTGTCGGCGGAAAGGTGGCCGTGGTGGTGGTCGGCGGCGGTGTAGATGGCGGCGAAGCGGCGACAACTAGTTCTCCATCCAGCGGTGGCGGGGGCGGGGCGGGGGCGGGGTTGAGGGTGAACGCGGTGGTGTCCGGACCCGATTTATTCGAGCCCGTGGCAGACGAGGAGGCGGACACAGAGACGTTCCTGCGACACCCGGTCAGACTCCTACCTGGGGTAGTCGAGAGGTATGAACCAAATAGAAATTTATGGATTATAGAAGTTGAATTTATGAAAATTTAGAATGAAATAAGTATTGAATTTAGAAAATAGGTATTGCATTTAGAAACTGTTGGTATTTTAGAAATTTTTGTATATTGTATTTGATTCTAGAATTTTTATAAAAATTAGGTATTGAAATTTATATTTATGTTACAAAAATTGAATTTGAATTTAGGTATTGAATTTAATAAATCTTTGGATATTATATTTGATACTAGAATTGAAAATTGTATTTACAAAATTGAGATATTGAATTTTGGATTTTAGTTATAAAAATTGAACTTGAATTTAGAAAAAACAAAGGAGTCCACTCTTCCACGTTGAATTTAGGATATGAAACTGAATTTGAAAATTTTAGATATTAAAATTAAAATTTGGAAATTAAGGAATTTATGTTTTTATTAAATTGGGATTGAATTTAAGGAATTATATTTGAAATTAGCAAATTAATATGACAAATTAGGTCTATGTTTGAAATTGGCATATAATATAGGTATTGAATTATGAAATTTGTATTATAATGTTGTAGTTGTTTATGAATTTAAAATTTTGATTAATATGTTATAAAAAGGCTTTACAAGCCTCGGTGCTGTCTGTGAGACGGCCCCGACGTGGGTCCCGTCAACTGGCGCGGAGGAATCCGGTCACAGTATCGGCTCGTCGGGCCGCTTCGGTGGATCTGCTTCCCGCCCTACAGGCAACACAGGACGTCAGGGCGGGAGTGCAGGAGGGCGCGACCAGGTCTGACCCGTCGCTATCTCTGTCTTCCTCATCGGCCTCGTCCATGGAGCTGGACGAGGAGGCAGTTGACGCGTCCCTCCACCGCGACTATTATGAGGGATTTGAGGAGTCTCCCGGACCCGCAGCGGACTTGGGGATGGACGAGGCTTCCCAGCAGGCGGATCCGGCTCCCCAGTAGGCGGATCCCGCTCCCCGGCAGGCGGATCCCGTAGTGGAGCACGAGGATCCCGCTCCCCAGCAAGCGGGCCCCGCAGAGCCTTGGATGCCAGGAGGGCCCCTCGTTCCTCACCTTCTCGCTACGTATACGACCCACGTCGCCAGGGTCCTATGGAACATGACATCGGCGTTGCCACATCCGAATCCCCCACCACCCGTTGCGCTCGTGGATGATATGGTACGTCTTTGATTTAGTTTAAGATTTTTTAAATAAAAATATCAAAACGTTATATATAAATTTATATTTATAAGTATAATACTAATTTTGTTATTTCTTTTTCAGATGAGGAAGGTTCTGAAGACGTACACCAGGAAACCATGTCATTGGGCGATGAACGACCACATTACAGCGGCTCTGAACACCTGGTGGGATTTTGCTCAGCGGAGCTGTATCACCTCCATGAGGGAGGTGGAGTTCAGGAGGATCGACGACGTTCTTATTTCTGCGTTCGTCGATGCATCCGGAGACGAGCTCGTTTCATTTCCCGTGGGGCGAGATCACTATCATGCTCCACGATGTCGCGCACATCCTGGAGATCCCCATCGACGGGTTGAGCGTCACCACTGATATGGCGGACCCCGTCGTCAGAGAGCACGTTTGCGCCATTACTGGGGCGAACCTGGAGTTTGTGGCCCAGTGGTTTGGTGGTGGCGGTATCCCGATGGAGTCCCTCTTGCAGAGGTCGACTGAGCAACTGTCCAGTCCAGAGAGGGACGACCGGCGCATAGCGTCCATGTACTTGATGATGCTCATCGGCTATACCGTTTTCCCGGACAAGTTGACGAACGCCGTCAAGTACAAGTACATGGCGCTAGTCGTTGACCACGACCAAACTGGTTGTTATGCCTGGGGAGTCGGCGTATTGGCCGTCCTCTACCGAAATTTGGGTGAGGCGTCGAGGGCCAAGGCAAAGGGCATTGCAGCTGCACACTTCTTCTGAGGGTAATTATTTATTTAATTATTTATTTTTGTAATATCATAAAATATTTTTGTAATATATGATATTATATGCTAACGGGTTTTATTTATATGCAGGCCTGGATTTGGGCGTACTTTCCGAGGTCACGCGGTCCTTGACCTGGAGGCCATGGCGGATAGTCGGATACGAGGGCCGCTAGGAGAGACGGGAGGGAGGCTCCTCATGGACGGGATCCGGAGCGGCTGATTGCTATTCGCCGCATTTTAGACGCCGTGAGATTTGAGGAGGTAATACTTTACTGCTTTATTGCGTTTCGTTTAGGAAATTAAAATTATGAATATACGTTTTGAATTTAGGAAATTAAAATTATGAATATACGTTTTGGCATTTTAGGTTGCGTGGACACCGTGGGGTTAGTTAGACTTTACGACCCCTCAATACGCTTCTTCTTTGTACCGAGGCATTATTGAGTGCCTCGATGTACAGGAGCCGTACATGCTTGACTGAGTCCTCCGCCAGTTCGGTTACAGGCAGGGGGTTCCTGAGGATCCACTAGATCCACGTGAGGTGAAGAGGCGGGTCGACTTAAAGTCGTACGTTTTGAGTTACGCCGATGAGCAGTGCACATGGGATGCCGACCCTAGACCGACGATCGAGCTTCGGGACATGATCCATACCACCTTCGCCTGGGACACTGACGATGCGTACATCGATTGGCTGGAGCATATGTCGCATCCGTTCAGGGAGCTGCTGCGATCCTGTCCCTTCGGATTGGCTGCCTTGGGTCCCAATGCCCGGCGAAGCTCCACTTGGTCCCTTCTTGCCACGACCCCGACCTCTACCTTGGCTTCCACTGGCCTTCTTCTTCTCAATCTCATCTAACTCAGCCCTCCGATGCTCAAACAAGCTCGGCTCCCTCTTGGTGCCGTACTTTGTCGAACCCTTTGGCCTTCCTTTTGCAATGATTCCCGTGGGCTCCTGCAATGAAGTTTCATACGGGTGCTGTGTGTCCTAGAACAACTCGGTGATTTGGTCTATTTGGTCTTTGCTCAATGTTTTAGCGCGCCACATGTCATCTATTAACTTTCATCTCAACTCTTGAACACACATCTGTGTTGTGTCCTCAACTGGATCTTCTTCCGTGTAAACCCTATCCCATTGCAATTGCTTCCAGAAGCGGTGTATCTCACTCGGCATGATCGGCGTCTTATTAATGATGGCATTTGCGATTCTGTGGACACACGGCAGGCCGAAGCAGTATCTCATCCAATGATCATCACAATCCTCAGGGAAATCCTCCTCCTCTATCTGCTTATACAGATCAAACAACATTCTCAAACACCTATCCGACACTTTGAAGAATAGCCTTGAAAACAACACTCTTATTTCTGGCGGCACACCATCAAACATCGTTGGTGTTTTGATCCGTGACATCTCCATGGTCGCACGCACCTGCCCAATTTGACCCTCGATCGCATGGTGGATCCTCACTACCATTCTATTAAAACCACCAACGCTAGAATTCAGAATTTTCTTCAACACGTGATGCATACCCTCAACCCTATCAAAACACATGAAAAGCATTGCGTTAGTCCCACATTGAGCCCTAAACCTAGAAACTACTGAACATTGTACAAGGGTTACCTGTTTGTAGTCCTCGTGAAGAAGTGAAGATGATGATCAGTCCATGCTCTGACTATGCTTTCCTTGTGAGGATTAGTCCACATCTTCTCAATGTATCGAACGAGGCCACTCTTCCACGATGTCCTCAATTTCGCAAGCCTCTCTTCGTAGCTTTCCTTCGTGGTTGAACACCAAAGTGCCCAACATTGGCCGTAAAACCTTTTCACTTGTTTTTTATCCTTCAATATTGGGGAAGCATATGCTTCTATGTTGTGCTTAATATGCACCCAACACAAAAGGTGTTTAACTTCATCTTTGAAAACTATCCGAATTGCATTAATGAGGGCCTTCTCTCGATCAGTCATTATGGCGGTCGACATAACACCCGCATCTTTAAACAAGCGCAAAAGTTTCTCCATTATGAACTTGTAATGCACAACTTCTTCTTGCCGTGTAAATGCATACGCAATGTTGAAAGTCTTGTGCGTGCAAGTGAAACCGACAATCTCTACCAAAGGCATGTTATACCTGTGGATGAATGTAAGAAAACAAATGAATGTAAGAAGTCATAGAATATAAGATATAATTCAAATCGATGATATAAATCACTACTATTAAATTGTGTTGAACATGTAACACAAATCCATCACGTACCTATTTGTCTTGTATGTGGCGTCGATAATTACCACGTACGGGAACATCTTCAATAGGTGGAGCGAGTCCGGGTGAGCAAAAAATAGGATATCAGTCTCTTTCGTAGACAACTTTCTAAGAGGAAATACCGGGTAACTATTTTGTTGCAAAAAGTTCAAAGTCCATTGCGTAACCGTCAATTCCCCACGATCTTTGTAATGCATCTTCTGCAGAAAGTTGGAAACTTGTTTCATGGATGTCACATTTTCGGGGAAGAAGGTCCTCAACTCCGAAACAATAGTCCTCGGCGTCACGAACGCATCGCCCAAACTTTTGGCAAGGCGCTCCTCATCCGGGGTCATTCTGCCCATGTATGCATGCCCACGAAAGCTAGTCGGAAGCTTATGGTTGTGGCATCCATCTATCACATTCATGATCCATTTATGAGTCACTTCCCCTGGCTTCTTCTTCAATCTAACACCACACAACTCAAATGTGCATCCGGACTTCTTCGACTTTGATTCACGAATTACCTCAACATCCTCTTCTGAGTCACTACCTTTCTTTCTCCCCGATCTATATTCACCAAAATGCTCGCACGTCAAACTAACACTTCTGACATTTGAGTTACGAATGACTAAAACCATCATCAAATCTTTGCCCCTATTCTTAATCCACTCAACCAATTCCTCTCGGCTATCCCACTTCAGATTGTTACGAAATTCATCTCCATAATCTTTCCCCTATACATGTTTACATAATCAATAATGTTACAATATACGGATTGCGATTAGTAGAATTTATATGTTTATAGCTAACCAATATTAACTATAAAACAAAACTACAATTGTAATACATAACTAAACTAAAGAAAAACAAATTGATAGCTTATATCACTAAATCATCATCATCTTCTCCATTACCATGTTATTTTAACATATATCAAAATAAATATAGGACTTTTAACATATATCAAATTCACAACAATTATCAACTTCTCCATTACTACTAAATACTAATCTTTTAACATATATAAAAATAAATATAGGCCTCTATCGCTAAATCGTCATCATCTTCTCCACTACAACTAAATACTAATCTTTTAACATATATTAAAATAAATATAGGCCTCTACCGCTACATCATCATCATCTTCTCCATTAATTTCAATTCTAATCATTCCATTATTAACTATACGTACTTAAGCTATATTAATTATAACTAATTTTAATCTTAATCATTCCATAATTACTAACCTTGAAATTGCCATTGTTGAAATCTTCATCGTCGAAATCTTGATCGTCGTAATCTTCATTCTCTTCTCCACTACTCCAATATGTGTTTTCATTATATGCCATTTTTGTAAGATTTGTTGTTTTGGATTTAGAAAATGAGGATTGGGTTGCTATTTATAGGGCACAAAATAGCCGTTGGAATAACGGCTATTTTTGTACGCAATATAATTGCGCACGCCATTACATGGCGTACATGCCAAAACGCTCAAGTTCCCTGCCATTTCCAACGGCTATTTCCATGTACGCAACGAAATTCAAGTAATTATACTGTTTTCATGTTGCACGCTCCCATATTGCGTACGCCTTATTTTTACGTACAAAATGTCGTATAGATAAGCATTTTTTATCGTGTGTATAGCAGTTGTCTTTTTTTATTGTTAACGTATGGAAATTAAATGAGTTGCATGCATCAAAATAGTTAATGTTATCATTTGAAAGATATGACAACTTAAATGTGTTGAATGTACAAACTTAAATAAACTTAACGTTTAGCAATGAATTTGGAGAAAAAAAATTAAAGTTAGCAATAGACAAATCTTGAATTCGGAATTTAAAGTTTCACAAATAAAAACAAGTACGTTAAAGGTGGTAGGCTTGGTGACACTTGAAAAGTGTACTCACGTGTGAAATATTCAATGTTTTTGACCTAGAAAATAATAAAAGTAATTCAAAAACTGATTACACTTTATATGGCAGATAAATAAGTTTCTTTTGCCATAATTAGAACAAGAATAGAAATGAGTTTGTCTTACAAAAATCTGACACCTCTATGGACTCACAAAAATAATTTAATTTTTAGAAGTCAAGATAGCAGAATTCATTTATGTCCATCGAACAATGTTTTTTTTTTCCAATTTCATTATTGGAATTCCCTAAATACTACTTCATCCCGAGCTCCTATTAAACAGAATCATTTACGATCTACTAACCGCACTTGGAAGAAACCCCCAAGAGAGTGGATCAAGCTAAAATTTGATGGATCTAGAAAGCAAGACGACACGTCACATTTCGATTATCTTCTCCGTGATAATAGTGGTACACTTATTTCTTTCCACCGTGACAATATTCATGCAACTTATGCACTTAAATCTGAAGCTCTTGCTGCTCTTTTTGGAATTCAACAGACTATTAATCTTCACGTCATCAACCTAATTATCGAAGGCGATAATCTTACTGTCATCAATTCAATCAAAGGCATTTGGAAAATTCCATGGGAAATCCACACTATTATTTATGATATTACTGCATTGCTTGTTTCATTTGATGCTTTTCAGGTACATCATTGCTTCCGAGAGGCCATTCGTGTTGCTGATTTTCTTGCTACACATCCCATTCCGTCTACTGCTCTCAGTACATTCCAACATCTTCTTTCTCCCCTTGGTTCTGTTTGTAATGCTACTCGTCTTCTTAGCACTAGATATGAGTTCATCAGCCTGAACTCTACGTTTGATTTGTTTGGTACCTAGTTTGTTAAGATCATCCATTTGGATGATTTAGGATATCCTTTCTTCTAAAAGGGTCCTTATGTTTGTCTTTTTCAAAATAAAAAATAAAAAAATCTAACACCTTTTTTTTAAAAGGTAAAGAAACTCTTAACACCTAAGTTGTGGATGCTCTAAATTCATGATGTTGAAATTTTTTAGGGTATGTGACAGAAAACTCAAGAGACCGAGAACTTAGAAATTCCATTACTTTTTTTTGGTATAATTAATGCACAATTCTTAAGGGTGGAAAATTCACCAATACTAGAAATCGAAGTCCGTGCTTCACACGGGCCTTTTGTATATATGTAGTGTCGCGGTTTAAATGTGAGTTTGTAATATATGGATTGTTGCTGCATTTTTATCTTTAGACGATATATTGTTTGATATGTATTTAAATGTAATATCTAAGTATTTTAGATATAAAATGCTATGATTGTACGAAGTACAATTTTATGTATTTATTTTGGTCAGAAGTTCATTTTAAATTTTGAATTAGGTGGTAGTTGTTTTCTGTAGGGATGCGTTTTTTTTCTTTGAAAATATTTGGGGATAATTTATAGAAATGCCTATCTAATTATATGTTATGCTTGAACTGGAGTATTTGTAAGAAACTTACTACAACAACTCTCATTTCTTACATGCTCCACTACCCTCCACATTTCTAATTTTTTGCCTTTATCTTACAAATTTATTGCCTTTTACTAATGTTTTTTTGTTATGCTTTAGTTATTAATATTCATTAATATATCATTTTATTTTTTTGGTCTGGAATATATATCATTTTATTAGTCACATTGACTTTACATATTCCTAGACATTAATATCATTTTAATTAAAATATATTAGTCATTACTTCCTATTCTTATTAAATACAGAGTAATAGAAATAATTGGTGACTCTGCATATTTTTAAACCTTGTTACATTTTATATAAAAGTACATTAGTTATTTTATCGGTACATGCTTACTCTTATTAGCGAAATTATAATTCATAACTTCTTCCTTGTACATTTAATATGTGAGAGTGAGTACATGTCTATTATTTCGGCTTCCATCCTTGATTAATTCCTCTAGACCAAGACAAATGAGGCTAAATTTAGTATATATACACGATGAGTGTAAAATGAATATGTATAAAATAGAACAATAAAAATCATCCTTAACCAAAATAACAACACACTTACCTAAATCGATTTAGTACAAAAAAGGAACTAAAAATACAAACCTAATTGAATTTATGCTACCAATAGTTGAAGGATTTACATCGTCCATAAAATAGTTTGCTTTATTCGTTACTAACAATCAGTCGTCCTAAATCGATTGTCATTGTCCTCCTTCTAGTGAAAGCTACCTGTGCATGATGTAAACAATCGATGCCTCAATAATGCTGTTAGATTATCCAATTCTCTGACATCTTCACATAAAATTAACCTATCTCAATCAAAAGACAATTATATTAATAAATTTAAACCGATATATGTAAGTATTTAATGCAGGTGTAGACTACAAAAGAGATCCAAATACATATAATCAAGGATAGTTTACCGTGAGGTGGATATATAATTGCATTCTCGACAATCAGGAATCCTCATTCACATCTTTAACATAATAATTATGCTTACTTCAGCGACCATGTATTTTTAAGGTGTTGCCACTATCTCCCAAGCTTCACTGTATGGCTTTCTAAAGCTAATTTCCATGTAGAAGAATGAGATGATGGATGCCCAGAGCAAATGAACGGAATACCACCGTTTTCGCCCTTTTATAGATGAAAATGTTACTTGGAAAGTGAAGTCATTTTGACATATAACCGTTTAGACATCTTGACTATAATTTGTTTCCAACCATTCATTGTGTACTAAATATGGGAGTTATGTGTAATAATTGGATAATATTAAAATAGGAGTAAATGAGAGCAAAATATAACGTATACACTATGTAGTAATTATCACTAATTGAGATTTAGGTGAAAAATTAAGTCATAACCTAAAGAGTAGTCCGTACGTAAAGGCAAGATTTAACTGAAAAAAGTGTGTGTGGGGAGGGAATAATTACTTACAAATAGTGCTCATTTTTATATATACACATAATTATGCTATGGTATATTAAAATAAACAAAGAAAAATTAATTACTTAAATTACAAAGTAGCCTATAATTATACTTATGTGTTTTATATTGTTTTATAAACCCTATAGTAAAAATCAATCGGATAAGCTAATATATTATATACTAAGGGTGATAAACTAACACTACATACAAACTATACCTTTAAGCTCATTTAAGCCTTTGATTTTGTCTTTAAAAGTTAACATTCAATGACCTCGAATACTAACTTTTAAATATATATATATATATTGATGGCTACTCTTAAAATTTAAACGTGTTTGTTTTGTACTATAATAAGACAATGATTCTATATTATGTTTAATACTCCCTCCGTCCCATAATATAGTGCCTGATTCTGTGTTTGACACTATTCACAGTTGAAGAGAATCTTCAAGATTTCTTCCAATATATAAGAAAAAACATAGTCATATGGGGTTTTGTAGGATTCGTCTCAACGAGTACTTTGATAATATTAAAAAATTATAATTTTTATTAATATGTAATTAAAGATATTAACGATACAAAACCCGCCTCGGCAAATGTGCCCAGTCAAACTAGGCACTATATTATGGGACAGAGGGAGTATAATTTTTTATTTGGATAACGCTTCGAACAAGAGCGTCCCCACCTCTCCTGCCCAAGACTCGTTGGAATGTAGTACCATCCGTGAGAATCGAACTCATGACTTAACATTGAAAGTTAAAGCTTTTTACCACTATGCTATGTTTGTTCTCTAATACAAAATTGAATTTGAGAGACAAGTACCTTTCAAGGTAACAAACGTTGTTTTGCGATCCCTTACTGAGAGAGTTTGACATTTGGGATACAAACGTTATATATTCTAAACGGTACACAAAAATCAAAGTAAAACTCGAATAGGTATGCAAAGTTTGTACGCAACTGTTCGTTAAAATATGAGTTTTCACATATCATCTATTTAGGGTCCATTTAGATTCTAAAAATAATGCATTATCTTGCATTAAATCTCACATTTAATGCAAGATAATACAATTTAGTACATTAAATTTTGGAATCCAAAGAGACCCTTACTCTGATTCCAACTCAAAGGAGTTTTAAGTTTGAACCAAACACAACCTTAAAGTGATTAATCTACAATAATCTATTATATAATACTAAAGTAGAATCTATCTAAGGACACTTGTCATTTTCACATTATGCCACATCAATATTATCACATATCTACACCACATCGTGTCACATTGTTAATTTGTCTTATTTTCTATTTTTATTATTATTATAAAAAATATCTTAGATATAATTATAATTTCCTTTTTAACATATAGATTATTCACATTTGATTATGATTTCCTTATTACGTTGAATATATTAGATTTTTTAATATACACCTTTACTTTTTTGTTTAATTAGTCACATTTTATTCCAATTCCTTTTTTAGTTTATTTATTTCTATGTATAAAACCTAATTCAACATTATGTATGTATAAAATTATATTTATTTTTGTTAATTAATTATTAGTAGAGATTTCTTTATATGATCATACTTATATTAATTTCTTTACATTGTTATTTTTATTTTTTAAATATAAAACATATATATGATTAATAATTAAAAATATGTCAATATGTTGTAATACTGGTGATATTTCAATCTCAAGACACTAAAGTGTAATCTCAATATGAAATAGGAGAGGTAGATAGAAGAGAGAAAATGTGAACAAAGTCTTGTGTTTCTTTCATATTTTTATTTCTTGACATATGCCTCTATTTATAGGCTAATGGATGAACAATATTACAAGACTATACTTGAATAGGAGAATAAATAGCCTAGGCAACATATAGCTACTAAATGAGTCAAATAGTAACTTGAGGAAAACTTTAAGCATAGTGAACATCTAACCATTTATCTAAGGTATTTACAACACTCCCCCTTTGGATGTACACCTTGTAGTTTACGTACTACCTCGTTAAAAACCCTTGCGTGGATAAACCCCGTGGGACAAAAACCAATGCTAGGGAAAAGAGTACAATTAGATGCTCAAACTATAGGTCGAGACCGTATTTAATACTTTAATTCGTCTATCACATATATGTTATCAAATGGGTACATCAGTGCATTCCACATCTCTTCTGAAGTTCTAACTTGTTGATTTCACAAATTGTCTCGTTAAAAACCTTGCTTGGAAAAACCCAATAGGATAAAAACCAAAGCTAAGGGAAAAAGAGTGCAATCGTAGAAATAACACTCCCCCTCGGTTGAACATATACTCTTCATGCGGTATATATATATAGACACGGGTTCAAGTGCATAGCATCCTTAGAGTAAATAATAGGGAGCATTATAAACCATTAGATCTAAACATTCTAACGGACATGATTTGTCAAATTGCAGTATTGTGGGCTGTCATCTATGCAATCATATACTCTCATTAATCACTTTCCTTAATCTATGCTAGAATATTTATATTATTTTTAAATGAGATCTTCTAGCTACATTCATGGTCCACTATTTTCGTCTTCTCCAGCGAAATTGTTCGAGCATCGACCGTGTTTATTTTTTTTTGGCATACATGAATCAGAAGTTCCCCGACGATCAATAATTGGATGGCGATCCCACATTATATAGTTTCTCTAGTATTAGACGATCCATATGAGGTAATGAATCTTTCTCGTATGTAGTGTTTGTATAAAAGGTTGAGGGAAGGTCAATTTTTTGCTTATTAATGCTCGTTTCGCTTAGAATTTCAATGTGTAGAAGTTTCATATATATAGTTCTCCGTGCTCAAATCAATCAAGACCGAACATAAAATCTCTAACATATGATGAACAAGATCGAAAAGAAGACAAGTCTTCTTGTTCATTGGTGATGATGTAATTGTTCATTTCTGGCATAGGATGAACAAGATCGAAAAGAAGACAAGTCTTCTTGTTCATTGGTGATGACGTAATTGTTCATTTCTAGAATAGTTTTTATCTTCGTGATTGTTCATTTGTAAATTGTAATTATGTAGTTGTTCATTGGGGATATAATTGTTCAATGACATACACGTAAGTGTTCATGAATAAGAAGTTCTTCATAAATAGAAATGTAAATGTATTTTATCTTGGCGATGTATTGATGATTGTTCATTTGTACACATATAATTGTTCATGGCAAAAAATGTACTTTTTATAATGAATAAATAAATAAATAAATAAAAAATGTGCATGAACAATCACGTTTTAAAAAATGAACAACTATTATATGAATATTTATAGTTGTTCTTGCTTGTATTCATTATTTTATTTGAGATTATTTTTTATAGAACTTAATCAGGATTGAGTTTTTGTTCTTTGATTGTTAATGAACCAATAAAAATGGTTAATGAACAACTTGTTTCAACCAAAATAAAATCCCAATTGGTAACGACATAATTAATTAGTAAGATATTGAGATTTGGGAATTTCAATTCATTTTAATATTACCGTACACCCTACCACACTCAATTCCGGTCAACGGTCAGATATTTTTTTTAAAAAAAATTATTTTTTAATTTTTTTCTTAAAAAAATTATTTTTTTATACACGTTTTCGTTATAAATTTTGTATGAAAAAAATTGAACAATTAGTTCTTAAAGTTGAACAATTGTATGTTTAAAGTTGCGCAATTAAAATTCGAACAATATTAAAGTTGAACAATTGTACATGAAAAGTTGAACTATTGTATCTTAAAGTTGAACAATTTCATTTTTATAGTTCGACAACTGTGTTCGCTATGTATATAAATTTAAACAATTGTCTCTTAATGTTGAACAATTTCATTTTTTAAATAATTTTTTAGTTGTGCATGGCCGTTTTTGCCGTGTTTCTATTTTTATTTTCCTACACATTTAGGATTTAGGGTTTATGTTTTGAATATTTTTTAGTTGTATTATGTTTATATTACATTATAAACAAAACTTCAAGTTTATTTGACAATTGTTAAAATTTTAATGAAGAATTGCCCAATCTATCTTTTGTTATAAGTTTGAATTTTCATACAATTTAAATTGTTCAACTTGTATGATACAATTGTTCAACTTTTTTGGTATAATTGTTAAACTTTATATATTGTTCAAAACATATTGTTCAACTTTCAACATACAATTGTTCAAATTTAATAAGAAAATGTTCAACTTTTTTAATTAAAATTTTATGATAAAAACATGTAGAAAAACAATAAAAAAGGAAGAAAAAAACTCGCCCAAAAAAATAAAAAATAAAAATTGCTTAGTGAAACAGTCGTCTAACCATAAAAATGAAATTGTTCAACTTTAAGATACAATTGTTCAACTTTGTTCGTATAATTGTTCAACTTTATATATTGTTCAAAAAACTTTGTTCAACTTTTAACATACAATTGTTCAAATTTAATAAGGAATTGTTCAACTTTTGTAATTAAAATTTTATGATAAAAACGTGTAGAAAAACAATAAAAAAAGGAAGAAAAAAACTCGCCCAAAAAAAATAAAAAATAAAAATTGCTTAGTGAAACAGTCGTCTAACCATAAAAATGAAATTGTTCAACTTTAAGATACAATTGTTCAACTTTATTCGTACAATTGTTCAACTTTATGAATTGTTCAAAAAACTTTGTTCAACTTTTAATATACAATTGTTCAAATTTAATAAGGAATTGTTCAACTTTTTTAATTACAATTTTATGATAAAAACGTGTAGAAAAACAAGAATAAAAAAATATATTAAAAAAAAAAATCTGGACAAAAGTCAGTTTGACCGGTCAACGATCAACGTTGACCATTGACCGGTCAATGGTCAGATGTTGACCATGGGGTGTGATTGTGTGTGAGAGGGTGTATGTTTGCTATGATGGAACATCCATCATAGCCTTCCATTGTCCCAAAATTGTTGACTCTCATTCCTCCTCACGTTTCACCGTAAGCATCCGTTTCACCGGATCCTGACTCTCTCTCTCTCTCTCTCTATATATATATATATAATCATAGGACTTTTGCATAAGATATGGTACCTCTGGACCAACTATCTTTTATTGTTTGCTTAATGACAAAAAATAATACTTTGTCACATCAAATGACCTTATTAACTTTATTTTTCGATGAGGGAAAATGTCAATCTTTTTCATGAAATGATAAAGTCGAAATATTAGTTGCTTTTTGGAGCTCCGATATTATAGATCGACTTGTTCGTTTTCTATAAATATATAACAATAATAGGAATGTTTATAAATCCCTTTTTCTTACCGAATACACACTAACAATTATATCCTCGTATGCTTTAATCTTTTTTACTTCATACAGAAGCCTTCGTAATTTAATGAAATACATATAATGTGTTTTCTCTTTATGCTTCAGGCATTTTTCAGTCCTTCAGGGACTTTATGTATATACATGAATCGAATGTCTCATATAAATATGAAGTAAAATATCCAAAACCCGATGAGTAATAAATTTCACTACAGGTGAATACATCCTCATTAGCTAGAAATCTCTTGACAAAATTCATTACGAGTGAATAGAGTTTCATATACTCTAGTGCAGATTTTTCTGTAAAGCCTTATGTGACCAATATATCTTTAGATCACAATATTATTGCACTCATGGCATTTTTATACAGTTGAAAATTTTCATGTTTTTCGGTATTGGAACTACTGGTCCAAAAATCATCATGTTTATTCAAACAATCTAGCTTCCTCAAATTATTTCATTGCAACACATGCAATCATTGCAATGTCGATGCTTTTATTTGAGGATCAACATCCTCACTCAAACCTTCTTGTGTCTTTGTAATAACTAAGAGTCTATAAAGAGCTTTCTTATCCTTGCCATTCGTAAATGGCTCTTGTATATGTGACTTTCTCACACTATCTTAGCACTGGTAATTACA
The DNA here is from genome assembly GCA_027886185.1 of Rheum nobile. Lineage (NCBI taxonomy): Eukaryota > Viridiplantae > Streptophyta > Magnoliopsida > Caryophyllales > Polygonaceae > Rheum > Rheum nobile. The sequence goes on from WOAB01000056.1 coordinate 15,824,200, forward strand.
TTTGATAGCATATTAGATATACGATCCATAACTTCTAGTTCATGTTTTTGAACTTTGGGTTCATTCCTTTGAACTTCAGGTTCAATTACCCTCAGATCTAAAATGTAAAAATTGTGTTCCCTACAATTTTTTACATAGTAGTCTTGTTTCCTTCTCCCCTTAAAGTTAGGATATTCACCTTATCAAAGTGATAATCTCAATACCGAGCAATATATTGATCACCCGCTCATAAGCTCTAGGTATTTGGTAAACGATAGGGAATCAAACCCATCGTATAATTCCAACTTTTCTATGGCTTTTCTTTAATATATTGAGGGAGGTAAGAGGACGTATATCGCATATCCAAAAACTTTTAGTTCTCTTCCGGAGACAAGTTTCAAATAGGAGAATCATAAGTAGTCAATCTCAGTCAAATTAAATTCTCGACATCCAAATTATGATTTGATATGATCAACAACTCTATCAGGTCGTATATGTCATGTATTAGCATTTGTCAATGCATTCATTATGATCGTATTATTAACGACACTACTGGGTCGTTTTATGACCATTTTGACTATATTATTAACGACACTATTAGGCCATTTTGTGAATGTGTAAGAGCTACAAAATGATCAACTGGTACACTAATTAATTAATCTCATTCTCCTATTTAATTTGTGTAGCCAATGTGTTGAGGCATCAATCAACATCATAAAACATATGATAATTCACATTGGTCCACATGCCGGTGTACTCAATCCTCATATGTCTCTTGAACTTAGTCAAGGACCATAAGAAACTTCACATACTAGGTCACTCTTATCCCTTAGGAAAAGAACATCAAGTCTCAGGATCTTCTGGTCCTTTAGTGTCCATGTGAATATTCAATGATCATGTGTATCATTATTTCACTTGGGTGACCGAATTTATCATGCCACATATTTATTCAAATCAACTAACTTCTAGTTAGTGATATTATATACTTCAATGGTTATATAGAGTGTCATATAATCTAGGTGTGTAAGTTATCATCTTCTTTTTAGACTTGCTTCGGGCTAGTCTATGAGATGAATATTTATATATTTGACATCATCCTCAATCTTACTTAATTAGTGTCCATATGACAACCATTTTGTCAAAATATATCTCTCAAATAAATTATTGTTTCTTCAAGTAACAAGATAGACACTCTTCTATAGTCATTTATGAGATTGTTCAGTTCGAACATAATATTCACACCAAATTTGTCATTCACATATTTGTGAAAAACTTCTGGTTTTTCAAATGATATGTTTTGATAACACCACCATGGACATTTATAATTGTCCATCATTATAAATTTTTACATGGGTGATCCATTCATAATTTGGAAGATCATCAACTCAAAATCAAATAAATCAATATCTTAATTTCTAGAAAAATGATGTCTCAAAATGGGTACATTCAGACCTTCAATTTAGATAAAATTAGTCTCCATGGCATATGACATGGCATCATACATCTGGTACTATACTAATGACCAACTACCTTAATATCTTCAAGACCTTATAATTAAACCATACACAATTAGACTCTAGTTATAAACCATAACCATGACTATGGTTGCGCGCTAACTGTAACCCCTTCCACACCCTCTACTGAAGGTGGCATGCTTCAAGCATGCTAGAGGCTGTTAGCATATGGTCTTCTACTACTAAGTCGTGCTTGGTGATTATTTATAAATTGTTCTGAATATGACATAGACCCATTATTCTTGTACTACTACTGGAGTACATGATTTGGTATGAGATCCTCTAACTCGTCCAGAGTTTATAATGATCCCTAATATTCAAAATTCGAATCTTCAAGATCTCGTGTAGTTGATGATAGTTAAGATCATGCATAGCACAATTCTACGGAAATTCAAGTGCCACATGTTTCTCCCAAATTTTTACCAACCAATAAGTTTGGCATTAGAAACTCATAACAAGTTGTTTCTTCCGGAAACACTTAAGAGTATACAAATTAAAATATACCAATCATCACAAATAAGATGAACAAGAAATTAATAAGAATGAATTGTATATGAAATATATATAACAATATATAGGAAGAAGTAAATGAATGATAAACATAGTAAATTTTATTTGTACACTTCAGGTGACAAATACTAGACGTTTTGTCATATTCTCCAAGAATAAAAATCTCATAAAATCTCAATTGTCAACTTCGGGTGACAACTAGATAAGTATATCATTTCTTTTAATAACTTTTATCATATACTAATATTTATTTATATATGTGTAAGTTTTATCCACTTTGGGGAATTAAATCCATGAAACTTCACACATTAAACATCCATAAACAATATATAGTCAAAGCTCATAAATATAATCTATCTATAAATATATAAAGTAGACTAAGGGTGCAATTAATGCCCTATAAATATGAGAAATTATCTCTTATTTTTGTTGTTGATCTTTCATTATAAATTAAATCTTCTAATATAGCTCAATGGTTAAAGACACTCTCATAATGCAAGAGGTCTAGGGTTCAATCCCCCTTCTTAACAACTTTGTTTTACTTATTTATCTTTCATTATTTTTTTTTGTTTATATTAATGAGTTACTCAAATCTTTATATATATCTATTAATCTATCTATCTATCTATCTATCTATAATCTATAAATATATAAAGTAGATTGAGGGTTTAATTAATGCCCAATAAATATGAGAAATTATCTCTTATTTTTTTTATTGATCTTTCATTACAAACTAAATCTTCTAATATAGATCAATGGTTAAAGACACTCTCATAATGCAAGAGGTCTAGGGTTCAATCCCCCTTCTTAACAACTTTGTTTTACTTATTTATCTTTCATTATTATTTTTTGTTTATATTAATGAGTTACTCAAATCTATAATCTATAAATATATAAAGTAGATTGATGGTTTAATTAATGCCCAATAAATATGAGATTTTTTTTTATTGATCTTTCATTACAAACTAAATCTTCTAATATAGCTCAATGGTTAAAGACACTCTCATAATACAAGAGGTCTAGGGTTCAATCTCCCTTTTTAACAACTTTGTTTTACAATTTTATCTTTTATTATTTTTTTTGTTTATATTAATTAGTTACTCAAATCTTTATATCTATCTATTTATCTATCTATCTACATATAAAATAGAACTTTTGTCCAATTAATGGCCAAATTCATTATTAATATATTTTAAATGCAAATATATATTTCTATGAAAAGTATGTAAAACTAAACACGATATCTATTTCACGCACGGGTGAAATTGCTATTTTACGCACCGTTTCGTCCGTGACGAACCATGTTCATCCGTCCGTGATGGACCAAAGTGATCCATCCGTCACGGACGAATCCATTTGGTCCGTCACGGACGGATGCACATGGTTCGTCACAGACAAACCCTAAACCAGAAAATTGAATGTTACTTGTCCCCACCTAACAACATTAACTACCCCGTCATATCTCATCAATATTACGGCCAAAATTAAACCCTAAACCTCTCCATCACTCTTCCCTTTCCCTCCCACAACACATCTTCCATTCTCTTCCATTTCCAAGAGTTCTTTTCCATGGCAAATGAAGATGATTTTTCCAACTTCAATGGTGGAGAAGATGTTTCAAAGGGTTATCATTACAATGAGGTATGTTTTTTAAACTTTTACTTTAAATGTTAGTAAAAGTTAAGAATTTTAGGGTTCTTTCTTGTGAATGTATATGTTTGAGTTGTTCTTTGTGAAAAACAAACACTTTCTTAAAGTAATTTCAATAGTTGTTACTCTATGTTCATAAAAACTTCATCTTTGATTAAGTTGTACTAAAAAGTTGTAGATTTTGTGTGCAAAACTGCATGTTTGATTGTTTGGCCTTGTTATATTGAATAGATTATTGCAAGTGCAAGAACTATATTCGGCGACTGTTTTTTGAAAGAAAAACAGTCCGTGACGAATGGACTTGTTTCATCCATCACGAATGGATGTCATTCATTCATCACAGATGGAAAGGGTTCATACGTGATGAATGGAATGAAACCATCCGTGACGGATGGAATGTGACTATTCGTCACAGATGGATTTGTTTGACATAAACTGGATTCTTACATGCTTCTATGCTAACTTGTTTTTTTTTACTTCAATAGGAGAACAATATCATGAACATCGGTATTAACAATCTGTCCCTGAATGATGCGTGGGACATGGCACCACCGTCCTTCTCACTTGGGTTGTTCGGCGAACCTATGGCGCCTGAACAACCTCATATGTCGGGATTAGATTGTTTTGCTCATAGTGGAATTCTGTCCGTAAGGTGGCAGGCTCCACCTAAGTATGGGTTTCCGACATTACACACACAATCGCAGTTTTATTATCCTACACCTGAAGAAGTGATTGTTTCGAAAGATTATTCAGAGAAGTTTACCACGGGTGAAGTATTCGGCTCCAGAGATGATGCAATTAAATAGGCTAGACAAATTGCCTTTGATAATCACTTCTGCATCACTATTGGTCGGGATAGAAACTTTGGTGGAGGAAGCCTTTGGAAGTCATGGCTGTTGTGTGAAAAAGCGGGAATTTACATTCCTAAAGATGAAAACAGAGTAAGGCAAAGAACAAGGAGCAAAAAATGTGACTGTCCATTCAGATTGTTGTGTTAAGAAAAACCGAGGGACTCATATACAATCAAGGTAGTTGTTGGAACACACAACCATGTCATTGGTGATGACTTGTACGGGCATGCATCAGTTGGCAGGATGACACCTGAGTAGAAGAAGTTGTGTAAGGTCATGACAGAAAATCATAATAAACCATAAAAAAATTGCAATAACACTTAACCCGGACCCGAACAACTGCACTAAAATGAAGTAAGTGTACAATGAAGTGTACAATGTCCGACATAGTTGATAGCATGCATTTAGGCTAGTTTAGATCATGTTTATTTCTCTTGATTAGGTTTGTTTTGCTCCTTTTTATTTTAGTTTTATTTGGTTTTCATAGATTTTGTAGTGTTCGGAGTCTACTCTTGTGTATTGTGATTTCAGGATCATTTGGAGGCGTTTTGAAGACAATCGAGCTACAAGTGAAGATGTTCGGATGGACGACTCAAAGGGATGGCGCCAAGGTCGAAATACAAGCGCCAAGATCAAAGGAATACAGAACACAACTCGGCCCACAACTCGGCCGAGTTGTGTACCGAGTCATCAAGCCCGAGCTAGAGGCACATTGGAGGAGATTTCGAGAACAACTCGGCCCATAACTCGGCCGAGTTGTGGACCGAGTCAGCGAGCTCGGCGAAGACACATAGGGGGGATTTCGAGAACAACTCGGCAGAGTTGTGGACCGAGTCAGCGAACCCGGCGAAGATATGAAGAAGTGAGGAACAACATAGAACAACTCGGCCGAGTTGTGGACCGAGTCAGCGTTCGTAACGTCTTTTGACTGCTGAAACGTCTTTTGCTCCTTTTGTTATGAGATTTTGGGGACGGTTTTTGGAGAGGGAGGCTATTTTTTGGTGGCGGAGAACAACAAGACTCCTAAAAACCCTAAGTGGAAGACTTTGGAGATTTCTCTAGTTTTGATTTGTGTGAAGTTGAATCGCATTGAAAGACAACTCGGTATGTTGATTTTTGTAATGGATTTGATTTCTCCCTTCTCTATGTCTAGCTAATTCTCTAATTCTAAGGTTGGGTGAACCCTATGATGTAGTAGGTATGTTTGTATGATGATATTTGGTTGTTTGGAGATTTGGATGGAGTTTGATTCGTTCCTAGATTGCTTAATGCCCTAATTTGATTAGAATTGAGAATCCTATTATCGTCTGAGTCCGAGAGGAGATGATGATAATAGGGATTTGATAAAGTGAGTTTGCAATTGTGGATTCATTTTAGATCCCTAGGAATGAACTTGAGAATTATCTGCGCGAGAGCGATTTAACTTCTCTTGTGGTACTTCTACTATTGTAGTAGATCTTTAGTGAGTAGATTCAACGGAGCGCGAGAGCGAATGTTGATTCTATTTATCTATTGATCTCTAAAGAACGTAAAGGATCTAGACTAGACTAGCTTTGTGTGAGAGTGACTGCTAGTCGAGTCTAGGTACGTGCACTTATCGTCTGAAAAGAGGTAGTGTTGACATTAGATAGTCGGTCCTTCAAACAACATTCAATTTTGAAATCCAATCAGATATCATTTAAAATTTACTGAAACATCATATGGGGAATCCTAACCTTAGAAGTCTTTCTCTTATTGATAACTTTCTGTTATTTGTTAGCTTAATAATCCAATCATAAACTCTCCGAATTTGCCCTTTTGACTTGATCTACTAGTTGGATTAGCAATTGGTACTACTTAGTCCCTGTGTTCGACACCTTGGTACCACTATTGAACCCGTACACTTGCGGGGTTTGATTTTCAAGCATCAAGTTTTTGGCGCCATTGTCGGGGACTATTGCTAGTATTGGTTGTTAAACGCAACCGGTAGATTAGGTCTCATTTTGTTTTTTGACTTTGTTTATTTTGTCTTTGGTCTCAGATTTGTTCTCACTCATATGCGAAGAGCCCTGAGCGCCGGTGAACTACACAACGATCCCGAACCCGAGCGTGCTTTTCACAGAAGAAGAAGAGAGCAAAGAGAAGCAAGGACCCGAGCAATGGATGAGGCGGCACAACAGCAACAACAACAACAAGAGTTGCTACAACAACAACAGCAACAACAACAACAAGAGTTGCTACAACAACAACAGCTACAACTGCAAGAGTTGCACCAACAGCTACTGAATCAGCAACAAGAGATGCAACGGTTGTTGAATGTGCCTCCGCCTATGACATTGGGTGACTATGTGCTGCCACGTCACCAAGGACCCACATCTGGTGTGGTCCGACCTCCAGTTCAGGCCAGGAATTTTGAGCTGAAGCCATCTCTGATTAATATGGTTCAGCAAAATCAGTTTGGAGGTCTTCCATCCGAGAATCCTCACCAACATCTCAATACTTTTCTGGAGCTTATGGATACGGTGAAGATTCATGATGTCTCGAATGACACACTTTATTTGCGCGCCTTCTCATTCTCTTTGAGAGACAAGGCTAAAGCATGGTTCAAGGCCCTGCCTCAAGGCACTATCATGACATGGGATGAGTTGGCTAAAGCCTTTCTAACCAAGTATTTCCCTCCGAAGAAGACAGCAGAGATGAGAAATCAGATCAGTTCATTTCAGATGAAGGATGGGGAATCACTCTATGAAGGTTGTGAGAGGTTTAAAGAGCTGTTGTTGTTATGTCCTCACCATGGACAAGATAAGTGGGTGTTGCTTCACACCTTCTACAATGCTGTGGACAATGCCACCAGATTGCTCATTGATGTAACACCCCCAAAACTTAACCCTTTTGGAAAGGTATTACCGCCAGTGACCCCAGTGTTCCTTACCGAGATCACCCAAGGCTTTACCAAATAAATACAATTTATGAAATGCAGTTGATACACAAAGATCAAGCATCAAATTCCAAAACATAACATTGTTGAGGAAACAAGAGTTACGGGATTACAACTCAATCCCGAATAGGTCAAAACATAGTTTAAACCAAACACAGCGGAAGACTAAGAAAGTAAGTTACAATCGGAGTTATTGTCCAAAGGATCATAACCTGATTAAAGAAATAATTAAAACATTCAAAAACCACCGCCGACTCCATAGTCCTTCTAATCTTCTGAGCTACTTCTTAACTGATGTGCCGAATCGAACGGATGACACCAGCCAACCATGCAAGGGAAAACATTGGTTGGTTAGTCTAAATGAATAGACTAGCAAGGGAACAAAGCAGAATGGTTCGAAGCAGTTGTATTAGGTTAGACTCTTCGTCCCTCGAATAATAATCGAGTACGCTTGTCAACCACCATACTCCTACTGGAATAAACAAGAGGTATGCACAAGAGAAGATTCTGGAAGACTGAATCTTCACAGAAATCGACTCGAAAGAAGACTCCAACAGAAATGAGTCTTTAAGGAAGCAATGACAAATCTGGAAAGTTACAGAATCATTCAACCATGATTTAAAACTGACTGAGATGCTTCGGTTCACGACCAACCTCATCGCCTACAGCGAATCCAGATTGAAAAGAGAACGTACTACATTCAAGTCAAGACGAGTTTTCCTAGCTGCACTGAACTTAGCTGCACTACTCGCCCAAGGTGTATTAATTATGTGCGTCAAGGTAGCACTTATCTGATTTATGTTTCAAAAACACACATCACGTTATAGACTTTTATATGTGTACCCCACCAATGGGACGACACATCTTAGTATACGTTTCGTCGAGAGTGACGTATACCGAAAGGTTTGTGACACCAGCTAAGTGTCCTGTCTCTACACACATGTGTAAGAGACCGATCATGATCATAGAATGGTATTGGATGGGGACGAGCCACCCCTCTACCAGATTATAAAGAAACGACTGGACAGAGTCCGAGTAACGTTCCTATCTAACAGTGCTAACTAAACAGTTAAAGCACCACCACAGTTACAGGATAAATCCACATAAAGGCCCGAAAGGCGATCACAGATAATAGCGTTGTTCTAACAGATATACAACCTATTATATGATTTTCAAAACAGTTTATCAAAACCGTTTCCAGACAAACAGAATATTCATTCCAAATTAATTACTCAGATAAACTACTGATAATTAATGTAAATATGGAACGAATGAGCAAGAGCGAACCACCACTTGCCTTACTCCGCATAATAGTCTAAAGACGTCACTGGATTCCGGGCTCGACACGGTATATCTCTGACAGCACAACGACCTTCGAGTCAACCCATAAAAGGAACCCTAAGTTAGATCCGACATAAACAGTACGAATCTAAACACGACGAAAGATCACGAAAGGAAAGACGCTACGACGACAACCGACCAAGCCAAAGCCACGAAGGCGTTCTGGGCACTGGCGGCGGTCACTGTTCTTGGCGGCGGTCGCCGTGAAGAACACGGCAACACGGCCGACTGAAACGAGAGAAAACTCACCCAAAAACATGAGCGGTTCGGCCTCCTTCGACTAGCTTTGGCTTCTAACCTCCAAGGCTAACCAAAAGCTTCATAAAGGCACTCAGGAACCACACCAAAGCAACACCGGCGAGACCTTCAAAAATTCCGACGAAGGCACAACTCCGGCGAGAGGCAATTTTGGCAGAGGTTCGGTGTTTGGGATGGCTCAAATCTCTCCCCCAACACCCCCTTTTATAGCCAAAGCGTCTGGAGCACGAAGAAGATGGGCCTACAGCTAGTTCGGCGCTCGCCGGAAATCGCGCCGACGACCATCGGGCAAGGACTGCCGGACAACGATGACTGCCATTACGGCGGGCGCCGTAATTTACGGCGGTCGCCGTGGCATGACACACCAGCTGCCTCCTCGAGCGTTGGGATGGCGGGCGCCGTGACTTTACGGCGGTCGCCGTGACACCTTTTTCCCGCCCGTTCAGCTTTGAACGAACATGACATTAAGCCGGGATAACAATTATCGTATGCGAACGACAATTAAAATCCAAGGTACCTTGTCTGTATATTATTTCACTGAGAAAAATATTACAGATATAGAGCATATTACAGAATGTCTCAAGCTACCTGAATTAAATCCGACGTACCAAACGGACGTTCGGGAAAAATCCATAATTCCCAAAATAGCCTTACAAAAATACGGGGTATCACATCTCCTCCCCCTTACAAGAAGTTTCGACCCCGAAACTTAGGTCGAGAATAACTCGGGAAAACGCCTGAGCATATCTGACTCGGTTTCCCACGTCTCCCAAGTAACTTCTTCGGTCCCTGACTTGGACCATATCACTCGTACCAAAGGTACGATCTTGTTGCGCAAATGCTTCTCCCGACGCTCCAAAATGCGCACGGGCAACTCTTCATAAGTACCATTAGCTTGAATCTCGATGTCCTCGTAACTAAGCACATGAGACTCATCTGGCACATACTTTCTGAGTAAAGACACGTGGAACACATTATGCACTGGGTGAGCCGATGGTGGCAATGCCAAACGGTACGCTAGAGATCCCATTCTATCCAAAATCTCAAATGGTCCCACGTAGCGAGGGTTAAGCTTCCCACGCTTACCAAATCTGAAAACTCCTTTGGAAGGCGACACCTTGACAAAAACCTTGTCACCGACCTCGAACTCGACAGTCCTGCGCTTCCGATCTGCGTAGGACTTCTGTCGACTCTGAGCGGTCAACATTCATTGTCTGATCAAAGCAATGTCTGAAGCCGTCCTTTCGACCAACTCTGGTCCAAGCAGAATTTTGTCGGCATTATCGTCCCAACAAATCGGAGATCTGCATCTGCGACCATACAAAGCTTCAAACAGAGCCATCTTGATTGTAGCATGCCAGCTATTGTTGTACGTGAACTCAATCAGACTCAAATTGTCCTCCCAGCTAGTCGGACGATCGAGCAAACAAGCTCTAAGCATATCCTCCAGAGTCTGGATGGTCCTTTCAGACTGGCCATCTGTCTGAGGATGAAACGCTGTACTGAACCTCAACTCGGTTCCCATAGCCTTATGAAGTTCCTTCCAGAATCTTGACATGAAACGGCCATCTCGGTCCGATACAATGGTCTTAGGAATGCCATGTAAGCGGACAATCTCCTTCTGGTAAACTTCGGCTAGCTTATGGGTTTCCCATGTGGTCTTGATGGCTATGAAATGAGCACTCTTCGTAAGCCTATCCACAATTACCCAGATAGCATCTCTCTGACTTCGAGTCTTGGATAGCCCAGTGACGAAGTCCATGGAAATGTCCTCCCATTTCCATTCTGGCACGGGGAGAGGTAGCATCTCACCACCTGGTCTGCGATGTTCGATCTTGACTTTTTGGCAAGTTAAGCACTTTGCCACAAAGTCTGCTACATCCCACTTCATGTTTGGCCACCAAAACTTCTTCCTGAGATCCTTGTACATCTTGCTAGAGCCAGGATGCACCGAATAAGCAGATGAATGAGCTTCTCTCATCACCAACTGACGAAGACCTTCTGTGTCAGGCACACAAATCCGATCCTGAAACCAAAGTGATCCATCATCCTGAACCACAAAACTGGGAGCTTTCCCATCCATCACTTCACTGCTTAACTTTACCAAGATGATGTCATCAACTTGCTTTTCTTTGATTTGATCCAGCAGTGTAGCCTGAATTTCCATCATACTCAGGTACCCTCTACGCTGGTCATACAAGACTTCAATGTCGCATGACTCTTGGTTTAGCTTGGTCTGAGCAGTAAGCAATGCAACCACAGTCTCGTGCGTTGTCTTCCGGCTTAGTGCATCAGCTACTACATTAGCCTTGCCCGGATGATACAACAACTCCATGTCGTAGTCCTTGAGCAACTCTAGCCAGCGGCGTTGTCTCATATTTAACTCCTTCTGAGTAAATATATACTTGAGACTTTTGTGGTCAGTGAAGACTTGGCATCTTATATCATAGATGTAATGCCTCCAAATCTTCAGCGCAAAGACAACCGCTGCTAACTCAAGATCATGGGTCGGATAGTTTTCTTCGTAAGTCTTGAGTTGTCTAGATGCGTAAGCAATGACTCTGCCCCTTTGCATCAAAACACAACCAAGGCCACACTTGGAAGCATCACTATAGACCACATAATCGTCATTCCCCTCTGGGAGTGCTAACACGGATGCCGAGGTCAACCGTCGCTTCAACTCCTGGAAACTGACCTCGCACTTGTCATTCCAGACAAACTTCTTGTGGACTTTGCGGAGTAGATTGGTCATCGGTAGAGCGAACTTTGAAAATCCTTCTACAAACCTTCTGTAATACCCGACAAGTCCAAGAAAACTGCGCACCTCCTTCACATTCTGGGGCTGTGTCCATTTGGCCACCGCTTCAATCTTTTGGGGATCAACCATAACCCCATTTTTATTGATCACGTGGCCTAAGAAAGCCACCTCTTTCATCCAGAATTCACATTTAGACAATTTAGCATAAAGCTGATGTTGTCTAAGGATCGACAAGGAAATCCGTAGATGTTCCTCGTGGACTTCTTCATTCGGAGAGTAGATCAAAATGTCGTCGATGAAAACTACCACGAACTTATCCAAGTACTGGTGAAAACATCGGTTAATCAAATCCATAAAGACAGCTGGAGCATTTGTAAGCCCAAAAGGCATCACTACGAACTCGTAATGACCATATCTGGTCCTAAACGCAGTTCTAGGAATGTCCTGCTCACGAATCCTGAGTTGATGATATCCAGATCTTAAGTCGATCTTGGAGAAAACCTTTGCTCCCTGCAACTGGTCCAACAAGTCATCAATCCTAGGCAAAGGATACTTGTTCTTGATCGTCACCTTGTTCAACTCTCGATAGTCGATACAAAGTCGGAACGATCCGTCCTTCTTTTTGACGAATAATACCGGAGCACCCCACGGCGATGCACTCGGCCTGACATAACCTTTGTCAAGAAGATCTTCAAGTTGATTCTTCAACTCTTGCATCTCAGCTGGAGCCATCCGATACGGGGATTTGGAAATCGACGCCGTACCAGGCTCGAGATCAATAGAAAACTCTACGTCACGATTTGGGGGTAATCCTGGAATTTCTTCCGGAAAGACATCCGAAAATTCCCTAACTACCAGAATATCAAGAACCTCAGGTCCATCCTTCTTAGGCGAATCCAAGTAGCAAAGGTACCCGACACATCCTTGTCGTAGTAGCTTAAACGCAGCCATCGCATTGATCAGCTTGCCGTTATCAGCGTCATTTCGACCTTTGAACTTGCACACGAATTGGCCCCTGGATGACACCATCACCGTTCTTGAACTGAAGTCGATCACCGCCTTGTGACGCGTCAGCCAATCCATACCGAGAATAATGTCGTATGGAGCCATGGCTATGCAGATTAAATCTGCCTCGAATTCCTTATCCTGAATGGTAATCGGAAAGTCGGACAAATGATTGGTTCCCACCAAACGTTCTCCATTAGGAAGATTAACGACGAAAGGGTCACACGAATCATTGCACACTAAGTCTAACTTGCTAACACAGCTATCTGAAATAAAGAAATGCGTAGCACCAGAATCAAACAGAATGCACACTGAAGTAGAGTGAAGGTATAGAGTACCTTGAGCAATCGGAGCGTTGGGTCCATCTGCCTCATGCATCTCGTACAAGCATTGGCCCTGACTTCCAGAAACAGCTGGGGCCTTTCCCCTGTTCTGAGCAGTCGTCTGCACTGAAGGGCTAGGAGTCTCGGCAGGCTTAAACCTAGGTCGGTTGCTCTGATGAACTGACCCTTGCTGCGACTCTACTCCCTTATGCTTTCCCTGCTTGCAGAACTTTTGCAGATGACCATCACGTCCACACCCAAAGCATGGCCTCCTCTCCTTCCGACACTCAGTGCTCTTGTGCCCAGCAGTACCACAGTTATAACACTGAACTGAACTCCTGGTATGCCCTGACTGCTGAGTCGATCCTCCTTGTGTCATCTCCGTCTTAGCTCTGCCGGATTTGGCGAAGTTAGACGGTGGCGCAGGGCGCTTAAAACCACCTCCCTGGTTCTGATTCTGCATCGACTTCTGTCAGTTGCGCCTCTTGGTCGACTCCTCGAGAGTTACCTCCAGCTTATAGGCACAATCCACATACTGCTCCAAGGTAGAGCATGTGTGGTGCACCATTAATGGCTTGATATCCGGGTTCATCCACTCGTGGAAGTACCAGATCTTTTGAGCCTCACTGGTGATCTCGGCAGTGGCGTACTGTAGAAGATGGTTGAACTTAGATGCCAACTCGGTCACTCTCAGACCATCAGTCTGAGGGTACAAGAACTCTTTATGCTTCTCCTCTCTCATAGCACGAGAGAAAAAGCGATCAACCATCTTGGTCTTGAACATCGACCAAGTCAACACTGGGCTCTCAGCCAAACTAGTGCTCTCCCACCACTCGCTAGCCTCCTCCTTCAGCTGAAGAGAAGCGATATGGACCTTCTCGGCCTCCGTACACTCCACGTTCCGGAACAGCCTCTCCATATGGGAGAACCAATGAGTCACTGCCACTGGCTCCCCTTTCCCATTATAGCAGTCGGGTCTCATGGAAGTAATGGTCTTAAGAGCGCGACCATAGCTGTCCCTCGCCCTAACGGCAGTCTCCTGAATCACAGGGTTTCTGGGTTCCACAACATCAGGAACCGCTGCATGAATAGGCACTTCTTGTGCTTGAGGCGCACTTGGTCTCAAGACATCTGTAATAGCCTGCATCACGATCCCACGGATCGCCTCAACAGCTGCAGCATCAAACAACATCGGCGCCTGGGTCTGATCCTGACCTTCACGCCTCTGCTGGACGTGAGACTCAGACTCGTGTTCATCCTGAACACCTCTTTCTGCTGGTCTGGGGTTTTGGCTAGTCCCAGCACCGGCTCGAGTCGAGTTTCTCGTGCTTCTTGGGTTCACCATCTGTTTACCGATCCAATTCCAAGCATTCAATACATTAATATTATGCAACATACTTATGCAATATATCAATGTAAATAAATCACTCAGAATAGATCAACTTGGCATTTTATAGATGAACCTTCGAATTCTTACACAAGTTACACATAAGTTTATCATTCGAGCGTTAGGACAACATTGCTCGAAGATATAAGTGTTTCTCAAAGTACTTGCCGCAATACTGAAATATTACACAAAGTACAACTTGGAATACTAAGAAACGAACTACTACGATAGGCAACGCCACTCCTCCTCAAGGCGTTCCAAAATGTCTCCCATACGACTGGCTACTCGTGCATGGTCTCTTCGGGCTAGGCTCACCATCGAGCTCTGGCGATGGGTTTCACACCCTGCTTGACCCTGAAGCACATAGTCCTAGCTCAGTCATGGTAAAGTATGGGTCGTCCATGACTGGTCCTCCTATTCCAACCCTCCTCTGAGTACTGGCGATCAGCTCATCCCTCTGACGCTGCTGTTCTGCGGAGATTACCTCGCTCTGACGGAGAATCTCCTGCAGCTCGGATTCCGACCTCCATCTCCTTGGAGTAGGGATAGGCTGAGATTCCCTGTCACTTCTCCCAATACCGTACTCGGTATACAGTGCCTCCCAATCAGCTTCTGACATGGGTGCGTACTCTGGCACTGGTGACAATCCTGTACCGGGCTCCTGATTCTGCCCTCCAAGGTCCAACTCTGGATCCTCTTCTGGATCATCCTCTATGGGATCCTCATCCTCGAGATCATCCTCGATGGGATCCTCATCCTCGGGATCATCCTCGATGGGATCCTCATCCTCGGAATCATCCTCGATCATCTCCTCGTCCTCGACAGGATCTTGCTCAAACATCTCCTCTTCCTCCTCCTCATACTCGATCTCCTCGGGAATTGGTCCCAGTAGAAAGTCGTCTTGGTAAACCCCTTGTTCATACCTTGACAACTCGTCTTCCTGCTCCCATTCCTGTACTCCCTCCACCCTTGGTGGCGGCACAGGTGCAGGTCTAGGGACCATAGCATTCCTGGCTACAAGGACAACCGACTCGGGGAGAACGTGCTTGACGTATTCGGGTGGGCTACTCGGGCCTCCAACCTCGAAACATCGCTGAGGTAACGGAAAATCTAGCCTCGGCTAATCCGACTTGGCGTCTTCCGACCCCCTACCAATAGAAAAGCAGACACCCATCCTATCGAACAATAAGGAAGGAATTAGTCTTTCTAGACATAGAAGCAAGCTTACTATATCAGACTATAAAGAAGACACGACTATGAACGGTGTTTTTAAATTCTTTTCAGAATGAAAATTCAGAGCCCTCTTTAAAGCATTTTGAAAATGAATAAATGGTTTATAAAAATTCCAAACCCGTTTTAAAACTTTGGCTCTGATACCACAACTGTAACACCCCCAAAACTTAACCCTTTTGGAAAGGTATTACCGCCAGTGACCCTAGTGTTCCTTACCGAGATCACCCAAGGCTTTACCAAATAAATACAATTTATGAAATGCAATTGATACACAAAGATCAAGCATCAAATTCCAAAACATAACATTGTTGAGGAAACAAGAGTTACGGGATTACAACCCAATCCCGAATAGGTCAAAACATAGTTTAAACCAAACACAGCGGAAGACTAAGAAAGTAAGTTACAATCAGAGTTATTGTCCAAAGGATCATAACCTGATTAAAGAAATAATTAAAACATTCAAAAACTACCGCCGACTCCATAGTCCTTCTAATCTTCTGAGCTACTTCTTAACTGATGTGCCGAATCGAACGGATGACACCAGCCAACCATGCAAGGGAAAACATTGGTTGGTTAGTCTAAATGAATAGACTAGCAAGGGAACAAAGCAGAATGGTTCGAAGCAGTTGTATTAGGTTAGACTCTTCGTCCCTCGAATAATAATCGAGTACGCTTGTCAACCACCATACTCCTACTGGAATAAACAAGAGGTATGCACAAGAGAAGATTCTGGAAGACTGAATCTTCACAGAAATCGACTCGAAAGAAGACTCCAACAGAAATGAGTCTTTAAGGAAGCAATGACAAATCTGGAAAGTTACAGAATCATTCAACCATGATTTAAAACTGACTGAGATGCTTCGGTTCACGACCAACCTCATCGCCTACAGCGAATCCAGATTGGAAAGAGAACGTACTACATTCAAGTCAAGACGAGTTTTTCTAGCTGCACTGAACTTAGCTGCACTACTCGTCCAAGGTGTATTAATTATGTGCGTCAAGGTAGCACTTATTTGATTTATGTTTCAAAAACACACATCACGTTATAGACTTTTACATGTGTACCCCACCAATGGGACGACACATCTTAGTATACGTTTCGTCGAGAGTGACGTATACCGAAAGGTTTGTGACACCAACTAAGTGTCCTGTCTCTACACACATGTGTAAGAGACCGATCATGATCATAGAATGGTATTGGATGGGGACGAGCCACCCCTCTACCAGATTATAAAGAAACGACTGGACAGAGTCCGAGTAACGTTCCTATCTAACAGTGCTAACTAAACAGTTAAAGCACCACCACAGTTACAGGATAAATCCACATAAAGGCCCGAAATGCGATCACAGATAATAGCGTTGTTCTAACAGATATATAACCTATTATATGATTTTCAAAACAGTTTATCAAAACCGTTTCCAGACAAATAAAATATTCATTCCAAATTAATTACTCAGATAAACTACTGATAATTAATGTAAATATGGAACGAATGAGCAAGAGCGAACCGCCACTTGCCTTACTCCGCAGAATAGTCTAAAGACGTCACTGGATTACGGGCTCGACACGGTATAGCTCTGACAGCACAACGACCTTCGAGTCGACCCATAAAAGGAACCCTAAGTTAGATCCGACATAAATAGTACGAATCTAAACACGGCGAAAGATCACAAAAGGAAAGACGCCACGACGACATCCGACCAAGCCAAAGCCACGAAGGCATTCTGGGCACTGGCGGCGGTCGCTGTTCTTGGCGGCGGTCGCCGTGAAGAACACGGCCGACTGAAACGAGAGAAAACTCACCCAAAAACACGAGCGGTTCGGCCTCCTTCGACTAGCTTTGGCTTCTAACCCCCAAGGCTAACCAAAAGCTTCACAAAGGCACTCAGGAACCACACCAAAGCAACACCGGCGAGACCTTCAAAAATTCCGGCAAAGGCACAACTCCGGCGAGAGGCAATTTTGGCAGAGGTTCGGTGTTTGGGATGGCTCAAATCTCTTCCCCAACACCCCCTTTTATAGCCAAAGCGTCTGGAGCACGAAGAAGATGGGCCTACAGCTAGTTCGACGCTCACCGGAAATCGCACCGACGACCATCGGGCAAGGACTGCCGGACAATAATGACTGCCATTACGGCGGGCGCCGTAATTTACGGCGGTCGCCGTGGCATGACACACCAGCTGCCTCCTCGAGCGTTGGGACGGCGGGCGCCGTGACTTTACGGCGGTCGCCGTGCTTGGGTCTCACGATGGCGGTCGCCGCGACTTTACGACGGTCGCCGTGACACCTTTTTCCCGCCCGTTCAGCTTTGAACGAACATGACATTAAGCCGGGATACCAATTATCGTATGCGAACGACAATTAAAATCCAAGGCACCTTGTCTGTATATTATTTCACTGAGAAAAATATTACAGATATAGAGCACATTACAGAATGTCTCAAGCTACCTGAATTAAATCCGACGTACCAAACGGACGTTCGGGAAAAATCCATAATTCCCAAAATAGCCTTACAAAAATACGGGGTATCACAATTGATTCCTCATCTGGAGGCACGATCATGAATATGCGTGTTGATGTGGCTTGGGAGAAGATTGAGAATATTGCCCAACACAACCATTATTACAATGATGCTCGATCTATTCCAAGCACTAAGAGAACAACTGGTCTTTATGAGGTTGACAATGAGGTTTCGCAACAAGCAAGGATGGAGGCTATGGCTCATGAGATAAAGCAATTGAAGTTGAGCATGAGTAAAGCTAAGCTTAAGAATGAGGAGAGTCCTGCTCCGGTTGTTTCAAATGTGGTTTGTCAACTCTGTGGGGAAGGTGATCACACTATATCAACTTGCCAACTATTTGCTACACAGGATGAGCCACAAGAGGGAGAAGTGAACTACATGAACAACTTCAACAGGGGCCCTAGGAATGATCCTTACTCTAACACCTATAACCCTGGTTGGAGGAATCACCCTAACTTCTCCTATGTTAATAACCAAGCACAACAGAGAGCACCTCCTGGTTTTCAACCTAAAGCTCCACCATACCAAGGCCAAGCTTCCCAACCTTCACAAAAGCCTGCTTGGGAGACCGCTATTGAGAGTCTTGCTACTTCCATGAAATCTTTGACTGATGAGGTGCGTGCTCAAGGGAAGAATCTGAAAATTGTAGAGCAACAATTAGCTCAACAAGCTGCGAATGTTCCAAGACCAAGTGGTCAATTGCTTGGGCATCCTGAAGTGAATCCAAGGGGTCAGTTGAATGCTGTGACCCTAAGGAGTGGAAAGGAGTTGGAGGATCCTAAACCCAAGGAACCTAAACTTCAAAATGATGGAGAGGAAGAGAAGGAAGCTCCCTATATTCCACCTCCTCCATTCAAGCCTCCTCTCCCATTTCCTCAAAGAAAGGCCAAAGCTCAAACTGAGAAGCAATTTGGGAAATTCCTTGAAGTGTTGAAGAAGCTCTACATCAACATTCCATTCACAGAAGCTCTTCAACAAATGCCTGCTTATGTGAAGTTCCTTAAGGAAATCTTGTCAAACAAGAGGAAAATAGAAGGTTGCCAACAGGTGTCCCTAAATCAAGACTGTAGCGCCCTTGTCCAAAACAAGTTACCTCCTAAGCTTGGAGATCCAGGGAGCTTTTGTGTTCCTATTGTGATTGGCAATTGCACTTACAATGCCTTGTGTGACTTGGGAGCCAGCGTGAGCTTGATTCCTCTATCCATTTGCAAGAAGCTGGACTTAGGTGAACCTCAACCTGTGAATATGACGCTCTTCATGGCTGATAGATCTTCCGTGTCCCCTACAGGTATCCTTGAGGACATTCCTATCCAGGTTGGTAAGTTCTATGTACCTGTTGATTTTATTGTTCTTGATATGCAAGCTGATTTTCCTGTTCCCATAATATTAGGAAGACCCTTCTTAGCTACTGCTGGAACTCTTATTGATGTGAAAGAGGGTGTTCTTTCTTTTTCTATTGGGGGGGAGAAACTTGAATTTAATTTGACTAAAGCTATCAAGCAACCTAGCTTTGAAGATGAGTTGTGCAGGTTAGATCTTACAGACAGGGAAACTCAAGGAATGATGATGTCTGTGGACACTAAAGACCCCATTGAGGAAATTTTGTGCCATCCTGAGACATCCATTGATGAGATGGATATGACCTTGGTTGATGTATTAGAGCTTGATGTGCAAGGTGAAGGAGAGGAGCCTCTTGCTGCACCAAAGGTAGAATTGAAGCCTCTTCCTTCCTCATTGAGGTATGAATTTCTAGGCCCTAACTCTACATATCATGTGATTGTGAATGCAAATTTAAGTGATGATGAAACTGCAAAACTGTTGAGAGAGCTTAAGTTGCATAGCAAGGCCATAGGATATACCATTGATGACTTGAAAGGGATAAATCCTTCTTTGTGCATGCATAGAATCTTGCTAGAAGATGACCATAAGCCTTCTATTGAGCATCAAAGATGACTTAACCTGAACATGAAAGAAGTAGTTAGAAAAGAAGTGTTGAAATTATTAGATGCCGGCATTATTTACTCTATTTCTGATAGTCCTTGGGTGAGTCCTGTGCATGTTGTACCTAAAAAGGGAGGAATGAAAATGGTGAAAAATGAAAAGAATGAGCTAATTCCTACAAGAACAGTCACAGGTTGGAGAATGTGTATTGACTACAGGAAACTCAATAAAGCAACCCGAAAAGATCACTTCCCTCTTCCCTTCATCGACCAATTGCTTGAAAGGTTGGCTAAGCATACCCACTTCTGTTATTTGGATGGTTATAGTGGATTTTTCCAAATCCCTATCCACCCCGATGACCAGGAGAAAACTACATTTACTTGTCCTTATGGCACATTTGCTTATAGGAGAATGCCATTCGGATTATGTAATGCTCCAGCCACATTTCAAAGATGCATGATGGCAATTTTCTCTGATTTTATTGAAGATATCATGGAAGTGTTTATGGATGACTTTTCGGTATACGGTACTTCTTTTGATGCTTGTCTAGCTAACTTGTCTAGAGTTTTGAAGCGTTGTGAAGAAGCTAACCTTGTACTTAATTGGGAGAAATGCCACTTCATGGTAAGTGAAGGAATTGTGCTTGGTCATATGATTTCTAGCCGTGGAATTGAAGTTGACAAGGCTAAGGTAGAAGTCATTGAGGGAATGCCACCACCTACCTCGGTAAAAGGGGTAAGAAGTTTCTTAGGGCATGCAGGTTTTTATAGGCGCTTCATAAAAGATTTTTCTAAAATTGCCAAACCGCTTACTAACCTGCTCTTGAAGGATGTTGAGTTCATTTTTTCCCAGGAGTGTCATGAGTCTTTTAGCAGGTTGAAGCATGCATTGATCTCGGCACCTATTATGCAAGCCCCTGATTGGAACCTCCCATTTGAAGTTATGTGTGATGCAAGCGATTATGCTGTGGGAGCTGTGTTGGGGCAAAGGAAGGATAAGAAACTTCATGCTATCTACTATGCTAGTAAGACTTTGGATGAAGCTCAGGTGAATTATTCTACCACAGAGAAGGAGCTGCTAGCTGTTGTGTTTGCTTTTGAGAAGTTCAGATCCTACCTTGTTGGAGCCAAAGTCATTGTCTATACAGATCATGCTGCTCTGAGATATCTGCTGAGTAAGAAGGATGCTAAGCCAAGGCTGATTCGCTGGATTCTGCTTCTTCATGAATTTGACTTGGAAATTCGGGATAAAAAGGGAACTGAGAACATGGTGGCTGACCACTTGTCCCGGTTGAGACAAGAGCAGATGGAGTGTACTGGCAATGAGCTTCCTATTGATGACTCCTTTCCTGATGATCACCTTTTCAGGGTAACCGAAGAGCTCCTACAACTCTCATCATCTATAACGCCATGGTATGCTGACTTTGTGAACTATCTTGTGTGCAATGAGTTGCCCATTGGTATGTCTTTTCAACAAAAGAAGAAGTTTCTATCAGACGTCAGACATTACTTTTGGGATGAGCCATTCCTTTTCAAGAGGTGTACCGATGGGGTTATTAGAAGATGCATTCCTGAGGTGGAGGTAGAGAGTGTTATCACTCATTGTCATTCTCTACCATGTGGGGGTCATGCAAGCTCATCAAAGACAACCACTAAGATCCTGGATTCAGCTCTATATTGGCCTACTATGTTTAAGGATGTGCATCGTTTTATTGCTTCTTGTGATGCGTGTCAGCGTACAGGTAACATTTCTAGGAGGAATGAGATGCCTCTTAACAACATTCAAGAGGTTGAAATTTTTGATGTGTGGGGAATTGACTTCATGGGGCCTTTTCCTCCGTCTTGCTCTAACAAGTATATTCTTGTGGCGGTGGATTATGTGTCCAAGTGGGTGGAAGCCATCGCCTCACCGACAAACGACTCAAGAGTGGTGTCCAAGTTCTTTAATAAGATGATATTTCCAAGGTTTGGGACTCCAAGAGTTGTAATAAGCGACGGTGGATCTCATTTCATTGAAAAGAAGTTTGAGAGCTTGTTGAGGAAGTATGGTGTCACTCACCGGGTAGCAACCCCATATCATCCACAAACAAGTGGACAAGTTGAGGTCTCTAACCGGGAGATCAAGGCCATCTTAGAGAAGACTGTGTCCCGATCCCGGAAAGATTGGGCAATGAAGCTAGATGATGCTCTTTGGGCCTATAGGACAGCATTCAAGACTCCCATTGGCACAACACCTTACCGATTGATATATGGGAAGTCTTGCCATTTGCCGGTTGAACTTGAGCATAGAGTGTATTGGGCAATCAAGTTGTTCAATTTTGATATGAAGGCAACTGGAGAAAAGAGGATGCTTCAGTTACAAGAGCTTGAAGAGTTGAGGTTAGATGCCTATGATAATGCCAGGATCTATAAAGAGAGGACAAAAAGATGGCATGACAAGCACATACTTCCAAAGGAATTCAAAGAAGGTGATCTTGTCTTGCTATTCAACTCAAGACTACGACTTTTTCCTGGTAAGCTGAAATCAAGGTGGAGTGGTCCTTTCAAGGTGATGAAAGTATTTCCTCATGGAGCTATTGAGATATGCAATGACCAAGGAGACATTTTCAAGGTGAATGGACAGAGACTGAAGAAGTACTTCACAGGGAATCCGATTGAGGGGTCAGCTTCCGTCCTCCTCCTCGATCCGATTATTTAGAAGATGACGGAAGGTCAAGCTAATGACCTAAACTAAGCGCTGGATGGGAGGCAATCCATCAGGTAAAATTTCTTTTCCTGATTTCTTAAAAAAAAAAAAGGGGTCGATCGAGCTTGACTTTACAGCGAGGAACTCGACCCAGAACTCGACCGAGTTCTGGGCCGAGTTTTCATACCTGTTTGAAAAAAAAAAATCGAACTTGGCCGAGCTTGAATTTACAGAGAGAAACTCGGCCCAGAACTCGACCGAGTTCTGGACCGAGTTTCGTTCGAGAATTTGAAAACAAAAAAAAAATCTGTGCTCGACCGAGTGTCTTTCTCTTCCTCTTTTCTTTCTTTCTCCTGTCTCTTTTCTTTGTCCTCTCTATCACGCCGCCATACCTCATCTCTCTCCCTCACCGATCTCTCCCTCATCTCTCACGCTCACCGCCGGTGGGTGACCACCACATCCATCTCTCTCCCTCATCTCTCACGCTCACCTACGCTCGTTGCTGCTCCGACCATCTGCTCGAGACCGCCACCGCTGCTCTCCTTCCACGAGCCATCTACGTCACTGCTCCTCCCTTCCTCCGGCCGCCAGCAACTCCTCACCGTCCACCACTACCACCCGTGAAGACCCCTTGCAGATTTAGTGTGGTACAAATTCTACCCCTTTTGGCTTAATTAATTTCTAGGGTTTTAATGCTAAATTGATGAAATTGCTTGAATTGGGGATGAATATGGGTTAAATTGAGGGTATTTGCTGGTTGGATTACTTGATTTGTGCCTTCACTTTGATAGACGAAATTTTATGCGCGGGGATTTTGTATCAAATTGAACCGTGGGTTGAATTTGTCGTTTTGTCCACGTGTAAAATCTTTGTCTAACTTTATTTGAATTTCTTGTGGGGACCTTGTTGGTAAACTTTGTGCTACTGTTGTTGGTCGTCTTTGCCGGGACGACATATTTGTGGTTTTGCCTTGCCTTGGTTTGCTTGTCTTTTGTGTGTAGGTACAAGATTTGATCATGGCTCCCAAACGACAAAGACGAGCGTCTGCGTCCTCCTCTAGAGCTGTTCCTGCTCCTCCTCGTGTTGGGGAGGACTCTCCCTCGTCCCTTGGTATCAACTTTACATCGCAAAAGCACATCACCCAATTCGAGCTTATCAAGAAAAGGAAGTTGATCCCGACTCGATTTCTGGATTTCGAGTTGCTAGAAGCTTTGGGTGTCAGGGGCGATATTGAATGGTTGGCTGAACATTTGGGCTGGACAGAATTCCTTCATCTTCAGGAACCGACGTATAAGGGCCTCACATTGGAATTCCTGAGCACTTTTGAATCCCAGGTCATGCAAGGAAATAAATCCTCAATTGGGCTCTGCACATTCCGACTTGGGAACACAGATAGGAGGCTAGATTTGGAGACTGTGAATGCTATATTCAGTTTTCCTATCGTCACAGATGAATGGGTTCCTCGGGGAGAGAGTAGAGTTCATTTATGTCATGCTGGGGTGTTCTGGAACGAGATTGGATCAAGCACCTATATGCTTCTAAGACAAAGGTGTCCAGCATAAGCAACCCGACCCTTCGTATTTTTCAGCGCTTCATGGCGCATACCATTTTTGGCCGCGGTGATGGTGGCGAGAACAGTGCCGCCAAGAAAGAAGTCTTTGTCCTTTGTGCGGCCTTGTACGCCCATGCAATAAATTCTACTGGCTTCATGTTGGGTCATTTGAGTTTGGTGAGCAACAAGGGGGCTGGTCCCATAGCTATTGGTGGATTGGTGACTCGTTTGGCTCAGCATTTCCACATAAATTTGAACGGGCGCCGTGATGGTATTCCCCCACAGCCCATTGGCTTCGCCCTGCTCAACAACATGAAGTTGCTATACCAATATCACAACGCTTGGTATTGGGCTCTTCCATCGGGTGGGCGACTATTCCGTCTCCCTAATCCTGAGCGGACCTCGCTCCAACAACCGGCCAATTGGATTGTCGCTCCTCTTCCTTATGACCCTTCTCATGACCAGTTAAAGGTTGGTCCACCCGTCCTACTCAACGAACTCCTGGGAGATGAAGTAGAAGAAGATGATGATGCTGAGGAGGAGGAGGATGTTGATGATGATGAGTATGACCCGACTGTTGAGGGTCAGCACGGCCATGATCCGCGCTTGTACGCTATGCTTGAGAATATGCAGCGGGAGTTGACTGCTCAATTGACTGCTCAGTTTTCAATATTGAATGCCCGCATCGAGCAACTGAATGACAATTTCAATGATTGGCGCGCTTCCAGATGGCAACCTGGACCTCAGCCACCTCCACAAGAGTAGTTTCGTTGTGAGTATTCCCTCTACCTTCACTTTTACTCTCTACATTGGGGACAATGTAGGTTTTAAGCTTGGGGGAGGGGTGTATGCTCATTAGTTTGCATTGTATGTAGTTTGCATGATTAGTTGCATTTTTTTGTTTGCATTTGAATTTTTGTGATTAGTTTCCCTTTTGTGTTAGTTGCATACTCCCCCTGCTTGATCCTTTATGGGTTCTTACAGCAGTACATGTATCATGAATCCTCTCAATATGCCTTGGCTGTTGATATTGCAAATGCATTTTGAGCATGACATGATTGATCAAACCTATGACAATGACCCGAGCATGTGGACTTTGACTAAGTTATGTTGGAACCAACACTCTAGACAAAATTTCCTAGTGAGCTTGTTGGCCTCTTTTGGACTACATTTGCAAAAGTCCTCTCATTTTCATCATGTGTGAGAACTCTCTTTGTGTGCTAACTCTAGAACTTGCATTAATATCTTCTTTGAGGCCACACTCACGACTTATGTGCACAACATTAATAGGATTGAGGCATTGTTCTTCATGATCCTTTTCACCCTTGGCCACCCTATTTATGTTTCCTTTGCTTGAAGCCAGTTGAGCCTTATTGCTTATTCTTTGGAAACTCCACAAAAGCATACCGAGCCTATAAGTTCATCCTTCCCATCCGGGGATTAGGATAGTTGAATTGTTGTTGCTAGTGTGGATGTCTGCCAAGCTTGGGGGAGGTTACATATTTGGTGGTTAGAAATGTGTATAAATTTGTAATGTGTCTCCTTTCCATGTTTCTTCTTTGGCTTCTAAAAAAAAAAAGAAAAAAAAAAGAAAAATTGAAACAAAGAAGAAAAAGAAGTCAAGAAAAAAGAAAGGAGATCACATCATTTGTAAGGGTTAAGTTGTACGGGTTTGAAAGTTGAAATTCAATTAAAGGTTATTTTCGCTTGGTGTTGTCTTGGTAAGATCCTCTTCCCCGGATTTAGCTCCTCATAGCCTAAATATTCCTATGCCCTATGTTATACCTTGGCCCCATTACAACCTTGGAAAAGCCCTCATGATTTTTGTTGTGTGCATGGTCTTTAGTGGTGGAGATTAAGAACACTGTTGCAAGCTTATGGTAGTTTAGCATTCAAGGTTGAGAATTGATATTGAGTGAAACACATGCCTAAACACATGAGTGTGAGTGACTTGTTTGTCTTTGATTTTGGTGAGGTCTTGAGTGAAGGAACTGATTGTACTCATGTCATTGATTGAGAAGCATGTTAGGACGGAATTTGTCATTTGTTTGGCCTTTCATGGTTGTTGGTCATATGTCTTTTGGATAGAAACAGCCGTTGCATATTTTGTGTACTCATTATCATGTACTTGCTTGGGACAAGCAATGTTCAAGCTTGGGGGATTTGATAGCATGCATTTAGGCTAGTTTAGATCATGTTTATTTCTCTTGATTAGGTTTGTTTTGCTCCTTTTTATTTTAGTTTTATTTGATTTTCATAGATTTTGTAGTGTTCGGAGTCTACTCTTGTGTATTGTGATTTCAGGATCATTTGGAGGCGTTTTGAAGACAATCGAGCTACAAGTGAAGATGTTCGGATGGACGACTCGAAGGGATGGCGCCAAGGTCGAAATACAAGCGCCAAGATCAAAGGAATACAGAACACAACTCGGCCCACAACTCGGCCGAGTTGTGTACCGAGTCATCAAGCCCGAGCTAGAGGCACATTGGAGGAGATTTCGAGAACAACTCGGCCCACAACTCGGCCGAGTTATGGACCGAGTCAGCGAGCTCGGCGAAGACACATAGGGGGGATTTCGAGAGCAACTCGGCCCACAACTCGGCAGAGTTGTGGACCGAGTCAGCGAACCCGGCGAAGATATGAAGAAGCGAGGAACAATAGAGAACAACTCGGCCCACAACTCGGCCGAGTTGTGGACCGAGTCAGCGTTCATAACGTCTTTTGACTGCTGAAACGTCTTTTGCTCCTTTTGTTATGAGATTTTGGGGACGATTTTTGGAGAGGGAGGCTATTTTTTGGTGGCGGAGAACAACAAGACTCCTAAAAACCCTAAGTGGAAGACTTTGGAGATTTCTCTAGTTTTGATTTGTGTGAAGTTGAATCGCATTGAAAGACAACTCGGTATGTTGATTTTTGTAATGGATTTGATTTCTCCCTTCTCTATGTCTAGCTAATTCTCTAATTCTAAGGTTGGGTGAACCCTATGATGTAGTAGGTATGTTTGTATGATGATATTTGGTTGTTTGGAGATTTGGATGGAGTTTGATTCGTTCCTAGGTTGCTTAATGCCCTAATTTGATTAGAATTGGGAATCCTATTATCGTCTGAGTCCGAGAGGAGATGATGATAATAGGGTTTTGATAAAGTGAGTTTGCAATTGTGGATTCATTTTAGATCCCTAGGAATGAACTTGAGAATTATCTGCGCGAGAGCGATTTAACTTCTCTTGTGGTACTTCTACTATCGTAGTAGATCTTTAGTGAGTAGATTCAACGGAGCACGAGAGCGAATGTTGATTCTATTTATCTATTGATCTCTAAAGAACGTAAAGGATCTAGACTAGACTAGCTTTGTGCGAGAGTGACTGCTAGTTGAGTCTAGGTACGTGCACTTATCGTCTGAAAAGAGGTAGTGTTGACATTAGATAGTCGGTCCTTTAAACAACATTCAATTTTGAAATCCAATCAAATATCATTTAAAATTTACTGAAACATCATATGGGGAATCCTAACCTTAGAAGTCTTTCTTTTATTGATAACTTTCTGTTATTTGTTAGCTTAATAATCCAATCATAAACTCTCCGAATTTGCCCTTTTGACTTGATCTACTAGTTGGAATAGCAATTGGTACTACTTAGTCCCTGTGTTCGACACCTTGGTACCACTATTGAACCCGTACACTTGCGGGGTTTGATTTTCAAGCATCAATAGTGGGATGGAAGAAAGAACTGTGGTCCAAGAGTTCTTCCATAAGTGCAAGGAGAACAACTACTTTATGGAGTATAGGTCGGATCCAACGACAAATAAGATCGCCGGCATTTTCTTTGCCAGTCCAGATTCCATGAAACTCCTAAAGGCATTTCCGTACGTCCTTTTGCTAGACTCCACATACAGCACTAATAGGTTAGTATAACACATCTACATGCTACATATACTTGTTGATACGTTTATTCATTATGCATGACACATCTACTTGTGCAGGTATGACTTGCCTTTCCTCGAAATAATAGGAGTCACGTCTACATGGAAGAACTATAATGTGGCGGGGGCGTTTCTACAGCATGAGAAAGAAGACAACTACGCGTGGGCCGCATGACAACTTCTTAAAATGAGCAAAAAGTGTCAAGTAACACCGACATGCCTAGTGACACATCGTGAAAAGGCCTTGATGAATGCGTTAGATACACTCTTTCCAAGTGCCAAGTCTATCCTCTGTAGGCACCATGTGAAGAAGAACATAGAGGACCATGCTAGGAAGGAAATGAAGGATAAAAGCTTGGGTACAAGGTTTGAAAATGCATACTATAATTTATTCAAGCAAACAATTGTACCCGAGTACGAGATGGAGTTGCGTAGAATTGAGTCGGAATGGAGGGTTTGGCCACGTCTGACTCAATATGTAAGAAACAATTGGCTGATCCCGTACAAGGAAAGACTCGTGTCAGCTTGGACAGATACTATTTTCACGCTTGGAACGTCAACGACAAACAGGTTAGTGCATTGTCTAATCTGTACTGCATTCTGTATTCACTCATTTTCTATATTTGGGGGCTTTCTGTTATCTGCATAGCTTTATGTATGATCAAACTTTAAACTCTTTTGTACTAAATATAGAGTTGATGGAGCACACTCTAGTTTGAAAGGCTTCTTGACTACTCCACATGGCAGTCTAGACACGATATTCGGTCAATATCATTCAAAGATGGGTAACCAAGTTAAGGAAATCAAGGTGACCTTCAACGAGAGTGCACAGAACATGATGACGCTTGTGACAAGGGCTGATGTTTTCAAGCTGTTGAAGTACAAAGTATCTAAGGTTACACTTGACCGCTTGACTGAGGAATACAGAAAAGGAGAAAATCCATTTTATGACAGTACCTGCACATGCCAGATGAGGGTGAGAGATGGATTGCCGTGTGTGCATGACATCGCTAGATATGTGACGAGTTCAATCCCTATTAAGCCTTTAGCATTGCATCCGTTTTGGAGATGATTGAGTTTGTCAGAAGTGCAAGACGAAGGTGAGGCTGAGGTAAAGCGCAAAGTCGCGAGATCTTTGATGGATCAATTTTATATGGATCAGTTCCCCAATATGTTAGCAGATGATCAAGAAAAATGTGTCTCGCGACTTTACGACATCACTTGCCCCGAGGGGACCAGTCTGCAAGAGCCGACTATTGTGAGGCATAAGGGACGGCTAATGGGAGCTCCAAACAAAGATAGCACTAAAAGACATCCTTCTTCATGGGAGTACACATACAAAGATATGGAAGGGACACCTCCCAAGAAGCAACGAGGTAGGCCACCAAAGCCCACTAGTACACCTTCACCAAGCCCTACAACTCCTACCACTCCTTTGAGGCTATCTCAGGTTAGAGCTCCCAAGAATCCAGTGGGTCAAATGTTTCCACCACCTTATCATGCTCCACATTCCTTCATTAAAGACTTTGAGCCGTATAAGGGTATAGTTCCGTGGTATATGCACGAACACTTGAACGGTTACTTTGATATTATTGGTGATGGAAACTGTGGATACAGAGCCATTGCAGATCAAATAGGCATCAAGCAGGAACAATGGAGGATCGTCCGACAAGCCATGATTGACAAGGTGAGGGAAATTTGGCCAATGTATTCTGAGGTTTGCATCTTTAAGACAACGCTGGAAAAAGTAGTAGAACAACTTACATGGTTTAACTCTGGGATGACCCCAGAGAAGACTTGGATGGTGCTTCCAGATACGGGTTGTCTGGTCGCTTCTGCATTCAATTGTGCAGTTGTCGTGGTGGGTGGTGTAAACGCTACTTTCTTGCCTTTGCAAGCGGTTCCACATCATCCCAGGGGTGCTAAACTTAAGACGATATGCATCTGCCATGTTCAGAAGGAGAGTCATTTTATTTCGGTATGGTACTAACCATTTAATCATTTTTTATTGATTATTTAAACCCATTAACTAGACAAGTGAATACGTTCTCCATTCTTTTGTAGATGGCCCTATCAGATGAGTCACCATTGCCGCCCGTATTTACAATGTGGGAGCATGCAAAGGATGCCTCTGCTGCTTGTCTGTATGATCTATTCACTCACTAGTGGAAAAAATCCTTATAGAGGCGGGCCTTTGGACACTTATTGAGGCGAACACCGTTCGCTTCAACTAAGGAGGCTGCAACAAGTAGGGACACTTTTTGAGGCGGACATTTTACGCCTCTAAAAGGACATTATTGAGGCGGGCCTCCTAAGCCCGCCTCAACAAGTCCCTCACTTTGGCGCCAAAATGAGGGACTTGTTGAGGCGGGCTTAGGAGGCCCGCCTCAACAAGTCGCGCGTATATACTTATAGAGGTGGGCGTATACAAGCCCGCCTCAACAAGTAGACGCTGACTCGGCCCAGAACTCGCCCGAGTTCTCGGCCGAGTCAGTCAGGTTCCTGATTTTATTCACATAATAATATACAACAAACAACAGATTTCATTTGACCAAAAAAAACAACAACAGATTTCATCAGAGTACAGTCAGGTTCTCAACAACAGTTTACATGACAAGTAAAAACAAGTTCAATCCGATAATAAATACTTCGATGTAAAATACTATGCCCATTGCTCACGAACAACATCCATTTCTTCATAAGTATACGATGTCTTCCTCTTAGGATATAGCTGCATAAAAAACACAGAAATTATTGACAAAAAACACAAATACTATCAATATATAGTTAGTTAAGTTACATACATTATCTAGTCGGTCATGAAACTGATATCTAGTCGGTCATGAAACACAAATACTTCCCACCTTGATACTTGTACACTTGAAATGCCCTAGAAAATCAACATAATACACTCATGAAACTGATATTGTTAATATTCCAAAAAAACTAATTCGTAAGCAAAATAACTTACCTCATCTTATTCATTTATGATTTGTAACCCATATTCCTTCCCTATGATCTGTACGGATATGATTAGTATTATTTGTATCTTCCTTCTCCGGTAATGGTTGAACAACAGTTGATAACAAGGGTGTGTCATCATACTCGTCATACTCATCTTCATCCACAACATCATCAATACCCAGAATATGTCTTTTGCCTTGGGCAACTGCACGCCATCTAGGATCAACATTGTCTACCACATAAAAAATCTGCTTAGCTTGTGATGCTAGGATGAATGGCTCGTCACTATCACTTAATCGGTCAAAGTTTACCAATGTCAAACCCGGATAAATTTCATCTTGCTTCACCCCGTTAGGGTTATTGACCCACTTGCACCGGAAAACAGGGATTGTAAAATTGTTATAATCAAGCTCCCATATTTCTTCGATAACACCATAATACGATTGTGTCGCATCAACCGGTCTTTTGTCCTTAGCGCTCGCATAGACCCTAGATGATGCAACTACCTTCACTCCACTATTCTGCACCACACTCTTTTCATCTTGTCTTCTAGTGTAGAATGTGAACCCATTGATATCATACCCTTCGTAAGACCGAACACATAGTCGAGGACCTCGAGATAACCACTTGACCGTATCAGAAACGTCATGTTCTTTCCTTAGTTCCTCGGCTACTTCCTTCTTAAACCAATCAACAAATGTGCGATTATGTTCTCGCATCAAAGCTCTTTCATTCAATTTAGCATTATTGTGTTGCAATTCAAGGCAATGCTTTTCTATGTAAGGATTGACCTCTGTAAGATGCTGCAACACACAAAGATGTGCCTTAATCTTCCTTTCAGATGGAGGAGATATCACATTTTTACCAATTACTCCCTCTCCTTCAAGCCTCCCTACATGACGAGATTTTGGAAGACCTATTGGATGAAGCCTTGACAAAAACTCAGATGCGTATTGACATATCTCTTCATGAAGGACTCCACGAATGATACTACCCTCTGGATTCGCCCGATTCTTTGCTTTGTCCTTTAAATTGCCAAAAAATCTCTCAAAAGGATACATCCATCTTAAGAACACCGGACCACATAACTTGATTTCTTGAACCAAATGAACAATTAAGTGCACCATTATGTCAAAGAAAGACAGCGGAAAGTACATTTCAAATCGACACAAAGTTTCAACAATATCATATTGGAGAGCATCCAATATTTCCGGATCAATAACCTTAGCACATATGGAACTGAAAAACACGCAAAGTTTTGTTATAACATGTCTCACGTGTTTCGGCAATATCCCACGAAGTGCGATCGGCAAGAAAACATTAATCAATACATGACAATCATGAGACTTCATACCAATCAACCGAAGGTCCGAAAGAGAAACTAGACGTTTTACATTTGACGAATATCCCGATGGAACCTTAATGCCATGTAAGCACTCACAAAACACATTTTTCTCCTTTCTTGACATTGTGTAACACGCCGGAGGCAGAAAAGTCTTTTTACCATCCGGTTTTACCACGGGCCACAAATCTGATCGAATATTCCTCTCTTTCATATCAAAACGAACTTTCTGATTGTCTTTTGTCTTTCCGGGTATATTTAGCAAAGTCCCAATTATAGCATCACAAACATTTTTTTCAATGTGCATCACATCGAGACAATGCCTAACCGACAAATCTTTCCAATAAGGAAGATCCCATAGTATAGACACTTTCTTCCATAAAACACCCTTTTTAGAGACGAACTTGAAGCCCTTGCCGTATTTGGTGTCAACATTTTTAATCCGTTCATAAACCTGTGATCCTGTCAAAGGTGTACGAGCTACTCCTTCCTCGGTGTACCCATTGAACTCCTTCTTCTTTTTACGGTAAGGGTGATATCGACTAAGGAACTTCCGGTACCCTAGATACACATTTTTCCTGTAATTTTTCAAGTAGGCAGGTTTCATGTCTTCTTCACATATAGGGCATGCTTGTTCTCCTTTGGTTTTGTACCCAGACAAGTTTCCATATGCCGGGAAATCATTTATGGTACAAAAAACCATAGCTCGCAAGGTAAAGTTTGAGTTGGTGTATGCATCGAACATTGGAACACCTTCATTCCACAGTAATTTCAAATCATCAACAAGTGGAGCCAGATACACATCTATGTCATTCCCAGGTTGCTTAGGCCCGGAGATGAGGAGTGATAACATGATATACTTGCGCTTCATACACAACCATGGAGGAAGATTATAAATCGCTAGAAGAACCGGCCATGTGCTATGTTGACTGCTTAGAGTGCCATACGGATTCACACCATCTGTACATAAAGCAAGTCTCAGATTCCTAACCTCCTCACCAAATTCAGAATATTTCTTATCAATATTTCTCCATTGAGGAGAATCAGCAGGATGTCTAAGGAGTCCATCTTTCTTCCTCCCTTCCGCATGCCACCTCAGACTTTTTGCTTCCTTCTTTATCGAAAACAAACGCTGAAACCTAGGTATTATCGGAAGATACCACATAACCTTAGTTGATGGGCCCCTCTTAGCCGAATTTACCCCTTTATGCTTGTAACGAGATGCACCGCACTTTGGACACTCATCCAAATTTTCATGTTCGTTTCTGTAAAGCATACAATCATTTGGGCAAGCATCTATCTTGACAGTCTCTAAGCCTAAGGGACACATCAATTTCCTGGCATAATAAGTAGAGATATGCATCTTATTGCCTTCTGGTAAAAATTCACCTAACCATTCCAATAAGGTGTTGAAACTTCCATCAGTCCAACCAGAAGCACATTTCAAGTTGTAAAGTATTGACACACCCTCTAACTTGCTAAATTTTGTACACCCGGGATACAAGGGAGTCTCTGCAGCCTTTGATACCTGTTCGAACATCTGAGGTCGTTCGTTCAAGTGATCTCTCACCCCATCCATTATCCCATTCATTTCATCATCTTCTTGGTCATCATCATCATCCATCTTATTATTCTCAGCAATATCATCATCACTATCATCAGTGTCTACCCGAACATCAAACTCATTGACACTAGAACTTGGACGATCAGGTATTTTCTCACCATGCCAAAACCAAACATGGTAATCTTCTTTGAAACCACGATGAAATAAATGATCCTCAATCTCATCAATATCAGCAAACCGCCTTATATTCTTACAATCACGGCATGGACAATAGATTTTTCCGGCTTTCGTACTCCGTTGGTGTGCTAAAGCATATCTAATGAACTCCTCAACCCCACTCAAGTATTGTGTCATAGTATGGTCACCGTACATCCAAGGACGACTCATTTCTAGTAATAAATGCAAAATAACATGCAAGGAATTAAGATTAAATACTCATTTCTAGTAACTATCCCGCCAAGGGCCTAAATAGATAATAATACGCAACCAAGCAAGAAAAAATACAAACTTAACTATCCCGCCAAGGGCCTAAATTATGAATTCTATCCCGCCAAGGGCCTAAATTATGAATTCTATCCCGCCAAGGGCCTAAGGAATTAGGGTAGAAGTATTACATTGACCCAATATCGATCCTTTAAGGCAATGCCCTTATCAGCCTGCAAAATGTCATTTCACCAATTAAATAAAGAATGTGATTCTTTTCACTTTTGCTTTATTTATATAGCTTTTCTAAGACTAGTAAGAAGCTTCACTCATCAAAACTGCTATGTATTTGTAGGAGCTAAAAAATATTAATCCATGTCACCCAAACTGGATATTATTGTAGCCTTATTCATTTACTTTTATTGCCTACCCGACTATCATAAATATCCAAAACCACAAGAGCATGTCCAAATACAATCAGTCTTCCCAAAACTCTACCATCATTGAAACTACTTCACATGCAAAATTAGCAAGATCACCAGAACAGTCATACTCGTTTGCATCAGTTCAAAGCAAAAGAAGCATGCATCCATCATTTCAAATACTGAAGTAAGAACCTAAAACTGAAAAACTAAAGCATTGATAAGCGAACGGACAAGGAAAGGGGATGTGAACGTCGAGGGCGCAAAGGATGTTGATACCTGACTTGGCTTCGAGTGCGTTGAAGTATTAGAGGGAGCTCGGCGAAGGGAGGGAGCTCGGCGAAGGGAGATGAAGTCGGAGCTCGGGAAGACGGAGCTCGGCGAAGACGGAGGAGATCGATGAAGTCGGGAAGACGGAGGAGATCGATGAAGTAGGGAAGACGGAGGAGATCGATGAAGTCGGAGATCGTCGTCGGAGCTCAGGACGAGAAGAGGAGGATACGAAGAGGAAAATGAAGGAAAGCAACAACTGTTTTTTTTTAATTAGGGTTGAGCTTATAGAGGCGGGCCTAACATGCCCGCCTCTATAAGTATTACGACTAATGGTCTAATAGAGGCGGGCCTTACATGCCCGCCTCTACTGGACATACTTGTTGAGGCGGGCTTTAAGAGGCCCGCCTCAACAAGCTTTAATTGAGGCGGGCTACTTGGCCTGCCTCAATTAGTTATAATTAGAGGCGGGCCTTATCCTGGCCCGCCTCTAATACTTTAGCGAGAAATGTTTTTTCGGATACTTGTTGAGGCTTATATTAATTTGCCCGCCTCAAAAAATGTTTTTGAGGCGTATAAACTAATTATCCGCCTCAAAAACCAAAAAAAGTGATTGCCTAAGTCGTTATTGAGGCGTTTTCTACTATGTACGCCTCTAAAAGGGAGCCTCAAAAAGTGTTTTTTCCACTAGTGACTACTCAGCTGATGGCATATGAATCTTATTCCACAATAAAGAGACGAGGTTGCAAGTCGACTTAAATATTATTGTACTCGCACATTGTAAAGCTATTGTAAGCCCAACTTAATACTCTATTTTCTGAATGGTTTTGAGAAGTATATTTTTTTTACATAACTCTGAATTGAGTGATTCCAACGCCACATTAAAGATCAAGATGTCAACTATAACTCCTCAAAATTTCAGTGCGTTTGGACCAGGAAATCAAACGTTATGGCAATTCCAAAATCGTGTCGCAATTTTGTAAAGTTCCACGATTTGCAACAAACCGTGCCCTAGACCGTGCTCCCTTACTGAGACGTAGATTTATCTTATGTAAAGAGGGACGGTTTGTGACAAACCGTGCCCTAGACCGTCCGTCACGTATGGAGCCTAACCGTCCGTCACGTATGGAGCCTATCTGTCCGTCACGTGTGGAGCCTATCCGTCCGTCACGTGTGGAGCCTATCCGTCCGTCATAGACCATCTCTTCATGTACAACTTGAGACCTTCTGTAATTCTAGCTTACAAATTAGAGGATTTATTTTAGGATTTAGGGTTGTGTCCAACAAATAAATTTAAATGAGTTTGATTATCAACAAACTACCAACAAAGACGTCCAATCTATCCCTAAAATACAACCAAAATACCAAATGAAAATCTATGCATCTTAATCTTCGTCGTCCTCAACATCATTGTCGTGTGCGAAGGGTCTGAAGTCTTGAATGCAGTGTCGCACCGCGTCGCGCATGTTGTAGAATTGCTCTTCCTCCGCATCATGGAAAGGATTTAGACGATGCAATGCTTGTCCAATGAGCCCATCAGGTACAACAGATAACCCGACGCGATTTTCTCATCATCTAGCTCTGTGGTCAAGCAATGATTTTTCAAGTTGTCTGAAGTGAGCCCACGTGTAGCCATATCGGGTGTCAAGGAAAAGAACTCCATTGCCCTCAGCGCTTGTTCATTGTTGTAATAACCCCTAAAAGTCCCAACCGTCGTTTGTAAGCAAAGACGTGTTAGGCAATTTCTGTAAACCTCTGTAGAATCATTTGAAAGTAATAATATACGTTTAATAAGATTTTGGATCTTGAAGTATTTGGGGAGTACTAAGAATAATAAGTTTAAGCATGACCTCGAGCAAGAACCGTGACCAAGGACCCAGAAGCGCGAGCGCGGCAGTGCCGCGACCGCGGTTTCGAAACCGCGGGCGCGGTTTTGCCTGTGGGCAAACTGCGATCGCGGTTCTGAAACCGCGATCGCGGGCTTCTCGGATAGTCGCCTTCCTCGAGCTTCCAGAAGGCCGACGTCTAGCTTTCTCCACGTGCTCCTAACGCCGGGGAGGGGAACCGGTTGGCTTGCTTGGTGTGGGGTGAACTCCTGCTCCTCCATGGCTATAAAAGGGAGTTGTGGCAGCCATTCTTCATCATCTATCTGTAGCCATCTCTCTCTCTCTCGTTTAATTCATTGTTGCCGGAGTTTCAGTGGTCGCCGGAGTTTTAGTGGTCGTCGGAGGAAGTCGTTGGCAGCGTGGTGGTAGTGCGCATTCATCCAAGGAGTGAAGAAGTCGATCCCTTGTCGACGGTAAGCCCGAGTTCGTCTCCAAGCTGTCGTCTGGATGGGCATCCGTGACCGCGGCCCCATCCACCGCGACCGCGGGCTTGGCCCAGAAAACCGCGACCACGGCCTTGCCCATCAAGCGCGATTGCGGCCATGGTAACCACGGCCGCGGCTCAGGCCTTTTTTCCCCCTTTGTTTCGTTGCGTATCTTCGTTTCATATCGTATCTAACTTAGGGTTCTGTTTTATGACTCGTCGTCATCATAGGAATCCGTACTCAGATTCAAGTTCCAGATCTCAAACCCGATCTCTTCGTTCGTCTAAACTAAAGGCAAGTGGCGGTTCACTCTTGCTCATTATTCCATGTTTCCCCTTGATTATCAATTAATTGATTGTTAATTAAGATGGAATAAAAATGTTGTTTTAAGTTTGGGAACATATTTGATAAAAACAATGTGTTTAAATATGAATCTATAATAGGTTGTATATATTGCTAGAAACAACGCTATTATATAGTTTTCATGATATTACCGTAATGGAATTTGGTGTGGATTTATGTGTAGTTAGAACGAGTATTCGTAGGAACGCTATGTACTTTGCGAGGTCTAGTTGTTTCTTTATAACTGGTATTAGGAGGATTTTGCCCTAGTACTTCTGATCATGACCGTACCCTTATTCAGGGTAGGTGCACTCAGCTGGTGCCAACAATCGGGAATCCTTCCCAAAATATCTCTCGTATCGAGATGATGTGAACTAAAAGCTGTAACACGAATGTATGTTTTGGAATTAAATAAGATAAGTGTTGTTATGCACATAATTAATATACCCTCGGGCGAGGAGTACAACATGGAAACCGCCCAGACTCTTGTTAGAGTAAGTCTTTTTTCCAATCTGGATTCGCATTGCGCGGTGAGTTTGGTCGTGGACCCAAATAAACAAGGTCGTGTTTTAAACTTGTGTGAAAACTTAACGTTCCCAAACATTTGTCATACGTTTCCCATAAGACTCAATTCCTTTGGAGTCTTCTCTTCATACGTTTCCCATAAGACTCACTTCCTTTGGAGTCTTCTCTTGATCATGCCTTTTCTTATGTTTCCGTAGAAGTATCGAAGTTCACCTCGCATATCGGCTATTATTCGAGAAGCGATGGTTGTAACTTGATACGACTACTTAGAACCTTTTTATTTGTACCCTTGCATAGTCTTTCATTAGACTAACCAACCGGTTTTTATTCATTGCATGGTTGGCTGGTGTCATCCGTCTCATACGACACATCAGGTAAACTTCCTCATATGTGAAGGCCAGATCCCGACGTTGAAGTCAGTTGACGTTTTAAGTGTTTTTCCTAAGGTTGAAGATCCTGGCATGAGATCGCTCAGTTCAAACCCCTTTATGGCGTTTATTTATTTCAAGACTTCTGATGTATTAAACATTTCTGTATTTGGTTGGTTATCCGTTGTAAACCATGATATCGGTATGAATATTATTTGGGGAACTTTTCATGTTATTTAATAAAGTTTGTAACATTATACTATTTGTTATAAAACGGTAAGCCTTGGGTGACCCCGGGTGTGTATTCCGAGGTCACTGGCGGTAATATTTCCAAAGTTATTTTAGGGGTGTTACAGATTTGGTATCAGAGCTAAAAGTTTTTAAATGATTTAAGTTTTTAATCGTTTTATTTTAAACAAAACTTCGAAAATCGTTCTTCGTTTTGTAGTAAAGAAATCAAGTGGGTATTTCAAAAAGTCGAATCAAGGTTTAAACGAATTTATACCTTTGAGAAAAAAATTATGTTTTGAAACTTTTGCCATTCCAGTCGTGCCTTCTTCTTCTGTCTAATATAGAAAGTTAGCTTCTATATTTAGAAAGTTATAATTCTCTTCCGTCACCTCGCAGGCAATGGGTGTTGTTGTTTCGCAACTCAAGGGAATGAGGGACGTTGAGGTAGCTCCGCCACCTAAGGCCGAGTTGAAGTCCCCTATCCTTCCAGAGTGTGATGTAGTCGGGGAGATGGTTAGTCCTTAAGAGGAGGAGAAGACCGTTCTTGAGGAGTCGGTGGTTCTCATATCTGACAAGATGGAGGATCCCGATGAAGACCTCGAAGAGGATCACGAGGAGGATCCTGAGGAAGACCCAAAAGAGGACCCCGAGGAGGATCCTGAAGAGGACCTCGAGGAGTACGATGATGATCTGGGTCTGGAGCACCTGCTTGTGGATGTAGAAGATCCGGGGATACAGTTCATCTTCCCTAGCCCGGAGATGCCGCCGTTTCCAGAGTACACGCCCTTGTCTCCTGCTACTTGGGAGGCACTTGGGGTGTCTGGTGCCGACAGGGTGGAGTACGAGCCGTTGGATGCGCCAGTGGGTCCGCATCCTACTCACGCACCCGGAGAGCCGACGATAAGCCCTGCGTCTCGTCATGTGCACAATCAGAGTGAGATGGCTTCCTCCGAGGCTCGTCGCCAAGTGGATGAGATGACTGAGCAAGCCCGTAGACAAGCGAGACCGTGGGGATCGTTTGTGGCTTATGTGGATGTTCCTGCCCATCAGGCAAGGGTCAGACCCCGAGTGCTAGTTGAGCACATGGAGGAATGGACGGAATCGTTGTACGCTATGGAGGAGCGGGCTTACGATGCTGAGTCCAGTCTCTCTCTCATGTTGGATGACGTCCGCGAGCTTCAGGATGACCTTAGGCAAGCAAGGCAACTGATCAACCCGCACTATGTGCTGAATGTGGCGGATTTTTGCCCAGGGTTTTTGGATCGGTTTTGCTACCCTCATGTGCCTAGCGAAGGGCCAAGCGTGACTAGAGAGGAGCCAAGTGTTCCGGGTCCTAGTAGTTCAAGGAGACCAGCTCCGGAACCCGAGGACGGATCACCTCCGAAGAGATGTCGAAGGTCTGATGAGTACAAGAATCTCTTCAGGGTACCTCGAGGGGGACAATAGCATGTCTTAGTGACCCTTTTCTCGTTGTTTTGTTTTTGTTGTTTTAGAGCATTATCCTCCTAACAGTTTTATCTTGTCGCTTAGGAAGGTTATTGTAAAACTTATAAAGCGTGGTTTCAATTCTTTCATCAGTAAAGTTTGCCAGTTTTGTGATACCCCGTAATTTTGTAAGGTTATTTTGGGAATTATGGAATTTTTCCGAGTACCCGTTGTGTACGTCGGATTTAATTCAGGTAGCTTGATACATTCTGTAATGTGCTCTGTATCTGTAATATTTTTCTCAGTGAAATAATATACAGACAAGGTGCCTTAGATTTTAATTGTCATTCGCGTACGATAATTTTTATCCCGGTTTAACGTCTAGCTCGTTCAAAGCTGAATGGGCGGGAAAAGGGGGAAACGGCGACCGCCGTGGTTGGGCCCGAGAGGTCAACGTGTCAGCTTCTAGCTGGCCGCGATAGGCCTAGCGACGGCGACCGCCGCGTGCCCGCCGCAGGCAAAATTACGGCGACCGCCGTGATTGTCCAGTGGGCATTGCCCGCCGGTCGCCGGCGTCGTTCGAGGCGCGCCGTTGCGTCGTTTGCCGCGTCTGAGGGTTTGCAGAACACTCCTTGGGGTTTGCCTATAAATAGACGAGCTTGGGCATGGGTTTTGGGTCATCTACAACCCCGAATCGCTGCCAAATTCGCCTCTCGCTGGAGTTGTGTTTTCGCTGGAATTCGAAGGTCTCACCAGAGTGCCTTTGTGAAGCTTTTGGTTAGCCTTGGAGGTTAGAAGCCAAAGCAAGTCGAAGGAGGCCGAACCACTCGTGTTTTGGGGTGAGTTTTCTCTCGTTTCAGTCGGCCGTGTTCTTCACGGCGACCGCCGTGATGAATACGGCGACCGCCGCCAGAGCCCAGAACGCCTTCGTGGCTTTGGCTTGGTTGGTTGTCGTCGTGGCGTCTTTCCTTTCGTATTCTTTCGCCGTGTTTAGATTCGTACTGTTTATGTCAGATCTAACTTAGGGTTCCTTTTATGGGTCGACTCGAAGGTTGTTGTGCTGTCGGAACTATACTGTGTCGAGCCCGGAATCCAGTTGACGTCGTTAGACTATTCTGCGGATTAAGGCAAGTGGCGGTTCGCTCTTGCTCATTCGTTCCATATTTACATTAATTATCAGTAGTTTATCTGAGTAATTAATTTGGAATGAATATTCTGTTTGTCTGGAAACGGTTTTGTTAAACTGTTTTGAAAATCATATAATAGGTTGTATATCTGTTAGAACAACGCTATTATCTGTGATCGCCTTTCGGGCCTTTATGTGGATTTATCCAGTAACTGTTGTTCTGCTATACTGTTTAGTTAGCACTAGTGGCTAGGAACGCTATGTACCTTGAGGGGGTTTAGCTGTTTCTTTATAACTGGTACTTGGTGGTTCATCCCTAGTACTTTCTCTTTGGTCATGACCATACCCTTTCACAGGGTAGGCGCACTTCGCTAGTGCCAAATCTTCCAGGGTTCATCCCTTCGATATCTCTTGTGAGGAGATCTGATATCTCTTGTGAGGAGATCCGATATCTCTTGTGTGGAGATGTAAAAGCTTATAACGTAATGCTCGTTTTTGAATTAAATAAGATAAGTGCCCGAGTGCACATGATTAATATACCTTGGGCGAGTAGTGCAGCTAAGTTTAGTGCAGCTAGGAAAACTCGTCTTGACTTGAATGTAGTACGTTCTCTTTCCAATCTGGATTCGCTGTAGGCGATGAGGTTGGTCGTGAACCGAAGCATCTCAGTCAGTTTTAAATCATTGTTGTATGATCCTGTAATCATTCCAGATTTGTCATATTTCCTTAAAGACTCAATCTCTTGGAGTCTCTTTTCGAGTCGATTTCTGTGAAGATGAAGTCTTCCAGAATCTTCTCTCATGCATACCTCTTGTTGTTATTCCGTGAAAGTGCCGGGTTATGTATCGTCCCTTCGGTTATTATTCAAGGGACAATGATAGTAAACGGTTACGATC
Source organism: Rheum nobile (assembly GCA_027886185.1). Classification (NCBI taxonomy): domain Eukaryota; kingdom Viridiplantae; phylum Streptophyta; class Magnoliopsida; order Caryophyllales; family Polygonaceae; genus Rheum; species Rheum nobile. Next base: position 15,866,755 of record WOAB01000056.1, read on the forward strand.
ACTCGAACCATTCTGTTTTTTTACCCTTGCTAGTCTATTCAAGTAGACTAACCCACGAACTTTGTTCTTCGCATGTGGGCTGGTGTCATCCGTTCGATTCTGCACATCAGATAGAGTGAAGATTTGAGGAGACTAGATTGACTATGAAGACGACGGTTGTTTTTGGATGTTTTAATAATTGCTTTTAATCAGGTTGAGATCCTTGGGCAGGTGATCATCACGATCACAACCCCGTTTGTAAAATCTTTTATTTGTCTTCCGCTGTACTTTGTTTGAACTCTGTGTTTGGCCTATTCGGGATTGGGTTGTAATCCCGTAACTCTTGTTTCCTCGACAATGTCATGTTTTGGAATTTATTGTTTGATCTTTGTGTATCAATTGCATTTCATAAATTGTATTTATTTGGTAAAACCTTGGGTGATCTCGGTAAGGAACACTGGGGTCACTGGCGGTAATACCTTTCCAAAAGGGTTAAGTTTTGGGGGTGTTACAAGTTTGATCTACTCCGAATCAATTGCATATATTGTGCGTCTTTAAGTGTGATATTAATGTTGTGAAGTACTTGAATAATTGATCGGCAAACAGATGATGAACACAAGAAACACAACCCATGCTGGTGCTGGGCCGAGTAACAACCCAAGGTTGAACCTGAGAAGTGCCGCTAATCAGGGGGATGAGAGTGAGTCTGCCTCTCACAATAACCCCACAGGTAATAGCCATGTTCAGGCTAACCCTCAGGTTGTGTTCGATGTTGTGGCTATAGAGGCCATTTGTGGGATTGTTATGCAGGCGTTTACCGAGATAATTCGCTCAGCTGTACCGCAAGCACATGGTGTTCCAGTTCCTCAGGTTATTCCTGAATTTGAAGAGCCAGTGGATCATGTACCTCAGGTCGATGCCGTCAGGAACAGAGGAAACTACGGTCGGGCCTTAAAGGCCATTAGCTCAATGAGGCCTGACAGCTATGACGGTACTAGAGAACCAGTCAGGGTGGCGTATTGGTTCTCGCACATGTAGCGGTTATTCAGGAACGTCGCGTGCACTGAGGCTGAGAAAGTGCACATTGCTTCCCTTCAACTTAAGGATGTGGCTAGCGAATGGTGGGAGAGCACTGGTTTAGCTGAGCATCCAGCGTTGAGATGGGGTATGTTTAAGGCGAAGATGACTGACCATTTCTTTTCCCGTGCTATGAGGGAGGAGAAACATAAGGAGTTCTTTTACCCTAAGACCGATGGGTTGAAAGTGACTGAGCTTCCAGCTAAGTTTAATCACCTGTTGCAGTATGCTGGACCGGAAGTGTCGAGAGAAGAGCAGAAAATCTGGCATTTCCATGAGTGGATGAACCCAGACATTAAGCCATTGATGGTGCGCCACGACTGCTCTACTCTGGAGTAGTATGTCGATGCTGCCTACAAGCTGGAAGCGACTCTAGAGGAGTCGGCAAAGAAGCGCAATCGCCAGAGACCGGCGCAGAGCCAGCCTCAGGCCAGTGGGTTTAAGCGACCCGCGCCACCGCCGCACTTTGCCAAGTCTAGTCGGGCAATGACTGAGGTGATGCAGTCAGGTCCTACTTAACGCTCGGGCCATGGCAAGAACCCGATTCAGTGTTATAACTGCGGAACGCCAGGGCATAAGAGCAATGAGTGCCCGAAGGGTAGGAGGACGTGCTTTGCATGCGGAAAGGAGGGGCATTTACAGACCTTTTGTCCTCATAGGAGGCAGAAGGAGGTTGAGTCGCAACAAGGGTCAGTTAGCCAAAACAACCGACCCCGATTCAAGCATGTTGGAGCTCCGAGTACCTCGATACAGACAACTGCTCAGAACAAGGGAAAGGCCCCAGCTGTTCCAGTGGGTCAGGGTCAGCGGATGTACGAGATGCGTGAGGCTAACGGACCCAACGCTCCGATTGCTCAAGATACTCTATACCTTCACTCTACATCAGTTTGCATATTGTTTGATTCTGGTGCCATTCATTCCTTTATTTCAGAGAAGTGTTTAAGTAAGTTAGGGTTAAAGTGCAATGAATCTTGAAAATCATTTGTGGTGAATCTTCCCAATGGTAAACAATTAGTAGGGACTAAGCATCTGTCGGAATTTACAATTATCATTCAAGGTCGGAAGTTCGAGGCTGACTTGATCTGTATAGCCATGGCTCCATACGACATCATTCTCGGGATGGATTGGCTGACGCGTCACGGGGCGGTAATCGATTTCAGCTCAAGGACGGTGACAATTTCATCTGGGTACCAGTTTGTGTGCAAGTTCAAGGGTCATAATGACGCTGATAACGGAAAGCTCATCAATGCGATGACTGCGTATAAGCTACTTCAACAAGGTTGTGTCGGGTACCTGTGTTATCTGGATAAACCCAAGAGGGATGAGACTTCAGTTCACGATGTTCCTGTCATATGCGAGTATCCGAATGTTTTTCCTGATGAGATTTTCGGTTTACCCCCGAATCGTGATGTGAAGTTCACTATTGATCTAGAGCCTGGAACCTCGCCGATTTCTAAAGCACCTTATCAGATGGCTCCAGCGGAGATGCAAGAGTTGAAGAAACAACTTGAGGACCTACTCGAGAAAGGTTATATAAGGCTGAGTGCATCGCCTTGGGGCGCTCATGTACTATTTGTCAAGAAGAAGGATGGTTCGTTCAGACTTTGTATCGACTATCGAGAGTTGAACAAGGTCACTATCAAAAACAAGTATTCTTTGCCAAGGATAGATGATCTTTTGGATCAACTGCAGAGAGCAAAATTCTTTTCCAAGATTGATCTGAGATCTGGTTACCATCAGCTCAGGATTCGTGAGGAAGATATTCCGAGGACTGCGTTCCGGATGAGATATGGACACTACGAGTTTGTAGTCATGCCATTTGGGCTTACAAATGCTCCGACAGTTTTCATGGATCTGATGCATAGATGTTTCCACCAGTACCTGGACAAGTTCGTGGTGGTATTTATCGACGATATCCTGATCTACTCTCCGAGCGAATAGGCTCACGAGGAGCATCTTCGTATCACTTTGTCGGTCCTTAGACAAAATCAGCTGTATACTAAGCTATCTAAGTGTGACTTCTGGATTAAGGAAGTGACTTTCTTAGGCCATGTGATTAATGAGAATGGGGTTATGGTCGACCCTCAGTAGATTGAGGCGGTAGCCGACTGGAAGCGACCTCAGATTGTGAAGGAGGTGCGCAATTTCTTGGGACTTGCAGGTTATTATAGACGGTTCGTGGAGGGATTTTCAAAGATCGCTCTACCCATGACCGGGTTGCTCCACAAGGTCCATAAGAAGTTCATATGGGACGACAAGTGCGAGGCAAGTTTTCAGAAGTTGAAAAAGTGCCTGACTTCCGCACCAGTTTTGGCGCTACCAGAAGGAACTGATGGTTATGTGGTCTATAGTGACGCTTCTAAGCATGGGTTAGGATGCGTATTAATGCAAAAGGGAAAGGTTATTGCATACGCATCTCGGCAATTGAAGACCTATGAAGCAAACTACCCAACGCATGATCTGGAGTTAGCGGCTGTGGTTTTTGCGCTGAAGATTTGGAGACACTATCTCTATGGTGTTAGATGCCAGATCTTTACCGACCATAAGAGTCTCAAGTAGGTGTTCACTCAGAAGAAGTTGAATATGATGCAACGTTGCTGGTTAGAGCTACTCAAGGATTACGACATCGAGTTGTTGTATCATCCGGGCAAGGCTAATGTGGTAGCCGATGCGTTGAGCCGGAAGATGCCGCACGAGACCGTGGTAGCTCTGCTCACTGCTCAGACCAAACTGCACCAAGGATTGTGCGAGATTGATGTCTTGTATGATCAGCGTCGAGGATGCCTGAGTATGTTGGAGATTCAGGCTACGCTACTTGATCAGATCAAGGAGAAGCAGGTTGATGATGTGATCTTAGTGAAGTTAAGCAGTGAAGTGATGGATAAGAAAGCTCCGGGATTCGTGATTCAAGATGATGGATCACTCTGGTTTCAAGACTGGATCTTTGTGCCTGACACAGATGGCCTTCGTCAATTGGTAATGAAGGAGGCCCATTCGTCAGCTTATTCTGTACATCCAAGATCCAATAAGATGTACAAAGACCTCAGGAAGAAATTCTGGTGGCCCAACATGAAGTAGGATGTAGTAGAATTTGTGGCGAGATGCTTGACTTGTCAAAAGGTCAATATTGAAAACCGCAAACCAGGTGGTGGATTGCAACCTCTCCCAGTACCATAATGGAAGTGGGAGGATATTGCGATGGACTTCGTCATGGGGTTGCCGAAAACTCAGAGTCAGAAGGATGCCATATGGGTGATCATTGACCGGCTCACGAAGAGTGCTCATTTCGTGGCCATCAAGTCAACTTGGGGAACCCATAGGCTATCAGAAATTTTCCTACACGAGATTGTCCGGTTGCATGGTACGCCAAAAACCATTGTATCGGATCGTGATGGCCGATTCATGTCGAGGTTCTGGAAGGAACTCCACAAGGCCATGGGAACTGAGTTGAGGTTTAGTGTTGCGTTTCATCCTCAAACGGATGGACAATCTGAGAGGACCATTCAGACACTGGAGGATATGCTAAAAGCTTGTGTGCTGGATCATCCGACTAGTTGGGAGAACAGCTTGAGTCTGATTGAATTCACGTACAACAATAGCTGGCATTCCACCATCAAGATGGCTCCATTCGAGGCTTTGTATGATCGAAAGTGCAGATCTCCGATTTGTTGGGATGAAAATTCCGACAAGATTCTGCTCGGACCGCAGTTAGTCGAGAGGATTGCCTCGGATATTGCCTTGATCAGACAGAGGATGCTTACAGCTCAGAGTCGACAGAAGTCTTATGTTGATTTGAAGCACAGGAATGTCGAGTTTGAGGTTGGTGACATGGTGTTTGTCAGGGTGTCGCCATCCAAGGGTGTGTTTAGGTTCGGCAAGCGTGGGAAGCTCAACCCTCGCTACGTGGGACCGTTTGAGATCCTTGACAGAGTCGGATCTCTAGCATACCGTTTGGCATTGCCACCGTCGGCGCATCCTGTGCATAACGTTTTCCACGTGTATCTGCTGAGGAAGTATGTGCCAGATGTGTCTCATGTGCTGAATTATGATGACATCGAGATTCAGACAAATGGTACATACGAGGAGAGACCTGTGCGTATTCTCAAATGCCTCGAGAAGCACTTGAGGAACAAGGTAGTACCATTGGTGCGAATCCTCTGGTCCAAGTCAGGATCTGAGGAGGTGACTTGGGAAACTTAGGAGACTGAGTCTAATATGCTTAGTCGTTTTCCCGAGCTGTTTTCGGCCTAGTTTCGGGATCGAAACTTTTTTTTAAGGGGGAGGTATTGTAATAACCCCTAAAAGTCACAACCGTCGTTTGTAAGCAAAGACGTTGATACGAATCAAAGGGGTCAACTCGTCTCACGCACGGTCTAGATCGAGCAATTCACCGGGATCGCCAATGGGTTGTGTTTGGGATAGATTTGGGACAAGTAACGAGGGTGACGTTGAAGGCTTAAGGGAGGAGATAATCTCAACTGAGGCTTAAGCTTTAATTTCAACGTAATTAGAAATGAAGTACAAGGTGACTACTTATATCCAAAGAGCTCAGCCAAAACCCTAATGGGCTTGGGCCTTATTCTAACTAATGGGTCGGCTCTCTTAAGCATAAGAGGAGCGCATACCCGAAATAGAAAATGCATAAAAGGGGAAACATACTAAAACAAGCAATCTATAATAATAAGGAAATATATAATAAACTATGGTAAGTCCTACTCCAGGGAGGACGCCATGGTCTAGGTCATCCCCGGCTCTTAGTGGACCATCTGATGACGGGACAGGACCGTATCAGACGTGTTAGGCAATTTCTGTAAACCTCTGTAGAATCATTTGAACGTAATAATATACGTTTAATAAGATTTTGGATCTTGAAGTATTTGGGGAGTACTAAAAATAATAAGTTTAAGCATGACCTCGAGCAAGAACTGCGACCAAGGACCCAGAAGCGCGAGCGCGGCAGTGCCGCGACCGCGGTTTCGAAATCGCGGGCGCGGGCTTCTCGGATCGTCGCCTTCCTCGAGCTTCCAGAAGGCCGACGTCTGGCTTTCTCCACGTGCTTCTAATGCCGGGGAGGGGAACCGGTTGGCTTGCTCGGTGTGGGGTGAACTTCTGCTCCTCCATGGCTATAAAAGGGAGTTGTGGCAGCCATTCTTCATCATCTATCTACAACCATCTCTCTCTCTCTCTCGTTTAATTCGTTGTCGCCGGTGTTTCAGTGGTCGCCGGAGTTTTAGTGGTCGCCGAAGGAAGTCGTTGGCAGCGTGGTGGTAGTGTGCATTCATCCAAGGAGTGAAGAAGCCGAGCCCTTGTCGTCGGTAAGCACGAGTTCGTCTCCAAGCTATCGTCTGGATGGGCATCCGCGACTGCGGCCCCATCCACCGCGACCGCGAGCTTGGCCCAGAAAACCGCGACCGCGGTTATGCTAATCGCGACCGCGGCCTTGCCCAGCAAGCGCGATCGCGGCCATGGTAACCACGGCCGCGGCTCAGGCCTTTTTTCCTTTCGTTTCATTGCGTATCTTCGTTTCGTATCGTATCTAACTTAGGGTTCCGTTTTATGACTCATCGTCGTCATAGGAATCCGTACTCAGATTCAAGTTCCAGATCTCAAACCCGATCTCTTCGTTCGTCTAAACTAAAGGCAAGTGGCGGTTCGCTCTTGCTCATTATTCCGTGTTTCCCCTTGATTATCAATTAACTGATTGTTAATTAAGATGGAATAAAATTGTTGTTTTAAGTTTGGGAACAGATTTGATAAAACAATGTGTTTAAATATGAATCTATAATATGTTGTATATATTGCTAGAAACAACGCTATTATATAGTTTTCATGATATTACCGTAATGGAATTTGGTGTGGATTTATGTGTGAATTTTTCAAAGGCCGATTTTGTTTTATAATTAATTAATTTTAAAAATAATAATTATTCTCAAAAGTAAATTTTAATGAATCTACAGTCAATTCATACGGGGATATATTCGGGAAATTAGTATGGGAAACTTAAAATGGTAGAAATTAAAAATTAAAATCAGGGAGTTAGAATTTTTTAACATGCTAAACATTTCACATACCTATTATAAATAGACCTTTTTTCCTAATTAATTACAAGGTCATTAACGGTTTAATTATGTTGAACTCCATTAAATGATAAAGATGGATAGATTTAAAATATTTCAAGAAATATAGACCATTATATTTAATATAGGAGTTATAATTATTGAAACTAGAAATAAAATCGGTTTTACAACATTATAGGGAGAAAATATTCTTACATGTATCTTTATAGTTTTCATATTATGTATTATAAAAATGACTCAATTTGATCATAAAAATGCTAGGAAGTAAATAAATTATATTTCTAAGATACTAAATTACAGTATTATAATAATATGATTGTGGATAAGAATTCATTAAGTAGTAACAAGGGAAGAAATGATCCTTTTATTTTTTTTGTCAGTTAGAAAAAGTGTTTCAAATTTGTTATAATATGCAACCTTATTAATTTAATGCAATCTTATATATTACCTATGATATCAAGATGACTTGAGAGATTTATTGGTCACATGCCACATCTCAAGTACTCAATAAATAAGAAGGCCGGAAGAAGGAGTAATGACTAATAAAAGAGCCTAAAGGTGAAAAAGTGTGTTTTTTCGTTGGGTGATTAGATGGTGGAGATAATGTGTTAATGTGAGATAGTATCAAAGAAAGATTATATTTTAATTTAAAATTATGAAAAATATTATTTTTATTTATGTCAAAGTTTCATGTATATAATTAGAATTTTTATATATAGGTTGTATCGTTTATCAAATTAAAGGTGAAATTAGATCGAGACTATTCAGAATTTAGGATAAGAAATTTTATCATTTTAAAAACCAACTTAAATAACTTATCGTGATCTAACAAGCAATGTGAGATCTAACATGTTATACTATTTTATTTAAAATTTAGTTGCATATTTACCAATATATGTATTTATTTGTTTTCATATATTTAGTCCAATTGTAAAACCTTATCGATTTTTTCAAGTAATAGTGAAACACTATATTCTCTTATGTAAAATTTAGTTGTATATTTGTCAATATTTTAGAAAAAAAAATTGTGTTATTAATGCTACTATATTTACCTAAACTAATTCAAATTAGATGCAAGACTTGTTGGGTTTGTGGAGCCTGAAGCTAGGGATTGCAGAGAAGGCAACTGAGAGTTGTCGCCGGGTCGCGGTGGAACTGGACGCCCCGCGGCAGACGCCGGTTTTGCAAGAGAGGTTAACTGGGAGTTACCGCCGGGTCGCGGTGGGATTGGCGCCTCGCGGTGGAAGCCCGCGGTGGGGGCCGCCGCCCCGCGGTAGGAGCTGCCGCCCCGCGGTGGGCGCTGGGCCAATTCTCACGTGTTGTGTTTTTTTGGGCCCATTAGGTTAATCCGTGTCTTGCTATTTAAACCTTAGTTGATCAATTGTAATCTCAAGTCGTTGTGAGTCGTCGTTTATCACATTCAAAGAGAGAAAAAGTATCTTGGCTTGGTAGTGCCCCCAGACGTAGTCATTCTTGACGAACTGGGTTAACAATTCTTGTGTTCTTTGTCTTGTTTTTCTTATCGTTACTACGTTTAAATCCCAACAACTGGTATCAGAGCTAATTCTGGAAGTAACGATGGGAAGCGGAAAGTCACCAGTGGAGAAGTTCGATGGCACGGATTTCGGATTCTGAAAGATGCAGATCGAGGATTACCTGTATGGTAAAGATTTGTATTTGCCGCTGGGTGAGAAGCCGGAAGACATGAAGGAAGACGAGTGGAAGTTGCTGGACAGGAAAGCGATGAGCGTGATCCGCCTATCACTGTCCAGGAACGTGGCGCATCATACAATCAAGGCAGAGACGACGAAGGGTATGCTGGAAATTCTTTTCGCGATGTATGAGAAACCCTCTGCGGTGAACAAGGTTCACCTGATGCGAAGGTTGTTCAATCTGCGGATGACGGAGAGTACAGCGGTCGCCAGTCACTTGAACGAGTTCAACATGACGATCGCCCAACTGAGTTCAGTGGAGATTGATTTCGACGATGAGGTACAAGCCCTAATCTCGTTGTCTTCTTTACCAGAGAGTTGGAGCGGGACAGTTACTGTTGTTAGTGCTTCGGCGGGGAAGGCAAAGATCAAGTTTGATGAAGTGAGGGATCTGATTATCAACGAAGAAATTTGCAGGAAGGCGTCAGGTTCTACCTCTGGATCAGCCTTGAATACGGATAGCAGGGGCAGGTCAGACTCTAAGAAGTCGAATCGTGGCAGATCAAAGTCTAGAGGGAAGGATAAGCCCAAGGACAAGAGCAAGATCAAGTGTTGGAATTGTGATGAGAACGGTCATTACAAGAGTGAATGTAAAGCACCGTTGAAGAACAAGTCAGCGAATTCAGTCAATGAGGATATTGCAGACGCATTGACTTTGAGCGATTCAACGACAGGAACCACTGCAGATGCATCTATTCTGAGCGCGAGCAGTCCATTGGAGTCTTGGGTATTAGACTCTGGAGCTTCGTTTCATTCTTGCAGCAGTGCTGATATCTTGGATCGTTACACCTCTGGAGATTTTGGAAAGGTCTATCTTGATGATGATGAGGCTTTGAAAATCGTAGGGAAGGGTGATGTCAGAATCAGAGCGCCGAACGGATCTGTGCTGCAGTTGCATGGAGTGAGGCATATTCCTGGTTTGAAGAGAAACTTGCTTTCCATTGGCCAGTTGGATGACGAGGGCTATGAAGTAACCTTCGGCTGTAACAGCTGGAAGATAACTAAGGGAGCTATGGTGGTAGCTCGTGGAAAGAAGGAGGGGACGCTGTACATGACGAGCAACGTCCGTGATAGCATTGTTGTTGCAGGAGTGAACTGTGATGCATATTTGTGGCACTGTCGTCTGGGCCACATGAGTCAGAAAGGAATGCAGGTGCTATACTCGAAGGGCTTGCTGCCAGGTCTTAAGTCCGTTGAGATCGGGCTGTGTGAGGACTGTGTGCTCGGGAAGCAGAAAAGAGTGAGCTTTGCGAGAGGAGGCAGAACCTTGAAGAAGCAGAAGTTGGAGTTAATCCACAGCGACTTGTGGGGACCAGCACCTGTGACATCTTTGGGTGGAGCGTCATACTACATGACCTTCATTGATGATGCTACAAGAAAGGTATGGGTCTATTTTCTGAAGCAAAAATCTGATGCGTTTGATTCCTTCAGAAAGTGGAAGGCTCTAGTAGAGACTGAGACAGGTCTTAAGGTGAAGTGCTTGAGATCTGATAATGGTGGGGAGTATGAGCTTCGCGAGTTCAATGACTTTTGTGCTGAGAATGGAATTCGCATGGAGAAGACCTTGAAAGGAACCCCTCAGGAGAACGGCGTCACTGAGCGTATGAACAAGACCCTGAATGAGTGTGCTAGGAGCATGAGGCTGAAGTGTGGGCTTCCAAAGATGTTCTGGGCGGATGCAGTAAACACTGCTGCATTCTTGATCAACCGAGGGCCATCAACTCCCTTGGAGAATGGGATACCATAGGAAGCTTGGAGTGACAAAGAGGTAAATTTGTCTTTCCTTCGGATATTTGGATGTGTTTCATATGTTCACATTGCTCATGTTGAGAGAAGCAAGTTGGATGCAAAGTCTGTCAAGTGCACGTTCATCGGATATGGTGGTGATGATTTCGGATACCGGTTCTGGGATGAGCAGAGCAGGAAGGTTATTCACAGTCGAGACGTCGTGTTCAATGAGCAGGTAATGTACAAGGATAGTCTGAGTGCATCAGAAACAACTAGTTCTGAACCTGAGATTGTAGAGTTAGACATCTCAAACTCGGGTGGGACCAAGGCGGTCCGAGTTGACCAGGAGACCGTGACTGAGGAGGAGCCGAGTACCCCAGTGATTCCGCTGTGAAGGTCCATTAGAGAGCGTGGATCGCCTGATAGATATTCGCCGTCAAACTACTATCTGTTGTTAACTGATGGTGGTGAGCCAGAGTGTTATGCAGAGGCATCTCGTGGAGAAGATGTGAGCAAGTGGAAGCTCGCCATGGATGATGAGATGGATTCGTTGATGACCAACGAAACCTGGGAGCTAGTTAAGCTTCCGGCAGGCAAGAAGGCATTGCATAACAAGTGGGCTTACAGATTCAAGGAGGAGGCGAATAGAAGGAAGCGTTACAAAGCAAGGCTGGTTGTGACGCGAAAGACTCGCAAGGTCTTGTAGTTGACGAAGATTCGTGGAACTGAGAACCCTGCAGACATGCTGACTAAGGTTGTGACCTTAGAGAAGTTGAAGCTTTGCATGGCTTCAACTGGCCTTGGTAACTGAGTTGAAGGCTTGGCACTACTACCAGCTATGGATTGATGAGGAGGACGATTATGATTGGAGTCAGTCTCCAGGTGGGAGATTGTTGGGTTTGTGGAGCCTGAAGCTAGGGATTGCAGAGAAGGCAACTGAGAGTTGCCGCCGGGTCGCGGTGGAACTGGACGCCCCGCGACAGACGTCGGTTTTGCAAGAGAGGTTAATTGGGAGTTACCGCCGGGTCGCGGTGGGATTGGCGCCTCGCGGTGGAAGCCCGCGGTGGGGGCCGCCGCCCCGCGGTGGGGGCCGCCGCCCCGCGGTGGGGGCCGCCGCCCCGCGGTGGGGGCCGCCGCCCCGCGGTGGGGCCGCCGCCCCGCGGTGGGGGCCGCCGCCCCGCGGTGGGGGCCGCCGCCCCGCGGTGGGGGCCGCCGCCCCGCGGTGGGGGCCGCCGCCCCGCGGTGGGGGCCGCCGCCCCGCGGTGGGGGCCGCCGCCCCGCGGTGGGGGCCGCCGCCCCGCGGTGGGGGCCGCCGCCCCGCGGTGGGGGCCGCCGCCCCGCGGTGGGGGCCGCCGCCCCGCGGTGGGGGCCGCCGCCCCGCGGTGGGGGCCGCCGCCCCGCGGTGGGGGCCGCCGCCCCGCGGTGGGGGCCGCCGCCCCGCGGTGGGCGCTGGGCCAATTCTCACGTGTTGTGTTTTTTGGGCCCATTAGGTTAATCCGTGTCTTTTTATTTAAACCCTAGTTGATCAATTGTAATCTCAAGTCGTTGTAAGTCGTCGTTTATCACATTCAAAGAGAGAGAAAATATCTTGGCTTGGTAGTGCCCCCATACGTAGTCATTCTTGACGAACTGGGTTAACAATTCTTGTGTTCTTTGTCTTGTTTTTCTTGTCGTTACTACGTTCAAATCCTAACAAGACTAGCATTGATAATTTACAAATTTAGCAATAAACATGCATTATCTTGATCGAATGTAAATAATACGCAAAAAACATATTAACAAGAAACGTGTGTCTATATACACATTTTTTTGAGTGAAATTACATTGGACATTTTATATATAATGACCATACATTAATAATTAAAATAATAGTAAAATTGGATAAACTGAGTTTGTAAGAAAATAAAATTTTCGTATTAAAATATATTATAGTAATAAGAAAAAATAAGCTCCGTGCTACGCACGGGGCACGGGCATGAAAAATTGACCAACATCCCATAATAAATGCATTCTCCATAAATAAGTTATATTTTTAACATTAATCATGTAATAAAACATAATAAATAATAATAATCATCAATGAGGAATATATCAACAATTAGCTAGTTGGATATATAAGCTTGTATACATAAAAAATATAATATATATCAATTTTAAATTAACAATATACAAATTGAAATAAACTTTATCAAAGTGAAATTTCTCTGTCTTTTTTTTTATCACTTGCTACGGGAAGTGATATCTCAAATGTGTTTCATCATCTACTTCAAGAGGTGATCTAAATATTGTAACATCTACTTCAGAGGTTTATATTTGTCTCAATTTTATATACATGTCTACTTCAGAAGATATATATACATATCACTTTACATTATAATTCATGATCGTCTCTATTAGATAATACAATTCACGTGTTCATTCACTTCAAGGAATGACTTTCACCATTACAAGACGATATTCACCACTTATGGGAATACAATTTGTCGCTACGGGGACACAAGTTGTCTCATATGTACATCCTCTTCGAAGGATGACACTCATCACTCCGAGAATACTATTCGTCACTACAAGGACGTCACTTAGTTCCAATGTATATCCTCTTAAAGTGAATAAACTATCACTATCGGGATGATATTTCATGTAAATATATCATCTTCTAGGGATGATGTTAGTTTATCTCTTCGGGGACTAATAAGCTTTATTAATAGACATCCACTTCAGGGGATTATACTATATTTACATACATTCACTTCACGAAATATCATATTTTATTTTCATAATGTAAAATCTATGAATATAATAATTTCTCATACCTTTATCTTATATGTGTAACGAGCACAATTTGTTTGTTAGGATTTGATTAGAATCAAACCCTCTATGTGAGTGGTAAGACTTCGCTCGAGAAAGATACAAAACTAGACTCAAATGATTGAGCAATTCGTGCTGATAATGTGTTGTAATACTGATGAAATTTCAATCTCAAGACACTAAAGTGTAATCTCAATATAAAATAGGAGAGGTAGAGAGAAGAGAGAAAATGTGAACAAAATCTCGTATTTCTTTCATATTCTTATTTCCGGACATATGTTTCTATTTATAAGCTAATGGATGAACAATGTTATAAGATTATACTTGAATATGAGAATAAATAGCCTAGACAATATATAGCTATTAAATAAATCAAATAATAATTTAAGAAAAACTTTAAACATAATAATGAACATCTAAAGTTTTTACAACACAATATAAATTTTATCTCAATTTAAGAGTTAAGCTGAAAAAGCTAGCCCTGATTTGAGGCGTGTTTCATGAAAAATATTTCGTATGTGATAATCATTAAACTTAATCCTACCTGTCAAAGCAGCAATACCTTATACGACAAAAAAGTGAAAAATATAATGAAACAGAGAAAGGAGAAGGAAGTCACATAAGAAAATCAATCACAAGAACGATCGAAATTGCAGCTTTCGCCGTCCCCAATTCCCTCCAATTGCAATCTTCTTCTGGATTTGCCGAAGAGAAAACGAAGGGAGTTTGGTTCGATTTGATAGTTTGTTGGCGGTCAATTGCTGCCAAAGAAAACAATGGCGGCCTTCATCGACCTCGAAGATTCTCCAATGTTTCACAAGCAAGTATGACGAATTTCCTCCTCCCCGTTCCTTTCCTCTAACCTTCTCATTGTTTTTTTCGCTGGCTGATTTCCGTGCTGTTTTGTGGTTTGTGTTAGATCCAATTGTCGGTTAGATGCTTGTTTGTTGGTGTAGAGGTTTTCTCTGTGTTCAACTGTATGCATTTTTTGTCCGTTTCGCAATGTGAGGTGGAAACATGATTTCGATTTTGTGGTTTCTTTCATGGATCGAGTGTGTAGCGCAATCATTAGGTGATTTGCCTTTTCTTCAAGTTACTAAATGGGATTTGGGACCACGATGGCTTGAACTCTAGGTTTGATTTCTCAAGTTACATAGCCAATTGCTGCACCCTTAGTTTTTGGAGCTCAACTGCTTAGTTAGCTTATTTGTTTGGTCTAATAACGCCGCGTTTTTGGTTCAATATGTTTTGTTGACTATCAAAATTCTTGCTAGTTTAAGGAAAACTTCTGTTGCACTCTTGCCCCCACACCCTTTTTTCACTGTTCCTACTAAGCTGACCTTGATAAATTCTTATTAGAAGGTTGGAAATTGGACATGGAGAATCAGAAAATTACTTTTTGCTTGGTAAATTGAACTATAATTATTGCGACAAAAGAAGTAATTTGCATCTGGTTTCTGCCTCATGTTTTTATTCCGAGGGTGTTGTTATAGTGTAAAACTGGTAATGCATTTTAGTTTGGATCATTGGATATTGATTTCATTTTTTTGCCCATTGAAGAAGGATAAAGGGAACTGTTTGGCATGCACAAACAAAAATTATGCCAAACAAATAGGAAACTCTCTTCAAAAATTATGATACGCAGCATAAGAGCACCTTTGAGGTAGCAGGTAGTGTTTTAGCTCGTAAAGCGGTGTGTGGTGCAATAGTGTCTAGTGGCTCAGTGGTCGAGTGAGTAGTTTGCCACCACTATCAAAGGAAACGGTCAAGAATGCAACCTCTCTCACTAACCCGTCCTGCCACCTGAGTTGCATGCCCTTCATTTCCACCATTAATAAGCTATGTATTCTTTTTTATTTTGTGCTGAGATGATCCTTTTTATTAAAGTCTTATCTGTTTCCAATATTCAAATATCCCAAAAGAAATGGAAAATTATCTTTCTAAATTGGTAGTTGGTACATTCTTTCTTACATTTGATGATAATAACATTGTTGCTTGTTTGACTGTTCTTATATATTTGAACAGATTTCTTCTCTAGAGCAAACAGCAGACGAGTTAAAAGATCGTTGCCAGAAGCTTTACAAGGGATGCAAGATATTTATGTATGTGACCACGTTGAATCATTATTGCAATTGTTAATTAAAATATAGATGATTTGGTTACAACCAAAATCCTTATACTAAGTTTTGCTGTATTATTTTGTTCACTTTTACACTTGACATGTTCCAAGTGTTTCATGTAAAAAAGCTCACAAAATTGTACAACATCGTAGTTTTGATGGATTTTCAAATTAATTATTGGATTCGAATTCCAATTGTCTGGTGCCTATTTATGTGGCATAGTCATATGGGGTTTTTCGTACATGAAATTTTGGCACATACATTTTTTTTTTCTCTATGCTGATTGTTGTCACCTTATGTTTTTCCTTTCTTATTCTGCCTCCCTGAACTTCTGGACATCTTGGAGGTTGAAATTGGCTGTTTGTCCTTCCTTGCTCTTGAGATTTTGTAGTACCCACTTAAAATTTGGCAATACTTATTTGTTCTGTCATTATATAAATTAATTGAATAAAGTGACTTGTCAAAATGTTATGTTTTGTGATTTGCAATTCTCTTCGATTCATGCTTAAAATTTATTTGTTTGTTTGTGTGATTTGACGTTGAAGTATCTAGGAATTTACTTAAATTTTATATAGTTTTTAATGTAACATGGTGTTCAAGGATCTGGGGATTTAAGGTCTTGGAAACAGATGAATACATATTGTATGAGTTTGAAAAAAAGGAGGTGTTCTTAGATTCTTCATACAAGAAGTGAAGGTATCCTGTAAACAGTACGACAAAAGAATCTTTTGGAGCTCCCCAGTTCATATGCGACTTTTGACTTGTAAAGGGTAATGCCAATAAGAAACTTACGGTCCTAGATGAGTCTAAATAGATGGCTTGATTCTGCAATAAGGTAAGAGGTGTAAGTGAATTAGAAAAGATCCTATCTTTCTGCTATAATCTTGGAGGAATGTAACACTCTAGATATGGGTGGTTCTACTGGTGTCGCTGTGCATGCCTTCTGATACTTTCTACTATTATGGAATACAAGATTTTATTAATGGAGTTCATGGCATGACAGATATGGTGGATAGGAGAACGAGTTTTTGTTAATGAACAAATTATTATGTTCAATCAATAGATGAAGGATTAATATAATCTGATCTCATTTTGATGTCTGTTTTTGACATTTTAGGTCGTCTCTTGGCGAAGCATGTTATGGGGATAATGTATTTGCTGAGTCTTTAGAATCTTTCGGTGGTGGAAGAGATGATCCTGTGAGTTTATCCATTGGCGGTAAGTTATGCTCATATTTTCAAACAAATGATGTCTGCTTACCTAAAATGTGTAGCATCTGTGGCTTGTGGAGATACTTGTGCTAAAGTACCATGTTGGGACAACACCAGTGTTTATGAATATTTTAATGAATTCTTTGTTTCTAAATTTAATCTTTCTCGTACTAATATATATTCCAGCATTTTTTTGGAAAATATTATTACATCCAGTTTGGCACTAGCTTCTTCTTTGATAAAAGTTTAAACTAATTTGTACAAGATAATGGTTTAAATGTGATGAGTAGATAGAGAATGTAACTACTAGTTATGTATCATTCTACTAATGTTAGCTGGGATCAGAGTTCTTGTGATTTGGTTTGACATTCTGAATTTAACGTATTGATGGATCTGCACATGTATATCTCTTTTACATAATTCATATAAAGGAGGTATTCTAGTGACAATTTGAGAACAAACTGATCAGAGGATTGAAAGAAGGCTGATTAAAATTGTGTCCCCCTCCTAACTTAATAATGGAAGATGTGTCTGAGATAGTGAGATTATCTGTTGTTTTTAGTTATTTTACTTGGAACTTCTGGATTTCTTTTTGTTTGGGCATATTAATTGGAAATTCAGTTATATTCTTTGCTTCAGCTTGATAAATGCTTTTGGTATAGAAGTCATGATTTAACGATGTGCTGCCAATGAAATTGTTAAATAAATATTCTTAGTATCTTTTCTTGGCAGCCTTATGGTGTCATAGCATTTGTCTTTTATTTTCTGTTGATGGACTGAAGAGTAATCACACACTAGAAATCAGGAAACGTAAGTAAAATAGAAACAGAGGCTGGGAGATCCACTTGTGTACTATCCAAGCATTACCCGTGGAGAAGAATTTCCTCTCGCCCAAAATTGGCAAAGCTATATAGAAATGATAATAGCATGCCCTATCGTCAAAATCTTCCTGCTATTTATATCAGCAAGCTGCTCCCTGTCACAAGCAGGTGTTCCCTGGCATTTATGAACTCAATTTGTTCCTTGTTTTGTAGTGTTATTTTTCCTGTTGAAATACAGAATGGGAGCTTTGTGGCTTGTAATTGATTTTTCTCACTGATCACCAGTTATCTAAACCTTGACTTTGCACTTTATAGTTGTTTATCCCTTCTGTATGAAATGATGTTCTGCGTGAAAGGTTGAAACTTCTGAATCGTACTCAAACACTATTTTAGGCTTGGTTAGTAATGAGAATGTCTAGTAATGATATATTTCTATAATTGCTTTGAAGTGTTGACATAGTTTTGCCTTACTTGATAAAGATCTTCATTTGACTAATTTATTTCTTGCCTAAATGCTTAACAAAACTTTGTTTTAGAATTAAGTAAGATCAGTGGCAAGTTACGAGAAGTTTCTCTTTTCCTAATTTGTTACATTTTAGGTCCTGTCATATCGAAGTTTATCAGCGCATTCCGCGAGCTTGCTACTTACAAAGAAATGCTTAGATCTCAGGTATTTATCTCTGTTGCTTTCTTATCTGAAAATCTCCACTGATTTCTGCGATCAGATGCAGAGAATTATAATTATTTAGTTAAGTCTTCCAATACCTAATTAGTGTCTACTGAAGTGCTACAGCATGGTACCGTATCACTGGTTACTAGGTCGAAATGGTCCAAAGAAACCTGGAAGATATTTAAATACCGACAAAAGATGATCATATCAAAGTGGTGATTGAATTGAGTTGGAAAGTTCGAAACATGTCCAGAGTCTATAATCTATGAAGCTGTATAGAAACCTTTTGCTTGACATTATAGACCTACATGAAAGAAATACAGTACACCTAGTGCAGTTATGTTGGTCGAGCTTCATTGTCTTTCTTTAGAATCAACTAGGAACTTCCAGATTATGGTTAAGGTAGCCAATTTTATGATGTTATGTTAGGGCTATGTGATTACTCAAGCAATGGCTTCTCTAGAAATGTCAAACTCTTCTGGTCATTTTCTCAAAATCGAAGGGAAAAATTAAACAAATGGAGAAGGGAATAATTGTGATGTTGTAAATAGAGTATAATAATACAGTGATGTTCCTAGAGGCTTAGAAACTAGATAATATGTCATAGGCATGATACTTTTAACCAAAGATAGATGCTCAAAAAGCCAAAAATTATAAATTTTTTAATATTGGCCATGAAAAAAGAGATCTGTTTTTAATGCTAGGATGACAAAGAATTAAATTTTTGGTCTAACAAATGTTATTTTTACTTGTATCATCTAAATTTGGTGTTGCATAATATTCCTTTGTCAGGGTTTTTCTAAGCAATAAATTAGTGAGATGAACATCTGTGACATTAGTTTTTTTTGTTGTCTTACAGGTAGAACATGTCCTTGTTGATCGTGTTATGCAGTTCATGTCTGTTGATTTGCAAGGTGCGAAGGTATGTCGTTTCACTACTGTGCTCGTGTTCCTTTCACTGCTGTTGTGGTCTTTTGGGTGATATGTAAAAAAAGAATTTCATACCTTTTATAAGTACTTGATGATTCAGTGTCTCTGATTCTGGTAGAAACCTGAAGCACTTTTTACCTGTACTCTTCCTTTTTTTTTTTATATATATTAAACATTAGTAGTGGATTTATTTGGTTGTAGTCACGAAAATTGTCTGTGTTTTTCCCCACGGATGATTATTTACATAATTGTATTGTAACTGAGCAACTAACTCTTTGGATGTACTAAACATTATACAAGTTAATGCATTCTCTTTATTTGATGTTCTTTGACAGAAAATTTTATTCTTTATTTGTTAATTATGTTAGATTAATTGTATTTTTAGCTGTGTTAGCTTCCCTTCAGTACATATATCGCCTTGTACAGTGAACTCAATTTTTGTTGCTAAAGAATACACATGTTATCCCCTTCAGGAGGTGGGGCTTCTCCGACCTACATTAGAAAATAGAATCTGCATGTGCCCCAGATAGGGCCTTGTGGAGGGATAAGATTCATGTACCGAACGTCTAGATTAGGTTGTTTAGCTTAGGCTCCGATTTTAGGGCTTTCGAGCTGTTGGTGGTAAAGTCTCGGGTTTTAGGGTTTTTATAGGTCTCTCTGCTTTCAGTTGTTTACTTGCCCTAACACGTGTTCGTTTGCCTGCGTGTTTGTGTTTCTTTGCTGTGGGTGCTTCTCATTTGCCTATACTTTGCCTGGCTCTTATGGAAACACCCTCTCGACTCGCTCGGGGAAAGGATATAGGTTACACTGGGAAGATGTTGTTGTTGTTGTTGTTGTTGTTGTTGTTGTTGTATTCAGATGCTTTCTTTTAGTTATTCTTGAAGTACGATGTTTTCACGTATTTCTTCATATTTATGTGGTTTTGATTTCTAGCCCTAATGGTCGTTTCTCCTTATAATGGGCAGAATATTCCTGTGCAGTCACCTACTTGTCGGTTATTATGTTCTTGGTTTTGCTTAGGTTTGATGTGAATCACATATATTTTGATGAATGTATGTACTTATGTTTAATTGTGATTCAAAGAAGCTCCTGTCATATGTTTAATCTTGTATTCATGTAGGTTCTCGACTTCTTGTTATAAACACATTCTGAGTTTCTGTTTGCAGTCTTGTTCACTTTGCTATCTTATTCATTCATGCAATGTGTTTGCAGGATTCTCGTCAACGTTTCAACAAATCTATGCATGCATATGATCAGGTATGGTCCTCTTTCCATAAATTTGAGAACTATTTTATTACACCCCTAGAGCTGTTAATGTTAAGTTGAATATAAATGGAAGTAAGTAGCACTGGAGTGTTCAAATTGAAAAGGAAGAAAGGATAGAGAACAGTATAGGGAACTTGTGATGTGTTTTGACTTTTGACATGCTGCAATCTAGGACTGACAATTTGTCACAAACTTCCAGCTAGTAGCACATGCAAATACATGGTCAACTTTCATGTTAGATTAGGGTTGAATATAATACATGGCCATGAACTTTTAAACCTGTCTTGTATAAGGAAATTGTCATTCGACTTAAGAAACATATCTAGATGCTAGAAGGAATTGCAATAATGGGAGTGCTTTTGGACAGGAACTGTTCTTAAATCTTGAAACACTAAATGCATTGTGGATCTATTTCTGAACTAAATCCGACTGTAATGGTTCTATAAAGGATGATGAAGTTGTTGAGGACATTCGAGTAGGGAAGCTTGACATAGAGTGTAAAAAGGTTGAGCAAGTGTGTAACTACGCTGTTTATTGTCTGATTTTGTTGGAATCAAGAAACTGACATGCTTTTAGAGAAAAAAAGTACCTTCTAAGTCATTCATGACCTTTGGTAGAAAACCTGTAAATATCTTATATCTGTGTATGAATCTTGTGATTTAAATATCTTCTATTTGTTTTCTCTAAAGATATTTTGGTAAATACCATACCACTTTACCAGGCCAGAGAAAAGTTTGTTTCTCTGAAAAAGGGTACGCGCGAAGATGTAATTGCAAATGTAGAAGAGGTATGCTATCAATCCTTGTAATGAAATTTGGAAAACAGTAATATGTTTCTACCACTTTCTATCACATCTGTGCATTTTTTGTGATTGTTTGGGCAACAGTAATGTGTTTTCTGATTGTGTTACATTTTCTCCCTGCATCATGATAATCTTTTTTATATTAATTTGAAGAAGATGGATGGCTTTCCTATTATGCAAAACCTTTCCTTTTTGCGGAAATATACAATTACTCTTTTGGTACCTGGTCACTCCGAGACCTAATTTACTATAGTTTTTTCGGGGTTGTCTGAGCTTTATGGCACTATTACATGCCCCCAAACTGTGGTCTAGGAGGACCTCTCTTTCTCTCTCTCATTTGTACTTGTTTTACTGATTAATATTCTGCATTAGGCATTATCCTAGTGTATATTTCAGTCGGTATTTAGTTCATTATAAAATTGTCTATTACTATACGCTTTTCACTCAGAGAAGGTTGGAACTATCTGTTACAGGATCTTCATAACTCAAAGTCAACGTTTGAGAGAAGTCGCTTCAATTTGGTACGTATTTCAAAACATTGTGTCTCAATCTTAAGGAAATGGGTGTATATACTTAACATTTGTGTGTTTTAATTATAATTTATACTTTTCCTCTTGGTTTAAGGATATCAGGTAAATGCTCTCATGGCTGTTGAAGCTAAAAAGAAATACGAGTTTCTTGAATCTTTTAGTACTATAATGGATGCTCATCTCAGATACTTCAAGCTGGTTAGCACTTAATAGCATTTCTTTTCGATTGGCTCTTTTTGTGTTTGTGTATCTCTTATTCACTATTATACTTTTTAATGTGAATTTACTATCATAATCTCAGGGATATGATTTGCTGAAAGAAATGGAGCCTCTTATTCACGAGGTACTGTTGGAGCTGTATCTTTAGATATTTTTATGAAAGGAACTCAGAGCTTGTTTATCTTTAAGCTATAGCTTGTTTCTCTTCCATTGACTATTCATCTACTGCTTCTTGCAAATTGATTGTTCTTTCAAGATGCCATTTAGTAGATTTGGAAATATCATATCACAAGTTTATTAATGCTTTTTCTGTAAGGCACATCAATTTTTTTTGGTAAAGTGACTTTACCTGTTTTGTAAAGAGTTCCAGTCCACTTGTGAATTGCACCTGGTAAAATGTACTCCTCTTTCTCCTTCTGTATCACTTTAAAAGTGGCTGAATTGTTCTTCAGGAGATTGATTATTCTGTTTAGTTAAGAAAATCAATTTTGTCTTCATCTTTTTTAGTTATTATTCTTATGACATTGTTTTGACAATTCCGTTACCAATTTGAGACGGATCTCTCCTGAATTGCAGGTGCTAACATGTGCACAGCAGTACAAAGAGTTGGCAAGTGTCAAACAAGATAATTTGGCAAGAAAAATCCAGGAGTTCAGGACTCAAGCAGAGATGAACAGTTTAAAGAGTTCTGGAAACCTAGTAGCTTCTGGCAATGTTGATAGCATCCGTACTGCTGATGTCAATTATTACAAGGGTATACAAGCAATACTGCTGTCAGCTGCTGATGGGGAGGTAGATAATTCATAATTACACTTATATACTTCCATTTTTTATCTTAAATTAATCCCCTCCGCCTCCTCAATGCTCTTTGATTCGATTACCATCTATCTACTTGTTTCAGTTTTTATCTTATCTTCAGAATTACCTCATAAAAATAGACCTCAAGTCAAAACTGCCTTTGCAATTTCCAGCGTTAGTAGAAACCAAACTGATCGTAATGTCCCACTCCCTCTTTGTGAACTTGTTATCATGTTAATAGGTGCACACAATCAAACAAGGATATCTCTTTAAGCAATCTTCCAACCTCAGGGGGGATTGGAAGAGACGATTCTTTGTACTTGACAGCCATGGGACTCTGTATTATTATGGAACCAAGGAGCCAAAATCAGCTGTAAGCAATCTAAGTTGGTAAAATGTCATTTGTCCATGTTTATGAGGAAATATGTTGATATTTGTTTTTTCTGGTCACTGGGCTCATGTGCATGCAAAAAACACTAGTATGATGGTGAGTTCTTATATCACCACATAGGATGCCGTATATATAGCATATTATTCATTCAAATTTTCAGGGTGAGTGCTTAACAATTTAAATTTGTCAGGGTTCCTTTTCGCATCAATCAATTGGTGCTGCAGATCGAAATGGTGTATTTGGTAGATTTAGGACAAAGCACAACAGAACATCTTCGTGGAGTGAAGAAAGCCAGGGCTTCCACACTGTTGATCTTCGTACATCAACAATAAAGATAGATGCAGAGGACAAAGATCTCCGTCTTTGCTTCAGAATAATTTCTCCACTAAAATCTTTTACTTTGCAGGTGAATGCTGTGTTTCATTTGCTTATTGCATTATCTAATGTCCACTGGCCTAGAGTTGCATTTGATGTTAGTTAAGAAGTAACTTAAAGCACCTGGTGATGCATTCATTAGAATTTTGAGGTGTCTGGTGCCTCTTAATTTCCAGGGGCTAAATTGAACTTCATAGAGAGGCAAATGCAGCAGACATACTAAAGTGGTTCTTAAATACATGCACATGGAGATATTAGCTGCTTAATGTTGTCAGGAATGATAATTTATGGCTTAATTATTTGTCATTCGTGTTTATGCGAAGCAATCGGCTGCATCATTTATTGTTGAATAAAGTGAATTTCACTGTACTCTTTTGCAGGCCGAATCAGAGGCAGAAAGAATGGATTGGGTTAACAAAATTTCTGGAGTCATCACATCCCTCTTGAATTCTCATTTGATTGACCAGGTCTAATATTTTATATCCATTACCTGATATGGTATCTTCTATGAGGCATTATCAAGAATTTCTTGAATGAATTTTCAGGAGCCTGGCCCGCGAGTCAATGACAAAATTACCAACAAAACTTCATACGATGTTCAATCATTGCACAGGAGAACAAAATCAAGCAATGACGTGGAAAAGCAAACAGATGGTGTATCTGTAATTTTAAGGAAAATCCCAGGGAATGACCGATGTGCAGAATGTGATTCTCCTGAGTCAGATTGGGCGTCTTTGAACCTTGGAATTATGTTTTGCATTCAATGCTCTAGTGCTCATCGAAATCTTGGCGTTCATGTCTCTAAGGTGATTGCATTTGTCGATATGTTTAGGCCTTGGATTAACAGATTGTTTTAGCATGATACTTTGAGTTTTGACTGCTTAAATTGTGATAGGCTTTGCCTGATACATTGGCACAATTGTGGAACCTAAGGCTGGAAATGTCTGTGTCTTTCTGTTTCAACATCCATAAGTATGCTTGATTTAAACAGTATTCATGTTGCATGTTTAAACTTCAATCAAGTAAAACTGTAACCAGAAGAATATGCCTTATCTCTGCGTGAATCCTCGAGTTCACAGTTCCGGTTCCATTTATGTTTAATTTTACCTGTGATCTTACTGTTATGTTGAAATTTTAATTTGACAGATGACAGCTTTGTGAGTGTGCTAGACTGCTAGTAGTGCTACTACTGAGATATTCCTCGTGTTACAAACTTAATGAATGTAACTACTTTGATGCTTTAAGAGCACAGTTGAGCACATTGCTAAACGTTGTATTATGTGTTCTGTCGATGACTGTAGGTTCGATCTGTGACATTGGATGTAAAGGTATGGGAGTCAACTGTTGTGGACCTATTCCGTGCTCTCGGAAATGATTACTGTAATTCTGTTTGGGAGGAACAACTGACAGTTGAAAATGGAAGGTATAGTATCAGTATTATGTACATTATGCTTTATCCTTCGTATTTTTGATTCTTAACTCTAATTTCAAGATACAGAGAAGGAGAGGCATAAATTGAGGATAATATGTTCTCAGACACATTACATTTTTCATATGATAAGAAGACGACTTCCAATGCTGATGGAGGTGTCTGATGAATGATTTTTTTGGTGTGCTCTGGCTGTATCATAGACTAAATCTAGATGAGTATTGAATACTCCAATAAAATGTAAACTTAACCATATTGTAAGTAGATGAGCGACCAAGCTATACATAGTAGGCTGTTGTTAAATCCTAAATGATGTTGTTGGCTAAGGATGCATGTTTGAACTTGTGGTTCTCGGGAAAAGTAGATTGATGTTCATGGATCCTTTTTATGCAGTTATTCTCTTTGAAAGCAGAATTATCAATTATCTGCTATAGGCAATTACTGAAAAACGTTATAAATTTGATCACCATGAACAACATTATCTTGTGATTTATTCTATATCAAATTTGTCATCACGCATCATGACACCATGCAGCTGACTTTGTTGCTAGCACTGCTGTACTACATGTTTTTGTCACAGTAATGACTGAAGTGTCTTTCTTCAGCTTGCAAAGCATAAGGTTCTTCAATTGACCAAATTTGCCTTTGTTTCTGGTGCTGGATATACATTTTTGCTAGTTAACACTCATTCCTTGCTCTCTTCAATTTGTTGGTGAATGGTGGTAGTGGAACATAAAATTTCATGTGTAGTTACTCAAGTTTTGAGTCATGGGGTAGAATTGACTAAAGTATGGCATATTACTTGGAAGTTTGTAGGACGGTTGTACTGTAATCAGGTGTAGGAATTAGGAACTGCTGCATCTAATGTACCTTCGGGGAGAGTTAGCTTTTAATTGTACTTGTCCTCCTTGCCTCCTCTTTTATCATATCTTGTTCTCATCAACCTTGACAATGCAGAGTACTGGAATCAGATGGTTTGGCTGAACCAATTGTAAAGCCTTCTGCACATGATACTTTTCAACTTAAGGAAAAATATATCCAAATGAAGGTAATTTCTGGCTCTCAAAAGCTTGTGAATTATCTTGCGAGAGAAAATATTGGTAGACATGAAAATCACATTAATGCTCTTTGATTTATGCTTTTCCATAACTCCATGTTGCTGGACAACACAATTGTGAATCATATAGTTATTTAAGCAAGTATCATGTCACCCTGTGATTGATTTACTAATTATTTTTTACTTGAACTGACTGTATTTGGGAAGAATATTGTTAGTACTTTCTGATTTTTAAAATTTTAGATTTTAGCTAGGCAATATGTATTACTCAGTAAATAAACTAATATTCTGGAATTTGGATTTTCTAATGTCTTTTTAGCTTATCTTATTCTGGTCTCTTTCCTTTGGTACTATACTATAATTGGTTTTCTAGCTTACCACTCATATTAAACTAGCAAATATCCAACAAGACATGTTTTCGTATAATGGGATGGATGATAACATGCAAGGAGTGAAAGAGACTCTACTTCAGGTTTAGAGCTCAAAATATGAAATGAAATTTGAGTTTTTTTGTCAATATCTGATATGAAATAGTTTGATAGTCATCTACTACTATTTCCTCGTTTGAGCTTTGCAAGTTTTATTTGCACGAAATTCTATGACATATTCAGAATGAGTTGAATACAAAGTACATGTGTTTTAATTTCCTTTATGGTCACAGTATTTGGAAAAGCGGCTAGTCAGCAGGAAAGCAGGACACAACTTTTCTTCATGCGCTGAAGCAATCTGGGAAGCAGTTAGGACAAGTGACATACGAGGAGCATATGCCGTTATTGCGGCATCAGACGCGACGATTCTGAATACCACTTTTGAAGAGATACATGTTGCTGGTTCAAAATTCGATGATCATGGTCCAAGGAATGAATCTCATGCATTAGATCCAGCAACTTGTCCAATACAATCAAATCCCGGTGATCCATCAAGTTGTCTTCGAAGATGTTCAATACTGCATTTGGCATGCGACGTTGGTGATCCTGTGATGGTGGAGTTGCTGCTGCAATTTGGTGCTGATATTAATATGCGAGACTTCCATGGGAGAACTCCCTTGCACCACTGTGTAGCAAAAAGGAAGAACAAGTTGGCCAAGTACCTTCTTAGAAGGTATGCCTTATTTGCTTTACTTTGGGATACACTTTCTAGATATATTATCTCTCTCTCTCTCTGGCTCTTGTTCTTTTTGTTTGTTAAAAATCTAATGTCTTTTGTAATGCATACCACCTACACTTGACTTCATCCAAAATGACCCAGAAAACCTAGCCGATCTGCTTGATTTCTGATTCAAACCTGAAAATTTATCAAAATCCATATTATGAATACTGTCCTGGCCCGTTTACAACATCCATATTGATATTCAATTACCCTGTTGAGTAAATTTACCTTTAACCCCAAGCATACTTTATTTTTGGTCGAAGTAACCCCAAGCATACTTGACTTGAAACAATCCGAACTTGTACTCCTTATAATATATTACTATCCCAGAAACACTAAACCAAATCTAGCTAACTTACCAAACCCAATTCATGTATTTGAATATGCACGTGTAGATGCAAACCAAAATAACCAATCTGAACTAAGAAAACCTGTGAAATGATCCTGAAATTCAATTAAGCACAAGCCTGAATTAATATAACTCGGACGCAAATATTTGAGATGATTTGAATCTGACCGAACCTGCTTGATTAATTTATTGTTCCCATCATTTAGCTGTCTCTCATGTTGCCTAAATTGATCTTATATGGTAAATTTTTCCATGGTGTAGAGGTGCACATAGATTGATAAAGGACTGGGGAGGACTGACTGCACTGGAGAGGGCAATGGAGCTGGGATCCATAACCGATGAGGAGCTCTTCATTTTGCTTGCTGAGAACCAATAGGTATATTCTATTTATGAACCGCTTGTTGTGCTCGTACTTTCCCTCTGGATGCAAATCCGTTGGTTAATTCTTATCCTTGTATCTTTTGGTCGCCCTACACGAATTTTGGCTGTGCATTATTTAAAGGACCCTGATCTCAAGCTTGTTCGTAACCATATGTATTGTTTTTTGTACATTTGTATGAGAGATTTGTCAGTTTCACCCATCTGAAGAAAATATATATTGCTGTTGGTTTGTGCTATTTAAGGTCATAAGTTGAAGTTCCAGGTTATGTGTGCATCATTATGTTGAGTTCTAGTTTCACCATTGAGCTATATACAACAGTCTTGTTTGAAAGGTAACTGATTCAAGGGTTGGTGGCCCACACAGTATCACCTGATTCAAGGGTTGGGTTGGGTTCGTTCTGTTCTATGTATCATAAAATGCGTGTGCCTGAAGTGGTATCATGCTTGTGGGGTTGCAAAAGGTCATAGGACTGATTAGTCTGATTCCCATGTGACAATTGTGTGGTATCAATGTTGTATGTACATGAACTCTAAAGACCAAGATTCATATTTACTATATTAAATGTTCATAATTAGTATATTAAATGATTAATAACTATAAATTATGTTTGAGGATCACAGTTAGTATTCTAAAAGTTCATATATAGTACACTGAAAGTCACACTTAATATGTTATAGGTCCACATTTATTAAAAAAGTAAATATAAATTTTAATAAGGCATTATGAATCTTTAAAATAAAGTTTGCGCACCTAAATATAATAACATATTGTGTTCCAAGAGAAAAATTGTGTACCAAAAAAGAAAAACACTCCTTCGTACCACTTATACCCCTAAAATCCTAGACATTCCTCCACCTTGGTTCAATAATCCATATTTATTCCTATTTTTCACCTAAAAGCCATAAACACTTAAACCCTTCTAGAAAATAAATGTAGACTTAAAATACGGTCCCACTATATGCACTACGTTTTTTGAATTTTTGCACTACAATTCTCTACGTCAAATGTTTGCGTACGCCGTATAAGGCCATTTCAGGGAAATACAGAGTAATTTTTTTTAAAAAAAGTATAAACCCTCTACGCCAGAATCTTGCATACGCAAGATTCTGGCGTAGAGGTTCGAATATGGCCGTTGGACTTATAGCCGTTGGGGTGATTTGAATTTTGGCCCCTACGCAAGGATCTTGCGTAGCCCAACGGCTATAATTTCAACGGCCGAAATACCCCTCTATATATACTCAAACTCAATCATCCATTTTTTGCACACATTCGAATACAATCTTACCAAAATGGAAAATACCGAAAACGATTATTGGAGTAGCGATGAAGAATATTTGAGCAGTGATGAAGAATTCAACCCCATCAATTTCGCGGTTAGTATTTCATAATTCGTAAAAGGCTTGATATTTGCATTATATATATATAGATATGTATGAATTAGTTATAGTAATATTGCATGCGATATTGTGAATTGGTTCATGTATATAGAGACGTAAAAGTATATATAGTTTGACTCGCGGTTTAGTGTTGTAATATTGTATGCGACATTTTGAGAAAAGTGAGGTATTTTCATATTTCATGTGTAGTTGTTAGATATAGTAGTTATTTAAGTTTGGAGATTGAGAGATTGTTATTATGTCATTAAATGGAAATGAATAACATTAGTATTTACATTAATAATTGTTTTGTAATCTATATTTTAAGAAAAGTGAGGACAAATATAGTTTGACTCGCGGTTTAGTTTTGTAATATTGTATGCGGTATTTTGATATTGCATGTGTAGTTAGAAATAGTAGTTCTTTAAGTTTCGAGATTGAGAGATTGTTATGTCATTAAATGAAAATGAATAACATTAGTATTTACATTAATAATTGTTTTGTAATCTATATTTTAAGAAAAGTGAGGACAAATATAGTTCGACTCACGGTATAGTTTTGTAATATTGTATTTGGTATTTTGATATTGCATGTGTAGTTAGAAATAGTAGTTCTTTAAGTTTCGAGATTGAGAGATTGTTATTTTATTAAATGCAAATGAATAACATTAGTATTTACATTAATAGGGTAAAGATTATGGATCTGAATTTCGTACGAATCAGAAGTGGGATAGCCGACAGGAGTTGGTTGATTGGGGTCAGAAGAGGGGCAAAGAATTGATGATGGTTCTAATCATTCGCCGAAGTAATGAAAGACATGTTAGTTTGACGTGCGAGCACTTTGGTGAATATAGATCGGGGAGGAAGAAAGTTAGTAAAGATGATCCGAATGAGCCTGTGGTAATTCGTGAAAGCAAATCGAAGAAGTCTGGGTGCACATTTGAGTTGTACGGTCTTCGAATGAAAAAGAAGCCGGGAGTAGAGACTCAGAAATGGATCTTGAATGAGTTGAGTGGACAACACAACCATAAGCTTCCGACTACCTTCCTTGGGCATCCATACATGGGTCGAATGACCCCTGATGAGCAATGCATTGTCAGGAATTCCAGCGAGAGGTTCAATCCGCCGAGTGTTATTGTTGCGGAGTTGAGAAGGTGCAACCCCGAAAATGTAACATCAAGGAAACAAGTTTCCAACTATTTACAAAAGATGCACTACGAGGATCGTAGAGAAATGACGGTCACCCAATGGACCCTAAATTTCTTCAAAGAAAACAGGTACGAAGTGCATCCTTTGAGGAAGCGGTCTACGTCTGAGATCGATATCCTATTTTTCGCTCACCCTGACTCGCTGCACCTGTTGAAGTTGTTCCCGTACGTGGTAGTTATCGATGCCACATACAAGACAAATAGGTATATAATGGCCTTATGTTTATTACAAGTTAATATAGTCGTAATATACATGATCTAAAATTGCTTATACTCTTTTGTTTTCTTACATTCATCCTTAGGTATAAAATGCCTCTTGTGGAGATTGTCGGTTTTACATGCACTTACAAGACGTTCAACATCGCCTATGCATTTACGCGAAAGGAAGATGGTTTGCATTACGGATTCATAATGCAAAAGCTTCTGTATTTGTTTCAAGAGGCGGGAGTAATGCCGACGGCCATAATGACTGATCGAGAGAAGGCCCTCATCAATGCAATTCAGATAGTTTTCAAAGATCGGGTTAAACACCTTTTGTGTTGGGTGCATATCAAACACAACATCAAGGCATATGCTAATCCAATCTTGAAGGATTCGAAAAAAGTCAGCAACTTTTGCGGCCAATGTTAGGGACTTTGGTGTTCAACCACGGAGGAAAGCTACGAAGAGAGGCTCCAAAAAGTTAGGAAATCGTGGAAGAGCGGCCTTGTTGGATACCTTGAGAAACAGTGGTTGAATCCTTACAAGGAAAACATAGTCAGAGCGTGGACAGATCATCATCTTCACTTCTTCACGAGGACTTCAAACAGGTATGTATCACTTTTCATTTTTCTGGGATGTTTATTGGGCCTAGGACTCGGTGTCATACTTTCTTACTAGCACTATGCATTTTTTTGTTTTGATAGGGTTGAGGGTATGCATAGGGTGTTGAAGGATATTATGGATTCTAGTGTTGGCGGTTTTAACAGGATGGCATTGAGGATCCACCATGCAATCGAAGGTCAAATCGGGCAGGTGAGGGCGAGCATGGAGATGTCACGGGTCAAAAAACCAAATTGTTTCAACCAGGTGCCATTAGAAATGAGAAGGGTGTTTACGAAGCTGTTCTACAAAGTGTCGGAAAAGGGCTTGAGGATGTTGTTCGATATGTATAAGCAGTTAGAGATAGATGATTTCAACGAGGAGTGCGGCGGTTACTGGATGAAAGAATGCCAAGGCATGCCGTGCATCCATGAGATTGGGGCGGCTATTGTTGATAAGAGGCAGATCATGCCGAGTGAGATCCACCGCTTTTGGAGGCAACTGGAATGGGATAAGAGTTATCGTGATGACACCATTGAGGAGCATGCAACAATGTCTATTCCCCGGCTGAGACTTGAGGAATTGTACAAGAAGGAGAAAGATGGGATCCTTGAAAAATCCACGTTAGTGCAATTCACCGACCTGTTCCATGACTTGGAGCATCTGCATGAATCATTGTTGTTGGAGCCGACGGGTATCGTTTCCAAAGGAAGGCCGAAGGGTTCCACAAAGTATTCCACCAAGAGGGAGCCGAGCTTGTTTGAGCATAGAAGGGCCGAGTTAGAGGAGTATGAGAAGGAGAAAGAGATAAAAAAGGAGAAGGAGAATGATAATGGGACCCAAGGTAGCCAAGGTAGGGGTCGTGGCCGTCCTAGAAAGGATAAAAGTGAAGCGTCTGGATCACAGTTCCCTGACCAACCCATTACTTATATGAGGGTGAACTTTGGGGTTAAGAATGTGGATTACTTCTGGTTCCCATACATTAAGGAGGCGAAAGATGTAATTCCAGACGGGCATTGTGGATATCGGTCACTAGCTGTACTGTTGGGGTACGAAGAGCATTATTACCCTATGGTTCGAATGTATCTAGCGGCAGAGTTGTTGGACAACAGAGATGTGTACATGGAAATACTGCCCAGACTAGCACCGGGAATGAGTTACGAAGATCTTATATTTCGGGTGAACTATGTCATAAGTCCTTGCTCCTCGCAATATTGGCTCGACATGCCTCTAATCGGTTTGGTATTTGCCACGGCGTATCAAGTTGCGCTATGTTTCTTAGCCTGGGATGGTCCTTGCTTGTGCCTACCAATGAAGGCGTGTAATACAAGCTTAGGCCCTCCGACGAAGATATTGACGATGGCCCACGTAGGAGCTCGGAACCACTTCATACCGGTAAAGCTTACTATTTCTAAATAATTTACTGTACTAAACTATACGAGTATATGCGTAAAGAGTTCAAGTTTGTGTTTGTATGTAGGTGTGGCTCAAGGATGATTGTCCAGTACCCCCTCCTCCGTATGCTTGGCGTTGTTTCAAAGACCAAAGTGTAGATGGCTGGGATGTTCAGTTTCACTCGAGGTTTCAAATGTTTTGGCATTATCGCATAAGATGTAACCGTCCACCCGATCCTCCAGTGTAGTGACTGACGTTGTAAATAATATAAATATATATTGTGTATGTATGTGTATCCAAGTATTTTCATGTTGCTGGTAGGAATTGAAAAACTAGAAAATTGGGCCCAAATAGGCCCAATAAGAAGGATACAAACATTACATCAACTTCAAACCATTACATTACATTAAATGTCAATACATAAAACATATTACAAGAGCGATACAAACATTACATCAACTTAATAGGAAGGATTGTAGAAGAAACGGGTGAAAAATGAGAAATTGGGCCCAAATAGGAAGGATTGTAGAAGAAACGGATGAAAAACTAAAAATCGAGAAATTGGGCCCAAATAGGCCCAATAGGACGGATTGTAGAAGAAACGGGTGAAAAACTGAAAAACGAGAAATTGGGCCCAATAGGACGGATTCTTTATATTTCATGTGATATAAGCTTATATCCTATAGTTATTCTTTATATTTCATGTGAATATACTTATATCCTATAGTTTTCCTTTATATTTCATGTGATATAAGCTTATATCCTATAGTTATTCTTTATATTTCATGTGAATATACTTATATCATATAGTTTTTCTTTATATTTCATGTGATATAAGCTTATATCCTATAGTTATTCTTTATATTTCATGTGATAATACTTATATACTATAGTTATTCCTTATAGTTCATGTGATAATACTTATATCCTATAGTTATTCTTTATATTTCATGTGAATATACTTATATACTATAGTTATTCCTTATATTTCATGTGATAATACTTATATCCTATAGTTTTCCTTTATATTTCATGTGATATAAGCTTATATCCTATAGTTATTCTTTATATTTCATGTGATAATACTTATATACTATAGTTTTCCTTTATATTTCATGTGAATATACTTATATACTATAGTTATTCTTTATATTTCATGTGATAATACTTATATACTATAGTTATTCTTTATATTTCATGTGATATAAGCGTATATCCTATAGTTATTCTTTATATTTCATGTGAATATACTTATATACTATAGTTATTCTTTATATTTCATGTGATAATACTTATATACTATAGTTATTCTTTATATTTCATGTGATATAAGCGTATATCCTATAGTTATTCTTTATATTTCATGTGAATATACTTATAAACTATAGTTATTCCTTATATTTCATGTGATAATACTTATATACTATAGTTATTCTCTATATTTCATGTGATATAAGCTTATATCCTATAGTTATTCTTTATATTTCATGTGAATATACTTATATACTATAGTTATTCCTTATATTTCATGTGATAATACTTATATACTATAGTTATTCTTTATATTTCATGTGATATAAGCTTATACCCTATAGTTATTCTTTATATTTCATGGGAATATACTTATATCCTATAGTTTTCCTTTATATTTCATGTGATATAAGCTTATATCCTATAGTTATTCTTTATATTTCATGTGATAATACTTATATACTATAGTTATTCTTTATATTTCATGTGATAATACTTATATCCTATAGTTATTCTTTATATTTCATGTGAATATACTTATATACTATAGTTATTCCTTATATTTCATGTGATAATACTTATATCCTATAGTTTTCCTTTATATTTCATGTGATATAAGCTTATATCCTATAGTTATTCTTTATATTTCATGTGAATATACTTATATACTATAGTTATTCCTTATATTTTCATGTGATAATACTTATATCCTATAGTTTTCCTTTATATTTCATGTGATATAAGCTTATATCCTATAGTTATTCTTTATATTTCATGTGATAATACTTATATATTATAGTTTTCCTTTATATTTCATGTGAATATACTTATATACTATAGTTATTCTTTATATTTCATGTGATAATACTTATATACTATAGTTATTCTTTATATTTCATGTGATATAAGCCTATATCCTATAGTTATTTTTTATATTTCATGTGAATATACTTATATCCTATAGTTTTTCTTTATATTTCATGTGATAATACTTATATCCTATAGTTATTCTTTATATTTCATGTGATAATACTTATGTACTATAGTTATTCTTTATATTTCATGTGATAATACTTATATACTATAGTTATTCTTTATATTTCATGTGATATAAGCTTATATCCTATAGTTATTCTTTATATTTCATTCGAATATACTTATATCCTATAGTTTTCCTTTATAATTCATGTGATATAAGCTTATATCCTATAGTTATTCTTTATATTTCATGTGATAATACTTATATACTATAGTTTTCCTTTATATTTCATGTGAATATACTTATATACTATAGTTATTCTTTATATTTCATGTGATAATACTTAGATACTATAGTTATTCTTTATATTTCATGTGATAATACTTATATACTATAGTTATTCTTTATATTTCATGTGATATAAGCTTATATCCTATAGTTATTCTTTATATTTCATGTGAATATACTTATATACTATAGTTATTCCTTATATTTCATGTGATAATACTTATATCCTATAGTTTTCCCCATTCAAAAAAAAAATCATATAGTTTTCCTTTATATTTCATGTGAATATACTTATATCCTATAGTTTTCCTTTATATTTCATGTGATATAAGCTTATATACTATAGTTATTCTTTATATTTCATGTGAATATACTTATATCCTATAGTGTTCTTTTATATTTCATGTGAATATACTTAATATACTAAAACTGAAAACAAAATACCATAAATATCAACAAAATACCATAAACATCAACAAATTATTTCATGTCATACGTAACAGTTTAGGTAATATACATATCGTAACTAGTCCTCATCTGCCTGTCGCCCGCTACCAGATCCCTCCTCGTGAACCGAGTCATGGAATCTCTGAGACGCACGTGGAATGGGAGGGGCCGAAGGCGTCACGTCACCCGTCAGATACTCGATCCAACGGATCATCTGATCTGTAAGAAGGGGATGCGTATCGTCGTACTGGGCCAGATAAGCCATCATCTCGCCGGCCACCAGCTGTGAGCGTTGTATTAAAAAAATACATCAAAATAAACATAAATAAAATACATCAAGATAAGCATAAGAAAATGATGGCATACGTACCGTGACAGCGGAAGCCGGGGGAGGTGGAGGGACTGCATGTGGGTCCTGTCTGACGGACCGGAAATCCAAATATGGATGAGACATCTGGTCAATCCAATCGAGGTATGCATCGTCACAATCCCACGCGAATGTGGACGTGATAAGACAATGCAACTCGATCAGTGGCCTCGGGTCCGCATCCCACAGACAGTGCTCATCCCCGTACTCCGTGACATACGACGAGAGCCTTGCATGTCGGACAACTTTCCTTGGCTCTGGTGGCGCCTGCGGAATACACTGCCTGTACCCGAACTGACGAAGGCAACGGTCGGGCATGTACGACTCTCGTACGTCAAAAAACTCGATGACGCCTCGATATAGCGACGGAGCGTACCTCGGATCGCTGAAGTTTAGCTTTCCCCACGGTTGCCACCGCACCTGAAATAAAATAACAACTAAGTCATATGCCAATCAATAATCGAAAAACCAGAAATTCGAACGTAACGCTTTTTTTATTACCTCTGAATACGTCATGGTGTCCAAAACCCGACACAGGGAGATAAGGCGATCTGAGTCACTGCCCTGAGGAGCCTCTCTCCCGTCACGGGCTGCAGCCCGTGTATCCCCCATGTGCTCCAGGTCAGGTGACGCATGACCTCGGAATGCGTGAAAGTATGTCCAAATCCACGTCTGTACAAAAAATCATATATTCGTTAGCATTTATATCAAAAAACTATGTAAACATAAAAAATATATTATTACCCTCAAAAGCAACGGACATCCGGCCAATCCCTGTGCTTGGGCCCGCGATGCCATACCCAAATGCCGGTATAGGTTGGCCAGGACACCAACACCCCAGGCATAACGGCCGGTGCGGTCGTGATCAAGGAGGAGCGACATATACTTCGCCTTCACCTTCTGTCCTGACTTGTCTGTGAAGACCGTACTGCCCAATAGCATGAGCAAGTACATCGGAGCAACATGACGCTCGTTCCTGAGATTAGTAACATTAATTTAATTATAAAATATGTAATAGATATCCTAAAAATCATAATATTAATAAAACTACAGATATATATACCTCTGAGCCGCTCGACATAATAAGTCACAACGATTCTTCAACGTTGTATTGATTGCAAAGTCGCCACCTGAAAAAAGAAATAAAACCAAATACGATGATTTCAACAACATTTTAATTAAAATATATTAAATAAATAATAAATAGGTATAAAAATTATTACTTGATGCCATCTGCGAGACGAAAGATACATCAA
Organism: Rheum nobile; assembly: GCA_027886185.1. Classification (NCBI taxonomy): domain Eukaryota; kingdom Viridiplantae; phylum Streptophyta; class Magnoliopsida; order Caryophyllales; family Polygonaceae; genus Rheum; species Rheum nobile. The sequence goes on from WOAB01000056.1 coordinate 15,904,002, forward strand.
TCCTAAGCATCTCCGCTGCAGCGGTAAATATCTCGACGTCGTGCATATCCGATACCACCGCCGTCCCATCGATGTGGATCTCCAAAATATGGAAGACGTCGTGGAGTGTGATCGTGATCTCCCCCCACGGAAAATGGAAGGAGTTCGTCTTCGGATGCCACCGCTCCACAAACGCTGATATCAGCACGGGGTCCATCCGACGAAACTCCAGGGACCCCAAGGATGTGATGCCGCTCCGCTGCGCAAGCGGCCACCACGAATCTGGGTCCTGCCTCTGGAACTGGTGGATCGTGGAGAAATGAGGGTGGCGGATGTACGGCTTCAGTATCTTCCTCAACTGAAACCCAATACGTTACAGATCGGGATTAATTAAATTAAAATATTACATATTTTAAATATCTGATAAAATAACATATTTTATTATTATTTTTAATTTAAATATCTGATAAAATACGTACCGGATCAGGATCCACATGTGATAAGGGAGGGTCACACGTAAGTCGCTCTGTATGTGTCCAAATAATGGCAGCGACATGCGTCGGGTATGTCCTCAGTAGACTGCGCGACCGGGGACCTCCTGGCATCCACGCCTCCTCCGATGCACCCCCCTCGGGGTCCGCATCTGCCACGTGAGGAGGAGGGGCCACTGCCTCGGGAACAGGTCCCGCTGGCTCACGAACGGGGGAGGAAGGCGTATCGTCCCTCCCCAAATCCTCGGCCGTCAAAACGGGAGGGGGCTCGATGCCCTCGGCGTAATCCCGCCACAAGGCAAATGTCAATGCCTCCTCGTCGAATGCGTCGTCGGCGGCGACGTCGGGCATGGACGTGTCGCTACTATCATCCTCAGGATCAGACACATGTGCATCGTCTGGCTGGACAGCGTCCAGTCGCGGACCCAAATTCGCCGTACCTCCGTCACCGCGTCGGGCCGACCTTGTGACTCGTCGCTGTCCCAATCGACGAGAGCCTTTGTACGGCTGTCGAACGGAATGCAACGACTGCTGTATCGCCTTTTTACAAATTTTGAAAAAAGATATATTCAAAAAATTACTAAAAATATTTATTTTATATTGAATTAAAAATTATTAACTATTTATTTCATTATTTCATTTCTACTTTTTAAAAAATTACAAAAAAATTACAACATCTTCTCTTTTTAATAAGTGCATATCTATAGATATTATTCTATTTCATTCAATATAATCTAAACATTTCGGGCATAATTTCAACCCAAATAATTATCTAAACATTTCAGGCATATTCAATCCAAATTAACGTCTAATGAAAGTTCAAATATAAATTATAATTTCAACCCAAATAATTATACAAATTTAATTTACCTGTCGCAAACCTCCTCGTCGTCCTGTCTCGACGGGCGTCTCGTCTGGAGCCGAAGTGGACGCTCCACGACCACGGGTACGAACGCCACCGGTCCGACGCCCTCGAACACCGGCACCACTAGCCACGGCCGCCACCTCCTGCCCCACCGTCGCGCCACCACCACCAGCCTCACCGCCGCCACCACCACCAGCCTCGGAGGCGCCACCACCACCGGCCTCGACGCCGCCACCACCATGGAATTCGCTGCCACTACCAGCCGCCGCCGACAGCTCCTGCTCCACCGTCGCGCCACCACCGTCCGTCGCTGCTCCACCACCACAGCTTGGGGAGCTCATTTTTTGGATGGAAAGAGAAGGGTTGAGAGAGGGAGGAAGAACAGAGGAGGAAGAGAGGAAGAACAGAGGAGGAAGAGAGATCGCCGAAAAATCGCCGCCGCCGGGGAAGGAAGAGAGGAAGAAGAAGAAAGAAAGAAAGAAGAGTCGCGCGGCGATTTTAACCTAAAACGCGTACGCAAGATTCTGGCGTACGCCAGAATCTTGCGTAGTAGTTTTTTATTTTAAAAAAAAATTGCTCTACGCCAGAATCTTGCGTACGCAAGATTCTGGCGTAGAGGGTTTATATATTTTTTTAAATTGCTACGTATTTCTATGGAACTTGTCTTCTACGCACGTATACGAAGTACGCAAGGATCTGGCGTAGAGATTTGTAGTGCGAAAATGCAAAATACGTAATGCATGTAGAAACAGACCTTAAAATATTACTCCGTCCCTTATTGATGTTCCCGTTTCGTTTTTATACACTATTCATAGTTGAAGAGAATCTTTAAAATTTCTCATAATATATAAGCAAAAACATAGTCATGTGGGGTCTTGTTTGATTCGTCTTAACGAGTATTTTGATAATATCAAAAAATTATAATTTTTATTAATATATAATTAGAGATATTAACGATACAAAACTCATCTCAAAAAGTGTACCATATCAAATCGGAAAGATCAATAAGGCACGGAGGGACTATCATTTATCCAAGAAATTTCACGAGTTAAATATGGCTTGGAGTTTAACAATTTAAGTAAAACCAGACCAAAGTTGCTATATGGACTTTTTCAAAGAGGGCTGATATTTATTTGTTAAAAAGACAAATTTGTTAGGAGTTACACACTTACACCCATGCCTACTTTAATAGCGAAAATGCCCAATTTAGTCAAGAAAACACCCAAAAATTCATCATTTTTTCGCGGCTTGATCTCTAGCATTAACTATCTGGTCTTCTACATTGACTAGTCTTCGACATTGACTAGTCGATATTTTATTATTATCACTTCCCTGAAGCAAGTTTTTTCCGATCAATTTTTTGTTTGCTTTATAAATTCAAAATACACAAATGATATAACTCAAATGTGCATGTAGTACAATAAATAGTATATATAGTTCAAAATGATGCACATTTTTTAAAATTCAAATTGCAAGTTTTGAGGCTATAAATTTAAAATGCATATCTAATCATTTCTAGATGTATATTGAATTAAATTCTAATGAACATATAGTTCAAATTGCACATCTATGCATGCCAAATTTAATTGCACATTTAGCCATATACAAATGCACATATAGTTCAAAATACACATACATCTAGGTATATATATCCAAACGAACATTGTGAATACATACATGCACATCCAATTCAAAATATAGATCTAATATAACCTAAATGCACATCCCGTTTATCTAGATGCACATTATGTGAAATCCATATGCACATTTGAACTAACAAGGTGGATGTGCAACTTTTTGAATGTATTTTACAAGAAAACTAAGTTGCATTTGAACTATATGTGCATTTGGTTTTGAATATATGTGTATTTTTATTTTACAGAATTTAAACAAGGTAATTTGGAATTCCCTAAATTACATTTAGTTTCGCACTTAGAGAATTTATCTTTGGCGTTACTGGTTTTAAAACTGGACTATATGTTCATTGAAGTTGGAGGGTGGTTGCAGAATGAGGTTATGAATTGCTAATTTAAATGATAAGTAAGGGAATTAAGGTTGAGGTTCACCATTGACTGCCTGAAGTTAGCATTTGTAATTGAAGGCCGACTTAATTTTAAGGGTATTAGCTTGTGAATTGTACAAATTTATGCTAACACTAGCTTCACGGGGAGGCTTAAATAATAATATGATATGATACGCAAATGTAGATTAATATATTTATTACATCCCGTTTATATATAAATAATACTGTGATACGCAAAAGTTGCTTAATATATGCATGTGAATAAGTATAAAAATGAAACATAAATTCACAAGATATATATAAGAGGAAATTAATCAAGGAGTAATAATTCTAGAGTTCAAAGCTATGACTATGGAAATGAAAGATGGGATGGATTTTCCTCCTCCGCAAACTTCTTCTTCTTATCTCTTTTGCTACACTTGTTTCAAGACTTGTCGGACCACATACTATCACACCTACATCAATGCACCCCCAGTTGTCTTCCATGGACCCAAACATCTCTGCATTTCAATATCACAACAAAATTTCATTACTCAATTAGCCTATATATATACTAGCGGTATTGATTAGGTGGAATGCATATAGACAAAAACTTATGTACTTTAAAAGCTCATGTATATTAAGTCAGCAATTTATGTACTTTAAAATATGTATAAGTTTTTGCTTGTATGTACATAAGGTTTTGACTGTGTGAACGTGAATTTATACACATTCGAAAAATGAATAATTTTTTGTTCATATGTGCATGAGCTTTTGAAGTGTATAGAATTTTGCATATATGTTCGTAAGTTTTGCTTATATGTGCATTATTTTTATTTTACACGGTCATAATCATTATCACCTAATTTTTTAAATTTTTTTTTAGAATTTTCGATTACGCGTTAGAATTGATAATAGAATTTACAAACAAGGGGTAAACTAGTTCCAAAATGCTTACATACAAGTAAGTTAACACTTCAGAAACCTAATTTATAGGGATTTGATCATTATCACCTGATCAAATCCTTATAAACTAGATATATAAATGTCTATCATTTTATCAAGTTGGGTCTAATACCGAATGGTTAAAACCAATATTCTTATCTTCTTTAGTATATATATAGTTCCAATTATCTTAAATTCGAAACATGTGTAGAAAACATACCTTCAAACTTTGGTCTGCAACCATATTGAACGTTCACCGTCTTGTTCTCTTCTACTTTGTGTTGGTGCAACATTCTTCTAACACTTCCACCACTCCCGGAATCTTGTTCTTCGGTGGAAATCGACGTCTTTCTTTCCGAAAAATGCCACAAAACCGCTACTAGGCCTCCAACTACAACGACACTAGCAGCCACACAAGCTAACAACACCAACCCAATGTACCATTCGTTAGATAAGTCATATGGATTCACAAGGTATTCATCCACCAACCCCAAGATCACTATGAACCCCACTATCGACAATGAAACATAGACCGAGCTCCATTTATTGTCCCCGGTGCCTACCAACGTTGAGATGCCGGATTTTACCGTGTTTTGATAGATTGAAGTGCTCGAAATTCCGTATGTTTTCCCTTCTTCCTACAATAAATGACGAGCATTGTAAGATTAGTACAAATTAAGGCTATATACAATGTGGTGTGTTGAAGGGCATCGAAGCTAACCAATGGAGTCGGTGTTGTTTGTCGAGTAACGAAGGCTTGAATCTTGAGGTCTAGGAGATCGGAGAAAGATGGACAAATCGAATCCAAGTCGGGAAGAAGAGAAAGCTCATCGGACCTTTTGATTGCCCAAATTAGTAAAATGGTCTTGGGGAAAATTGTTCTTCCTTGCTTGATCCGATGTAATAGATCTTTTATAATTGCTAGAAATGGTGAAATTCCGATTCCTCCCGCAACTAGAACAAGGTTTCTATACCTACATATAACATAAAATATAACAATTAAGTCGATGTAAATCATATTCGTTTCATCCTGTTGAGATATAACACCCTATATTAAAAATTTGAAAATTAATAAAATGTCTAACATATAAATTTAGTGGATTACTCTCTGTTGTCAACAAATGATTTTAGGATCTTACAAACTTTCACACATCCAAATCCAACACTTAAAATATATTTTTGTAATCTTATAAGCTTTACCATTATTTGCCCTAATACGTACTCTCTCATTTTCCTCTATCTCTTATAAGTTTGTCATGAAAATTCCAAATTTGTAAGTTTACTTTGTCCATAGGTAGATTGATAGATAGATAAATAGATGTAAGAGAGAATGCATACATCAAGTAGTATGGCGTTTCATGCCCATAAGGCCCTTCTATGGAGACCGCAAGAGGAATTCTTGATTGACATAGTTGAGTCGAAATTCCTTGTTCACAATCCTCGTCTCCATGACAAATACTCGACACTTTAGTGTTTAGCTTGGTTGTCCAATCACCAAGGACTTTAGCAAGAACCGCTACATGATTTGCGCCCTCCATAGGGCTAGATGAAACGCTGAAAGGATGCCATTGTAGCCAAGACAACTCACGAACATTCACAAAGATCATACTCAACGTGTTGTACTTGAGATCTTCAACGACGAATCAAACAAAAGTGCGCGTACAAGCATTGTCATATACACATGTTAGCTAGCGTACGTTTAACATAAGAGAAATTTTCGTTGGTGCTCTTGAGTTTAGGGTTATTCCAGTTTTTATTATGTTGGTTTCCCTAAGATTTTATATTTGTTTGCTTCGTAACCGAGTTTTTCAATATTCGTACTCTTCTGGTTCAAATTGATCAAAACCAAGCCCACCATTGTGTTCCTCGTCCTCAAGTTAATAGGATTCGATTCCTAAAACACTCAAATCTATACCCGAACCATTTTGATTTGAATTCCTTAGGTCGAAAACGGGTTGTTGTTTCGGAATTCAAATCGAGATTGTTCGGATATGAATTTGAGTGTTTTAGGACTCAAATCCTACTAATTTGAGGGTGAGGATACAATAATGGACTTGGATTTAATCAATTCGAACAAGAAGAGTACGAATATGAAAAAATTGGTTACAAAGTAAACAAACACAAAATCACGTTACACCTATGTGATGTGACTTACTTGGTGGTTTAGAGATGACGAGCTCCACGACCCCACACGAGTGGGTAGTGACGGAGATGATGTCGACGGTCTTCCTGGACTGCCAGAACCGCAGGAAGCGGTCGAGCATGAAGATGAGAATGCCAGCGAGGGCTACGGAGAAGATGAAGTCGCCAACATGTAGGGCAAAGAAGACGACGAACCCAATGTAGAGATAGTGTGTGTAGAAGAATACTTCAAAGTATTTCCTCCTCACCAAGTGAAGTGCTGTGGCCCACATTAGTAGGCCACACACCAGGGCTATCACTCCAGGAAGAATAGCAATGCTGTCTTCTTCTTCCCATGAAAACAACTGTATGGTTCAAGTAACAAACAATTATGTTTAGTAAGAGATTTAGATTTAAAGGATAATATATACATCTTGTAGTCAGAGTACCCGATTAGAAATCACTAGAGCTTGAAATTCAAATAGTGTTTTTTTATCTAATCACTCCAAATTGTTCAATTCATAAATGCTGCCTCTAAGCATATGACCCACGTGCTATCAACGCCGATAATCCTATGTGTACATACAAGTTGCAGCATGGACATAAAAGTAGCATATAATCTCGATCAGTGCACTTTCAAGTTTCAACCCAAAATTAATTGGATAAAGTAATTTATTGAAACTTGATTTTCATTCAGTTTTAATTTTATAACTAATAGTTTCACAAAAATGCATGGCTTACGTACGTATTGAAGCAGCTTGCCTTGAATTGCCCAAGCCACCACATAAGACATTCCATGGAGAGTAAAGATGAACATGGTAAGATGCCCTAACCAGACATGGTATCTGGTCGCGTGCTCGAAAGGGATGTCGATGAGTCGGAGCAAGACCGAACCTCTCGAAACCGGGATAAACAAGAACGCCAAGCAAAACAACCCGATCATACCGAGCTGCCCACCCCATGTCTCTAGCATGGACGAACTAATATAAAAAAATAAAAATGTTTCCGTCTTAGTATAAATTCTATCCTAAGGTCATTTGGCAATAGAAGGAGTAACCCATCAACCTTATGTATGTACTAGAATATCCACGTACTCACTTCTGATCGATGTGGATATACGAGCTAAATTTGTACGTAGCGAGCGATTCACAAATACAGTTAAGCATATATGACCTCAATGAAAATGCTACAAAAGACCGTACGTACCAACGGACTTTAAAACTATGCTACAAGAAGAATAAAAAAAGGAACATTAATTAATTGCATACCATTTGAGAAGAAAGGAAGTTTGATAGGAAGAAGCATCACTTATACTCTCAAGGGTGTAGAAAATGACACCAAACACAACAGATGCAAAGAAGATGAGAATGGCAATCAATTCAGCTCCTGACACAACTCCAAACGGCCCCTCCACAAGTGCGGGGAATGTCCATAGGCTATAACTTGGACCATTCTTCTTCCTGTGTATAATATATATATATATATATATATATATATATATGGACACAAAATGATGAATTTAATGTTCAACGACTTAGAATTATTACCTTTAATTTAGGACATGTATTAAAAAAACCGGTTAAACTAACTCCATAACCAATTTCCACCCCTACACTACTTCCACATATTAAAAAAAATAAATAAATAAAAAATCTATGGAGCATGTGAATTAGTAGTGGGACCCACCTTACGTAATAATGATGTTGGGCTTCATCATCGGACAGGGTCAGGTTCAAGGCAGCTAGCAGTGCGATGAGCAGAACTGGCCCACTGAATGCTATCAGAAAACTCCCTGACAGATTTTCATTTTATTCAATTCACTTCCAATTACTTTACAGTAATTAATATACATTCCATAATACGGAGTATTCAACATGTGAAAATCATTTCGTATGTTTTACCTTGCTACCTACTAGGAAGTACTTTAAATTGGTCTAGCTAATTAAGTAACTGATACTTAAATCTAGTAATAGTACGTGATGTGTTAAAATTGAAAGGGAATACTTTATTTGGTCTAGATAGCTAATAAATATAAAGGAAATGCTGTGGCTATATATTGAATTTTATTATCTAATTATGGAGTTTTAATCCCTCCGGATTAGTCGTCCACCCTAATACAATATATGAGAGATTTCATATTTTTGTTAAAATTTGCACTCTTTTACACTTGACAAATATCTTACTAATTTCACTTTAAAATAAATAATTTATTGTAAGTATTTGTTTAAATATGAGTGGTTTATGAGCCTTGTGTTAATAAAATTATTTTCATCCTTTTTACTATGATGATTTATAAACACATAATAATTTTTATTTTTTGAATGATTACTAACCCATGTAATTAATGATTGTTATATGATAAAAAAAATTCTAATACAGAAATTAAAATACTTATTGAAAATAATTTAAATACACTTTTCCAATACTACTTCCTGAAATAATTTGCAAAATATTGCATTCATTAACTATAAAATAGTGTATATATATGATATTTTAAATTTATAACACAATTTGAATAATAATACCGGTGTGTGGTACCGGGTTTAGACTACTCATCCCTTAAGCTAAAGGTTAAATTATTATAATTAATTGTGTTAATGATATAATTAAATAACCCTTTTAAAGGGGTTTTTCTCAGTAATAATTTATCTATTAAAAAAACGGATATTCTGTATAGATTCTAAATAGTACAGTTCTCAACCACATATATATAGTCATATATAGATGTAGAATTAGATTTTAATTCAGCAGGTAAAAAAAAAAAAAAAAAGTGACATCATGAAAACTAACATATGCTTATAGAACAAGAATATAATACATATATTATGTATGATAGTACGTAGAAGAAATTAACCTGTAGAAGAAAATAAAGTGGCGTCTTGGGTGAGAGAGATCCAATCCTGAACCAAGTCTTGAACTACACCCAGAGGGAACAGCATCATCACTAGGCCCCACACCGCCAACACCGCCCAGCTCACGGCCTTGATGCCCCACCGCACCCTCCGCCTCCCATCTCCACCGCCACTCTCCGAGTCCGGCGGCGATAGCGGTAAAAGCGCCGCGTAATCGGCTGATCTCTCATCTTCCATTTCTAACTAACTAGTACCGGCCTGAGCTAGGCTTGAAGCTAGCGAGGGAAATAAGAGCTTACCATCACTTTCTGAGTTGTGTTGCATTATGTAGGGAGAAGCTGGTCACACCATTAATATATATACTACGTACGCTCCCAACAACACCAAAATAGCGAGTAATTAACTAGATGTATATTACTCTTATGTCTTCATGCATATTTATTTGTCTTTTTTATACTTTGTTACTTCATTTTTATTTTGTATCAACAAAAATTTGGTAATAGATAAAGAGTAAATGAATATAGATAAAGAGTAAATTGTTGAAAAGTAATTCAAACTTAGTTTATTAATATTAAGAATTTGTTATTCAGATTGTTAGGATTTGCTTAATTATCTCACCGGTTAATTAGTGGGTTAGTTTATTTCTAGATATGGCATAGTGGAGTCTCAAGAGCTATGGAGTCTTGTTGAAAATGGGTTTGAAGATCTTCAGCCTGAAGAGCCCGACCAACAACTACGAGAGAACCGAAAGAGGGATTCCAAGGCTTTGTTCATGATTCAACAGGCCATAAGTGACGAGATATTTCCACGAATTGCATCAACAACTACTTCTCATGAGGCATGGGAGACTCTGAAGCCAGAGTTTATGGAATGTAATCATTGTTAAATTGCAAGCTTTGCGTCGTGATTTTGAAACTTTGATTATGCAAGACAAAGAATCAGTTCAAGAGTAATTGTCTAGAGTTTCTGGAATTGTGGTGAAAAGCTGAGTAGTAAAAGTGTAGTTAGCAAGGTTTTGAGAAGCTTAACTACAAAATTTGATCATGTTGTGGCTGCCATTGAGGAATCTAAAGACTTGTCAATCTATACGTTTGATGAATTGACGGGTTCTTTGCAAGCACATGAGGTCAGAATTAACAAATCTGGTGAAAAGAAGGAGGAGAAGGCTTTTCAAGAAAAGGGATATTCTTCAAATAGAGGGGGCTTTGACAGTTCAGTAAACAGAGGTAGAGGCAAATTTTGGGGTCAAGGTCGTAGTGGCGGTCGAGGCAGAGGCCAATTTAGTGACTCAGGTAGAGGTCAATGGTGGTTTATGGCAATCTCGAAGTCAGATTTAGTGTTATCATTATAAGAAGTATGGTCACAAGGAAGCAGATTGTTGGAGCAAGAAGAAAACTGATAAGAATTCAACCAATTTTACAGAGAATGTTGAACAGGAAAGTAAGTTGTTTATTGCCCAGTCATCTCTTTCAAATGATGCTAATGATATTTGGTATATTGATAGTGGGTGCTCTAATCATATGTCCAGATCAAGATCTTTGTTCAAGGATCTTGATGAGGATAAAGAAGTGTGAAGTTCGACTTGATGATGATAAGTAGATTCGAATTGAAGGGAAATGTACAATTGCTATCAAAATTGTTGAAGGTAATGTCAAACTCCTTCATGATGTGCAATTTGTGCCTAGTCTAGCTCATAATCTGTTAAGTGTTGGGAAATTGCTTGATAGTGGCCATTCGATTCTGTTTGATGATGAGTCCTGTACAATTTCTAATAAGAAAATTGGACAAGCTGTTGTTGTTGTGTCTATGACAAGAAACATGATGTTTCCCTTTGATGTATCAAGTGGTGTGACTAGAGCCTTAATTGTTAAAGGCGATAATGATGCTAAACTATGGTACTTGGGTAATGGTATTTGAATGTGATTGGGTTGAGGATTCTAAGTCAAAAGGAGATGGTAATTGGATTACCAAAAATATGTGAGCTTTCTTTGTGTGAGGGCTGTATCTATGGAAACAGGCTAAAAAATCATTTCCAAGTGGAAATTCTTAGAGAGCATCGGATTGTCTTGAGCTTGTGCATGCTGATTTGTGTGGCCTAATGCAAACAGAATCTCTTGGTGGAAGCATGCAAACATAATCTCTTGGTGGAAGCAAATATTTTCTGCTGTTTACATATGACTTCAGTCATATGAGTTGGGTCTACTTTCTGAAATTGAAGTCTAATAGCTTTGAGAATTTCAAAGGAATGTCATGTTACTATAGTGTATTATTACTAGCTAAGTGCATATATTAGCGGAAAACCTAGGTGCACATTTTAAGTAATGATTTATTATTGAGTTACAAGATATGTTATTAAAAAGTGTACATGTTGATTCTTTTTATGTAAATTTCTTTGATTGATTGGTTACAAATTAAGTGAGTTATTAATAAATTATAAATTTTAAAAAAATTATAGTATTATAGTTTACTTATTATATTCATGGTTATACTAAATGATAAATGATAATCCTTAATAAAGGGATGAAGTAAGGGGTTATTCTCTTGATAAGAAAATTTTGCTTTTTAATTTAATACAAGGTAAACATTAGGATCTTTTTAAAGGGAGAATGGCAATCCTGAATCATCATAGTGGATGATTTTTTTACAAGATGTTTATAGAAAGTATTACATATGGAATTCAAAGTATTGAATTCATGTCTAAGAGTATACATATCGATAGTTGAGACGTTGGAGTCTTGGATTAAGGCAAACATCCTTCTTAGATCGAAAGGATTGATCTCACGTGTGGCGAGCACGTCAGCAACATAATTCGCCTCCCTGAAACAGTGAAAAATTTGAACGGATACAAAAGAACTAATGATAGATCTAATATCCAGAATGATGGAATGTATTTCTCATGCTATTTTCCAAATTCCTTTTATGGAGTTGATTAACTGTAAATTATCTCCTTCTAAAATAAGTTTCTTAACACCTAATGATGCAACCTTACGAATGGCATGAAGGGCCATGCTTCAGTTTGAAGAACTGTATTAGTGAAAATTTGTTTGCGGTCTAAGAATAAAACATTACCTACAAAATTACGAAAATAATAACCAATATGGGAAAACATGTGTAGATCTTTTAGATACGTCAAAATTCAATTTTATCCAATCTTGAATAGGTTTTTCCAAATCTATGCTTATTTTGAGTTCTTTTAGTATGCGTACTTGATCGAAGCGGTTTAGGTGAAGAAGATGCAATCCAGCTTTGGTATAAAATAAAAGCTTGCTCTTATGGGTCACTGTTATATTGATTATCCCGTTTTTGGAAAATGATGGAATTATGGTGTTTCCAAATCATCCATCAGACAAAGAAGACATATTATGTGGATGAATTGGAGGATTTAAAAAAATCTAGGTTCGTCCAAAAATATGAGGTATGTTGAAAATTGAAAGTTAAGCCTAAACGTTGTTCAATATTAAGTATCATACGCTGAGTAAAGAGGCATGAGAAGAAAAGATGTTCCGCATCCTCAATGTTAATGTTTCACATCCTCAATCTTACTTGAAACCTTAAACGCAAGAGATATCTAAAATCTTGTGAATTTCAAAGGATTGGTAGAGTGGCCACAAATATATTTTTTTTGGAAATCACACATACGAAAAAATCTATATTTTATGTGGACATATTTATTTACTTTTCTTTAGTGTTATGTACTTATATCTTGATTCAGGATCAGACATAACATGTCCTTATCGTACAATATGTACAGTGATCTCGACCGTTTGTTTTTTTTGTCAATAATTTTGTTTTGTTTTTGTTTCCGTCCCCTAATCATTCTGAAATATCCTATATAGAAGGTTCACAAATAAGCTCTTAATGTTCTAATATTTGTACACTCAAGTTCACAAATAAGATTAAATGTTCAAAGATATGTGTTTGAACATGAACATGTTATATGTGAACCTTACGGCACAAAAATGAACATTTAGTACTTAGATGTGAACATCAATAATTGTCTATTCCAGAACGATCAGAGACGGAAAAAAAAATTGTTGACCGAAAAAAAAAGTTTACCAAATTTACGGTTATACCACAATGTCACTATTCACTATTTTTTCACCACTTTTAATCTCAGTCCTCCTTTTCCTTGATTCAGTGGCTCCTATAACTTTTCATTTTGTACAATAAAGACAAAATATATGTAAAACTCCCTTCTTATATATTAACTTATTAGATATTAAAATTCAAATTTGTTCAAACTTAACTAGTAAACATGACATCCGTAATCACGAGCTTGAATTCCTTGTCACTCTTCGATATAATAGCCTAGTTTCTAGCTCCTATAGACAAAAAGAATCCTGAAGAAATAAACCAGACTTACAAAGGTATAAGGTGAAAGCGACTAATTAATTTGGTCAATATAAGATAAGGTAGAGTATTTTCCCAGAACATAATTTTAATACAGTAACATTCAGAAATTAATATGCACGGCAGGAAAGTCCAATAACACTAACTGGATTACAACTCGTGGCCTTCACTTTCAAACTTTAATTTGACATGTGAGCTTCACTTTCAAATACACATTCATTGTCTTTGCAATCTGTTTCGAATGAATTTATTTATGCAGGGGGGCTACTAGGTTTGGGTTTACAAACTTCTACAAAAGCACAATAGAAAAATCAGATGAGATACTTTAAACTAAACATGCATGACATGATCGAAATGCTGCAAGATTCGCGTAATCTATATATATTTGACGAAAAATCAAATGGGATACTCGCTCTTCAAGTTTCAGAAATATAATCGTCTATGAATTCTTCATCTATTTTCTTCCGATATCCCAAGCTGTAACTTTTCTCGAAGATGATAATCATGTTATTATATATATATAGTTCAAAAATTAACGACCTGGGATATTTAAGAGAAATTATCTAGCTTCGTTTACGTGTCGTCTCGGAAACTAGACTTGCATCCAATATATAGATAAGATTACTTAGAGCACCCCTTATGGGGCTCAAATGAGAGGTTTAAATGGAGGTTTTTTGAGTTTAAGTCTCCATTTAAGTCCCATGTCAAAAGAGCATTTTAATGGAGGGACTTTTGGAGTGGTTTTTGAACCCAATTTATATTTATATTAAATATATCTAAAATGGATATCTATAAATAGAGAAAAATGAAACTAGAATTATGATATTTTTTATTTTAATGTTTAAAATTTTAGATAAATATTTTTTTTCTTTTAAAAAGCTCATTGAGAAACACGGCTCCAATAACAGAGCGATATGTGACGCTCACTTTAGTTTAAGCCCCATGGGTTGGGGCTTAAACTTTTGCTCTTTTTTAAGCCCCAAAGGAGAGGCTTAAACTAAAGTGTTAATATTTTAATAAAATAAATTGTTTAAGCCCCATGAATAAGCCCCCATAAGGGATGCTCTTATAACTTAGAAGAATAGTCTTGATTTGTTTTGGCCGATAAACCGCGCAGTCGATTTTTTTTAGCCGTGCACTTCCTCCTGGGCGGCTCTACATGCCGTCCAGAATACCCTTCCAAAAACCCGGTTTGCACATAGGCGGCACCTAATGCCGCCCATGCAAACCGGTTTTTTATGAACCCGACTTGGACCTGGGCGGCATTATGGGCCGCCCAGTTTTATTGGTTTTTGTAGAACCCGGTTTTATAATTTAATTTATTTATTTATTAAAAAAAAAATATGATTTTCTGGAAACCGGGTTAAACCTCGGCGGGACTGTAAGCCGTCGAGTGTAAACCCTAAATTGTGGGCGGCTCAACAGGCCGCCGAAAGTGGAATTTGAAATTAAAATGTGGGCGGCTTAGTAGGCCGCCCAGACCCTAAACCGCCAAAAAATTCGAAACATCGCCGTTATATAAGGCCGCCCAGGGTCGTCTTCTCCGATGCGATTTCCAGCGTTCGAAATACACAAAAATGGAGCTGGGCGACGAATATTCATTGGACGACCTATTTGCGATATTGGACGAGCAAGAGGCGTTGGAGGCGGCGGCGGGAGTGCTAGGCGGAGACGACGGCGATTCGACGGCCGATTCGACGTTGGCGGCGGCGGGAGTGCTAGGCGGAGACGGCGGCGATTCGACGGCCGATTCGACGTTGGCGGCGGCGGCGGCCAATCTCTGTGTGACGGGGGGAAGCAGCGACGATTCTGGGCCGCTTGCGGAGCCGCCCACTATGGGGGAATCTGGGCTGCCTGCGGAGCCGCCCACTACGGTGGAATCTGGGCCGCCTGCGGAGCCGCCCAGGACCGAGGGCGAGGAGGGCGATATCGCGGCGGAGAATGCCTTCGACGTCGCGTGTGCGGTTGGTCAGGAGGCCATTTCAGACTTGGGTGAAATTCCAGTTCGCGAAAAGCGAAAATATGAACGGAGGGCAACTGAAAAGGTATGGTGTTTTTTAAATTTGTAATCGTTAAATCTAATTTATTTAATTAAATTGTTTCTGCACTTGTAGATTTATATACTTGGATTTTAGATTATTAAATCATTATCTTATAAAAAATAGTATAGGTAATATGCTCAATTATACTGTTAAAAATAGTATAGGTAATATGCTCAATTATACTGTTAAATAATATTTAATATATCATTGTAATGAAAATTGTAATATATTATTTTGTTTGTATGAAAATAATATTTGGACATATGTAAATAGGTTATAGTGGGTAAAATGAGTATAGTTATATTTGTAAATTTGGTTTTTATTGTATTTAATCATTATAAAACATAGTATAGGTAAATTGCGACAATTATACTGTAATATTAAATATGTTATTGTAATGAAAATTTTAATATATTGATTTTGTTTGTAAGAAAACAATTTTCTATATTTTTAATGCAAAAATAGGAAGTGTTGTGTAAGATCGCACGGTCCGATCGAGATAGTCGCCCTACTACTGCATCTGCTCGCAAGAGGAGGGTTGACGGTGTATCGCAGGGCCATAGTGAGGCCGATAGTGAGGGTGCTAGTGAGGACGATGTTGGTCCCGTCCGCTCAGATGAGGACGTGGTTATGGAGGACCCACCTCAGCAGTCACATCAGGAGGACCCACCTCTTGAGGACTCGCCTCAGCAGCAGCTACACATGGAGGAGTCACCTGAGCCATCTCAGCAGGCCCCGTCTCAGCCTGAGTCAGCCACACATGCCCCATCTCCCATTGAGCCACATCAGGAGACTCCATCTCAGCAGGCCCCGTCTCAGCCTGAGCCAGCCACGCAGGACCCACCTCCTCCTGAGCCAGCTGAGCAGTTTCCTTTTTTGTTGAGGAACTTTGACACGCACATTGCAGAGCTGATATGGACGAAGGCGTCGTTGGACCCACCCGAGGACGTTGTTAGGAATTTGAGGGTCCAGACACGCCCTTTGTAGTTTGCATTTTGGAGGGATCGTATTCCCAGAGGGGTCCCTGCGGAGGGGTCCTGGTTTTGGATTGCGCAGCAGACGGGGTTGACCGGTTTACTTGATTTCCAGTTCGGCCATGTTGATCACAACCTCATTTCAGCGTTCGTTGAGAGATGGCATCCAGAGACGAACACCTTCCACTTTCCCTGGGGCGAGATAGGTCCTACGCTACATGACGTGCTGATGATTCTAGGGCTGCCGATCGAGGGATTTGAGGTAACGTCGCCATGGACCGGTCAGGATATCGAGCTGGCGGAGTGTGAGGCTTTGTTCGGCTATTTGTTTGGGATAGATTCGGACTACAGCTTTGATGAGGATGATGCTGACATGGTCTGTGACCTTAGGAAGGGTTGGGTCAAGCAATTCCAGCTTGGGAGGCATGTGATGAGGATGATTGAGGAGGGTGCCCACCCAGAGGATATAGCAGCCGGTTTCTTATGGCACGCCATGTCGGCTAGCATCTTCGTTGACAAGTCAATGAACGAGCTGAAGACCACACTGCTACCTCTTTTTGTGGACTGGGAGCGTGTCGTTCATACTGCTTGGGGTATCGGGGTTCTGGCTCTCCTTTATAGGAACCTCGGAGAGGGTTCTCGGACCAGAGCTGCACAGTTCGCCGGCTGCGCACGTCTTTTGGAGGTAGGCCTTTAATATAGTTAACTTATAATTTAGATTATTAATATACATTATTGAATTGTTTATAACTAGTGGCTGTCTTTCTCTGTACGCATGTTTGGATTTGGACATACTTTGTATACTTCCCGGGCAACCCTAACCTCAAGGAAGGTGCGGACGACGACATACGACGCGCTGGACGATACTGCATTGGCCGGACACCTCTCCGGTCGCTCCGTGACCAGTCACGCTACAGACGAATTCTGGACGAGTATAGGCCAGAGGATGTACGTATTCTTTTTCAATTTTAATTTACAGTAAGAAAGCGTAATGAATTAATTTATGGTCCATCGTGTTTTGTTAATTACAGATACGGTAGATGCCGTACGAGGGTCTTGATTTTCGAGGTCGTCACAGGTCCTCCACTTATCGAGGGACTATTCGTTTTCTCGGTGTAGAGGAGGCCTACATGCCAGATCGGCTTACACGCCAGTTCGGTTATCGACAGAGCAGGCCGCATAGAGCCTCTGGTTGCAGTGCGTCCTCTTAATTTCAGGTGGACGAGGCGATACCAGTTGCACTTTGACCCGCGTTGGCACAGGTGGGACCAGCGTGAGCATCATCTTTGCCCCCACATCTTGGCGAGTCCTCCTGCGACGATGGCTTGGGATGTCCACGACGCGTACCTGGACTGGTATCTACAGGTGTTGCATCCTTACATGAGTCCGCATGCACCAGTCCAGCCTCGTATCAGTAGAGGACCACCTCCGGCTATCAACTTGCAAATGGTATGTTTTTTTCCCATTTTATTCTTTTAAATTATTTTATGAAAGTCTATGTTTTTAAAATGTTTGTTTTCATTTGCAGCGTCATGCGATGAGCCAGGCCTATCTTCAGGAGCTTATGTCTGGAGGAGGTTGTTTAGGGTGTATGGAGCACTTTCAGCATTTGCATGACATCCTTTTCAGTGACGTCATTCTTGTAGCTCCACCGCTTGTACGGGCTTCACAGATGCCTTCCCATGCATATAGTGCAGACGCTACTATATTTGAGAGAGCCGAATCATCTAGGATGGCGGAAGAGCATGCAGCAGCTCAGCATGCATCGTCTCAGCCGACCTCTTTTGTTCCTCCAGTATGGGCACCGGGCGTGGGTTCGGGTGTAGGTGTGTCCTTAGCTAGTGCTTCCACTCCACATCTAGATGACTCATCTGATAGTGAGACGGAGAGTTCGTAGTATGACTTTTGACTTTTGTGTTTGTACGTTTTTGGGAATTGAAATTCCAGTAAATTAAGTATGACTTTTGGCTTTATTGGTTTCGTATTTAGATATTTGTTCCGTCGTTTCTAATTTGTTCCGTCGTTTCTAGTTTTAGTTCTTTGCTTATTGGTTTGTTGGATTTTCGTGCGTTATTTCTAAAAAACACATGTATATTCTTAAATTACATACACATACTAAAAACACGTACAAATTCTAAAAACACATATACATTCACCGATGGCTTAAATTACATACACATACTAAAAACACGTACAAATTCTAAAAACACATATACATTCACTGATGGCTTACACACTTAAAAAAAAATACATACACACTGGAACAAATGACATACACAACTCTTGCACTATACATATACATTCACTCAAGAGCCCAGGATGAACCTCCTAGGACCACATCGTTCATGCTGATATGCTCCTTCTCCTAGCTGCATCACAGAAAAACTTGAAATCCTACAAATACTGAAATATGGAGATCCCATGTTTTTCTGTGCTGCAGCCAGGAAAAAAGAGCAGATCAGCATGTACGCCATGGCCCAAGGAGGTTCGTCCTAGGACTCTTGACTTGGTCAAGAGGGACACAAACAACCGCCTTTTCCACCTTCACTAGTGAGCTTAAACCGAACTGTCTTGTATTCATTGTAGACTCACGTCATGTTGTGGTCATTTTCAACAGTGCGTTAAGATGGATGTGATTGCCTTGTGGACATTATCCTCTTGACCGAGTCAAGAGTCCTAGGACGAACCTCCTTGGGCCATGTCGTTCATGCTGATCTGCTCTTTTTTTCTTGCTGCATCACAGAAAAACTTGAAATCCTACAAATACCGAAATTTGAAGATCCCATGTTTTTCTGTGCTGCTGCGAGGAAAAAAGAATAGATCAGCATGCACGACATGACCGAAGGAGGTTCGTCCTAGGACTCTTGACTCGGTCAAGAGGATAATGACCACAAGGCAATCGCATCCATCTTAACGCACTGTTGGAAATGACCACAACATGACGTGAGTCTACAATGAATACAAGACAGTTCGGTTTAAGCTCACTAGTGAAGGTGGAAAAGACGGTTGACTGTGTTCCTCCGGGACCGAAGTTCTGAAAATGCTAGACGACGAAACCCACGATATTGAATTCTTGTATCTGAAATAAAATATTATTTAATTAGATTCCAACGAATACTACAACCTAATAGCGTAAATAATCAATAAAATACATATATTTATTTTTCTTACCGCGATCAAACATATCCCTTCCTCTTGGATGTGGAAGCTTGCCTCTTTGGGTGAGACAAGCTTGGTAGAAAGGGGACCCCGTATGGCCTATTTATAGGCATCTTGGGCGGCACGCTGTACAGCCCATGGGCTGCACACTGTGCCGCCCATGGGCTGAACAGCGTGCCGCCCAGAGTTGTGGTGATGAAATGATATGGGCGGCGTGTCACGCCGCCCATGCTAATACAATATTTTTTTGTGTTATAATAGTGATATTCAACATATGACAAAATTATTGGTTGTTTTTAGTATTAATTAATGACCCAAAACAATACAGAACGTTATATAACCGTGCATTCATATTCTTCGCTGGATGAATACCATCAGAGTTCTTGCTTTCGCAACTAGCCGATAAAATTAGGATAGTCTCTGGTAAAAGTTCGCGGCATATCGTATCTCTGCTTTGATAAAATGGCTTGCTCCCTACAAAGTTTGATAGTACGTAAAGAACATTATACAAAAGATACGACATCAAGGCAGTATACGATGTACATCATTATATAGTTTACGGTTATACCTACGCATCTTACCCAGATCTTGTAAAAGTTTTTGATTTTGCTTAACAAGATCTTGTTTCTCCTTAACAAGATCTTGTTTTTCCTGCCACTGTTGTCGAATAACCGCGTGTGCCCTATCCTCGTACATAGGATCAATATACTTCCTGTATAAACACTGCTTCCTCGGGCATCCCCAATACCTCCTTCCGTAGTTCCACTGCAAATCCCAAGTACAGACAACGGGTTTCAAATTACACTCGCATAGTTGATGTGGGGGGTTTGTTGATGATGCAGAAGAAGATGCCATTATTTGTTGTAGTGTTTGGTTTCCTACGAATGTAATGAATCTATCAACAAAAGTTCTCCTTATATAGTAAAAAAGCTGTCTAGGCGGCTCATAGTGCCGCCCAAAGGGTCCAGAATTTCACAAGTACCCTATTGGGCGGCACATAGTGCCGCCCAGTACCCTCATGGGCTGCTCTGTGTGCCGCCCAGTGAACCCTCATGGACTGCTCTGTGGGCCGCCCACAACGGTCCTATTTTAGCCTATAAATATGGCCCCAAAACCCCTCGAAATACACACAATTTCCACTCCTCACAAACTTTTCTTCGGTTCTATTTAAGGTAATGGCGCCTTTGGTTCTCGAAGTTTACGAAAATGGGCGAATCACCTACAATCGAATGATACGCCAACGAAGTGGGATGGACATGTTTTTCCATGGCTACGAAGGTGGCGAGGTCCGCACGTTGCGGATGGGGGATCTCGAGGGGGGGTGTTGTCATTAGGTTTCTTATACTTGGCGTTATTTTACCATCTCGTGCCTGGAGACGGGGTTCCCCCTGGTCGGATTTTTTACTTTCCAACAGGCGTGGATCCTCCACGACTCTGTGAGGTGGTACACGAGGATCAGATAGCTAAAATTATGGCTCTTTACAGACCTGGTGTTCCAGTTCCCATTTACACAGAGTCTGCACACCCGAGACGCCATATCCCCGGTCTTTTAGAAGATCCGGAATCTGTGGTGGACAACGACAGCTATGATGATGGCGGGGAGGCCGATTCGGACGAGGATTAGATAGCTTTTTTATGTTTCATGTTAAACTAGTGTACGCTTTGATGTTTTCGTGAACGTGTTTTTGTTAATGATTAGTAATATTGTTGTCTCGTATAGCATTTTCCCGATTTTTTTCAATTCTCAAAAACAAATGATTAAAAACACAATATACGATCAATCTCAATCAAACTTTCACACAAAGGGAAATACAATATCATATATAAAGTCGATTATAATCCAAAAAACCTAGGTAAGTATGTCAGATCGCCCATGATATGCTCGCTCCTCTACATAATTCTTGAACCTATCCTTGAAGCGCTCATGACTATCCCATCCATCAACACTTGGATCCTTGTAAATGTGCCACTGTCTTAGAGGCGGTGGAATGGGACAATGGTCATTAACAAGCCAAATCTGTACACGTAAACAATACAGTTACTAAAAAAATTATGAAAGAATAAGTAAATACGAGAGAGTAGGACTCCACGTACCGGTACGTAATGGTCTCTCCTGCCTACATGTGCTATCGCATAAACCTTTGTCGGAGGCTCGGCACCCGGGGGGGCCCACAATGGAAGACATGTGTGTGGTCCGAACCATGATAAGACAACAACAACCACTTGGTGTTCCATTGCAAACGCCAACCCAGTAATAGGCATTATACACCAGAAGTTTGCCGTGCACGGTGAAGGAATATAATTCAATTTCCTAACAAATTCTTCCAACGTCAACGCTTCCTCCGCAAGCATCGCTACGTAGTTCACTCCATGTGCCTGGACGTGCTTCGAAAGCCCTAACCGAACATCAATGTACTCGTCTTCTTGGCGACACAGCAAAACGGCAAGAGAACGGAACCCACAATGACCATCACCTTTGACATTTTGAACTCCAGAAATGTAGGCGAGCATGAAATGATCAATATTCTCGTGCCCCCAGTTGAAGCCGAGATACTTGACCGGCTTGTTTGAACCCGACTTGGACTTGGTTGAAGCAGATTTCGGCTTTGCAGGTTTAGTGGCACTCCCCTTTGCTGTTGAAACTCCACTGTGAGGTCGTCCGCTAGAAGGGCATCCTTTCGATCCCGGGGATCCAACGGACGATTTCACATTGGTCGTCTCTTTCTCTGCAGGCTCATCCTCCTCATCCACTCCCAGCTCCTCATCCTCCATCTTCATATTCTGCTTCTCCTTCTTCATGTTTGCATCCACATGCTCGTCCCAACACATTTTCCTCTTCGTACCGGTCTTTCTCGCATTCATCCTAGGCCTCCCCTTCTTGGTCTCACCATGTGGCGGGTCTTGAATATCGCACGATGTAGGGTCCTTTGACTCACGCCACTTTTCCGCCATCTTCTTCAAATCAAATCCCTCAACTGTCCCACATAAGTACTCTTCAACGAAGTCATCCACCGTGACATTGTCCGCTGTCAGTGAAACACCATCATCGACATCAAGATCCTTAGCATCCACCCCTTCCCATCGGATCTGCTTCCAGAAAATATCAACCTCTTCAGGCACTAACGGATAACCCGTCTCCACGTAGACCTTAATTGTGTGTGGGCAAGGCAGCCCCAGTGTGGACCTCCACCAAAAATCAGCACATTTGTTCCCAATTTTCCCCTCCTTTGCTAACACAGCTTGGGCATACAACATTCTCAGGCATTTTTCAGAGCACTTTTCAAGGATGCGCTTGAAGAACACCTTAACCCACTCAGGGCCTTTCACTATCTCCATGGGAAAGGCAGTGCAGTTCTTGGTCATCTCATATCGGATCTTCCGATGCTGATCAACAAACATGTTGTCGATGTGATGCACAAGTGTGTCGAACCCTCCGACGGATGTCTCAATCATGTCCTTAAGCATAGAGTGCTGACCCTCAACCCTGAAAATAATATATTCGTATACAATTAACTAAATAAATTTTATAACCCAATTTGATTGCAAATGTTTGTATGAAAGTTACATGTTTGATGTTCTTGTGGCAAAATGGAGAACATCATCACACCATGCCGCAACCAGCTTCTTCTTATGCTCATTAAACCAAGTTTGCTCCACATATCGCACCAAGCCTTCACTCCATATCCCCTTAAAGTGAGCAAGCCGCTCTCTATACTCCTCCTTTGTGTGAGACCTCATCACCCGACGAACACTTTCCGAGAATTTCTTCTCGTCAATCTTCATCGTCTTAGCATATGCCTTCACATTACGGTCTACATGGACCTGACACAAGTGATGACGAACCTTTGGAAACACCAGTTTGGCAGCCTTGATCAGTCCTAGCTCTCGATCAGACATGATGCATACGGGATATTTCTCCCCGTACAACCACTTCAATCGTCTCAGCGCCCATGCATAGTGGTTTGTCGTCTCCCTTTTCATGAACACAAGAGCAATGCAATATGTGTAGTTGGTGCAAGTAAACCCAACAATCTGGAACAGAGGCATACCGTACCTATAAATGCAACAACAACAAAATTTAAAACCCACAGAAAATACCATTATCTACACATAATACAAAAAATACTAAGGTTTACCTGTTGGTTTTGTAGGTCGAATCCATAATGACGACATTAGGAAACATGCACAACAAATGTCGAGCGTCTGGATGAGAAATAAACAAGCACGCCAAAACCTCCTTCCCATCTCCCCTCGTCTTAGTAGCAGTGTCCAACAAATAGACTTTCTCATTCAAAAATCCCAATGACCATTGTGTCACATTCAGATTGCCCAGAGATTTCAACCTCTCCTTAGCCCTAACAGTGTACACCTGATTCCTCGAACTCGTTGCACTCGAATATTCATTCCTAAGCTGTGTAGAAATAACCTTGGGTCTTGCACCCACCGCAGTATCAATCATCACTTTCCTACGCTGCTCCTTCGTAAGTCGGGTAGCAAATGCATGGCCGGTCAAGGTGGTAGAAAGCATATGGTTATGGGATCCACTAACAACCGATAAGGTCCACCTATGATCTCTAATAACATTTCCTTCCCTAAAAGTACCATGCAGCAAAAAGGGACAACCCTTCTTTTTTGACCTAGTTTTATTCACTCGTATCGGGCTGACCTTTATACCATCGACTAACACCTTCTTCTTGCCGGACCTAGGTAACCCGGATCTCTCACAGTGAAGTATAATCTTTTTAGGATTTGATGATTTAGTAGTGATCACCATAAAAAGACTAAAACCTACCCTTTACACTCAATCTCTCAATCCTTCCTTACTAGGAAATATCTCAGTAGTAGTAAAATGGGATGAGAAGTCGATAGCTATAAATCCATCATCACTAGAATCACCCTATTTATATACAAAAATTACCACATTAGAGACTAATTGATAATTAAATTTCTAAAAACTAATATCAACAAATTAAATATTATTTCAAAACAGTTTAACATTTCAAAGACTAAGTACATTTAAGATCTAATTATTTTATACAGTAAAAATTACAATATTACATACCTTGAAGTACTCGGGAGAAATTGGCGCCTATAAATCACCCTCATCATCTACAGATGTGTTAGCGCTCGAAGAGGACTCCGACAATCCCCTCCAACCAGAACCGCTTGACGACGACATTTATTATGAAAATGAGTTTCTAGATTTGGATACAATACAATACCACCATCCCTAATTTATATAGCCGGCTACACCTGTACTGGGCGGCCCTACGTGCAGCCCACATCGACCGTTGGAGTGAAACGTATACTCACTAGGCGGCACCACGTGTCGTCCATGAACCCTGGGCGGCAGGAAGTGCCGCCTATGAACCCTGTCCCCCAAAAAAACCCGGTTCACTGACCCAGTTTCTTGGGCGGCACGAAATGCCGCTCACAACCACGGTTTCAATGAACCGGTTTTTAAAAACACATTTTTATTTATTTCAAAAAAAAATCCCTAAACTGAACCCATCATGGGCGGCTCGAGGAGCCGCCCATGAAACTCGGGTTTTCTCGGCGGCATGTCGAGCCGTCCATGGGAAAGTGCGCGGCTAAAAAAAAACGACTGCGCGGTTTTACGCCTTTTGTTTTTTGGTAATTAGAGTTTTTTGTTTCTATAGCTTTTTCTTTTTCCAAAAAAAATATTTTTAACAACGCTCCCGTTGAGTATGATGCATGACATCAAAAAAAATATGAAAAAGCAAGAATTTAATTAATAAGACAATTTTTAATTAAAAAGATGCAAAAACCCAAGAAAATTTTAAAACTAATATAATAGTAATAGAAATAAGCATGGAAAAAAATTAGTACAAGTCTCGTACTATTATATTATTTTAAAATTATATATTATCAATAAAATCTCACTTTGTCAGCTTTTTTCAGTGCCACGACATCAAATTCGCCGAAATTTTCATGGAAAAAACAATTTCGTACTATTATTGATAAATACACGTATAATTTATACATCAATATAAAATTTATTAAGTTAATAATATTTTTTTTTGTTAATCTTCAATAATTGATATTATTTGAATTCAACTTTTCTATTTTCTAACAAAAAGGTGAAATATAATTGAGGATATTTTATACTTATGAGTTCTGAAAAAGGTATATATTAGACCTGGGCATCTCCGGGCCCGAGCCAGATATTGTCCGGGCTTGACCTAGAAATTTTGTCCGTTTATCCGCATTTCCGGGTCCGTGTAGCCCGTCGGGACCCGTATTCAGTTTTGTATATAATTCACATCTTATAATTCATGTTCATAATTAAAAAATATCAAAATTTTTATAAGTCTAAATAGTATTTCCACCTTACAATAAAATATATTAAATATCCAATATCAAAGTCTACACACATGTGAGAACGAGGGGTGGAGTGGAGTTTGTAACCCTTAAATTTAGCTTTTATATTACTTAGTTTAAGTGTTTTTGTTTTAATTTTTTTAGTAGTAGTAATAATATAATGTTATATATATAAATAATATTTATATATTATATACGGGCTGAGCTTACCGGCCCTACATGGCTTGACCCCTTGTCCATACCCGGCCCTCTCGGTACTCGGGTCGGGTATTTTCGGCCCTGTAGAGCTTACGAGCTTGTCCATATCCTCCTGTTTACACGGTCGAGCGGGCCGGGCCAGCCCGCGTTTGCCCAGGTCTAGTATATATGATATATTGATATGAAAAGAAATCTAGAGAGAGGTTATTAGTTAATTAAGGGAAAGTGTAATGGCAAGTTGTCTCTATTTTGGCCTAACATTTTTGCTATTCGGTCTAAATGAACCGGTTACCCACTTTGTTATAATACATCCAATCAGAAGATAAAACATGATCCTATACTGTCTCCGTTAAGATTTTTATGTTTTTTGGACATTGCCACATATAGTAAGAAATTTTTGGTTTTCATAAACTAAAAAATAATTAGTTTATATTGGAAAAATAGTCTAGATTGAAGTAAATGAATATAAGGGGAAAACTTAATTGGTAACCTTTGGCTAAAATACCAAAAAAAAAATCTAAACAGAATTTTGAGTTTAATTAAAAGGATAATTAAATCTTAACGGAGAAAGTAACTTTTAAAAGCACTTTATTTATAGGATTCGAACTTGAGATCTTAAGGGAAAAGATATAAGACTGATCCCTCGCCAATATATTGCATCCTATGAATGAGCCTGTCTTAAGGGAAAGGATATAGTGCGGATAGGCCGGTAGGAGAAGAATGAAAACGATTCACAACCGTTGGATCTCCAAAATAACGTCCCAGATCGCGTGTCATTAAAAAGAAAAAAAAATCGAGAAATTCGGCAAAAAATCAGCATGGCCAAATTTTATGCGGAAAACAGATTCTTATGCACACACAGTATACATATGTATGCAGATAAAAACCCATATATTCATATGGAATAAACTATGTGTCCATATGAAATAATATATTTGTGCGTATGAAATACACTACGTGTTATGTGTGCATATGTATAAAAATCTATGAAAAAATCTATGTACATATGAAAAGAACTTATACATGCATATGAAACAACATATATGTGTATACATATAAAAACCTATGAAAATAATACAAAAATGACCGATATATGTGTATGGAACAACGTATGTGTGCACATGATACACGTTTTTTTCCAGCCGAATTTCTTCATTTGAATGAATGCGCGATCTGGAGAGTCCACTTTTGAATATCCAACAATTGTTGGCCGTACTCAGTCCCCTTCTAAACAGCTATCCTCAAGTGATCTCGTCCCCTATCTTAAAGTTTGAAAATTTGAAGTTCAATACATGTATCAAAACTACAACTTGTGAAAAAAAAAAAACAAGGATATTTATCATTCATTATATTTTAGGTAGTTAATTGTTCTGATTTGAGGAAGCTAGGTGTTTACTTCACATGAGGGTGACGTATGAGTCACAAGATTATTATCTATGTGGGTAAGAAAGTAAGCTAAGTTAGGGGTGGTCGAGTTTGTGGTATATGCATGATGAGTTGATGACCAATTTGATGTAGAATTAAGCATGAAATGGAAGATAATGTTTCGTTTTCCCCCATCTTTATATCCCCAATGCCCATTGTACTGATGAATGTCTGGCCTTGAAAATGGGGAAGACGAAAGCCCATTATTAGCATCTTACAATAAGTCTCTCTCTCTCTCTCTCTCTCTCTCTCTCTCTCTCTCTCTCTCTCTCTCTCTCTCTCTCTCTCTCTCTCTCTCTCTCTCTCTCTCTCTCTCTCTCTCTCTCTCTCTCTCTCTCTCTCTCTCTCTCTCTCTCTCTCTCTCTCTCTCTCTCTCTCTCTCTCTCTCTCTCTCTCTCTCTCTCTCTCTCTCTCTCTCTCTCAATCAACATCTCCTTTGTGATTTTGTGATTCTCATCCAAAGCCTCTTTTGGACCACAAATTGACCCACAACCACTCGTAGTTAGCCCGAGTATTAAACATTCACCTTGATCAATAGATTGGTAGTTATACATGAAAACCAAACAGTCTTCCCTAGTTGCCCAATGAGTTAACTCAACCACACGATGGGCATTGGCAGATCGTTGGATTCACTTCAGAAATTTTCCCCTTGAATTGGAATGGAAAGAGATTTGATCTATCAAATAGACCCGAGTAGATCGAAATATCGAAAAAATTCTTTAGGCAAAAAGAAAATCGAAAAAAATCCGGAGATAGGACATGCGCTCCATTTTAGCTTTATGTACATCAACCAATTTTAACATGTGAGTACCTAGATAATGTAAATTCCCGGGAATGACCGACACATCTAGAAAACCTGACTCGTATATATGAATGATAATCAAAAGAAATGCGGTAATGGGTGGTTCAAGGTCAGGTAACGGCTTGGGTTCAATTGATATACATTTATTCCGCCACTCACAAGTCACACCTGACCTACTTACCCCTTCAAAATCCTAGTTTATATACTATTTGATTATAATCTATGAATATTGTTTTATTAATTTTGCTCGAATCGTACATTTGAAGGGTAATTTTTGTATATTACAGATAATGTATTAACTTTTACGTTTTTATGGGTATTTTATTTACGTATAATCAATCTAAAAAATTGTAATGAACAAGTCCTCGGATGACTCAACCCACCGAACCATCGGTGGTGACAACTCGGTTATATGCGGGTCACTTGTTTCGCAGATGACATGTAGTTTGGGTGAAGCATTTAAATTTGTAGTGAAATGACTCTTGACCCATCTATCCTAATAACAATATAAAAGATACTCCAAATCTTTGTAAAATATTAAGTCATTTGGCAAAACCTACAATATACACCTACATAAACCACTTTCTGATCCATCTTCTTTTATTATTAATTATTGAAAAATATTAAAATGGTTTAGTAACATCTTATTGTAATACTTCAAATTTAAAATCGTACTTACATGAATAATCATAGATAAGTTCCATAGCAATAGTTATAATTATATTGTATTTTTTTAGTATATGATATTTTTTAAAGGATGTGATTATATTTAACTTAAAAATATATATTGTCGTTCTCTTTGTTAAAATTCAAATCATAAAATTACAATTATAACTATTTTGTCTTGAAATACTCTCAATATTTTTTTTAATTTCGTATATTTATAGAATACAATATAATACAATTTTAGCAGTAATATCCGATATATCTCGGGGATTGAACTAGTTTTCTTTAGTTTTATTGACAGTTGAATCGGATTGAGACCACATTAGTTAACACTTGGATGCAGATCATCTCCTCTAATAATTCGTAACCAAAATCACCGATAAACTATATAAATTGTCAAGAAAACTACGATATCGATAACACATAATTCATAATTAAAGCATTACTAAGGCCATCCACAATGGTGATTTTATGAGTTTTTTTTTAAAATAAAATAAAAGAATTATGTATCAAAATTTTCAGTAGAGAATTTCTTATTAGAAAAAAGTTTCTACTACAATAAACTTTACTCTTAAAATAAGAAACCAACATCTAAAAAATCTGACACATTAATTATTTATTTATTTTTCTAATTTTTTTAAGAAACCCACAACACTTAAGTACTTTGAGATAGGTCAAATCAACCTCGAGCAATTCGACTTAGGATTCTCACGTTATGTCCATTTTATGACATCACATAACATATTTTAGCGGAAACATGGGAGCACATGTTGGTAGGAATTCTAGATTATTGAGATTAATCTGATTTTTGTCCCAAACATCTGAAACAAATAAATTACTTAAGAGCGTGAACTGTATATACTGTAGTATATAAGAGAAGATGGTCTAGAACAAAATTATTAGTTAACAAATCAGGAGAAAGGGGATGCAATACATTTTAATTTTATGTACATCAACCCATTTTAACCTTTTCAAATTTCAACCATCATTGTATTTTTTATTCTTGTAAATACCTAATGTAAATTCACGGGAATTACCAACACACCTGGAAAACGAGACTCGTATATATGTATAATTGCATACAAGTCCCTCAATAAAAAATAAAAAATAAAAAATGCACTATCTCCTCTATATCCACAAATCTTATTTGTGTAAGAATTTTCAAAATTCAGGCTTTATGGGTTTGTATTTTTTAAATCAATTTGTTGAAATTACGTATAAAAAATAGTAAATAATGATAAAATTTATTTAAAAAAAATATATTTTTTAATCAATTTTAAGCTAAATTTCATTTGGGTTTCGAATATAGAATTTGTTATTTACAATCGAGGTTGCCTATGTAAAATAGAAGCTTAGGTAGATAGTAAACTTTAAAATTAAGGTTGTTTATGTAATGTAGATTTTAACGCTCACTAGACTAAATTTCCGCGTTCGTCACTCAAAATTTTCGGGTGAAGCATTTAAATTTTTAGTGCGAATCGTGAAATGACTCAAATTATTCATCACCCGGCCCATTTTAATTAGTTACATTGGCAGTAGAATCTGATAGAGATCACATTAGTTAACACTTGGATGCAGAATCGTAATAAAAATCACCGATGAGCTTTATAAATTGTCAAGAAACTCTTATATCCACAGCACATGCTTCATAAATCATAATTAAAGCATAAGTACTTTGAGTTGGGTCAAATCAACCTCAAGCAATTCGACTCACGATTCTCACGTTATGTCCATTTTATGACGTGACATAACATATCTTAGCGGAAACATGGGTGCACGTGCACATGTTGGTAGGAATTCTAGATTATTGAGACTGAAATTAATCTGATTTCCCCCCCCTAACATCTGAAACAAATAAATTACTTAGGAAAGCGTGAACTGTATATACTAATCGTACGTATACAAGGAAAGATGGTCTAGAACAACATTATTAGTTAACAAATTCGAGTTAAACTCATTCTGTAAGCACATGCAAACCCTTGGGTTTTGTTCAGTTCAGTTCAGTTGTATCACTAAAAAGTTTGTTCAGTTCAGTATAAACTTGAATACTCCCCCACAGACCATCTAAACCTGATTCGTGAAATTATTGGAACCCGAAATGAACCCCCGACCCAAAAGAAGATGACAATGAGATTACAACACAACATGTAAAATGTGCAAATTTGATAAGATTGTTAACAAATTGAATTCGTGATATCCAAAATAGTAATAAAAAAGAGAGCATGAGACTCATGCAATAATGGGATGATTATACACATATGTAGCTATACGCCATATAAAGATATTAAGAAGATTGCTACGAGGGAACGAGTCGTTCTCGTTTGGACAGTCTACTTGTAAATCCATTCATCAGAACGCCCACCAGATTCATCCATGTCAATGAAAATGCTTACTGCCTGTACCACCAACACCCGTCAATCTATTCTATTATGCCAAAAATTTAACCTCTAGGGGTCCCCTTATCATGGTTTGTAACAAAAATTACCTTTCCAATCCGAGGCCGTTCTTTTGAGCTTGCAAGGCTGTTCCTGATATGTGAAACAGCTCCCCAACATCTCAATGTGTTTGCAACATCGTCAAGCCTCAATATGTACTCCTCTTCGGTTAATGGGAATGATTTCTAAGGAATAACAAATAAACCATCAACATTGCTACCTGTATAGTTTTTTTGTCCAACAAATTATCAATACCCGTCACAGCTTATCACTGAGGCAAATCTTTTAAACAAACAAATGCAGATAAGTCATTTATGGACTTCAAATTCAAGAAAGAAATGCAGAAAAGTAAGCCTTTATGCTTAGCAAATTACAGGGATCAAACTAAATGCACAAGATCAGTGATGAATAAACTGAAAATGGCAACCTAAAATACTCTTAAAAATAAATTACTGAGTGCAAGGTGCATGTTGGATGACATCTTATATAAAATGTGTGTCAGAAATCTAAAGTGGTGCATTGCCATCAACTGGCTTCCGTTCCATTTACTCGATTACCATTTATAACCCCATAACTTTGACCCAGTATGCACATCATATGATTCATAATCCCGTCCCTGTATTTCTTTAAAAACCAGTGTCTTAATATTCATTTCCTCCTAGCAGGCAAAATAAATTCATTGAATTAAAACCTATAAATGCAGGCAAAAGACACTAAGGGGTAAGGGCCCAATTCATTCAAAATTGCTAAACCAATGAAAACTTATACTAATAATTTTGCATATCAGAAATTCGAATGACGAAATAGAAACACTAAAGACTCAGAAAATATAAAACTAGAAACTAAAAACAAATAATCAGTTCAAGATTGAAATTCAGTGCAAGTGAATATCAAGATAACTCGGACAAACCAGGAAGGATTATGCTATAGATATGTTCAAACTCTGACAAAAAATTGATAGCACTTAATTCACAATGATCTTACCACAACAGCAAGCTGATGGAAAAATATAAGAGCAAGCCACTAATTTTTCAAAGATGGAAGATATTTTACTTGCCTGCTCCCTATATTTCCACATAACATTTAAAGCAAGAAGATTTCTTCCCATAAACTCCTGCACACAAAAATGAAGCATAAAAAAAAAGCAAAGAGATGAGCATAGTCCTTATTTGGGAGCAACGTTACCAAAAGTTATTAAACAAAGAGATAGCAATAAGTTACTACAAAGGGCGCAAGCCTCACAGTGACATTCTACCAGTGAAAGATTTCAGCAATATGCTTTGAGCATTTAGCACCAGTAAGTTGTTTTGGTTGACTACTAATCCTAGTGAATATACTTTCACCTTTTCTGTTTCAGTTTCGTTGAATTTCTGTATCTGCTTCATGCATGCAAAAACTTACTTGCTCAAGAAATCTCGTGAAGTATAAATAAAAATTTAGACGAGAAGTTGTCCTATAGGAATCAGAAAACATAATCAAATTGAGAGCGGTTTTCACTTGAATCAGAAACAATCAAATCACGGATGACTTTCCATATTATATCAAGACATCACAAGGTAACACCAAGTTCTTGCAATATTAATTAGTATTTTCACGACAACTGCTCAGATTGCATGCCCAGACCAATTTGACACTAGGAACGTACTTAGAAGACCAGAAAGCCATGTGTTCTACCCTCGAGAAACAATTCCTTCTTTCTTCCTAGTCAATCTTCCCGAAAGCAACCTTCCCAATTACTCTTTCCATCAACTAATAACCCTAAGCCCTAAACCATCACCACAATCTTCCGAAGGTTTCAGGCACAGATAAGAAACAAGGAACAAATCATATTTGTAGTCCTTTCTTCTCTTGTTATGATAGTTGACAATGCTTCAACATATAAATATGCAATTTTTAATGCAAATAGTCAACAGGTTACAGCACATTCTAAATTTGAGAATCAAGACTTAGGCACGTAAATAGTTTATAAACTGTCTAAAGGTGTCAAAAAATCATTCTCATGAAGAAACAGCATATACCTTCTTTATAAGCTGCACATCATATGATCTTCCATACTTTCTTCTTATGAGGGTAGCCAGATCAAGGCCACTAAAGGCCGAGTCATCTGCTCCAACTGTTCTTTCGAGGTTCTCACGGAAACTTTCATTACTTGCCTGTGATACATCCATACAAGCAACAGTTCAGTTGAACTTACGTAACAGGTACGTGTATAATATGCTTCAGTTTTCAAGAAAAGTTCACATGTCAAACAATAAGAGTTCCTAATATCTACTCTCAAAATCAGATGGAAATAGGATAAAACATGATCGAAAACAAGGAAACACTATATGGAGAGTAATAACTTACATAGTTTACAAAGATTGGTACACATAAAAGTTATGAAGAAAGAGTACATTCAAAAGTAAATCGCCCAAGAAACTTTCCAATGTAGGAACCAATGTCCATGAGCATAATAAACATTTGCAAGCAATATGATATCATATTGTCATTTGTATAAAAACCTCCCAAATACTGTCACAAGATTATACAGATATCTTTAATTCGTAGTGGACATACCCCTTTACTTTCTGAACCTGAAGAAGACGATTCATCTCCCGAATTCTCATCTTCTGAGTTGTCTGCATTGAAATCTTTTACTGAACTAAGGCAAGCAAATCTATGTATCTGACTACGAAAATGTTGTACGAAACCGAGGTCTTGATTTTGAGAAAAGCTTGATCCAGAAGCAACAGATGGACACGGAAATCCCTGGATTACTCCTTTATTTAGTCGTCCCCTAACATTTTGCTGTTTAGCTCCTGCTGGCCATACATAGGAGTGGCTTGTCAGAATGCTTGTCATGTCCTGAAGATGAAAACATGTATACGTTTCTATGATAGGATGATTACTGAAGATATTGACAAGACTCACATATTTGTTTAATGGACATCACATAAGCCTTTCTATGACTTAAGGTTGAGAAAATATCAGATGATTGACCGTCATCTCTTCTTCTAGCTTGCCTTTAGTTGGCAATTCCTTTTCCCAAGTGTTTGATTTTTATTGAATTCACTGATTATTCAAAATCATCTTGTCCTCTATTCTTTCCTTCACGAATAATTGATATATTTTCCTATATATAAAGTAACTCAGACAATTATAGAGAATTTGATCTTAATAACACCCTACTTCCTTGACATGATAAAGTTGCATTCTAAAGGAAGAGATCAAGAAAATTTTAAATTAGTAAGAAAATCTTAACACAAAAATAATATAGCGTAAAAAAAGTAAATACAAACCCCACCAATTTCAACCAATCAACATAATCTACAAAATTCCATATAGAATGCGCCACCACTTCATAATTAGAAAAAAAAATGATGCAATTAAGCTGAATATCCTTCTACCTTTAAGGCAAAATCCTTATCATAAAAATGCACTTATTCTACTTGTTCCTTGTATCCATATAATAGGAAGAGCACACCATTTAGTTTCTTCCTTAGAAAATGAGAATTACAAGCTCCTTGGTCTTTAAGTGAAATGAGGGGAGACTACGTAAAATCAAGAGAACGAATCCACAAGCACCTGTGGATAAGAGGAGTAGAGATTGAACTAAATCAACCTCCTCTGATAAAATAGCACCTATCTAATTTCCCTCCTCCTTGAGTATTATCAACCATGAAAATTATCCATAAGAAGTCAGGAAAGACAAGCCCAAAGCCAAAATATAGAAGTGTGCTTCAGGGAACAACTTTCGAGTACACTTTTGTACAAGTGGCCAAATTATCACTTCCAGATCACCCTCATCTTTACCTTAACTCCAAAGACACGGATAGCACCAACTACCTAAGAACGAAGGCTGCAGAGTAGGGGCTTCTTGACTTCATGAAGTAAGAGTTGGTTACCAACTTCATGTAACATTTTAGGTAAATTCACAAATAACATTAAAGAATCCGTGCAAATAACTGCTGTGAAATTTGAATGAGACATTTTCATACAGGGAATTTAAGTCCAAGACTGAACCAAGGGCATGTTTGATTGCTTCACATGTTTGCAACAGTTTGAGATGGGTTCAAAATTCACTCCGTTTTTAAAACCTTCTACCGATCAGTTTTTTTTTAAGTGTTTTAGTGAACAGACCACCATGGAATTACTAGGGTTGGGATTGTCATGGACATAATTTTTTTTTCTGAACCATTCATAAACATGGCAATAGAGATGCTAATCCATTCCCAAAGACTCCTTGAAAGTATTAATATAGGTCTTAGTTTTGGGTAGAAATTTGAAATTTAAGATGTTTACTGGAGAGAATAATTTTAACTTAAAGCAGCCATTATTATATCATACTATACAGGAACACTTTAAAACCAAAAGCTCACAACACTCCTTGAATGAGCATTCATTGATATTCAGCTTGTCAAAAACTGCAGGTCATCTACCAGTTCAAGAATTCAAGTTAGAGCTTTTGGTCTTATGTGTAATTAGATCAGCATTTTAGTTGTAATGGCACCGTTGACTTTGATTTGTCAGTTCACTAAAAGACAGTTTGTGTCCATCTTCCTGCATGTGAAGTACATAAAAAATGTTACTTTTCTCTCTCAATCTCTCTATCTGTTGTTGACGCAAACACGAATACTTGAATCACTTGCTTTTATTTCTTACCCGAATTCTTGATTAGATCTAATATTTCAACAATTTTGTAACAAACAAACCTTAAAAGAACCTCAAAGTGCCTTTCTCTGACGAGTCTCCTATCACTAGTTAATGATACAGGAACTCGAATTAGGATATAATAACGCACTC
The DNA here is from genome assembly GCA_027886185.1 of Rheum nobile. NCBI lineage: Eukaryota > Viridiplantae > Streptophyta > Magnoliopsida > Caryophyllales > Polygonaceae > Rheum > Rheum nobile. The sequence goes on from WOAB01000056.1 coordinate 15,940,432, forward strand.
GCCATACAAGTATACATCGAAGCATCGAGCACTTCCAACAAGAATTGATAAATCCAGAAGGCTATTACACAATTTTTTAGCTCAAAAAATCAAATCCAAAGATCGACAATGAATAAAGCGGGAATACATGGAGATGATCGAAGACGAAGAGAAATAGAAATTAGGGGTAGAGATGGACCTCTATAAACCGTTGGTATGCAGACAAGACGGCCGACGAGAAAAGCGGCGGAGGACGAGCGGTCGGCCGGCAGCTAAGACGGCACCGGCGGTGACGAGTGACGACAGGAGGTACACGAGGCGCTGTGGCAATGGTAGGAGGAACTCAACTCTATCCAGTTTTACGCTGTCAGCAAAGTTCATTCGTTTTAATAATGGAAAACTATCAAAAATAATCCAAATTTATAATAGATAAAAAATAATTTTAATTTTTAAGTCAATAAAAAGTCTAACTTTCGTGGCTGAATTAAAAATAATATAAATGATTTTTTCGATTCAAATTTCTGTTAATTAGATGACATCATTATATCTAATAAGTGATTTTGTACAAATGTGAATCACTTACAATTACAACGTCCAATTACAAAGAGACCTCGAATACACGTTATCGGATTAGCCGAAATTTTAACCGAAAAATTATTCATGCTATTTTTGGTTCATGGATTAAAAGCTGAGATAATTTTTTGTTGATTGAAAGTTTGGATTATTTTTAATAGTTTTTCCATAATAATAAAAGATAAAAAAAAATTAATATTTGTTCATAAATTGTCCTAGTATAAAAGATGAAAATATTTTATTAACACATAAGGCTTGTAGCTATTCATTTTTACACAATATTTACAATAAATAAAAGAGTAGAGATAGTTGAACATGCGTCAAGTACAAAGAGTGTGTAATAACCCTCAATTTTAGTAATGGTATTTGTGTAATTTGCCAACTCTATTTCTAAATAAATGATTTTTGGTAATTATGTCATTATTTCAAAAATAGAAATAAAATAGAGTTCTTATCATAAGTTGTTACAATTTTAAGTTATGAATTTATTTAAATTATTGTAAACATTATGTTGAGTCTAAATTTAAATATAACTTATCAAATTTAACCTAGAATATTTAAATCAAGTTTAACAAATTTTTATTAAAGATTTAAGTATGGTTAAATTTATAAGAAAAATAACTTAAGCTTATTTTAACCTAAGTTAAATTTTATATTTTAATTTTGGGTTAAAAAAATATTACAAACTTAGAATATTTAAAAATTTAGTTTGGGCAACTTTTGTTATTTATGAAAAGTTAAAAAGGGCATTTTTGCCAAAAACCAAAAGTTTAGGGTCCCGTTTGTAGTTAGCCAAAAATGGCTTCTTCTTTCTCCCGACTGAACAGCGGCCGAGAACTTCTTTCAGGCTTTAATGCCGGATTCGTGAGCTTCTTCGGATCCGATTGAAGACGACTCTATCCTCCACGTAATCTATCCTCCACATAATCCCTCAATTAATCGGATTAAAGGATGAAGAAAAACCCGGGATTTGTCCCAGATGAATCTCACGACAAATCTAGGGCTTGTTCACCTCAATTCAAAATTGATCCGATTAAGGTGTAATTTGGGGGAAATTAAGAGAGGGTTTATATTGGGTATGTTCACACTATTACAGTATATACTATTTTGGCATTCTCTTAGTTAACTTAATTAGTTCCTCTCTGTTTTGTTTCCAGTGCACGCTCTAGTATATATTGTATTTCTTCTATCGATATCTGCAATACAGAATTTTCCTCCAAAATCATCTCCCTAATCTATTCTATTATGGTATCAGTCAGGAAACCCTAACTCCTCAAATTTCCCCTCTTCCGCTGCCAGTGTGTGACTGCTGCCGCCGGTCTTCATCAACAACACTTCTGCTGCCACCGTTCGCCTCTCCTTCGCCTCCTTTTCTGCTGTGCGATGGGCGACGGTTCAAACAAGAAGTCCACCATCGACTTCTATTCTCCATACTACCTTCACCCGTCCGATCACCCGGGGCTTTCCATTTGTCCTGTGTCCTTGAAAGGTGACAACTACGATGAGTGGGTCATCGCTATGCGAAACTCTCTTCATGCAAAGAGGAAGGTTGGGTTCATTGATGGTGTTGTTAAGCCGCCTGATGCAGAGGCTGTCGACCACCCCAATCTGGACGACTGGTTTATGGTGAATTCGATGTTGGTCGGGTGGATCGTCCACTCCATCGATTCATCCCTCCGTTCATCTATAACCTACTTCGACACCGCTCGTAAGCTATGGGACGATCTTCGTCAGAGATTTTCAGTCGGCAACGGCCCTCGCAAACTCCAGTTACGGTCTGAAATTGCGCATTGTCGGCAAACTGGGCTCAGTGTATCAGCCTATTACTCGGTGTTGAAGAAACTTTGGGACAAAATTGATCAATACGCACCTCCACGTTGCTGTACCTGCCAAAAGTGTGAGTGTAATCTCAACTCCTATTTGACAGCGGAACGCGAAGAAGAACGAGTTCATCAATTCTTGATGGGTCTCGATGATGCGTCGTTCGGCACTCTTCGATCTAATCTTATGGCGCAAGATCCGCTTCCCGGACTGAATCGGGTTTATGCCCTTGTTGTTCAAGAGGAACGCCTGTGCACTGTTGTTCAGACTCGTGATTCACCGAACGACAACGTTGCATTTGTGGCTCGGCGTCCATCAACTTCACCTCCAACCTCTGTTGGCTCTTCGAATGCGTCATCATCTAATACGCCTGTCAATCGCCGGAATCTGGTGTGTGCGCATTGTGGTAAGAAGGGCCATGACAAGGCCTCCTGTTACAGCCTTCATGGAATGCCCGACTGGCTCAAAGAGAAGCTTGCGGCTCAGAGTTCCAAGCCATCGCAGCCCTCTCCTAATCCCATCTCTCCTAGGCATGTGAACTCTGTCCAGAACACTACAGCATCTGTGATGCCTTCGCTGGGCATAGGTGATCGCCAAGCCTTCGGCACAACCCTCTCCACGGATCAGTGGAATGTTGTGATGAACATGTTCAATTCCATTAAGCCCGGCTCGAATTCTTCTGGTACGTCGTCTACTTGGATCTTAGACACAGGTGCTTCGTTTCATATGACTGGTGACAAAGGTCTTCTGCGGAATCTTGTCATTATTTCTCCAGTATCAATTAAACTGCCTGACGACACATTATCTACGGCTTCTGTTGAAGGCATCCTTGTCATTGGAGAATACTGTTTGCATAATGTCTTATTTGTGCCAAATTTGTCTTGCCATTTGTTATCTTTTGCTCAGTTATCTCGTGCACTTAATCTGCTCGTCCTTTTAACCACCAAGTTGTGCGTTCTCCAGGCAATCAATTCGAGGACGGTGATTGGCGTGGGTAAGGAAAGTGGAGGGGTGTACTGGCTGCATATGCTCGGTTCTCCTGGTTTGGCTGCTTCTGCTAAGTCGTCAACGAATTCTGCATCTTTGTGGCATGGTCGCTTTGGTCATCCATCGTCTACTGTTTTAGCTAATATTTCTGAACTTCGTATGTTTAAGCATCATTTGGATGCCCTTGAACCTTGTGATATCTGTTTTCGTGCTAAGCAAACCAGATTGCCATTTCCAATTAGTGATAATAGAACTGCTGAATTATTTGATTTAGTTCATTGCGATGTATGGGGACCTTATAGCACTCCTTCATTTAGTGGCGCATCTTATTTTCTGACCATTGTGGATGATCATTCAAGGGCCATATGGGTCCATTTTTTTAGTTCTAAGACTGAAGTTGCTCGTCTTTTCAAAATTTAATGTGCGATGATTGAACGTCAGTTCAACAAACAGGTCTGGCGCGTCCGCGCTGACAATGGAACCGAGTTCCTTACTTTGCGTCCTTTCTTTGAGGATAAAGGCATACATTTTGAGACTTCTTGTATCTATACACCTCAGCAGAATGGTCGCGTTGAGCACAAGCATCGTCATCTTCTTAATGTTGCGCGTGCTTTACGCTTTCAGGCGCATTTGCCTCTCCAATTTTGGGCTGAATGCATTTCGACTGCTGCTTTTCTCATAAACCGACTGCCATCATCGACACTTGGTAGACAATTGCCGTATGAACTTCTACACGGTCGGTCCCCTCCTTACACTTCTATTCGTGTTTTCGGTTGTTTGGGTTTTGCTTCTCAACTGCCTAGGAATCGCGTTAAGTTTGCCTCGCGTAGCCGTAAGTGTGTTTTCTTAGGCTATCCTCTTGGAAAGAGTGGCTGACGTCTTTTTGATATCGAGTCTCGTCAGATCTTCGTGAGTAGAGATGTTGCTTTCTTCGAGCAAGTGTTCCCCTATGCTTCTCCATCATCAGCCACTCCGACACCACCACCTACCGTTCCATCTCCAGCGGTCTTTGACGATGTGTGTGAGTCGCCTTCTTCGGCCAGGGGGAGTACTCCACTCTCTGGGTTACCATTGGTCGCTCCACCTACCCAGTATGCGCCTGCTTCTGAAGAGTCTTTGGATAACAGGGGGAGTTTGTCCGTTCCGGAATCTCCTCCCCATGATCCCCCATCGTCGATTCGTCATAGTTCTCGTGCCCGACAGCCTTCGCTCCGCTTGCGCGACTATGTCTGTCGTACTGTTCTTCATGCTCCCCCCCACGGTACAACATCATCAATCACTCCTCAATCACCATCCTCGGGTACATTATTTCCCATTGCAGCTTATGTATCATGTGATAATTTTTCTGCCTCCCACACTAGATTTCTAGCAGATGTTACTGCAGGACATGAACTGTCCTCTTTTTATGAAGCGGCTCGCTCTCCTCAATGGTGTGCCGCCATGTCTTCCAAGCTAGATGCACTTGCTCGGAACGGGACATGGACAATTTCTGCTTTGCCTTCCAAAAAAAAGCCAATAGGTTGTAATTGGGTTTATCGCAACAACTGCCTAGGAATCGCGATAAGTTTGCCTCGCGTAGCCGTAAGTGTGTTTTCTTAGGCTATCCTCTTGGAAAGAGTGGCTGACGTCTTTTTGATATCGAGTCTCGTCAGATCTTCGTGAGTAGAGATGTTGCTTTCTTCGAGCAAGTGTTCCCCTATGCTTCTCCGTCATCAGCCACTCCGACACCACCACCTACCGTTCCATCTCCAGCGGTCTTTGACGATGTGTGTGAGTCGCCTTCTTCGGCCAGGGGGAGTACTCCACTCTCTGGGTTACCATTGGTCGCTCCACCTACCCAGTATGCGCCTGCTTCTGAAGAGTCTTTGGATAACAGGGGGAGTTTGTCCGTTCCGGAATCTCCTCCCCATGATCCCCCATCGTCGATTCGTCATAGTTCTCGTGCCCGACAACCTTCGCTCCGCTTGCGCGACTATGTCTGTCGTACTGTTCTTCATGCTCCCCCCCACGGTACAACATCATCAATCACTCCTCAATCACCATCCTCGGGTACATTATTTCCCATTGCAGCTTATGTATCATGTGATAATTTTTCTGCCTCCCACACTAGATTTCTAGCAGATGTTACTGCAGGACATGAGCTGTCCTCTTTTTATGAAGCGGCTCGCTCTCCTCAATGGTGTGCCGCCATGTCTTCCGAGCTAGATGCACTTGCTCGGAACGGGACATGGACAATTTCTGCTTTGCCTTCCAAAAAAAAGCCAATAGGTTGTAAATGGGTTTATCGCATCAAATACAAGGCTGACGGGTCTATTGAACGTCATAAGGCTTGATTAGTTGTGCTTGGCAATCGTCAGGTCGAGGGTATTGATTTTACAGAGACTTTTGCATCGGTTGCGAAGATGGATTCGGTCCGTGTGTTTCTTTCTGTTGCTGTTGTTCGTGGTTGGGAGTTACATCAGATGGATGTTCATAACGCCTTTCTTCATGGCGATCTTGATGAGGAGGTCTACATGCAACCACCCCTCGGTCTTCTCGGGGTTTCCCCAGGGCATGTATGCCGCCTCCAGAAGTCTCTTTACGGACTTCGCCAAGCTCCACACAATTGTTTTGCTAAGCTCTTTGCTGCTTTGCGTGCATTTGGCTTTTGCTAGAGTTACGCTGATTATTCTCTGTTCTCGTATGTTCGAGGTGATATTACAATTTAGGTTCTTGTCTATGTGGATGATCTGATAATCGCAGGGAGTGATTCGTCTGCTATTGTTCGCTTCAAAGGGTATCTCAATTCCCGTTTTCACATGAAGGACTTGGGCCCTCTGAAGTACTTTTTTAGCATTGAGATAGCTCGTAACTCTTCAGGATTGTTTCTCTCTCAACGCAAGTATGTACTTGATATCTTGTCTGAGGCTGGCTTGCTTGCTGCCAAGCCTTCGCTTTTCCCTATGGAACAGCATCACCAGCTAGCGACTTCTGACAACTCTTTGTTTGATACACCGGAACGCTATCATCGTCTGATTGGTCGACTCATTTATCTTACAATTACTCGTCCTGAGCTATCTTATTCTGTACACACCCTAGCACAATTCATGCAGACTCCGCGTTTGGATCATTGGCACGCTGCAATACGCATTCTACATTACTTGAAGGGTCAACCAGGCCAAGGGCTCCTTCTATCAGCCGGCAGCTCTCTACAGTTGACTGCTTATTGTGATTCAGATTGGGCATCGTGTCCTTTGATCCGTCGTTCGATAACGGGGTATTTTGTCATGCTTGGTAAGTCTCCCATTTCTTGGAAGACTAAGAAGCAAGTCACTATCTCTCGTTCTTCCGCTGAGGCCGAATATCGCGCTATGGCTTCTTCTTCTTGTGAGCTCATTTGGCTCAAGTCTCTTCTTCGATCTCTAGGAGTTCGTCATGATACTCCCATGCGGTTGTTCTGCGACAGTCAGGCCGCACTTCATATTGCTTCTAATCCGGTGTTTCATGAGCGCACCAAACACATTGAAATTGATTGTCATTTAGTTTGCGATCACGTTCAGTCTGGCACCATCACTACTCACTATGTCTCCTCGGGTAATCAGCCAGCTGATATGTTTACCAAGGCCCTTGGAAAGCTCCATTTTCTTCATCTGAGGGGCAAGTTGGGCATTATCGATCCTCATGCTCCCACTTGAGGGAGAGTATTATAGTATATACTATTTTGGCATTCTCTTAGTTAACTTAATTCGTTCCTCTCTGTTTTGTTTCCAGTGCACACTCTAGTATATATTGTATTTCTTCTATCGATATCTGCAACACAGAATTTTCCTCCAAAATCATCTCCCTAATCTATTCTATTACACACCTATCAAAACACCTATAAATACCCTCCCTAATCGGACTCCTAAGGCATCCAATTTCGAGATTCCATCTAAGAACCCTAGAAATCGGTATCATCGTGTTCATCAGCCAAATTAGAGAGCATTTGAGTCTTGTTCGAGCAATTAAGCACGTCCTTATCTGCACCTTCGAGTCCTCTTTCAAAACCCCCAACAACCACCACCGGAGATCCACCACCGCTGTTCCATTTTGGTGTTTTTCGACGAGGTGTCAAGAACGATTTCGGTGAGCTTGAGTTTATTCCAAATTCGCGATTTTGATTTTATTTTTGATTTGTTTAGGTTTAATATTGATTAAAATAATTAATCCAGATTAGTGAAAAATATTTTAGGATTAATTTGATTTTATGAAAACTAAAATTGATATTATATTATCTTATATTATGAATGAGTAAATTATGACTATTCATTGAGATACTATTTTGACTTAGGAAATTTTAGAATTATAAATAAATTATTTTATTAATTTATTTATGTCATGATTATTTAGAATATACGACTAATTAATTTTTAATCGTATAAATAATCGTTTAATAAAAAAGCCTTGAGATTGATTTATTTATGGATAAATAAATTCAATTAAAAACCGAGACTTTGTCTACCTCAAATTTTGATATTAAATGAATTATCTAATATAATTTATTTATTGTGATTTGGGTACGTCTCGGATTGGCTTTTGGGACAGAATAGAAACATGAGATTAAGTGTTATTCGCTATTCGCAAGCGATCGCTCCCGTTCACCGTTCAGTTTTCTTCTCAATCCAAGGCAAGTGGTGGTTTGCTCTTGTTATTTTATTCAATTTTTCCCTTAATTGACAATGGATTGGTTGTCTTAATTAAGTTGGGATAAAAATCTAAAAGTTGATGTTTGAGAACTTATGTGTATAAAATGTTGTGAAAATAAACCTTATTATTAGGTTATATATATGCTAGCTATGACCCTTATATATATATATATTATTATAGGGTGCTAGATAATATTGGTATGGATTAATGTTCTGAATTGGTGTGAATAATTATGCTAGATTAGCACAAGTATTCGTAGGAACGCTAGTTACCTTGCGAGATTTAGTCATCTCTTTATAATCTGTATTAAGAGGATTTTGCCTTAATACTTTAGTCATGACCTACCCTTATATTACATAAGTTGTGGTGCACTTAGCTAGTGTCAACATTCAGGATTTATCTCATTCTTTATCTCTTTACGAGATTGGTTGTGGAAAAAGTCTTAACGTTAATGCATGTTTTGGAACTAAATAAGATAAGTGCCTTGTCGCACATAATTAATATATCATCGGGCAAGAAGTACAACTTGCAACCCGCCCGTACTCTTGTCCAAAGTAAGTCCCCCTTCCATATCTGAATTTGCATTACGCGGTAAGGTTGGTCGATGACCCAAATGTTCAAGTAGTCGTTTTCAAAACTTTATGTGATAAACCTAAATGTTCCCAAACAATTATTCCTACTTCCTAAGACTCAATTCATTTGGAGTCTTGTTTTGATTCATACCTCTTTCATTCATTCTGTGAAAGTTTCCGGGTTATATATCGTCCTTCGGCTATTATTCGAGGGACAATGATAGTAACTGGTTACAATCACAAGAACCACTTTGCTTGAACGCTTGTTTAATCTTTCATTAAACTAACCAACCTTCTTTTTTTCTTGCATGGTTGGCTGGTGTCATCCGTCCCTTACGACACATCAGGAACAAATTCCCAAGTCGAAGAGGTGGGAAGACGATGTTGAAGGCAGTTGAAGTTTGTCTTAGAATAAATTATTATTTCCTTTCAATAAAGGTTAAGGATCATGTAGTTAGTTTTAATAAGTCTTTCGCTGTACTTTGATATAATGTTAGGTTGTCTTGTTTTGCAACGTCGTTTTGTTGTTTTGTAAGACATTTTACTTTAAATGTTGTTATTATTGCTATATTTTGTCTCTTGCGATCAATACTGTAATGCCTTGGGTGATTTCGGATATGTGTTCCGGGGCCACTGACGGTAATATTCCTAAGGAAATTTAGGGGTGTTACAATTATGGTATCAGTTCTAAACGTTTTAAAAACTCAAAAGTTTTCAAACCATTCGCGTTTATTTGAGTTTTTATAAAACAAAATCTTGGTGTGAACATTATATTTAGTATAGGCCCTAAGTAAGGCTTAAAATAAAAATGTCTTTAAAAGTTCGAAACCACAATTATTTGGTGGTTTTTAAAAAAAACTATGATATTATAGTTTCTTATATAAGGGCTTAAAATGGAAGACAAGGCCAAATTTAAAGACGAGTCATATTGAATTTTTAATTTGTGTGAAATCTTCTTGTAAAACTTTTGCCAACAATAGTAGTTGTATCTACTCATGCATGATTCTAGAAAGTACGTTTTCTGTTTATGAAAAGTCTTTCTAACCTTTCCTTGTCTCTTTTCAGACAATGGTTTCTACTCGAGCCTAGCTTAAGACCCAGGAAGAATCTAAGACCGCTCCGACGATCAAGTCCGAGCCTTATTATGTTGAGAGGGTCGAGCATGACAGTCTGGTGGCGGATCTCACCCCACCTGGAGAAGCTGAGAATGTGGTGGTAGCTGAGGCCACCGAGGAGGAGGATCTGAGTGAGGATCTTGAGTACGAGAGCGAGGAGAAGGTGCAGTCCAAGCCACCCTTCGTCGTGAACATCTCGACGGATGAGGAGATATTAGATCCCTACTATATGAGTTGGGATGAGATGTATGGGTCGGAGCCAATGCCCGACACCGTGGCACCAGAGTACACGCCAATGTCTCCTATCGCTTATGAGGCACAGGGTTTTCCCAACGCGAAGTGGAAGGACTATGACCTGATAATAACTCTAACAGAAGTGGAGCCTACTCCTGAGTACTTCCTCTTCCAGTCTCGGGAAGCTTGACTGCTTTTGAGCCGTTTGATTTGATGACCACTTCTGAGGCCATCCGTCAAATTGATGAGCAGACCGCACAGACGAGGGCGCATGTTCGGTCTTGGGAGGCACACATTGCATTTGGTAGCACTGTGCCACAACAAGTCCGGGTGAACGTCCCGATGTTAGCTGAGCACATGCAGGCCTGGACGGAGTCATTGGACGACCTAAAGAATGAGACCCTCAGTCTTGAGTTGACATTCCAACGACTAATGGGACGACATCAATGGTTGTTGAGAAACATTGAGCAAGCCAGAAAGCTGATGGACCCCGATTCTGAGAGGCGTTTGTAAGCCTCAGAATTCCAACCAGGATTTCTGGATATGTTTTGCCACCCACCTGTGCCAGCAGAGGAGCCGAGGGCCCTAGAGTCAAAGAGATCAGTGGATGAGACTGCGGATGTGTTGCCTCTGAAAAAGAGGGTGACGACCAGGGAATACAGAGATCTGTTTCGAGACCCTTTGAAGAAGCTGTGATTTGTAGTGCCTCAGTGGCTTTGCTTTTAGTGTTTTCCCATTTTGAATAATAAAGGAGCAGTAGTTTCCTAATGTTTTCCATTTATGAGTTTGTTTTTTAATTGTAGTTGGATTGTGTCTTTTTTTTTCAGAATAAAAGAACAAGTTTATTAGATGATTGTCTTGATTATTGCACTTCAAGTATTTATTACTAGAAATTTAATTTTTGATTGGTATACATCTAATAAACTTAAACGCAATCAAATGGTGAACACTAGACACACTGCACGACAAGAAGATTGACTGAGTAATGCTTCTCGAGTCCAAATTGGCAGTGCTGCGAACTAGGAGGATGAAGCTGGGTCTGGATCCCACAACAACCCAGTAATGAATGTGCAGTCTCAGATTAACCCTCAAGCTAGAGGGGAAGGAGTACAGATGCCTCATGTGGCTCCAATCGTTTTTGACAATGCTGTTATTGAAGCGATAAGACAGATTGTGATGCAAGCTCTCACTGAAATGATCAGGCTTGCGGTTCAACAAGCCCATGGAAATCCAATTCATCGAGCTGGTCAGGATGTGGAGGGATCGTCGAATGTCGCGCCTCCTATGCATGCTTACAGAGATGGGGGGAATTATGGTCGCGCGCTGAAAGCGATCAATTCAATGAGACCAGATTCATATAACGGTACTGGAGAACCCGTCAATGTGGCTTACTAGTTCCTGCATATGGAGAGTCTGTTCAGGAACATTGTGTGTACTAAAGCTGAGAAAGTACACATTGCCTCATTGCAACTGAAGGATGGGGCCGGTGAGTGGTGGGAGAGCACGAGGTTAGCTAATCATCCCGAGCTAACTTGGTCGATGTTTAAGACCAAGATGACTGACTGTTTCTTCTCTCGGGCTATGAGGGAGGAGAAGCACAAGGAGTTCCTTTACCCAAAAACGGACGGGTTGAAGGTGACTTCTCTGAATGCCAAGTTCAACCACCTACTGCACTATGCTGGGAGTGAGGTGGCGACTGAAGAGTAGAAAATCTGGCATTTTTATGAGTGGATGAACCCAGATATCAAGCCATTGATGGTGCGTCATGGTTGTACCACGCTGGAGCAGTATGTTGATGTTGCTTATAAGGTGGAGGTGACTATGGAGGAGTCAACCAAGAAGCGCAACCGACAAAGGTCGGGGAATAACAACAACGGTCAGCCACATAATGGTGGTTTCAAGCGTCCAACTCCACCGTCCAACTTCTCCAAGTCGAGTCAGCCTAAGACTAGCACTACCTAGTCTGGGTCAACTCAGCGTTCGGGTCAGAGTAAGGGCCCTGTCCAGTGTTATAGTTGTGGAACACCTGAACACAAGAGCAATGTATGCACGAATGGGAAGAGAACGTGCTTCACTTGTGGGAAGGAGGGATATTTGCAGACCTCCTGCCCCAAAAGAAGAAATCAGGAGGCTAAGTCCCAACAAGGGTCAGTGAGCCAGAATAACCGACCTCAATAGAAGCTTACAGGGAGTGTTGTTATGCAGTCTACTGTGCAAAATAAAGGAAAGGCTTTGATAGCATCGAGTAGCCAGGGTCAGAGACTCTACGAGATGCGAGAAGCTGATGGGCCGAACGCTCTGGTCGCTCAAGGTACTCTATACCTAAATGTTGTTATTATTGTTCTATTTTGTCTCTTGCGATCAATACTGTAATGTCTTGGGTGATTTCGGATATGCGTTCCGGGGTCACTGGCGGTAATATTCCTAAGGTAATTTAGAGGTGTTATAGAGTGTCATGTGGTGCATATTTTAACAAAGACTTGAGCTATCCTTTATATTGTATTAGGGTAGATATCATATATATAGATTTATGCTCAGGTGAAACAGGGTATTACGGTAAAACGAAGGTACTAATCACATCTGTTGGATGAGATTTAATGGATGGGCTGGATTACACCAATTTGGAGTGCATATTAGAAAATACCCGGTGCTCTACACAATCAATATCAATCCCGGATTTTGGGGGATTGAAATTGAAATTTGATTCTTCTATCTCCTATGCATACAGTTTAATCCATTTATTTGATCGAGACACCACTCCAAAACCACCCCTATTTTCTTCATACTCACTAAAATCTCAGATCACCATTGAAATGGAGGAGAGATTCCAACTATGAGGCGGAGATTCCAACGGCGAAGCCGCGACTAATCATATTTATTTTAATGTTGCATGTTGGAGTAAATTCTTTTATTGAATATAATTGTATCAACTCAACCTATTATTTCTTTGAATCGATTTTCTGTGAATTTAAATTTGCATTGTCGGAATGCACAAGAGGATCACTTATAAAGAATAAACACATATTCATGTGGGAGCATTGTGTATTGAAATTCGTAAGTTCTTAAAATTTACCTTTAAGGACTTTTGTTATCTTATTGCTTAAAAATGAGATTAGAAATTAAGTGATAAATGTGGTATGTACATTACTTCTCTTCAATGGTTGTTGGTGGTTTTGTGTTAATGTGAAAATAAGACTTTTTTTCTTTAAGTAACGTATTGGGGATTGCAGGTGAAGACGATTGTTGCTTGTTGAATTTTGGGAATATGGGTTTGTGATGTACTCCAATTCGCATCCCACCACAAGGTATGTAAAAAATATAGGTTTTGTTATATTTTTTAGGATTGCTTTATAATTTGTGAAATTTAAAGTTTAGATTCTTTAGTTGGATGATTTTAATGTTGATTATGGAGTTGTTGAATAGGGAAAAAATGTCACCAAAGACAAAAGGTAATTGTGCGAGCTCAAACCCGACACGACAACGTCATTGTTAACCGCCATGAATCGAAGATTCAGAAAAAGTCGACTAAAAGATGATATTCATGATACTGGGTGGTGATATTCACGATACCGGGTGGTGATATTCATGTAATAAGGTGTTGATATTCATGTAATTGGGTGGTGATATTAATGTAATTGGATAGTGACCGATATTCATGAATTAAGTGGTGATATTCATATAACTGAGAGGTGATATTCACGTAATTGAGGGTGATATTCATGTAATTGGGTGATGATATTTACGTAAGTGGACGTGATATTCATGTAATTGATTGTGATATTCATTTAATTAAGTATCATATTCATATTATTAAGTGGTGATATTCAAGTTTTTAAGAAATTAAATATTCACATGTTAAACATAAATATTCATACAAACATGGACGATATTCAAGAAATAATGGCAGAAGCAACAAGAACGAATTTACAGATATGCTAATTTGCATAGCATCCCGACGCACTTGATCGATATTCATAAACACATGATCGATATTCATAAACAAATCATCGATATTCATGAACACATAACTGATATTCATAAACAAATAATTGATATTCATGAACGTTGTAAAAACGATGATGAACGAGTTTAATCCAAGAAATTGTTGTAGAAAGTTCGAAATCTGAGTAATAATTCCATATTAATGGTTTTTTTTTTTAAAAAATTTCTCTCATAAGATTCTATCCTTTTTTAAATAATAACTATAAATAGCATTATTAGATTTTGGTAACTACCTAATCTACTTCATAATCCAATGTAGCACACCCTCATTCACCTTCAAATCTCTCTCAAATCTGTCCGTCCATCTCCTAGCATCCAACGCCCCATATTCCTTCACTTGTTTTACCATAATACTCGTTTTACTTGAGCGTCCCTCCATATATATATAGAAACTACTTTAAAATTCATGATGTAATATTTTTTTAAACTATTTCAAAAAATATGTAGTATTGGACAATTGTATCTAATTTATTTTCAAAATATATTTTAATTTGTTGTTAGAATTTTGTTATCATATAACAATAAAAGATAAAAAAAACATATATTATGTGTTCATAAATTCATAGTATAAAATATTAAAATAATTTTATTACCAAAGCGCCTATTTTACACAATATTTACAATAACTTTGTAAAAATATATATATATAAAAAAAAGAGTGGATGTAGTGAGATATTTGTCAAGTGCAAAGAGTGGCACGTGGTCATCCACACATTAGATCTCGAGCAACAAATGTCAGGAAGTCTTGGCAATACATCATCCTCGTAGGGTTCCCACATAAACTAGAGAAAAAATAGTGCATTAGAATAACGTAAATAATTTATACCTTCTCAATATATTCTTTCGTGTGGGAACTATTGATCTAACATGATCACCACGTTGCCTATCCTCTACATCTCGATAATATGCTAGGCTATCGGATGTCTCTCATTATGTATAAGTACACCTCAACCACCTAAAAGGAAAGAAAATTTATAATAAACTTTTAGGACATCAGCAAAAAAAAATATAGATAATCGGTGATGAAAACTACCTCAAAGATAGTGAATCCTGACCAGGTTGAAACTAATCACCAAATGGAGGAGGTTGTGAACTAGTCGACCAACTTGTCTTAGCAAACATCCTATCATTTTCCTCTTCTTTTTCGGATCTACCTCACTTGACGGGACAAAAGTACTACCACGACCATAACTACATGAATGATATTAATGAGTACACTATATTAGGATTATAACTTATTGTCAACTTTATTATATACCTGAAGTAAGATTATAGATCCTCCAATTTCAGAATTGTTTCTTCCTACTACTCTGCATAATTGTTGATACAAATATGCTAAAGTAGCACTTCCCCAACTGTAGTTTCCAACAACCTTTAAGTCCTCCAACAATGGCAAATAGAGTAGTTGTAGATCTCCTCACTAGCATCAGGGAACAACACTCCGCTCCTGATCATCAATATGTATGCCCTAGCATAACATTTCACAGTCTTCTCATATGCGTTTTCCGGCAAGTGCTTGAAATTGTCTCGTATCCATGAGATTTTCAAAGATGAGCCATTTAACTTATTCTCAACAGATGCACCAAGGAGACGCCAAACCGTGTATGGCCAATCATAAGCTGCAGTGCCTGTCACTACGCTCCATCCACACGTGTTATGCCCTCGGATCTATGAAGCCTCGGTGCAAGAATTTGCTCTCGTTGTGGAAGAAACCGGACGATCTCCAAGGAAGCAAGACAATGGCACTTTTCGGCAAAAGTGGATCTCAAGGTGGGTGACGATGGGAACGATTGATATGGATGATGATTGTGATGGATAAACACTCTCCTAAGTCTAGATATAACGCACTAGACAAAGCAAAGCGACCGAGGGAAATTTGAGATGCAACTCACTCGAATCTCTCAAGGCAAAACAACTTGATTTGACTCACAAGTTGAAGAACAAAAGAAAGCTTTTGAAAACTGAAAATACTTCTGATTTTGATTCAATTCAATGTGTTCAACAACAAAGCCAAATGTTTGCCTAAGTAACCCTAGCAATCGGTTACTAAGAAAAATTAAAAGAAAATCACTAAATTAACCCACTAAGGCTAATCACGTGCCCATCTTCTAAACTCCACTAATAGGCATTTAGGGAATTAAAAATAAAGTCTAATAATGTTTAAAAACCACAAGATTAAAACCGAAAACACTTCGGAATTCAATTGGGATCCATTTGGGCTTTTAACCCGGACGTAGCCGCCGGCGCCGAGAAACCCGAAGAGGCCTCCAAGCATAGGAACAAGCTGGGCTCGATTTGGCTCGGCACTCCTTGAGCCACTGGATCTCCCTTGAGCTGGTGATGCAGCAGGTGAGCTCGGGCTCGAGTGATTGTGCCAGGTGTGGACTCGTGCCTATGCCCCTCCTCTCGTGCGGCTGCAATTCTAGGGCTTGACCTGGGGCTCGGCAAAGGTTGCATTGGCTCGGCACTTTGGGCTCCATTGATCTGCGGTGACTCCATGGGAGCTGTGGGAGCCTTGGTGTCCGAGAGAAGTGGTGGGTTGCCGGGAGAAATCACCATGTGGGCCGGCGGAGTATTAGGGTTTGCCGGCGAGAATTTAGGGTTTGCCCTAGCTTCGATTCTTGGCGACATTGGTTCCTCTTGAATGGTGAGTACCTCACTGGCCATAGTCATATCATCCCCCCTCCCTTGAAAGGGATTCAACTTCGAATCCAGCTCGTCAAGGTCTTCATCTCCTTCCACGCAATAGCCATCCTTATGCGGGTCGCCTTCCATGCGTTTGCCTTCTTGACCTGCAATCAAACTACTAGAAACTCTAGGCAACACCACCTCCTTTTCATTAATAGTGTTAGTCTCATAAGATTGAATGAAAGGCTGAGGACATGCAATGATTTTAGGCATTAGAGGTTCGGCCAAGAGCATATGGTGAGAAGCACCACCTTTGCTTCCAATGGTCATCTTTTGACCTTTATTCTGCTCAATGTGTTGGCTGGCTTTTCTTTGCTCTCTAGCCATATGGTCAGCCATGATTTCATGGGGCATCATAGGGTGTAGAGTGATTCTCTTACCATTCATGATAAAAGAATACTCATTTGTCACCCCGTGATGGATGACACCCCTATCAAATTGCCATGGTCGGCCTAAGAGGAGGTGGCACGCGGTCATGGGCAAAACATCACACAGTATTTGAGTTTTTCAGTTTGTGGCCCCTCGACGTTCACATCCCCTTTCCTTGTCCGTTCGCTTCTCAATGCTTTAGTTTTTCAGTTTTAGGTTCTTACTTCAGTATTTGAAATGATGGATGCATGCTTCTTTTGCTTTGAACTGATGCAAACGAGTATGACTGTTCTGGCGATCTTGCTAATTTTGCATGTGAAGTAGTTTCAATGATGGTAGAGTTTTGGGAAGACTGATTGTATTTGGACATGCTCTTGTGGTTTTGGATATTTATGATAGTCGGGTAGGCAATAAAAGTAAATGAATAAGGCTACAATAATATCCAGTTTGGGTGACATGGATTAATATTTTTTAGCTCCTACAAATACATAGCAGTTTTGATGAGTGAAGCTTCTTACTAGTCTTAGAAAAGCTATATAAATAAAGCAAAAGTGAAAAGAATCACATTCTTTATTTAATTGGTGAAATGACATTCTGCAGGCTGATAAGGGCATTGCCTTAAGGGATCGATATTGGGTCAAGGTAATACTTCTACCCTAATTCCTTAGGCCCTTGGCGGGATAGAATTCATAATTTAGGCCCTTGGCGGGATAGTTGAGTTTGTATTTTTTCTTGCTTGGTTGCGTATTATTATCTATTTAGGCCCTTGGCGGGATAGTTATTAGAAATGAGTATTTAATCTTAATTCCTTGCATGTTATTTTGCATTTATTACTAGAAATGAGTCGTCCTTGGATGTACGGTGACCATACTACGACACAATACTCGAGTGGGGTTGAGGAGTTCATTAGATATGCTTTAGCACACCAACGGAGTATGAAAGCCAAAAAAATCTATTGTCCATGCCGTGATTGTAAGAATATAAGGCGGTTTGCTGATATTGATGAGATTGAGGATCATTTATTTCGTCGTGGTTTCAAAGAAGATTACCATGTTTGGTTTTGGCATGGTGAGAAAATACCTAATCGTCCAAGTTCTAGTGTCAATGAGTTTGATGTTCGGGTAGACACTGATGATAGTGATGATGATATTGCTGAGAATAATGAGATGGATGATGATGATGACCAAGAAGATGATGAAATGAATGGGATGATGGATGGGGTGAGAGATCACTTGAACGAACGACCTCAGATGTTCAAACATGTATCAAAGGCTGCAGAGACTCCCTTGTATCCCGGGTGTACAAAATTTAGCAAGTTAGAGGGTGTGTCAATACTTTACAACTTGAAATGTGCTTCTGGTTGGACTGATGGAAGTTTCAACACCTTATTGGAATGGTTAGGTGAATTTTTACCAGAAGGCAATGAGATGCCTATCTCTACTTATTATGCCAGGAAATTAATGTGTCCCTTAGGCTTAAAGGCTGTCAAGATAGATGCTTGCCCAAATGATTGTATGCTTTACAGAAACGAACATGAAAATTTGGATGAGTGTCCAAAGTGCGGTGCATCTCGTTACAAGCGTAAAGGGGTAAATTCGGCTAAGAGGGGCCCATCAGCTAAGGTTATGTGGTATCTTTCGATAATACCTAGGTTTCAGCGTTTGTTTTCGATAAAGAAGGAAGCAAAAAGTCTGAGGTGGCATGCGGAAGGGAGGAAGAAAGATGGACTCCTTATACATCATGCTGATTCTCCTCAATGGAGAAATATTGATAAGAAATATTCTGAATTTGGTGAGGAGGTTAGGAATCTGAGACTTGCTTTATGTATAGATGGTGTGAATCCATATGGCACTCTAAGCAGTCAATATAGCACATGGCCGGTTCTTCTAGCGATTTATAATCTTCCTCCATGGTTGTGTATAAAGCGCAAGTATATCATGTTATCACTCCTCATCTCCGGGCCTAAGCAACCTGGGAATGACATAGATGTGTATATGGCTCCACTTGTTGATGATTTGAAATTGTTCGATGCATACACCAACTCAAACTTTACCTTGCGAGCTATGGTTTTTTGTACCATAAATGATTTCCCGGCATATGGAAACTTGTCTGGGTACAAAACCAAAGGAGAACAAGCATGCCCTATATGTGAAGAAGACATGAAACCTGCCTACTTGAAAAATTACAGGAAAAATATGTATCTAGGGTACCGGAAGTTCCTTAGTCGATATCACCCTTACCGTAAAAAGAAGAAGGAGTTCAATGGGTACACCGAGGAAGGAGTAGCTCGTACACCTTTGACAGGATCACAGGTTTATGAACGGATTAAAAATGTTGACACCAAATACGGCAAGGGCTTCAAGTCCATCTCTAAAAAGGGTGTTTTATGGAAGAAAGTGTCTATACTATGGGATCTTCCTTATTGGAAAGATTTGTCGGTTAGGCATTGTCTCGATGTGATGCACATTGAAAAAATGTTTGTGATGCTATAATTGGGACTTTGCTAAATATACCTGGAAAGACAAAAGACAATCAGAAAGTTCGTTTTGATATGAAAGAGAGGAATATTCGACCAGATTTGTGGCCCGTGGTAAAACCGGATGGTAAAAAGACTTTTCTGCCTCCGGCGTGTTACACAATGTCAAGAAAGGAGAAAAAAGTGTTTTGTGAGTGCTTCATTGGCATTAAGGTTCCATCGGGATATTCGTCAAATGTAAAACGTCTAGTTTCTCTTTCGGACCTTCGGTTGATTGGTATGAAGTCTGATTGTCATGTATTGATTAATGTTTTCTTGCCGATCGCACTTCGTGGGATATTGCCGAAACACGTGAGACATGTTATAACAAAACTTTGCGTGTTTTTCAGTTCCATATGTGCTAAGGTTATTGATCCGGAAATATTGGATGCTCTCCAATATGATATTGTTGAAACTTTATGTCGATTTGAAATGTACTTTCCGCCGTCTTTATTTGACATAATGGTGCACTTAATTGTTCATTTGGTTCAAGAAATCAAGTTATGTGGTCCGGTGTTCTTAAGATGGATGTATCCTTTTGAGAGATTTTTTGGCAGTTTAAAGGACAAAGCAAAGAATCGGGCGAATCCAGAGGGTAGTATCATTCGTGGAGTCCTTCATGAAGAGATATCTCAATACGCATCTGAGTTTTTGTCAAGGCTTCATCCAATAGGTCTTCCAAAATCTCGTCATGTAGGGAGGCTTGAAGGAGAGGGAGTAATTGGTAAAAATGTGATATCTCCTCCATCTGAAAGGAAGATTAAGACACATCTTTGTGTGTTGCAGCATCTTATAGAGGTCAATCCTTACATAGAAAAGCATTGCCTTGAATTGCAACACAATAATGCTAAATTGAATGAAAGAGCTTTGATGCGGGAACATAATCGCACATTTGTTGATTGGTTTAAGAAGGAAGTAGCTGAGGAACTAAGGAAAGAACATGACGTTTTTGATACGGTCAAGTGGTTATCTCGAGGTCCTCGACTATGTGTTCGGTCTGACGAAGGGTATGATATCAATGGGTTCACATTCTACACTAGAAGACAAGATGAAAAGAGTGTGGTGCAGAATAGTGAAGTGAAGGTAGTTGCATCATCTAGGGTCTATGCGAGCGCTAAGGACAAAAGACCGGTTGATGCGACACAATCGTATTATGGTGTTATCGAAGAAATATGGGAGCTTGATTATAACAATTTTACAATCCCTGTTTTCCGGTGCAAGTGGGTCAACAACCCTAACGGGGTGAAGCAAGATGAAATTTATCCGGGTTTGACATTGGTAAACTTTGACCGATTAAGTGATAGTGACGAGCCATTCATCCTAGCATCACAAGCTAAGCAGATTTTTTATGTGGTAGACAATGTTGATCCTAGATGGCGTGCAGTTGCCCAAGGCAAAAGACATATTCTGGGTATTGATGATGTTGTGGATGAAGATGAGTATGACGAGTATGATGACACACCCTTGTTATCAACTGTTGTTCAACCATTACCGGAGGAGGAAGATACAAATAATACTAATCATATCCGTACAGATCATAGGGAAGGAATATGAGTTACAAATCATAAATGAATAAGATGAGGTAAGTTATTTTGCTTACGAATTAGTTTTTTTTGGAATATTAACAATATCAGTTTCATGAGTGTATTATGTTGATTTTCTAGGGCATTTCAAGTGTACAAGTATCAAGGTGGGAAGTATTTGTATTTCATGACCGACTAGATAACAGTTTCATGACCGACTAGATAATGTATGTAACTTAACTAACTATATATTGATAGTATTTGTGTTTTTTGTCAATAATTTTTGTGTTTTTTATGCAGCTATATCCTAAGAGGAAGACATCGTATACTTATGAAGAAATGGATGTTGTTCGTGAGCAATGGACACAGTATTTTACATCGAAGTATTTATTATCGGATTAAACTTGTTTTTACTTGTCATGTAAACTGTTGTTGAGAACCTGACTGTACTCTGATGAAATCTGTTGTTGTTTTTTTTTTGGTCAAATGAAATCTGTTGTTTCTTGTATATTATTATGTGAATAAAATCAGGAACCTGACTGACTCGGCCGAGAACTCGGGCGAGTTCTGGGCCGAGTCAGCGTCTACTTGTTGAGGCAGGCTTGTATACGCCCACCTCTATAAGTATATACGCGCGACTTGTTGAGGCGGGCCTATAGAGGCCCGCCTCAACAAGTGTTTACTTATTGAGGCGGGCCTCCTAAGCCCGCCTCAACAAGTCCCTCAGTTTGGCGCCAAAGTGAGGGACTTGTTGAGGCGGGCTTAGGAGGCCCGCCTCAATAATGTCCTTTTAGAGGCGTAAAATGTCCGCCTCAAAAAGTGTCCCTACTTGTTGCAGCCCCCTTAGTTGAAGCGAACAGTATTCGCCTCAATAAGTTTCCAAAGGCCCGCCTCTATACGGATTGTTTCCACTAGTGATTGTCCCCTTTGCTTTTGAGTATTTCATTCATAACATATTGTAATGTTATCCACACATTACTTAATGTTTTAGGGTCTATTTCATAAAATGCTTCATGAACTGCATCTAACATGTGATCAACATCCTTAGGCATCTTTTTGTGCATCAGTGATTGAATGCTCCTAAAAAACCCTAGATCTAATATGTTTAAATCAGGGCTATTAGATGGTTGTTGAGTCAAAATAAATGTAAATCCTTCCTGTTGATATACTTGTTGCCATTCTGCATCATGTTGAGTTATATGAGCTTTTGCATTGTCCTGTTGTATAAATATGACCTTGTGATGTCCATCTTGTGGCCACTTTGCCTTGATTGCTGGAACTATGTGGTTGATTAACATACTCCTTGTCACCTTCTGGTTTACTGATTCAACTAGCTTGGTCACCAATGTCCCCTTTTGTCTGTTTTTTTATGATCTCTTTGCTGGCTCTATGTATGTGAATGGAAAAATACCAATTTTTTCATCAAAGGTACATTGCCCTTCTGAATTGAACCTTGGTCTAGCTACTGCAGCAGTGACCATTACTTTTGGTATGAACTTGCTTGAACTAGCTGCTCTGTATTTGCCTTTCTCTTGTTGTGCTAGATAGACCCTATGTGACTTCTTGCTCAAATAAAACCATTTCTCATCCAAGTGAACAAAGTCATACATTGGATAATATTATCTCTTTGTTTCTGCTGTATCACCTTGTAGTAGCCTTAGCACCCAATCCATTCTTGTCACTTTGTTGTTGTCCTTCAATCCTGGATGAAGTGGATTTGTGTGTGGCTTGATTTCTCCTCTCTTGATCATTCTATGAGCTGTGCTCTTTGATATGTTAAGGTTGCTTGCTAAATCTCTAATACATGATCTCTTCCCCATATTCAGATTTGTGATAGACTCAATTGGTACATGAATTCTCTTTCTACCTGAGTTGTGATAATTTGTGTTGAGATTGTATATTTGGTTTGCATCCCTCTGTCTCTTGGCTATACCCCATATTTTGCCTATGCACCATCTTGATATATTAAATTGTGATGCAGCAGCATTCATTACACCATGTTGTAGCTTTCCATTTACTGATTTGTCTACAAGCCACATCAAAATGTGCATTCTTTGTTCACTGCTGAGCCTGTTCCTCTTTGTCTTGTGATGACTTGCTGCCTCAGTGTGATG
This sequence comes from Rheum nobile, assembly GCA_027886185.1. Lineage (NCBI taxonomy): Eukaryota > Viridiplantae > Streptophyta > Magnoliopsida > Caryophyllales > Polygonaceae > Rheum > Rheum nobile. The sequence goes on from WOAB01000056.1 coordinate 15,963,589, forward strand.
CTCTGTTTCTGCATGAACTGTTGCCTTTGTTGCCTCTGTTTCTGGTTCTTGGTTGAGATAAAAGAAAACTTCATCTTGTTTCATGTCCCCAACTGGCTGGTTGAGATCAAAGAGAACTTCATCTTCTTCCATTTCTTCATTATCAGTAAGGAAATCATGTTGTTGGTCTGTATCATCATGTGGAAACAGAGCTGAAAAATTAAGATTAAAGTCTGAAGACATAGGGAGCAGGCAGTGATGCTTTTGTGAAACTTTTGTTTACTTTTGTTTTTGATAGAATATGTAATGGAGTTGCAGTGATGCAGAGAGTAAATGGTTGGTTTTACTCTTGAACAGATCTTAAATGCTCTTTTAACAGAGATGCAAAGTTGTAATGCCAAGTTGGCAATCCGTGTGATGTTAATCTTGTGTTTCTATTGGTTGAAAATATCAACCATTGAATTTAGAGTAATTGTCCCCTGTAAATTAGAAATGCCTCTTGTAGTTTCTGATGTACTTGCCTGCAATCTTAAATGTACTCTGAACAACTCAAATTCTTCTTAATTAATGTACATTTCTTCAAATGTGGCTTACATAGCGGGACATAGGGAGTATAATATAAACAACTTAATATTCGATTTAGTAAAAGATTTTATATAGTTAGTATATATTATTTTTTAATATAAAATATTATTTGAGTTAATTGGATGGAGTGAGTAATAGATGGGATGAAAAATCGGGTAAACCGTGAACCCTTACTCGAATTCGATCCAATCGTCCCCTGTTATCGATCACCCAATGTCCCAATTATCACTCATTTTTTTCGAATTTTTGTCCATTTATTCGTGGAGGATGTGCAAATGACCCCATTGCTACGGGGGTGATTGTGTTACCCTGAGGGTATCACCCTCCTGCTATATGGGTTGAAATTTGCCACCTTAGTTAATACACTAATTAAATGTCTTCTATTTCTTTTTTGATCAAATGAATGTCTGTTTTTTTCTCTAAAAAGTAGACAAAAGTTACTTATTTCTAGTCTAATCTATACGAAGTGGCCTTTTCTTCTTCTTCTTTTTTTGAGAAAATGGTGCTTAATTTATTTTATTGTCTACTTTATGTACAAATTAGCTAGAAATTTTCGGTATTTCGTTAACCGGTTTTTCTATAATCTATAATCTGACAAACTTAAAAGGTAAAAAAAACATTTGACCATAATTATAAGATAAAGCTATTATATTTAATAAATGATTAATTATAAAAGTTATATATGAATCATATATGAATTATTAATCATATTTTATAAGTGATTATAAATAAAGTTATCATCTTTCTATATATAATAAAAAATTAATTATTAAAAGGATCGTCAAATCAAATTTAGTATGTGTACTCATATTTATATATAAGTTTCTAAAGCTTTATTTAATAGATCAAGCATACAATATATCCAATCCAGTTGATGTATACAGACTGATTCGAGGATTCCTCAACGATGATATTCTGAAATCTCGATATTCGAAGATTCCTCAACGATGATGTTCTGAAATCTCGATCTTGATAACCTTTATATAAATTTCTATTTCTATTTCATTTTACAAGATGTATGTCATTACAAATATGAACAAATTTGATATATGATTTTTGTTGACAATATTCTGTATGTCGGTACATTATATTTTAAGTGGTTTATAAAATCTTACTTAAGATATAAGTTGTGTAGTATCATATCACTATATACATCTTATATATATAATTCTAAAAATGGAAACAATCATCTAGGAATACATTACTAAGTATGATATATACGAGTTATTTTAGTATTATGTTTATCTTAGGTTAATAATTGTACAAATTAACTTATATTGATATCAGATTAAGTTGTATTTACATTAATTTTATATAAAGATGTAACTTACATTTAAAGCTGAACAAGTTAACTTATGTTGTTTTTCGATACATTCACTAAGTTATGCTTTTGTTATTTCAAACATTGTGTGGTTTGCATATATTCATATATATATATATATATATATATATATATATATTATCTTACATTTTTTTATATAAAAATGTGACTTATTACATATCATTATTCATAAAACATTTAGTGCATGTTTCGATAAGAACTTAGTAATAAGAAATACTCCATATGAATCATTTATTCGGAGGGCCACTTACCCATGGGTCCCACTATATAAATATTTCATTTTTTATTTACTTTCTAAGATTATTAATTTTGAAAAAGTGAATTAGCTAGTACTAATAGCCTAGTATTATAGCATCTACTTTTTATTTGAACTTCCAAAAGAAAAAGTGGATAACAATTTGGAATTTATTAATTGAACTATAACAATTTTACTTTAAGTATTATAAATTTTTTAAACCTTACGTGAATATAATCTCTTTATGAACAAATACTATTTAGAGTTGATGTATGAAGAAAGTTAGAATTTTTATAATTTTATTCTATTTGGATTATTAAAATGAACGTTATTTAGGTTAGGAGTAAAGACAATAGCTAAGTAAAGAGAATTTGTACATATGACAATGATTATTAAAATGAACATTACAAGCACATGGTTAAGGGATGTATGCTGAAATTTAATAAAGACTTTTATTATATTGTGCATATAAAATACATAAGTAAATATAGTAATATTAATATACACATAATGTTTCTAATTATGATCTTAGGACATATGTAAAGAATCAATCCTAATAAAAATGTTACCCTAAAAGGAATTACTTAAACTCATAAAAAACTAAACTATCGATATAAAATTGTCATCCTATAAAAATTTCCTTAAATCTATCCCAAAATTAAATAACTGAAACAAGAAATAATCAAATTGGAATAATCAAACCCAAACTATTGAAATTTGAGACCGAAACAATCAGAATATTATACACTTTTATTGACATCAAGATCATTATTACGCTACTATGTGAGCAAAACATATATAATTGGGGTTTTTGTAGGAAATCATCCGTTATATGTCACTATTTGCACGAAACCACCCGTTATATCGATATTTATTTTAAACCACCCAATTATCTATCTCCGTTAACGCAAAACCACCTAGAGCCAGCTTCCGTCCAACTATCCATTAAAATGTGTGAAATGACCATAATGCCCTCACTTTTTTAAAAAAACTCAGGGGCAAAATTATATTTACACACCCAATTGATAACCGCCGGTTTTCTCATTTTTCTGGACCGGTTTGGCATTTAATTTATTACCAAACCGGTTCATCTAAAATACAAAATCACTAAGATGAAGAATATTAGTTCAGAATTGATTAGGGTTCTTGTTTTCGATTTCGTTTCGAATTTATAAATTAGGGTTCTTGTTTTGGGGGAAAAAATGATTTGGGAAAAAAATTTAGGGTTCTTGTTTAGAATTCGATTTGGGGAACAATCTCTTGGCTAATCAAATCCAGCATGCTCAGTACATTGATCCTCAACTGAGTATCGCTCGGATCGACGAACAAAGCTTTGCTCTCGTAGAGGAAGGGGACGACTTCAACAGCTCTCAGAGGAGGAATCGAGTGCTCTGACGAGATTATCGAGGCTCTCACGGTCAATCCAGGCCTGGATCTCGGACTCGATATGGCCGGCGACGCGGGAGAGCTGGTGAGTGGAGGTGCGGCGACAGAGTAAGGAGCGAATTCGGCCGCCGCGAGGGAGGGGATAGCGGCGGAGGTTGTCGACGAGGGATTTGAGGGAGGAGAGGTGGAGGGAGAGGCGGGAGAGGTTGGGGTCGGAGGAAAGGATGGTGTCAGAATCGGTTTGGAGCTCGAGGAGGGCTTTAGTGGCAAAGGATATGATTTTGGTCGTGGGAGAAGATGATTCATGTGAATTGATTTTGGTCTGTTCAAAGGTTGAAGAAGAAGATTTTGGGTTTTAGATGAACCGGTTTGGTATTAAATTAAATGCCAAACCGGTCCAGAAAAATGAGAAAACCGGCGGTTATCAATTGGGTGTGTAAAGACAATTTTGCCCCTGAGTTTAAAAAAAAAGTGAGGGCATTATGGTCATTTCACACATTTTAACGGATAGTTGGACGAAAGCTGGCTCTGGGTGGTTTTGCGTTAACGGAGATAGATAGTTGTGTAATATCCCTCATTTTATAAGGATATTTGGGTAATTTTTCCCATCCTTCGTTCGATTAATTTTTCGCTTTCAGTGGAGTTGGATTTTCGGTAAAATCCTTGCTCTCCGTAATAATTCTCTGAGTGGAATAAATTACATTCGATGTAATTTCAGGGCTTAGATATTTACGCAAGATATTTGTGTAAGATATTTACGCAAGATATTTGTGTAAGATATTTACGCAAGATATTTGTTACAAAATATCTAGGCTATATAAGCTATCTCTCTCATCTTTCTCTCCCCCCCTCACGAATCTCTCCTCTCTTTGAGCTCTCTCTCTCTCGGCCCTCTCTCTCCCAAAGCCTTCGCCGGAAAGCTTGAATATCGCCGGAGTTTCGAAGCTCTCGCCGGTGTTGTCGCCAGAGCTTGGTTGGTGTTGGTGGTGCTCTCAAGGTGGTGTTAGGTATCCAGAAGTTGGAGTCACCACGAACCGAGCCCCGACGCGTCGCCCCCGTCTTCCCCGAATCTGCCCCTGTTTCGGACCCAGGAACCCGTTGTCTCTAAGCTTTGTTCAAGCTTTCGTCGGATCTAAGACAAGTGGCAGTTCGCTCTTGCTCATCATTCCATATTTCAATTAATTATCAATTGTTTAGTTGTTAATTAATTTGGGATAATTTACTGTTTGCGTTGGGAACAATTTTGTTAAATGATATGATTAAAAAGATGATATTATAATAGGTTGTATATCTGTTAGAACAACGCTATTATATATGTGATTAAAACATGATATTATACTAGGTTGTATATCGGTTAGAACAACGCTAGTATAGATATATGTTTTTGATGTTGGCCATGATGGCTGTGATGTGGATTATTACTGTGTTGAATTGTTTAGTTAGCACGAGTATTCGTAGGAACGTTACTGGGACCATGGGGTCCAGTCGTTTCTTGATAATTATTGGTTGAGAGGGCATTAGAGACCCTGACACCAACTGGCGGATCATGATCGTCCTCTATCCGAGTATAGAGGTGGTGCACTTAGCTAGTGTCACAAACGTTGGGAAGGATTCCCGTCGATATATGTCCCTCATGACGAAACATATATCTAAAAGCTTATAACGTGATGTGTGTTTTGGAATTAAATGAGATAAGTGCCGTTGTCGCACATAATTAATATACCCCTGGGCGAGTAGTGCAGCTAGGCGATAGTGCAGCTAGGAAAACTCGTCTTAACTTTTAAATCGCTCGTATGCGATACTGTGATCAATTAAGTTTCCCAACATTTGTCATGCTTCCGATAAGACTCAACTCGTTGGAGTCTTCTTTTGGGATTGATTGCTGTGAGACTCGGTCTCCAGAATCTTCTCTTAATCATGCCTTTTCATGTATTCAGTAGAAGTATGGTGGTTGACTATCGTGATCGACTTTTATTCGAGAGACGATGAGTCTAACCTAATACGACTACTTAGAACCACTCTGCTTTGTACCCTTGCTTAGTCTTTCATTAGACTAACCAACCGGAATTGTTCTCTGCATGGTTGGCTGGTGTCATCCGTTCGATTCGACACATCAGATAGTTGCCATCCCGTGAAGGCTAGAACGACTATAGAGGCGAACGGTGTTTTGACAAGTTTATTCAGGTGGAGATCCTTGGCGGGTGATCATTGCGATCAAGACCCTTTGTTAATTATTTTAAAAAGACTCCCGATGTGTTAAATATGTTTTGTGTAAAGACTTCCGCTGTGATGAACCTGATTTTGTATTTTGGTTGCGTTTCGGATTATGGATGTAATGCCGAAATAATGATTTTAATCGAAGGTTATGATATTTTGTATCATAATTGTTGTTTGATGATTTATATCAACTGGTAAAGCCTTGGGTGACATCGGACAGAACGTCTGAGGTCACTGGCGGTAATGCCTTTCCAAGGGAATATTTGGGGGTGTTATAGAATTGGTATCAGAGCCGATTTTTTTTTTGTTACGGGTGGGTTTTAAAACATTTTCTTGGAACAAATTTTTTTATAAAACCGTCTACTCGTTTGAAACTGAGAAATGTTTTCGAAGGCTCTGAATTTTCAAAGAAATTTTTTACCGTTCATAGTCGTGCCTTCTCTTTAGTCTGATATGAGAAGCGAACTTTCATATTTAGAAAGACTAGTTCTCTGTTCGTCACCCGTAATTCTGAGTACTTTCGTTTCTCTTCAGAAGGACTCGGAAGAAGCCGAGGTAGTTTTGCTATCTCCAGTAAGGCGTGAATTCCCAGTTCCCTCATTATGATTTGAGGTTATAGAACCTAGTAACTCGGTTTGAAGTTCATCTAATGAAATTTACCTAGTTTGATCTCTTCTAAGTTGATTTCATTACGTTAAGTACATTGGAAGATATTAATGTATGAAATCCTTGGAATTTGATCGGTAAAATAGATGGTGAACACGAGGAACACTATCCGTGCTGGTGCTAGGCCAAGTAATGACCCCAGGCCAAACGTAAGGAATGTTGCGAATCCTGTGGAGGAACACGAGTCTGTTTCTCACAACAATCCAGAGGGCAATGGCCAAGCTCAGGCCGACGCTCCATTGGTATTTGATGTAGCAGCAGTGGAAGCAATACGAGGAATCGTCGTGCAAGCATTTACAGATATAATGCGACCAAACGCACCTCAGGCACAGGCTGTGCCAATTCCTCCAGTAGTTCCTAGGCTTGAGGAACAAGATGTCCATGTACACCGAGAAGAGGCAGTCAGGAATAGATGTGATTATGGCCGAGCACTAAAGGCCATTAACTCTATGAGGCCTGACAACTATGATGGAAAAGGAGAGCCAGTCAGAGTGGCTCATTGGTTCTCACATATGGAACGGTTGTTTCGTAATGTTGAGTGCACACAAGCGGAGAAAGTGCACATTGCTTCCCTTCAATTGAAGGAAGATGCTAGCGAATGGTGGGAGAACACCGGTCTAGCTGAGCATGTTGATTTGAACTGGGGAATGTTCAAAGCTAAAATGACAGATCGTTTCTTCTCTCGAGCTATGAGGGAAGAAAAGCATAAGGAATTCCTCTATCCTAAGACGGATGGATTAAAAGTGACTGAGCTAGCGACCAAGTTCAATCACTTGTTGCAATACGCTGGGCAGGATGTGTCCAGCGAGGAGCAGAAGATCTGGTACTTCCATGAATGGATGAGCCCAGACATTAAGCCATGGATGGTGCGTCACGGATGCTCTACTTTGGAGCAGTACGTGGATGAAGCCTATAAGTTGGAGGTGACTCTGGAGGAGTAGACCAAGAAACGCAATAGCCAGAGGCAGGTGCAGAACCAGCCTCAGGCGAGTGGATTTAAATGTCCTGCGCCACCATCTGATTTTGCCAAGTCTGGCCGAGTAAAGACGGATATGACTCAAGGAGGGTCAATACGGCAGTCGGGTCAGGGCAAGAGTCCGATCTAATGTCACAATTGTGGTGTAACTGGGCACAAAAGCTTTGTGTGTCAGAAGGAAAGGAAGACGTGTTTTGGTTGTGGAAGGGAAGGACATTTGCAGAGGTTTTGTTGGCAGGGAAAGCAGGAATGAGCGGAGTCACGGCAAGGGTGTGTTAATCAGAACAACCGACCCAAGTTCAGTCTGGTGGAAGCTCCTAGTCCTTCGATGCAGACAGTTGCACCGAAAAAGGGGAAAGCCCCAGTGGCTTCTGGGAGTCAAGGTCAATGCCTTTACGAGATGCATAAGGCGGATGGACCCGATGCTCCATATGCTTAAAGTGCTTATTACCTTCTGCTAGTATGTTGTTGATTTGGGTGTTACCCAGTCTTTCGTTTTGGATAGTTGTGTAGTAAGTTAAGTTGTGTGTGCAACGAGGTTGTGAACCTTTTGTTGTAACTCTTCTTATATATGAACCTTTGGTTTATACTAAGTTAGTGTTTTGTTGCTTGGTATGGGATGAGGTCTCATGTTCGAGACTCACCAACAACCTCTTGGAGATGGCTGCCTATTAATTAGGTGGAGCTACCAAGGATGGGTTGAGATAGATGGACAACGGCTCATGGCAACAGTGGACGCTGGAAATGGCTAGGCCTGGGCTCGGAGCCACTAGTGGGCCGTCTGTGAACCATGTAGTGGGCTGGTCCAAGATTGATGAACCCTCGGATCTATGAAGCCTCTGTGCAAGAATTTGCTCTTGTCGTGGAAGAAAGTGGCCGATCTCCAAGGATGAAGAACAAGTCACTTTTCGGCGAAAATGGAACTTGTTGTGGGTAACGATGGCAAACGATTGTATGGAAGATGGATTGTGATGGTTAAGCACTCTCTTATGTTTAGATTTGACACACTAAACACAAGAAAGAGACCTAGAGGGATTTGAGATGTAACGCACTCTAATCTCTCAAGGGGTTTCAATTTGATTTGACTCACAAATTGAAGAACAAAGAGAAAACTCTAAAAACTGAAATACTCTGATTTTGATCTGAATTCAACGTCCCAAACACAAAGCCAAAATGTTTGTCTAAGTAACCTAGCCAATTCGGTTACCAAAAGAAAATAAAAGAAAGTAATTAAAATAAGCCACTAATGCTAATCACGTGCCCACCTTCTAAACACACTTAATGGGCAATTTTAGGGAATTAAAATAAAGCCTAAAAATGTCTTAAACCACAAGATTAAACCGGAATTAAAATCGGACTTCAATTGAACTTCACTTGGGCATTTAACCCGGATGGGTCGCCAGCGCCGAGAAACCCGGAGAGGGACTCAAGGCATAGGACCAGGCTGGGCTCGGTTTGGCTCGGCACTTCTCGAGCCATTAGACCTCCCTGGAGCTGGTGGTGAAGTGGGCCAGCTCGGGCTCGGGTGATGGTGCCAGGTGTAGGCTCGGGCCTATGCTCCTTCCCACGCGCGGCTGTGAATCTAGGGCTTGACCTAGGGCTCGACAAATGTTGCATTGGCTCGGCACCTTGGGCTCCAATGATCTAAAGTGACACTTTGGGAGCTGTGGGAGTCTTGGTAGCCGAGAGAAGTGGAGGATTGTCGGGTGAAGTCGCCATGTGGTCCGCCGCGACATTAGGGTTTGCCGGCTCGGAATTAGGGTTTGCCTTGTCCTCGGCACTTGGCAATATGGGCTCCTCTTGAATGGTTGGTGCTTCACTGGCCATGAGCATAGTCATATCATCCTCCCTCCCTTGAAAGGGATTCGACCTCGAATCCAGCTCGTCAAGGTCTTCATCTCCTTCCATGCAGTGGCTTTCCTTATGTGGGACGCCTCCTTGACCTACAATAGAACTACTAGAAAACCTATGCAACACCACATCCTCCTCATTAGTAGGGTTAGTCTCATAAAATGTAATGAAAGGTGGAGGACATGCAATGAATGTAGGCATAGAAGGCTTGGCCAAGAGCATATGATGCGAAGCACCACCTTTGCTTCCAATTGCCACCTTCTTACCTTGGCTTTGCTCTATGTGTTGGCCAGCCTTTCTTTGCTCCCTAGCCACATGGTCAGCTATGATTTCATGGGGCATCATAGGATATAGAGTGATTCTTTTACTATTCATGATAAAAGAATACTCATTTGTCACCCCTTGATGGATGACACCCCTATCAAATTGCCATGGTCGGCCTAGGAGAAGGTGGCATGCGGTCATGGGCAAAACATCACACACAACCTCATCCACATATTCTCCTATAGCAAACTGGACGGTGGCTTGGTCCTTGACCTTAAGGGGCTTGTCGGAATTCAACCAACAAAGTGTGTAGGGTTGCGGGTGAGAAGTGGTCAATAGATTGAATCTACTCACCACTTCTTGATCAATCAAGTTGCAACAAGAGCCACCCGCAATGATGACACTACACACCTTTCCCTTAATGGTGCACCTAGTGTGAAAGAGAGTCTCACGTTGACTAGGTGCACTAGGACTTTCCGAGATGGTTAGTGCTCTTTTGACCAAAAAGCACTCACCCTCGGCGGCCACAACATGCAACTCCTCTAAACCATCCTCATTCTTAACAAGTTCTTCTCATTCATCCTCGGACTCAATGTCCCCTATAGTGTTGAGAAGAACTTGCCTTTTTGAGGGGCAATCCTTGGCAAAATGGCCATGACCGAGACACTTAAAACACTTAAGATCCCTAGCTCGGGTCTCTCCCTCATTTCGTTGGGTTTGATCCGGAGTAGGGGCCTCTCTTCTAGGGTGACTTGAGTTGTCACTCCTAGTGGGTTCTAAGCGTCTTGGCATAGGTTGTGGCCCCTTTGAACCACTTGATGAATTTTGCCAAGGCCGTGAGCTTTGAGCTTGGGGGCGCCTTGAATGGAGTGCTTTATATATACGATTAGTATAATGAAACACTTCTTCTATAGGGGTCCCTCTAGAGAAGTGTTGCTTGCTCACTATGGCTCGGAGCTCGGGGCTAAGGTTATTAATAAACTTAGAAATAAGATACCCCTCGGGAACCCTAAGTCTAGACCTAAAGACCAAGGTCTTTAGCTCCATATAGAATTCATCCGGGGTCTTATTCCCTTGCTCTAACAACTCCAACCTCTCATGCACCCTATCCGAAAAATCTTCCGGGACAAACCTATCTCGGAGAGCTTGCTTGAGGGCTTGCCAAGTAGTGATTTGAGGGTTTCCGAGGTACTCTCGTTCCTCTTTGTCCCTAAGCCACCATTGGTAAGCAAAACCCTCAAATTTTATGGTCGCTATAGCTACTCGTTGAGCTTCTGAGTAGTTATAGTACCTAAAAATTTGATCGGTCTTTTGCTCCCAATCAAGATAGATCTCCGGATCACATTGCAAACCAAAGGATTGTACCTCTAATTTGATACCATGAGGCCGTTGTTGATCATATGCATACTCCTCACGATGGCCTCCATAGTCCTCGTCATAGCCTCCATAGCCTCTTTGGGGTGCGTGAGGCATCCTTCCGCCTTGGTATTGGCCACGGCCTAAACCTCCTCTTCCCGCCATTCTCCTTCCTGGATCTTGGTACCTATTGTAATCATTCAACATTCCCCTTGGCTCCTCTCTATGGATTGTGCTCGGTCCTGCCATGTTAGTACACAAAGGGGGTATACTAGTAGTAATAGGCGCAAAATAAGGAGAAGAAGTATGAGGATTCAAACCGAATTCTTCCCTTGAAATGGTCATGCTCGGTGGAGGGTGATGGAACCCTTCACGCAAGGATACGTTCGCCAATTCTTGGGCTAGGAGTGGTATGGTTACTTGGACTCCTTGATTGCCAAGTGATGGCTCGGCCAATGACAGATTTTGGGCGCCACTCCCTTAGGGCACGCCTTGAGATTGGCTCGGTGATGGGCTGTGGGACAGCCCCCACTTCTCCTCCATGGCTTTCATGAAGGTAGCTTGCTCATCGCACAAGGCTTGCAAATCTTGGCGAGTTCGCTCTTCGGCTTGACGAGCTCGCTCTTCGGCTTCTTCCTTGGAGGATTGGATAGCCAAGAATAGGGTCTCCAAAGTAACTTCCGAACCCTCCTTAGGATCTTCCGAGGCCACGTTCTTGTCCTTGGCTCTCACCATGACTTCCTACACACAAGAAAAATCCAAGCACAACAGCCCACAAGATGGAAGACAACAAGTGATCTCTAAGCTAGTAAGCAAGCTACAAATTCGGTTTAAACCAAAGAAAATTCGCAACTTTTACTAGCTCAAAAATTTAGGTTAAGGTAGGGCTGTCTAAATGCTCAAAGTGACCCAAAGACAAGATAAAAGTGCACCACAACTCAAAGTAATCCTTGTGCTAAGTCCATAACTTTCACAACACTTTGCAAGTACTTAGCCTTGAAATTCTTTTACAAAAGTTGAGTGAACAATTTGGCCGAATAACAACAATGAGCAACTTCACAAAATAACAAAAGGATGACAGATTTTAACACAAGATATCAAGCTTTGAACAACCACTTTTCCAAGCCAAGTGTTTTTCCGGTTGTTTTTATGGCTTGACTCTTCCGGTTTTTGCTTTTTTCTTTTGATTTTCGTCTCTTTTTTTTGATGAACAATAAAACAACTTAACAAGCTGTAAATACAGAAAATGAAATCGGAATCAACAATTAGGAATTGCAAGACTGTTCCTAAATTGATTAAATGCCAAATACAAATAAAAATGACTCAAATTTAACTAAACTAAATGCAGCTAATTAGGGTACGGCTGGTTGATGAAAATTGAAGGCCGAAATTTGAATTTCAAAGGCATGCAACAACTTCAATAACAAACCCTAAAATCTAGGAAAAGATACTAACCACTCCCCCTAATGATGCACGGCTGATTTCTTCTAAACAAACTGCAAAATCTCAACCTTCCTCCCTTCAATGCAGACTCAAGACACGGACTCAATCACACAAAGAATAAAGCACACGAAATCCTAAGGACAACTAGAGATGCAACCATGCAAGGCACGAAATGGAGAGCAAGTAAAGTTCCGATTTTTCCTATGATTTAAAGCCAAATTTAGAGCAAATACTTACTTAGATCTGATACCAAATGTTATGCCCTCGGATCTATGAAGCCTCGGTGCAAGAATTTGCTCTCGTTGTGGAAGAAAGCGGACGATCTCCAAGGAAGCAAGACAATGGCACTTTTCGGCAAAAGTGGATCTCAAGGTGGGTGACGATGGGAACGATTGATTTGGATGATGATTGTGATGGATAAACACTCTCCTAAGTCTAGATATAACGCACTAGACAAAGCAAAGCGATCGAGGGAAATTTGAGATGCAACTCACTCGAATCTCTCAAGGCAAAACAACTTGATTTGACTCACAAGTTGAAGAACAAAAGAAAGCTTTTGAAAACTGAAAATACTTCTGATTTTGATTCAATTCAACGTGTTCAACAACAAAGCCAAATGTTTGCCTAAGTAACCCTAGCAATCGGTTACTAAGAAAAATTAAAAGAAAATCACTAAATTAACCCACTAAGGCTAATCACGTGCCCATCTTCTAAACTCCACTAATAGGCATTTAAGGAATTAAAAATAAAGTCTAATAATGTTTAAAAACCACAAGATTAAAACCGGAAACACTTCGGAATTCAATTGGGCTCCATTTGGGCTTTTAACCCGGACGTAGCTGTCGGCGCCGAGAAACCCGGAGAGGCCTCCAAGCATAGGAACAGGCTGGGCTCGGTTTGGCTCGGCACTCCTTGAGCCACTGGACCTCCCTTAAGCTGGTGATGCTGCAGGTGAGCTCGGGCTCGAGTGATTGTGCCAGGTGTGGACTCGTGCCTATGCCCCTCCTCTCGTGCGGCCGCAATTCTAGGGCTTGACCTGGGGCTCGGCAAAGGTTGCATTGGCTCGGCACTTTGGGCTCCATTGATCTGGGGTGAATCCATGGGAGTTGTGGGAGCCTTGGTGTCCGAGAGAAGTGGTGGGTTGCCGGGAGAAATCACCATGTGGGCCGGCGGAGTATTAGGGTTTGTCGGCGAGAATTTAGGGTTTGCCCTAGCTTCGGTTCTTAGCGACATTGGTTCCTCTTGAATGGTGGGTACCTCACTGGCCATAGTCATATCAACACGTAGTCCCAACAACACTGCAACCTCTTGCAGTGTAATCGTCGTCTCACCCACAACCAAGTGATATGTGTGGGTCTCAGGTCTCCATCTCTCGACCAATGTTGTAATAAGGTCCATATCATCGTAAAAAATAGCGATCCAAGGCGATTTATGCAATAAAACTTAGCACGTCGAACATAGTCTACCATTCTCTCGTAAGGCGGAAACCACCGCCGAATGTGTTGTCTGGGTGTCAGAGCTATCGTTCTCTACACATACACACATTAAAGGTATATATATGTAAATTTGAACAAGATGCACAATCAATTAGTTATAACACCCCCGACTTATGTTGGTAGTGCCACACACTAGTGGCCTGAGACTTAAAAGTCCAAAGTCACCCTAGGCTTTAATTTGAACAATTATGCTTAAATACAATTATAACAAAGAGTAAATAGCAGAAGACTTGTGAAAAGAATACTCAATCTTTTATTAAAATTCCCCTCGTAAATTAAGAAGGCTAATTTTACAAAACAATATGAAGTTACAACGGAAGACTTATATAAACCCTATTATATTAATTAAGAAGAGTAAATCGATACTAAACAACTTCAAAATAATATTACTCTAAAACACAACCTTCAACTGCGTCTTCAATTTGTTACTTCAAGGTAGTTTGATACCAACAACTGATGTGCCGTATAGGGACGGATGACACTAGCCAACCATGCAAGGAAAAGAAACGGTTGATTAGTCTAATGAAAGACTATGCAATGGTATTTATGTGAGGTTTTGTGTAGTAGAATATAGTTATTACCTTTGTTTCTCGAATAATACTCGATAAGGTATATAAGTACTATACTTCTATTGAAACATAGAAAAGATATGATTCAAGAGAATACTCCAATGAAATTGAGTCTTATGGGAATTATATGTATTTGTTTAGGCAAATTTAAAATTATCACAACAAGAATTTAAAAATGACTCATTTGACTATTTGGGTCCCCAACCAACCTCACCGCATAATGAGAATTCAGATTGGAAAGGGGACTTACTTTAGACAGGAGCCCGAGCGGTTTCCACGTTGTACTTCTCGCCCGAAATATATTAATTATGTGCATAAAAGCGCTTATCTTATTTAATTCCAAAACATGCAGAAAGAGCTTCGGCTTCTTTGGAGATGTGATCTCAGCAAATGCCACGTACAACACAAACAGGTAAGGAAAAAAAAACTAATCCACATTCATTAGAATAGACATGAACAATTACTCTAATGTGGGTGCACCATTTTGTTATAATATGATGCACAGTCTTGCAATGGTGCACAAGCTTTTATACTTTGGTGTACCACTTGATATACTTTAGTGCACAATTTATTGTGTTATTGGTGCATAGTCTTGTTATGATATTGTGCATAGTCTAGATATAATATGGTGCACAATCTTGTTGTATTACACTGCATTGTTTTATGAAGTTATAAGTGTACAATCTTTATATGTTATTGATGCATGTTCTTGATATGATATGGTGCACAAACTTCTTATATTACATTGCACTATTTATTGTGTTATAGATGCACAATCTTCCTATGGTATGGTGCACAATTTCCTCTATTTAGGTTCACAATCAACGTATATTATGGGTGCACCATTTTGTTATAAAATGATGCACAATCTTGCAGTGGTGCACTGCACACTTTACTTGTGCTATGAGTGCATACTCTGGTGAGCCACTTGATATACTTTAGTGCATAATTTATTGTGTTATTGGTGCACAATCTTGTTATAATATGGTGCACAATGTTGTTGTATTACACTTACACCTGAGCAAACACGGATCCGGGTAGGATACATGCCGGGGTTTGACCAAAAGTCATGCCCGGATGGGCGGGCCGAATTCGGGCAACCAAAGGAAAGGGATGGTGAGGCTTCCTGGATCCGCCTGAACACCCGTAATCGGGTAGCTCGCGGGTCCCATATAGCTCGCGAAGCATGAAAAACCTATTAAAGACGAAACATAATAAATCCAATCTAACGCACAATGCCCACTAAAAAGTTACAGTTTGTTTCAAAACTGTAGACGTGCCAGTTACAAATCATGTCCAACCAAAATGCCCATAAGAACATATATATGTACAACAATGGTGTTGAATAAGGGCTGTTTTAGTTTAAATACTTATTTATTTCTATATATAATTTTAGGGATTTTATTTGATATAAAAACATATTTATTTTATTTATTTTTAAAAATTAATTCGGGGTTCCCGGTTGGCCGGGCTATCTGGGCAAAATGGGATAAATATAGTAACCATACCCGCCCATTTATGCGGGCAGGCGAGTGGGCCGGCCTGCGTTTTGCTTAGGTTTAATTACATTGCACTATTTTTTGAGTTATAAGTGCACAATCTTTCAATGCTATTGGTGCACGTTCTTGTTATGATATGGTGCACAAACTTCTTATATTACACTGCACTATTTGTTATGTCATAGATGCACAATCCCTCTGTGGTATGTTGCACAATTTCCCGTGTTAAGGTGCATAATCTAGTTATACTATGATGTACAAGTTACTTTATTAGCGATGCACAAACCTAGGAAAAATGATAATAAACTACCTTCTTGTGCAGTGATTGTTAACTGCATTACTAAAATACATTTATATGGCAGGTACAACATGGTGTTTGTTCCATTTACCGAGGTCGACAACCACAAAAAGTCCATCACTTTTGCTATAAGGTTGATATTGAAGGAGGATGAGGAATCATACGCTTGGTTGTTTGACAACTTCAAGAAGGCGATTGGGGGCATGAACCTAATATATTCATAACTGACCAAGATCTAGGGGTAAAGATTGCGGTTGAGAATGTGTTCACCCATACTGTTCACTGATTCTGTATGTGGCACATTATGATGAAGGTTCACACTAAGGTCGATATAGATGTGGCAAACAATAAGGAATTCAGGATGAAGTTCAACAATGTTGTGTGAAATGCTGAGTTGACGAGAGAGCAATTTGAGGAAGAGTGGTTTTCTGTTATGAATCAATTTGAACTTGAAGAGAAAGCTTGGTTTCAGAGGCTGTTTGATCTCATGCATTATTGGATAGCTTCTTTTTTCAACAATGTGAAGATGAGAGGGTTGCTTAGGACAACATCGAGATCAGAAAGCCAAAACAACTTCTTCAATGCTTTCATAGAGACAAGATTAGATATTGTCTAGTTCATGATGTGGTTCAACAATGCAATTGAATCTCATAGGCATACACAACACAAACTGGTATTTGAGTCATCCACTTTCGTTCCCATGATGAAGACATTGTTGAAAATAAAGAAGGCTTGTGCATCAATATATACCATCAATGTGTTTTTGGAATTACAAAAGGAGATTTTTGCTTATGTATTCTCTTGCTACATTATGGACATAAAAGGGGATGACGATGCTCATATATATGAGGTGAGGTGTCCCAAGAATACATACTATACTATTCAGACAGTTTTGGATGATGGAGATATTCAATGCACATGCAACAAGTTTGGAATGTGTGAACTCCCTTGTAGGCACATGTTTTTAATAATGAAGAACATGAGGCTATATACATTACATGAAAATTTTATTTCTCAAAGGTGGACTAAAGATGTTACGCTCAAACCTGTATTTGAGATTGATGGTTCTTTGTACGAAGATTGTGCGCATCAAGAGAGAAAAAAATAATCTTGCACGAATTGTTATCAGAGGTGCACAACTTTATCAATGTTTGGAGAACAACACAAAAGGAATGAGAGACTTGTTGGTTGTGATTAAAGATCATAGATCCTCTTACTTATGTGTCCACAAAGAATGTGCAAGTACTGGATCTAGTAAGAGCAAGTTCGAGAGGTTCGTAGGGACAGTGTCGATGGATATCAGTGTGCTTCCTCCTAAGCAAGCACACAACAAGGGCAACGAAAATCGCATCATGGGTGGAAAAGTGGCTTCAATGGAACAGACAAAAAAGCAAGAGAGAGTGTGTGCCAAATGCAACCAAAGAGGTCACAACATTAGAACATGCAAGAAAGTAGCAAATAAATAAATGTGATGCATAATTCTTTGTGCCTTTGATGCATAAGCAAATATATTTGTGATGCACAATTCTGGGTGTTTATGATGCACAATGCTTTGTCTTTGTTATGCACAAGACTTTATATTTCGGTGAACAATTTTGTGTGTTTGTGATGCACAAGACCTTGTATTTGTGATGTACAAGACTTTAAACTTTGGTAAACAATTCTTTGTGTTTGGAATGCACAAGACTTTTTATTCTTCGTGCATGATTTAAGTAGACCCAATGCACAACCCATGTGGGTTAGTGATGCACTATCGTTAAAATAGAGGTGCACAAAGTATATATATATACTGTGATGCACAATCCTCTTATTCAGTTTCACAAGACTACATATCCTTGATGCACAATTTATATTAAACCAGTGCACATCATATGTGTTTTGTGGTGCATTATTGCTGAAATAGAGATGCACAACATATAGTGATGAACACTATTTTTTACATAGAAACGTGGTTTAAACGATGTGAATGTTGTGCACCAAGTAATATTTATTTGTGCATCGATAACTATGACATTATGCATTACTGTAAAATGAATATGTGCACATTGAGTTTTAGTGTAGTATTTTATTATTTATAGTTTGTGCACCACAATATACTATATTGTGTACTACTGTAAGATGATTATGTGTACCACTGTAGGATGATTATTTACGTCTTTAATTTTTTTATGTAATGTTGTATTTAATGTTTGTGCATCAGGTTTAAAAATGCAACATCATTTCATCATATATGTGTTTTTGATGCACAAAGGGATTATAATTTTGTGCACATTTATGTGATTTTAATGCAGAATACTTCACTTTTAGTCTGGTGCACAGTTGATAGTGTAAAGATGCACAAGACATTAATACTTACACGCGTTACTCTTTCATTCTGGTGAACAAAAATTTACATTAGTATTGCACAATTTTTCCAAAATATATGTTGTTCAAGTTTCATCTAGTTAAACTCAAAAAAAATTAACAAACTATTTGACAATATGTTCATTTCCTAACATAACTATTCATCACATAATATACCTATTTTTTGTTGTTGCTTTTTTGAGGTTATTCCTCTTGTACTTTGAAATGGGTATGTTTCGTTGGCCTATGGACGATGTCTTTACATGCTCTGCTAATGTGTTTTTCGAACTCAACAGTATTATTGATAGATATCTCCCCCGCATCATGTTCATCTGACTTTTGTTACCAATCGTCAGTCCAGAATTGAAGTCAATCATCCCCTTATCTTTATATGTTTCCATATGGCGTATCAAATAGATATTGCGGTCCTTCTTGTTCTTTGGATCCCTTCATGGCATGGGTAGTCGTTTTGTCTTAACCTTCCCTTTAAAGGAAGGGCCTTGGATTCCAACTCATGACGCTCCAGAAATGAGATCATTATTTTTCGCTGCAAATTAATTACCAAAGGAGAATGATGAATCAAAACAAAAAAGAAACATCTAATGAATGTTGAACACATATTACATTACATATGCATACACACTATACTATGGTGCACAATAATAACTGGTGAGAAAAACATTTTAACGAGAGAGGAAAAAAATAAAATAAGGTAGTGCACAACTTAGAACAAATTGGTGAACAATAAAGAGGAAGGTTGGTGCACAACATTATAGTGAACTGGTGAAAAGTTAAACTGTTAACTAATGCATCACGTTGAGGTGCACAACACTACTATATGATGATGCACAATGATTAAAAAGCATGTGCACAATTAAAACAAGGTGTGATGTACAATGATAGTATACGATGGTGAACAAAAGATGACAAAACAGATGAAAAAAATAGTTAATGGTGCAAAACAACTTACCAGATCCGAAGGGATATGACCATACTTGTCCTCAACATCGGTTGGGGAATTGTCAACAATGTCTATTATGGGATTCTTGACAATCACCACAATCATATAGAACTGACTGGACTGAATAATAGGAAACATATACTGCAATAAAAAAAGGTTATCAATAGGATACAGTTAGAGACGTAATTAATTAAGAATGTAAAAATTAAACACATAGTAACACAAAAGATCAAGAAACATACCATATCAACCACATATGGTTTTAACCATGGTGATTTATACATGTCATCATTAACCAAAGTGAAAAACCAATTATTTATATCCTCAACATCGAAGTTATTGTGTACAACCGTCATGGACTTCATCAAATAAATGAACAAGTTCAAAAGTTAGTTCATCAATCAAATGCAAAAAAGAAATGTATAATCGAAGTGTGAACAAAACAAAGTGAAATGGTGCACATGCTATAGTTAATTGGTACACAAAAGACCGTGTGTTGGTGCACATTGTAAGACAGTGTGATGGACAACTTATAGTAAAAGTGTTACACGAAATAGAACTAATACAGTGAGAAAACTGGTGCACAAACATAGACCAATGTAGTGCACAAAATAGAGTTAAATTGGTGCATATTTACACAATAAAGTGGTGCACATATAAAATATACAGTGGTAAACAACGAAAACGAAACTGGTGCACAACTATATGTAATGTGGTGCCCAAATAATGATAAAATGGTGAACAAGGAATAATAATTGAACACTCACCAGTGGTGTTATTGAGCAGAAATATCTTAAAGGCGAATCATCGCTCTTTGCTGTCTCTTTGTGGTTCATAAGCCTCGACCGTATCCTAATGATATCATCATCAATATATTCTTCAACATCTATAGTACGGAACACGTCGCGGTTTTCATTCAGGTCTTCAAATCTGAAAACGATCTCGCCGCAATAAAAAATCAAACGAAGGAATGACGATTTGTAAAAATTAAATGTAACAATAACACATGCACAGAAAAGTAAACTCATTTTATAAACATACTCTAGATCATTTTCCTCATCCATTATATAGGAGAAAATGCTCCTCTCAAACTCATTCATCTTGCCTGTGGGGTCAACTTGCCTCGCAAAATAAGGAGATTTACGAGCAATGGATAGATTTGAATCACGCTTCTCCTACACAGGAGTTACTAAATCATCCCCAATGGCATATTCTATATCGAAGGGCTGAGAGGATCGCACAACGACATCCTGCTGCGAAAATTAAGAGCATTAAAGAAAATGAAATAATTAAATACAATTGCAGTAAAATATAGATAAAAATGATATAGTAAGAGGTGAACAATAAAATATAGATATGGTTCATAAAATAAGGAGGATGAGGTGCACAATAAAAATCTAGGGTTGTGCACAAGTAAAAAACTTGAAGGAAAAATGTGTTGCACAACACTGAAACATGTGGTGCACAAACAAAAGAGAAACAATGCACAAAATAAGGGGGATGTGGTGCATTTGTAAAACACTTTAAAGGAAATGTGTTGTTTAGAACAATGAAAATGTATGGTGTATAAATAAAGAGGCAAAGTAGTGCACAAGAATACATAATATGGTGACACTAATACATTTCCAATGGCCGCAGCCTCCTGGAAACTGCAATCAATCCCCAAATCAAAGGATGGAGGGGTGAAATATCTTAGAGCTTTAGACTTCTTTGACTTCTTATGCTTTGGTTGCTCCTCTGGTTGTTCATCATCAATTATTGTCCTTTTAGAGTCCACCTCCTCCTCGAAAATTTGGGATTGATGGATCTCCTCCTTTCCTTGCCCCTTTGATGCACCCTCCTCCCTCTTGTTGTCTTTCCTTGCAGCCTCATCCATCTTGTCCTTCTCCTTAATTGCCCATGTCATCATCCACGTCCTCTTTTTGTTCTTTCCCTTGCTTACCTTGATCTTCTCCATCCCCTTCATCCCTCTTCCTAGCATCACTCACGTCGTGATGAACATCGTTCTCCCCTTCCTTAATGTCATATGCATCCTTGTCCTCCACTTCTTCTCCTTCATCCTTCCTTTCATCCTCCTCCTTCCCTTTCACCTCTTTTCTTTCTTCAAAAATAAATATTAAATATCTTTCATCAGCAGTAGAGATATCAACCTCATCTTCTTCCTTGTCATCAACAACCTCGGATAGGGTGGCAGGGATGTGCATGGGAGTATCCATGTCCGCATAAAAGTCATTGGTGAACGGCGTCTGAGTTTCCTCAACAGGATCCTCGTTTGACATCATGAATGTTGCCTCAACCTCTTCGGTGCATTTCATAACAAAAGGATCCGAAAAAAAACTATCCTGGCTGTCTTGAGATTGAAAAGATTGGCGCTCAGAGCTAGAAAGAATCTTGAGGTTGATGATCTTTTCAGTTGCATCATTGATCTTCTGGAATATGGAAGCCTCAAACACACACTTAGGCTCGGCCTTAATATACTAGTATAACTTCCTGATATATTTGATAATTATACGTGTCAAATCATCATGATCACGAATGTATTTGTAAAAGCTTGAATCCCCTCCATCACCACCTAGATCAATATCCACATCACCTTCAACTATAGGATCAGCCTCAGACTGTTCCTCAACAACAAGAGTTGGTGGCTTTGGCAGTGCAGCACGGGGTGTGAGGTTTAGTGGCGCTATGGCATACCTTAGACCAAATCCATCAAGTTTAAGATCGTCTTTCTCCCTTTTCTTGAGGATAGCAGATGTGTAGCAATTGATGATAGGGTACAACCTCTCTATCATTTCTCTCATCAGGCTAACTCTATCACAATACAAAGTCTGCGATAAAGAAAAAAAGAAGCATGTTATAATGGTGTGTAAATTATCAAAAATACAAGGGCACGCAGAATAAAAGAAAGATTGGTGCACAATTTAAGGAAAGACGAGTACACAATTAAATACATAGCACACCACTCTTGTACTACGATGCACAAAGATTACAGTACAAATGCATAACATTTTCTTCTAATCGTGCACAAACTCTTTTATAAAGGTGCACAAAATTGAGATAATAATGCACAACACTCTTTTATAATGGTGCACAATAAAACACATGATGTGGTGCACAAAACTATAGTAATATGGTTCACAAAAAGATGGAGGTTTGGTTTCACACCGTTTTTTTTGTCTTCGCACCGCAAATTAAACGCTACGAGGTAGCGCACATTTTTTTTTAAACTCCACAATGTGGCGTGTAAGAGTAACATTTTTTTGGATTTAGTGATATTTAAAAAATAAACGTAATTGGCTCGATGAAACCGGGTCGGATTTAAATGCTACGACGTAGCGTTTAAAATCAACCTGGTTTAATCGAGCCAATTGAATCTTAAACACTACGACGTAGCATTTAAAATTTCAAACGGTCACTTTTACATGCCATGTTGTGACATTTAAAAGCGACCGTTGGAAATTTTAAACGCTATATCGTAGCGCACAAGAGATAGTCCACTTTTTTTTTTAAACGGTCAAATTCCAACGGTCGAAAATCCAAACGGCCACTTGTATATATATGTTTCTTCAAAATGCCTTAACATTTACACAAGTTGAAATCACAATAGTAAGAGAGATAATGCCGTTCTCAAGCGGAGTCCATGTGCCTGGTCTTGAATCGATTAGTGAAGATCATATACTGGTACGTATACTCTAGATTTAAATTGAGTATAAAATATCATTATGTTAGTGTACAATAGTAGTAGTAAATCGTATTTTATAGATATTATAGGTATGTTAGTGCACATTATTAGTAGTAAGTTATATGTTACACATATTCTTGTTAGTAGTAAATTTTATGTTATAGATATTGTAGGTATGTTAGTATAGAATATTAGTAATAAATTATATTGACTATGTTATTGTAAAATATTAGTATATTTTTAGTTTAGAACATTATGTTAGTGTACAATTGTGATAAATTATATAATTAGTGTGGAATTGGAAAGCTTTTGTTTGAATTTAGGTGAGTGAGGAGAACGGACAAGGGTTTAAATTTTCTACGTGTATCATATTTGCACCACGATTTTCAGGGTAGAACATTATGTTAGGTATAGAACATTTTGTTAGTGTAGAACATGAGTATTTACCTTAGGAAAAAATTAGTTTGTATTTATGCATATTAATAATGTATACCAATGTTTGTGAGATAAATAGGATGATTCTAGTGGCACCAACTGTACGAGTGTCGATTTTTCTTCGCATTTTACTACGGATGAGGAATGGGGTGATAGAGAGTATGATCCAATGGGTTCGTTCAATGGGTAAGGAACTGAACATTTTGATTGTCATACAAAAATCATGGGCTCGAAAGGTCATATTATCGTGTGAGAAGTCTGGGTCATACAGACCGGCGAAGAATAAGGCGATCGACGGTTCCGAGCCAACCCCTAAATCGAATTGGTCAACGAGGACAAAGAAGAGTGAGTGCCCGTTTGAGATGCACGGGTTGTTATCAAAAGAGAACAAGTGGACCTTAAAGGTCATTTGTGGATGGCACACCCATGACATCCCAACATCCTTAATCGGGCATGCTTTTGCTGGACGCCTTAATGCGGAACAAATCGAGGCGGTGAAGTTGTTGTCTTCAACCGGCTCGACGCCAAAGAACATTATTCCTTTTTTTCTTCTCAAAATAGATCCAGAATACTTCCATCAAGGAGCCAAGTGTACAATTGCAAGGCTAGGGAGAGGAAGAAATCCAGGGGCAAATTGACGGTGACGCAATTCACGTCGGAATTTCTAAGGTCCAAAGGATATTATGTGGACGTCAAAAGGGTTAAGGTTAAGGGAAAAGATAAGAGGAAGTATGTGATGAAGGAGGTTGTGAGTGATCTTTTTATTAGTCACCTTGACGCCAAGCACGTGTTGGGTTTGTTCCCCCACGTCGTCATCATGGATACGACCTACAAGACCAACATGTAATCTTCAGTTTTCATAATGAATACATCTACACGATCTAGTGCATCTAATTTTCCTTTTTATTGTATATTTATTGTATATTTCTGTATTGTCATCGTATTCATGCGAAATGAGTCAGCGAAGCACTCCCTGCGGCGTTTGAAGGCCTTGTTCGGTAAAGTAAAACCTACGACGATCATATCAGACAAAGATTTCGGAGTTGTGAAGGCTGTACCAATAGTCTTTCCCAATGCGCATCATTTGCTATGTAGGGTCCATGTGAACCGCAATGTTGAAGCACGTGTTACCGGGCATATGAGCACTAAAAGAGTGAAGCATTTTGCGGGGAATATTCGTTGGTTGTTGAGGTCACCCACGAAGGATGTGTACGAGGCACACTTAAGTATTTGAGGGAGAAGTGGAAAGGTCCATGGATGAAGTACGTTGAGGATGTTTGGCTTAATGAGCACAAGAAGAAGCCAGTATGTGCACGGTCCAATAATATTCTTCATTTCTCCACAAGATCATCAAACAGGTAAATTATATAACATATTTCCCCGTTAGATACGTAGTACTCCCTCCGTCCCCATTTGTTTGTCCTGTTTTGACCGGACACACTTGCCGAGACGGGTTTTGTATCGTTAATATCTCTAATTATATATTAATAAAAATTATAATTTTTTGATATTATCAAAGTAATCGTTGAGACGAATCAAACAAGATTCCACATGACTATATTTTTTCTTATATATTGGAAGAAATCTTAAAGATTCTCTTCAACTATGAATAGTATACAAAAGTCAAATAGGACAAATATTGTGGGACGGAGGGAGTATTATTTATGAAGTATAACATGAGTATTATTTGTCAGGGTCGAGTCTCAGCACTATATGCTCGAGGAGACCCTAAAATCATTTGTTGGAGGGTTCGACACGATCGTGGTACACATTGACAATATGTTCACGGATCATGTACGTGTAATCTTTTGGGCTTGTTGTATTTTTTTCATTTGTACTACTTTATGCCTATGAGAAATATAATATGAAGTTATATGTATGAAGGATAAGGTATGTGTAATTAGGGGGTCCATGGAGCTGAGTACTTTTAAGTTGGAGTGTCATAAAGGATGGGCCCCAATGGGTGATGGTTTTGTTCAGTCGCCTTGAGTACAAGATATCGGACGAGTGCATAAGATTATTATGCAAACAAGATATTCTGGAAAAGGAGGGAAATATACCTCATGAAGAATGCCACGATGTATGGTGGAGATCCTCGCTAAGGTTGCCTTGCCCACACACGATCAAGAGATATGTACAGGCTGGTATCCCGATATTGCCAAATGAAATCCATACATTTTGGAAATAGTTAAAGTAGGAAGGAGTGGTCCCTGAAGATCTCGGACGTGATGATGGTAAGCATATTTCAAGACAAGATGTCTTAATGAACAAGATGTATAAAGACTTTGAAGACGAGTAAATGCCCGACAAACTGTTGTACAACTTCACGACAAGATACGATGAGTACCATCACCCGAGCACTTATACTTTGGAAGAGCCCCCGTGCGGAGATACCAATAAGGGGAGACCTAAGAAGAAGGACTCGACCGAGAGGGACCCCACTTGGCTGGAGCACAAGCAGGAGGAGGACCAAAAGAAGAAGGATGAGCAAAAGAATAAGAAGGATGAGGAAAAAAAAGAAGAAGGATGAGGAAAAGAAGAGGAAGAAGGACGAGAAAAAAGAGAGGAAGAATGATGAGGAAAAGAAGAAGAAGAAGAAGGATGAGCAAAAGAAGAGGGAGTCAGATAGCATTCAATTGTCCGTCAGATCTGAACCGTCTCCGATGTATGATGAAGGCCCCAACGGAGTTTCAGACGCCAAAGAGAGTGGCACTGGGCCGATCTCACCCAAAATCAAAGTTGATAAAAAAAACAGAAAAATGTTATTCACCTCTATTTTAATTGGGGTAGGTCAAATGTTGACCCTTTCATGTTCGACTACATCACCCGAGTACAAGACGTACTAGGTGACGGTCATTGTGGGTATCGTTCCTTGTCTATACTATTAGGGTTTGAGGAACAGAGTTACGACTACATGCAACATGATATTTCAAAGGAACTACAACTACGTCGAGACCTCTACCGACCCGTGAGTATGGTGACTGACATTGACCATCTTATCAAGATGGTTGATCATACAGGACCTTGCGGGAAAGATCACTGGATGGAAATGCTGATGGTTGGGTTAGAGTTTGCAACCAGATTCCAGGTGGCTCTTGTATTTCTCTCATGGAGTGGACCTCATACATGTCTCCCCATGTTCTCTCTCCCGGGTGCATGTCCTCCCACAACGGTGCATGCGATAACACTAGTATGAAATCATGATCATATTGTCCCGATAAACATACTTATACATCCGTGTTTTGCCTTGTGAATTATATTATACTCATTTGAACTTAATTTCTGTACGGGTTTGGCTAGTTGATAACCGTTGTCCTATAAACAATTGCAAGCATAGTAGTGTTGAAGGATGGGATGCACCATTTAGGGAAATGATGAAAGACTATCTCGTCCAATGTGGAAATAGTGGTCGTTCAGTTTGGTTTTGTAGTTTCGGGAGGGAGATTGGATATATTAGGATTATATGTGAATCCAATCATTTTCCACTTTGTAATATCAATTCGCAATATATGAACGTTCAATAAGCAATATATATTTGATAAATGTGAATCCATTTAATTGTGTCCAAAAAATAAACATAAAACCCACTATGCACTAAGATCTATAACATACATAATTTTAAAACAAAAAAAAGAACATTGTGTAGTGGATTTGTATGTTACAGAAGCTAGTGCATGGCCCGTGCACTAGCTTCTATAACATACCGATCTAGTGCACCGTCCGTGCACTAGCTTCTATAACATATCAGTTTTGTAAAGTTGCACAGTCCGTGCACTAACTGCACGGATCGTGCAGATCAGTTCTGTAAAGTTGCACGGTCCGTGCACTAACTACACGGACCGTGCATATCAGTTCTGTAAAGTTGCACGGTTTGTGAATGATTTGTAAAGTTGCGGGTTTGGGAATTTTAAAATGCTACAATGTAGCGTTTTTAAAACGCTTTACAATGTGGCGTTTTATACGCTACAAGGTGGCGTTTAAAAAGTTTAGGGTTTATGGGCTTTAGGGTTTAGTGTTTGGGGTTTAGGGTTTTTAAAATGCTATTGGGTGGCGTTTTAAAGCATATGGACACCACAATGTGGTGTTTACTGGGGCTTAAAGAATTTTGGGGTTTATAAGGTTTGGGGTTAAGAGTTTAGGGTTTATATTTTATGGTCATTGGGGTTTAGGAATTAGGATTTGGGTTTTGTATTTATGATTTGTGGTTTTTTCACCCTAAATCCTAAATCCAAACCCTTATATTATATTCAAGATATACTTGTCCCTAGATTACTCTTAGAGGTTTAGGGTTTAGGGTTAGAAAGGGTTTTTCTATTTGGAACTTCAAGGGGCATTTAGGTAAAGCTATTGTAGAGTTTAGAACAAAATGGGTGGAACCAAACATTAGGACCATATATAGTTAATACGTGTTATACATCTGCCCGAAGCCAAAAAATCTCAAACCTTAAACCCTAATTAATAAACCAGCCCATAGCCCTTAAACCCAAAAACCCTAAACCTAAAAAATCCAACCCTAAACCCTCTCACATAATCTTAAACGCCATACTATGGGGTTTAAGACTTCTATATGAGAGGGTTTAGGGTTGGATTTTTTAGGGTTTAAGGTTTATGGGTTCATTACATAGGGTATAAGATTTGAGATGTTTGAGTTTTGGTTGAAAAAATATCTTCAATAGGTATACAGGGCCCCGATATTTTGTAGTTATGTTTATATTTCCCCAACGCATCATTTCCAGCTGATTTACCCCAAGAAGCACTGTCAGCACCATATATAATTAATACGTGTTATACATCTACCCGAAGGGCAAAAATCTCAAACCTTAAACCCTAATTAATGAACCCCTATCCCTTAAACCCAAAGTCCTAAAACCCTAAAAACTCAACCCTAAACCCTCTCACATAATCTTAAACGCCATAGTGTGGCGTCTAAGACTTTAAACTGGCGTTTTCCTTATGTGAGAGGGCTTAGGGTTGGATTTTATAGGGTTTAAGGTTTATGGGTTCATTAATTAGGGTTTAAGGTTTGAGATGTCTGAATTTTGGTTGAAGAAAATATCTTCAATAGGTATATATGACCCTGATACTTTGTAGTTATGTTTGTATTTTCCCAACGCATCATTTCCAGCTGATTTACCCCAAGAAGCACTTTCAGCACCAGATATAGTTAATACGTGTTATACAAATTACCGAAGCCCAAAAATCTTTAACTTTATACAGTAATTAATGAACCCTAAACACTAAACTCTAAACCCTAAAAAACCCAACCTTAAACCCTCTCACATAAGAAAAACGCCACACTGTGGTGTTTAAAGTCTTAAACGCCACGCATAGTGGCGTTTAACTTAAGAGACATGGTTTAGGGTTTTTTAGGGTTTATGATTTTTGGGCTTAGGGTTTAAGAGTTCATTAAGTACTGTATAAGGATTGAGATTTCTGAATTTTGGTTGAAGAAAATATAATTTATGATCGGTTCAGGACCATATATAGTTATTGGACGTTTTTACTAGTTTATGGTTTGTTTGATTTCAAAACACCGGAATGTAGCGTTTACCTAAGACCCTAAACCCTAACCCTAATTCTAAGGGTTTGATTATAATAAAAAGACAAGTACGAACAAAAAGGATGTTTGATGATAATATAAGACGAGTACGAACAACAATGACAAACCCACGACGAAACAAAAAGGAAGACGAGTACGAACAAATAGAATACAAAATATCGCTACAAAAGAGATAATAGCATCCACTGTACTAAACCCACAAACCAAAAGATACAAAGGACGGCCTAATCATCGTCGCTATCAGAACCCCTCTCCAGCCTAGCATGAAGACGCTCTGCCATTACCCGATCACGTGCTTCCCGCTCCGCTGTCGACTTGGAAGATGAACCCCTCTCGTATATAGATGGCAACTGGGCCGTGGGGAGGCTAAACTAGATGACTCACCCTCTCAGTCTGGCTCTAGGACAATCGTTGTGACACCCGTATTGGTGGATCAGCAACCGACATCTCGTCGACATCGATAATATCCGCAAGCCTCTTCCAGGCCTCCATCCCGCCACCTCCCCGCATCATAACCTCACGGACATGCGACCTCACCATGGTCAACCACTGTCATTCAATCATATAATGTTAACTACATAAGGATATTACAAATACTTAATATGATAGATATTATCGTGAAACATACCCGAGATGTGTCCAAAGCTGGAATAGCATGGCGTCTGGGATGAGGTTGCTCGTTCGCGTTGCGTCTGACGTATGGGACTGAAATAGGAAGGAACCAATCGAGATACTCCTCATCCATATCATAATCAACAATAGCCAACTGACTAGCTAAGACCTCAGCGCAAAGATGCTCAACCAAGCGATCCCAACCGTCCCAGTGGGCATCAAATTCTAGCTTGTACGCATCCTTCCCTTTTCGGCTTTCAGGGCGTGCAGTTGACGAGGCCGTATCGGGTCGAGA
The DNA here is from genome assembly GCA_027886185.1 of Rheum nobile. Lineage (NCBI taxonomy): Eukaryota > Viridiplantae > Streptophyta > Magnoliopsida > Caryophyllales > Polygonaceae > Rheum > Rheum nobile. The sequence goes on from WOAB01000056.1 coordinate 15,993,639, forward strand.
GGCCTACTCTAGGTCCTTCCAAACTGGCGTACCACGCGGTTAGGCATGCACGACTCTACAATCTGTTGGAAGTTGATCGTGCCTCGATATGTAGAAGTTGTGTACCGTGAATGGAAATACAGTTGGCCGTGTGGCATCCACCGCACCTGCAAGCAAAAAGAACAATGTTACGAGTAACCATTATACGATAATCATAAAATACTTTAGAATCATGTACTTACATCCTCTAGGCGATACTCATGAAGGACGTGGCAGTAACTCTTAATCCGAGACACATCCCGTGGAGGGGGCCGCAATACCCAATATCATGCTGCTCATCGCTGATCGTCGACTCTCCTAACCTCGGGATACGGGTTTTCGGGAAACCTCGGGAAGTACGCCCATATCCACAACTGCAATTGTCACAATATAAATTTGTAACATATTTTAAATGGTAATCTTAAAGTTTGGTATTATACAAAGATTAAAAGATTAGCGACGTTTTACCTGGAGTAGCAAACAACAACCGACTATGCCCTTGGCCTTCCCATGGAAGTCCCACCTAGGTTCTTGTACAGGAAGGCGTGAACTTCGACTACCCAAGCCATCCACTGGGTACGCTCATGATCCACGCACAACGACAACAGCTGACACTTCAGCTTGTTCGTGGACTTGTTCACGAACAAGCTGGACCCCATCATGTGGAATAAATACCCTGTTGCACAAGTCATGGGCTCGTCACCGTCCACAATCATGTGTCGCAAGTCGAACAAGAAATCAGATGTATCAACCACGACACTCTTTGCCCAAATCTTCATGTCCGTTGGGTCATATTCAAAAATCTCCTCCCTTAAAGCGATCAACGGTCCCTCCTCTAGTACCACACTAACGGCGTATCCCTCGATAGGCAGCCCCATGATCCTCTCGACGCCATGAAGCGTGATCGTAATCTCGCCCCACGGAAAATAGAAGTTGTTGGTCACTGATGCCACCTCTCCGGCTCTCCACAAACGCAGAAATGAGGACGTGGTCCACAAATCCGAACTGAAACGCGTGGAGTCTGATATGTTCGCTTAGTGTAGCGTAATGCCACCAGCTACCCGGCCGCGACCACCTCCCCCCTCGGAATAAGGTGTAATCTCCAGTAATCGAAATGGATGGGACGTGTATGCACCTTCAAACAACGAGGGGCCTCCTTGTGATGATGCCATATCCGATAAGCAATGTGCTGGTCGAAGGAAGACAAAAGCTCAAAGTTCCCCACACCGTAAGGAGGTTCGGGACGGGCGTGACGTGCGGGCTGGGGAGCGGAAGCGTCGGGAACATGGTCGGGAATAGGGTCGGGAACAGGCTCCTGCGGGGGGAGGGACTGAATGAGCACTCCTAGCAGGGTCAGGAACATGCTGATGTTGGGGGGAAGGAACGGGATCAGTAGTGCCAACAGGGACAAAATCCTCCATGACAACATCGTCCAATCCAGGGACGGGGTCAGTGTGGGCATGGGTGATGGGGTCCTCACTATGGACGGGACATTGAGGCCTCTTCTTCTTCTTGCGTCCGAAAACAGTTGGCCTCATCCGCTTGCGGGCAGAAGCAGTAACGCGACGGTTCTTCATGTCCTGTCCTACGAAGCACAACCATCGTCGAAAACCATCCAATATATCCTGTTTAATCATAATTTTAATTTCTTTTGCGTTATTTGGGTTATACATTCAATGTGCAGTTTATATATACTTATATAGGGAATAATTTACTTAATTATATTATTATCATTTTTCTTTGATAAAAATTATAATAAATCTATATTTCTAATCTTTAATATTTCAAAATGGGGTAAATTATCAATTAATATAAATTCAAATTAAGTTATGAATTATTAATTAAGCTTTTATAATCTCAATATTTTAATATGTTTAATAATAATTCATTTAATTAAGTTGTTTTATTTTTATTTTTATTTTTCTTTAATTTAAATTTTAATAAATCTACTTTTATTAAATCCTTCTAATTCTCATCTCGTAAATTCACATTTTTTTATTCTAATCTAATTACGAGTGCATTTCATTTAAAATATATAAATAAATAATACATTAAAAAAATGCATAAAAAATTAATATAAAAAACGACTAATCCATGTATAAAAATGATTAAAATATTTCTAATACTAAAATTCTTCTAAGATTATACAAGTCTAAATAAATTCAATTTTATTTATAATATCTAAATAATATAATAAATCCATTTATTACAAAATTAATAAAGTAAACCGTTCAAAAACATACCTCAACAGTACATCGTTTCGGGTTTATAATGGTCGAAACAACTTTCGACCCGCTCGCCTCAACCCGAGCCGCCACCTCCTCATCCCAACTCGACGACTGCGCCGCTGCCACCGCTCCGACTGCCGCTGCCACCGCTCCGACTGCCGCTGCCACATAGAGGGTGTTTTCCGGCCCCACCTCGACCCGCCCCTCACCCGCCGCGTCTCCACCCACTGTCGCCTCCACCGACCCGAGCCCGGCCTCAAATGTCTCCAGCGGGGACTCCTCCAGTCGAGCCTCCTCCGGCCTAGCTTCCTCTGTCTCGGCCTCCATCGATCGGCCTTCGCTGATAGCATCGGCCTCGGCCTCCAAGATATTATCCTCCACCGTTCCGGCATCCACCACCACCGTCTCGGCCTCCATCGATCTACCTAGCCCGTCCACCGCCCCGGCCGCCACAGATCTCGCCTCCTCCTCCGTGCTCGAAGTTGCCATTTCTGTCGCCGCTGTCATTCACGCTTTAAGGTTTGCAGAATGTGAAAGTGAAAGGAAGGGGACGAAAAACGCCGTTATGTCGTTTTCAAACGCCACAGCGTAGCGTTTAATATCTCAAATTTTAAATTCGATTTTTTTTAAGATCGCAAAATTTATTTTAAAAAATCTAAACGCCACAACATTGCCTTTTTTTTAAAAAAAAATCGAACCGGTTTACTTTTTAAATTTATAAAGCTTAAACGCCATGTTATAGCGTTTAAGCTTTTTTTTAAACGCAACATCGTCGCGTTTAAGAGTGGTGCGAAAACAAAAAAAAGCGATGCAAACAAGAGCCCCGCAAAAAGATTGCAAGACAAATGCAAAACAATTTTATATAAGATCGAACTAACTCTAATGTCATGGAACACAACATAGTGTGCATATCAATATAAACATGAAATTCTACTTACTCTTTAGGTAGCCATTTCCCGGCTTCTTTGTTTTTTTTGTGGGTAATCATCTAAAATCTCATCATCACTATCTTCCACCTTGACTACCATGGGTTTGCTCTTCCTGGACCTCCCATTACATGTATTTACAAAGCTGACAGGATATGCAATCTCTAAAGTACTGCAATCAAATATTACGACATCGAAATGAGATCCGCCTTTATATCTGAAGGTTAAGAAATATCCACATTTGATCGAGTACTTAACAACAAAGTCTGCCCAACCTTTGTCTAGCCAAGCTCGGCCATCACACCTCTTCACCTCCATTTTTGATTTTTCACCTGTTGACACTTTGAGACTAGCGTAGTTGGGCAAGTGTTTACCATGCTCCATAACATTTTTTTTTGAAAGTTCCTAGAACAAAAAAAATGAACAAGTAGGCTCTGTTTGTTAGATATAATACAGACATTCTCACACGTTAATAATCTAAGTCTCTCACATAAGTAGGCTCTTGTTATGATAGATTCTTCTCACAGATAAGATCTTCTAGAAAATTATATATTAGATATAAGGATAGGATTATCTCGAAAATGATAATATCCTTATTGTAAAAAATGATAGGCTCTTTCTTTGATGATATAGTTTACAAATTTTATCTAGTTGCTTGTAAAAGTAGACTCTTGTTATGATAGATTCTTCACGCTATGATAAGATCTTCTAGTAATAACATCTAAATAATAACGTCAGTCTCTCACATAAGTGATAAGATCCTCACGTAAATGATAATTTTAAACTTCATATGACAATGTCATACCTAAATGATAGTATCCAGCTAGCGCTTTATGAAAACGAGCGTCGTATATTCGTACGGGTATTATCTCTCTATACGATCTTCTATCAAGTGATAGCTACCGAACAAAATGTGACAATCTCTTACATAAATGATAGCATCCACCTAACATACGTTTACATAGTATATCATAGCCTCTTGTTTAATTTAGTTACTTGTACAAGTAGGCTTTTGTTATGATAGATTCTTTACTCTATAGAATCTTCTATAAACTGATAAGTTCGTTAGAGCAATGACAGACTCGCTCTTAAATGATAAGATCCTCCAGGAAAAGATAGTTTCCATATTGTGAAAAATGATAGGCTCTTGCCTTGATGATATATTTACTTTTCTTTAGTTAGTTTCCATATTGTGAAAAATGATAGGCTCTTGCCTTGATGATATATTTACTTTTCTTTAGTTACTTGTAAAAGTAGGCTCTTGTTATGATAGGTTCTTCTCGCTGATAAAATCTTTTAGAAAATGATAAAATAGACATATAATACTGACAATCTCACACGTTAAGGATAGAATTAGGGTTTGGACGCAACGTGGTTGCGCCCAAAAAATTGATGGAAAAATAACAATTTCTTGGGCGCAACCTGGATGCGCCAAAGAAGTTACCGTTTTACAACGGTAACTTTTTGGCATTGATCCATTTTGTTGTTATATATATGCAACTATTTCGTCCATTTTGGCATTAATCCATTTGAGATAATGTCTTTGTCAAAGGGTGGATGATGCACTCGGTCCATTTGAGCACTTAGATGATGTACCCGGTCTTGATTTGATTCATGACGATAATTTACGGGTACGTATATATTTATTCCGAAGTTTATTTCAAATTTAGTAATTTAAAGTAGTTTGTTGTAGTTTAGAACTTTGATTAAAATATTCATACGATGAATAGATGTTTTAGGTTAGCATCATGATTTTTGTATTTTTTGTATTCTATTATACAGTTGTGAAATAATTTTCTGAAAGTTTATGTGCGAAATAATATATTCGTGGTAAGAAACCCCCTTAGAAAAACCCCTAATTTATAATTTATTTGTGTCCCATAAATAGGACGACTCTAGTGATAGCGAATATTCGCCAGTGGATTATTCTGCTCATTTTACTACGGATGAAGAATGGAGTGATAGAGATAGTATGATCAGGTGGGCTAAGAACGTAGGTTTGGAGTTGCATATGGTGATTGTAATAAGTAAATCATGGCCTAACCGAAAGGTCATATTGTCGTGTGAGAAGTCCGGGCCATATAGAGCGGCGAAGAAGAAGAAGGCTGAGGTTCCCGAGGGAACCCCTAAACGGAGATACAATGCGAGGACAAAGAAGAGCGAGTGTCCGTTTCAGTTGCATGGGGTGGTTGTGAAAGGAGATTGGCTCAAATATGACCGTTGGAGATTATCCGTCGCTTGTGGATCGCATGACCATGAGCTTTCTAGTAGTTTGATCGGTCATACATTTGCCGGCAGGCTTTCGCAGGAACAACGAGAGCGCGTGAATGTTTTGTCAGCCTCCGGAATAAAGCCGAAGGCTATTATGAGTCTATTTCTACACGAGTATCCCAAATGTTTGACATCAAGGAACCAACTCTACAATTAGAAGTGTCGGGAGAGGCTGAACAGAGATCGTAACCGGGCCGCCTTCGGTGAAGACATTTTTCAGGCGCATTCTTTATAAGGTCTCGGAAAAGTGCTTAAGAATATTATACACTTCAGTTGTTAGGGCCATGCAAGGAAAAATTCCCGAGGAAGAATGCCGTGATGTGTTTTGGAGAGCCACCATAGGCCTGCCTTGCCCACACACAATCAAGGAATATGTAAAGGCCGGTTTCCCATTGAGGCCAAGTGAAATCCACATTTATTGGAAGCAAATCAAGTGGGAAGGGGTTGGGCATGCTGAGCTCGCACAGAATGAGGACGTCTTTATTTCAGAAGAAGATGTCATCTTAGGTTCCATGTTTGGAGATTGGAGCAATGAAGAATTGGCCCCAGAGCTAAAGACCGACTTTTCACGCCAGTACAAAGCTTTCCATGAGCCGAGATCGTGTACCGCAGAAGAGCCCTCGGCCGCTTAGACCAAGAAGGGTAGACCTAAAGAGAAGAAGAACGATACCAAGAGGGACCCTAGTTGGTATGAGCACATGGCGGAAGAAAAAAGGAAGAAGGACGAGGAAAAGAAGAAGAAGGACGAGGAAAAGAAGAAGAAGGACGAGGAAAAGAAGAAGAAGGACGAGGACCGGAAGGATTCGTTCGTGGGATCTAAAGGACGTCCTCCGAGTGGTAAGCGGCGCAGCGGAGTTTCACCTGGCAAGGAAAGCACCAGTAGAGCACCTCAGGGCGACATGGACGTTATTTACCTCGACTTCAACTGGGGCCGAGATAATATTGATTCGTTTATGTTCGCCTACATTGGAGGAGTACAGAACATAATGGGCGATGGTCATTGTGGGTACCGTTCGCTTGTTGTACTATTAGGGCATGGCGAAGACGTTTATCGGTACGTCCGATGGGGGCTTTCCAAGGAGCTACAACAATGCCGAGCGTTGTACACCCCGACTTGTAATGTCACCCCTATATCGGACCTCATCAGGTTTGTGAATTTTACCGGGGTGTGCACGACGGATCACTGGATGGAAGTTCCTATGGTCGGCTTGGTATTTGCCACACGATACCAGGTGGCTCTTGTTGTGCTATCATATGCTGGACCTCACACATGCCTCCCAAAGTGGGCTCCCCCAGGTGCACAACCTCCCACTAGGGTGCATGCGATAGCCCTTGTAGGCAACCATGACCATTTTATACCGGTAAGCATTTTCACATTCGATCATCATTAACCTTTATTTCTTTCTATAATGTATTCTAACCCTTGAATTTGTAAAGGTTTGGCTAGTTGATGACCTTTTTCCGATTCCACCCCCGCCCGGAGTTTGGACCCGATGGAAAGATGCAAGCGTTGAAGGATGGGAGCAACCATTTCAGGCTAGGATGCAAGATTACCTTATCCAAAGGAGCATGTCGTGATGTGTTTTGGAGAGCCACCCTAGGCCTGCCTTGCCCACACACGATCAAGGAATATGTAAAGGCTGGTTTCCCGTTGAGGCCAAGTGAAATCCATATTTATTGGAAGCAAATCAAGTGGGAAGGGGTTGGGCATGCTGAGCTCGCACAGAATGAGGACGTCTTTATCTCAGAAGAAGATGTCATCTTAGGTTCCATGTTTGGAGATTGGAGCAATGAAGAATTGGCCCCAGAGCTAAAGACCGACTTTGCACGCCAGTACAAAGCTTTCCATGAGCCGAGATCGTGTACCGCAGAAGAGCCCTCGGCCGTTTCGACCAAGAAGGGTAAACCTAAAGAGAAGAAGAACGATACCAAGAGGGACCCTAGTTGGTATGAGCACATGGCGGAAGAAAAAAGGAAGAAGGACGAGGAAAAGAAGAAGAAGGACGAGGAAAAGAAGAAGGCCGAGGATCGGAAGGATTCGTTCGTGGGATCTAAATGACGTCCTCCGAGCGGTAAGCGGCACAGCGGAGTTTCACCTGGCAAGGAAAGCACCAGTAGAGCACCTCAGGGCGACATGGACGTTATTTACCTCGGCTTTAACTGGGGCCGAGATAATATTGATTCGTTTATGTTTGCCTACATTGGAGGAGTACAGAACATAATGGGCGATGGTCATTGTGGGTACCGTTCGCTTGTTGTACTATTAGGGCATGGCGAAGACGCTTATCGGTACGTCCGATGGGAGCTTTCCAAGGAGCTACAACAATGCCGAGCGTTGTACACCCCGACTTGTAATGTCACCCCTATATCGGACCTCATCAGGTTTGTGAATTTTACCGGGGTGTGCACGACGGATCACTAGATGGAAGTTCCTATGGTCGGCTTGGTATTTGCCACACGATACTAGGTGGCTCTTGTTGTGCTATCATATGTTGGACCTCACACATGCCTCCCAATGTGGGCTCCCCCAGGTGCACAACCTCCCACTAAGGTGCATGCGATAGCCCTTGTAGGCAACCATGGCCATTTTATACCGGTAAACATTTTCACATTCGATCATCATTAACCTTTATTTCTTTCTATAATGTATTCTAACCCTTGAATTTGTAAAGGTTTGGCTAGTTGATGACCTTTTTCCGATTCCACCCCCGCCCGGAGTTTGGACCCGATGGAAAGATGCAAGCGTTGAAGGATGGGAGCAACCATTTCAGGCTAGGATGCAAGATTACCTTATCCAAAGGAGCATGGGTGGTAACGGTCCCATATTTCTTTAGTCCTAGGACTTAGGATATCCAAATGTTGGATCGGGATGGAGTTGGATATGTTTAGTCGATGTAAATCCACTCCTTTTCGAAATTGTAAAGTGAAATTTTCAAATTTTCAAATGTAAAGTGAAATTTTTGAGGATGGATGACAACACAAAACTTCAACGATTGGGATTCCTGGACTAAAGAAATATTTTACCCTATCCTATTTATTATGAGACCCAAAACCCAAAACCCTAAACCTTGATAAATGGATCATAGTCACCCTAAACCCTAAATTAACCCCCTCACAACCAGTTGGGCGCAACGGCGTTGCGCCCAGAATGCTGGACGAGACGCCGTTGTACCCAACTGGTTGTGAGAGGGTTTAGGGTAGGGTTTTTTGGGGTTTAGGATTTGGGGTTTTAGTGGCTAGGGTCCATTCATCAGGGTTCAATGTGTGGAGTCATTAAATTTTTTAGGGATAAAATATCTTGAATATGTAAATATTGGCCCGATATTTTGTAGTTTTTTTCGTAACCCTAAATGTACTTCTGAAGCTCTTCTACTGAAGGACCATCAGAGAAACTCAAATAATCTCAAACAAATTTGGACATGTCAAACCTAAACAGTCATTCATTAGTGTTTAAGGTTTGAAGTCATTTTCCTCAACGTATAGAATAAGCAAGGGGAATTCGCCAAATACTACATACGTATTCTTAAGAAAATAAGAAAATGAGATACTGCACTTGATCTTAGCCAAAAGCCGAGAAAGGTATGATTTATCCCATTTTCAATTGATCAGTCTATATATGTTCTCAACCCTATGTACTATGAGACCCAAAACCCTAAAATTAACACCCTCTAGTTGGGCGCAACGGCGTTGCGCCCAGAATTCTGGATGCAACATCGTTGCGCCCAACCGGTTGTGAGAGGGTTTAGGGTAGGGTTTTTTTAGGATTTAGGGTTTGGGGTTAAGGGTTTAGGTCATTACAGTATAAAGTTTAAGGCAATATGATTTAATTTCAAAAACAAGCTCTCAATATGAACATATGGACATAATATTTTGCAACGCATTCAGGTTGATATTTCTCAATGCAAGAATCAAACCCTATGAGCTCAATCGCCTAAAAGTTGTTAACTGAAAATCATTCATCTTTATTATTTTAACCCCTCTCCTCCGTAGTTTTATCATACCCTATGTCATATGAGACCCTAAACCCTAAATTAACCCCCTCATAACCAGTTGGGCACAACGGCGTTGCGCCCAGAATTTTGGACGCAACGTCGTTGCACCCAACCGGTTGTGAGAGGGTTTAGGGTAGGGTTTTTTAGGGTATAGGGTTTGAGATTTAGGATGACTATGGTCCATTCATCAAGGTTCAAGGTTTGGGACCATTAAATTTGTTTCGAAAAACAAACCTTCAGGAACATTATATGGCCCCGATATTTTGGAGTTTAGAGTTGGAGGCGAGGATAAGCAGATTGGAGGATATAGTGTATGCACATATAAAAGCACTAGAAGCATTCATCTTTATTATTTAAACTCTTTCCCACAACCCCTCTTCTCCGTAGTTTTACCATACCCTATGTCTTATGAGACCCTAGCCCTCAACCCTAAACCCCAAATCCTCCTAAACCCTGAAATTAACCCCATCTAGTTTAATTATGGGCGCGACGCCGTTGTGCCTAAAAAGTTACCATTGTAAAAAGGCTATATTAATGGATTTATGGTATTTGTAGTAAACCAAACACTACAACAAATAATGACATCTTCATCCAAATCATCAACAAACCCAGATAGGCTATGCTATTGTAATTTGAAAGCCATTGTCCGAACTTGGGATTTGCAGTGGAACTACGGAAGAAGGTATTGGGGATGCCCAGAAGTGGGGTGTCGTTTCAGGGAGTGAATTGATCCAATGTACGAGGACAGGGCACACGCGGTTATTCGACAACAATGGCAGGAAAAACAAGATCTTATTAAGGAAAATCAAGATCTTGATAACATCCGTAGGTGATTAAGATCATATCTTTTGTGTAATGTTGTTTATGTACTATCAACCTTTGTAGGGAACAAGCAAATTTAGCAAACCAGAGATATCATATGAAGCGAACATTTACCAGATACTACCCTAATTTCTCCAGACGCTAAAGCAGTGTGATATATTTTCTCTAATTTTTTTATGATCAATTTGTATTCTTTTCTGTATTGTGTGCTAAATGTCGTTGTAGTCAACCAGCATAATGAACAATTTGTATTCTTGCCTATGCGTTGAAAAGTAAACGCGTATATATACACAAAATGTCAGTACACAATCCATACTGTCAATACAAAATCCAATCCAAAACATAAATACAAATACATAATGTCAGTAGCTATATATCGTCATCGCTCGACTCAACCGCGGCCCTGGAAGACTCTCCCCTCTCATATATAGACGGGACACGCCCCGCTCGGGAAATCAGGGGTGATATGGAGCAGAGTGCTTTTAAGGCGCCCACAGAGATCGTAACCGGGCCGCCTTCGGTGAAGACATTTTTCAGGCGCATTCTTTATAAGGTCTCGGAAAAGTGCTTAAGAATATTATACACTTCAGTTTTTAGGGCCATGCAAGGAAAAATTCCCGATGAAGAATGTCGTGATGTGTTTTGGAGAGCCACCATAGGCCTGCCTTGCCCACACACAATCAAGGAATATGTAAAGGCCGGTTTCCCATTGAGGCCAAGTGAAATCCACATTTATTGGAAGCAAATCAAGTGGGAAGGGGTTGGGCATGCTGAGCTCGCACAGAATGAGGACGTCTTTATTTCAGAAGAAGATGTCATCTTAGGTTCCATGTTTGGAGATTGGAGCAATGAAGAATTGGCCCCAGAGCTAAAGACCGACTTTTCACGCCAGTACAAAGCTTTCCATGAGCCGAGATCGTGTACCGCAGAAGAGCCCTCGGCCGCTTAGACCAAGAAGGGTAGACCTAAAGAGAAGAAGAACGATACCAAGAGGGACCCTAGTTGGTATGAGCACATGGCGGAAGAAAAAAGGAAGAAGGACGAGGAAAAGAAGAAGAAGGACGAGGAAAAGAAGAAGAAGGCCGAGGACCGGAAGGATTCGTTCGTGGGATCTAAAGGACGTCCTCCGAGTGGTAAGCGGCGCAGCGGAGTTTCACCTGGCAAGGAAAGCACCAGTAGAGCACCTCATGGCGACATGGACGTTATTTACCTCGACTTCAACTGGGGCCGAGATAATATTGATTCGTTTATGTTCGCCTACATTGGAGGAGTACAGAACATAATGGGCGATGGTCATTGTGGGTACCGTTCGCTTGTTGTACTATTAGGGCATGGCGAAGACGCTTATCGGTACGTCCGATGGGAGCTTTCCAAGGAGCTACAACAATGCCGAGCGTTGTACACCCCGACTTGTAATGTCACCCCTATATCGGACCTCATCAGGTTTGTGAATTTTACCGGGGTGTGCACGACGGATCACTGGATGGAAGTTCCTATGGTCGGCTTGGTATTTGCCACACGATACTAGGTGGCTCTTGTTGTGCTATCATATGCTGGACCTCACACATGCCTCCCAAAGTGGGCTCCCCCAGGTGCACAACCTCCCACTAGGGTGCATGCGATAGCCCTTGTAGGCAACCATGACCATTTTATACCGGTAAGCATTTTCACATTCGATCATCATTAACCTTTATTTCTTTCTATAATGTATTCTAACCCTTGAATTTGTAAAGGTTTGGCTAGTTGATGACCTTTTTCCGATTCCACCCCCGCCCGGAGTTTGGACCCGATGGAAAGATGCAAGCGTTGAAGGATGGGAGGAACCATTTCAGGCTAGGATGCAAGATTACCTTATCCAAAGGAGCATGGGTGGTAACGGTCCCATATTTCTTTAGTCCTAGGACTTAGGATATCCAAATGTTGGATCGGGATGGAGTTGGATATGTTTAGTCGATGTAAATCCACTCTTTTTCGAAATTGTAAAGTGAAATTTTCAAAATTTCAAATTGTAAAGTGAAATTTTTGAGGATGAAACTTCAATGATTGGGATTCCTAGACTAAAGAAATATTTTACCCTATCCTATTTATTTTGAGACCCAAAACCCAAAACCCTAAACCCTGATAAATGGATCATAGTCACCCTAAACCCTAAATTAACCCCCTCATAACCAGTTGGGCGCAACGGCGTTGCGCCCAGAATGCTGGACGCGATGCCGTTGTACCCAACTGGTTGTGAGAGGGTTTAGGGTAGGGTTTTTTGGGGTTTAGGGTTTGGGGTTTTAGTGGCTAGGGTCCATTCATCAGGGTTCAATGTGTGGAGTCATTAAATTTTTTGGGGATAAAATATCTTGAATATGTAAATATTGGCCCGATATTTTGTAGTTTTTTTCGTAACCCTAAATGTACTTCTGAAGCTCTTCTACTGAAGGACCATCAGAGAAACTCAAATAATCCCAAACAAATTTGGACATGTCAAACCTAAACAGTCATTCATTAGTGTTTAAGGTTTGAAGTCATTTTCCTCAACGTATAGAATAAGCAAGGGGAATTCACCAAATACTACATACGTATTCTTAAGAAAATAAGAAAATGAGATACTGCACTTGATCTTAGCCAAAAGCCGAGAAAGGTATGATTTATCCCATTTTCAATTGATCAGTCTATATATGTTCTCAACCCTATGTACTATGAGACCCAAAACCCTAAAATTAACACCCTCTAGTTGGGCGCAACGGCGTTGCGCCCAGAATTCTGGATGCAACATCGTTGCACCCAACCGGTTGTGAGAGGGTTTAGGGTAGGGTTTTTTTTTAGGATTTAGGGTTTGGGGTTAAGGGTTTAGGTCATTACAGTATAAAGTTTAAGGCAATATGATTTAATTTCACAAACAAGCTCTCAATATGAACATATGGACATAATATTTTGCAACGCATTCAGGTTGATATTTCTCAATGCAAGAATCAAACCCTATGAGCTCAATCGCCTAAAAGTTGTTAACTGAAAAGCATTCATCTTTATTATTTTAACCCCTCTCCTCCGTAGTTTTATCATACCCTATGTCATATGAGACCCTAAACCCTAAATTAACCCCCTCACAACCAGTTGGGCACAACGGCGTTGCGCCCAGAATTTTGGACGCAACGTCGTTGTGCCCAACCGATTGTGAGAGGGTTTAGGGTAGGGTTTTTTAGGGTATATGGTTTAGGGTTTGGGATTTAGGATGACTATGGTCCATTCATCAGGGTTCAAGGTTTGGGACCATTAAATTTGTTTCGAAAAACAAACCTTCAGCAACATTATATGGCCCCGATATTTTGGAGTTTAGAGTTGGAGGCGAGGATAAGCAGATTGGAGGATATAGTGTATGCACATATAAAAGCACTAGAAGCATTCATCTTTATTATTTCAACTCTTTCCCACAACCCCTCTTCTCCGTAGTTTTACCATACCCTATGTCTTATGAGACCCTATCCCTCAACCCTAAACCCCAAATCCTCCTAAACCCTGAAATTAACCCCCTCTAGTTTAATTGTGGGCACGACGCCGTTGTGCCTAAAAAGTTACCATTGTAAAAAGGCATATTAATGGATTTATGGTATTTGTAGTAAACCAAACACTACAACAAATAATGGCATCTTCATCCAAATCATCAACAAACCCAGATAGGCTATGCTATTGTAATTTGAAAGCCGTTGTCCGAACTTGGGATTTGTAGTGAAACTACGGAAGGAGGTATTGGGGATGCCCAGAAGTGGGGTGTCGTTTCAGGGAGTGAATTGATCCAATGTACGAGGACAGGGCACACGCGGTTATTCGACAACAATGGCAAGAAAAACAAGATCTTATTAAGGAAAATCAAGATCTTGATAACATTCGTAGGTGATTAAGATCATATCTTTTGTGTAATGTTGTTTATGTACTATCAACCTTTGTAGGGAGCAAGCAAATTTAGCAAACCTGAGATATCATATGAAGCGAACGTTTACCAGATACTACCCTAATTTCTCCAGACGCTAAAGCAGTGTGATATATTCAAGATATTACCCAAGATCCTCTCCACATCATGAAGCGTGATCGTAATCTCACCCTATGGAAAATGAAAGCTGCTTGTCTCAGGGTGCCACCACTCGACCAACGCTGATATCAGAACGTGGTCGACCCTACCAAACTGAAAATCCTGGAGACCGGCCAACCCGGACTGCTGCACCAGCCAATACCAACTCCTCTCAACCACCTCGTCCGGAATGTATCGACTCCACTCACTCAACTCGGCTGAACGAGTATAAGCCCTCAAACGTCGTACGAGGGAAGGTGCAGGCGGAGGAGGAGCGTGCCAAATCCGGTGCGCAACGTGAGTCATGAAGCTCCGTAGCACATCAGGCATCTCAAGCCCGTACGGGGGGGCCTCTACGACAGGTGGACCCTCTTGGGGTACGGGAGGGGGAACGGGTTGCTGGGGTGCGGGAGGGGGGACGGGTTGCTGGGGTACGGAAGAGGGAACGGGCTCCTCCATAATGACGTCGTCCAAATGAGGACTCAAGCTCGCACACTCCTCTGTCTCGGCAAACGCCTCCTCCATGTCTCGGACGGGACTCTGCGAAGCCGGAGGTGAACACACGTGAGGATGAGGATCCGCTAACGGATCAGATAACATTCCAATAACGGGTTCTGCTATTGGAACGGTATCCTTCCGGACTCTACTCTTGCGCTTGCACTTGGGGGGTTTCGGAGGTTTCGGTTCTTACGACCGGAAGCAGTCACGGGTCGAGATTCCATCATACGACCCCCTGCATCTTTCGTTTGATTCTCTAGACTACATCCTGTTTTTTTCAAATAATTGTCTAATTTAAACAAATTTCTAATTGCTATAAAACTAAAATACATTTCTAATTTAATATTCTAATTATATACTAACTTCTCCATTAACTAATTTATGCAATTCTAATATATTATATGCAATTCATCTATATGCAATTCTAATATACTAATTTCTCCATTAACTATTTTTTTTATGTCATTCTAATATATTAAATATAAAATTCAATGAAATAACTAATTGTATTACATAAATTTGTTTTAATAATATACTAATTTTTCATTTCTATTCAATAATATACTAAATTTTTTCTAATAATATAATTACATAAATTTATTCAAATTTTATTTATACAATTCTAATATTTTCTAACAAATCTAAATATTTCTACAAATAATAAAATAACTAATTGTATTACATAAATTATTTTTAATAATATACTAATTTCTCATTTCTATTCAATATACTAAATTTATTCTAATAATATAATTACACAAATTTATTTGAATTTTTTTTATACAATTCTAATATTTTCTAACAACTCTAAATATTTCTAGAAATTAATTATATATATATTATTAAATAAGAAAAAATTAGTACCTCAAGTCGTTCGCGACGAGTATATTTTCATGGCATTCTAGGTCGGCTCGCCTCTCCAACCTGTGCCACCGCCTCAACACCAACGGCCGCGGCAACCTCCAACGCATTTTCCGACCCCACCGGAACCTCGCCCGTCGGAGACTCACTCGTCGGACGGACCGCATTGCCGACCACCGCAGGCTCCAACGCCGGAATTTCGGCCGTCGCCGATAGCTCCTTCGCCGGAATATCGGTCGTCGCCGGCAGCTTTTCCGCCGTATAATCGGTCGTCGCCGCCGCCAGCCTCGCCGCCCAATCGGCCGTGAATTCTAGATTTTTGTCCAGATCCGCCGCCGCAGCTGCCGCACACTCCTCTGCCGCCTCAAGTCGTCGCCGCTTTGCCTCACAGCCGATCTCCCCTCCGCTCTCCGCCGCTCTCCCCGAGATCTCGATGGAAGACCCCCCCTCCTCAAGCCGGATGGAAGACCCCCCCTTCTCAAGCCAGATCTGGGACTCTTCGCCACCGCCGTCGACGCCGGAATCCGCCATTGATGAAGAAGCTGAAGGTTAAGAGGATGAAGACGAAGACGATGAAGGAGGCGTTATGTCATCGCGTCCAAGTACATTTACTTGGGCGCTATGGTGTTGCGCCCAGATCCAGATTCAAAATTTGAATTTTTTTTCTTTCAAAGTTTATTTATTTTTAAATATTTAAAACTGTAAATTTAATGTAAACCGGTTCAGATATTAAATTTTTTTTAATGATGAACTGGCTAAACCTAAACCGGGTTACCAAACCCGGTTTCTACTCTTGGACGCAACCATGTTGCGTCCAAGATTAAATCTTTTTTTTTTTTAAAAAAAATCGTTTTTGGGCGTAACCTGATTACGCCCAAAAACGGGTGTGCGGCAAGAAAAACCGGGTGCGAACATTCTACCCGTAGAATTATCCCAAAAATGAGAGTACCCTTATTATAAAATATTATAGGCTCTTTCTTTGATGATATAGTTTACAACTTTTATTTAGTTACTTGTAAATGTAGACTCTTGCTGTGATAGATTCTTCACGCTATGATAAGATCTTCTAGTAATAACATCGAAATAATAATGTCGTCTCTCACATAAGTGATAAGATCCTCATGTAGGTTCTTACTTTGATGAGTAATAAAATTCTTACTGCTAGAAACAAGGCACATCCCCCACAACAAGGCATGTCCTATTAGTGACCTCCGTCTGACTATCGGTTTGGGGGTGAGAACTAGTCGAAAACAATAATTGTGTCCCCAATTTAGACCATAAAAATAACTCAAAAACCTAGTGTCACGATATGAGATTATAATCCTAGGTATCCCATGAAATTTTCACAACATGCTCAAAGAATAAGCTAGACACATCCCAAGCATTATGAGTCATCTTACAAGAAATAAAATGAGTCATCTTAGAAAATCTATCAACAACGACAAATATTGAGTCCCTCCCCTTCTTAGACATTGCCAACCCCTATTTAAATCCATAGGAAATATCCTCCCAAGGTGTAGTGGTATAGGTAACGGGTTGTACAATCCATGAGTACTCGATCTAGACTTAGCGCGTTGACAGATCACGCATCCTACACAATGGAAAGCTTGGTTTCGTGTTTGATTTTTTCAATTGAAGACAACCATATTGAGCTTACTTTATTGCTTGACTTTGTTATGAAGGGCATATGAAGTGGTAGTGTTGCCTCTGGTGGTTTATTGCTCACTGAAGCATAACCAAATTTCGTGTTTATAAAAGGTGTGTTTTCTCATCTTTTACCAATAATGTTGGCTTTTTATTTGAAATTCAGATTGTGTTGAATATGTTTGGTGCTTGTATATGCCTTAAGTAATTGATGGTGTTAAATTGGTATTATTATTGTGTTAAATTGTGTTGAATGTGGGTTGAATTTGTGTATAATTTGGATGTGGATTGTAACCACAATTAAGGTTGTATGTCTTCAATGTATGGCTTACCTTGTATGATTTGATTTGTTGTTAAATTGTTTAATGTTGAATGTTGATTGAAATTGGTATTGTGTTAAGGTGTATGTGGACTGAAAAGTAGATTCTTTATAATTTTGCATAACTTGATTAGTTGGTGTATATTTTTGTTAGGGTTAAGAGTGGCATGAATTTGTGTTTATGTTGAAATAGGATTCTGGTTTTGCGTTTAATTTAGTCCCTTAAAGAACGTAGATAGATGAGGATAAAGGTATGGGAAAAGCAAAGGAGAAGGAAAAGGCATTTGTTTGGACTAAAATCTTGCATTGGCATTGATGAGGGTATGCAAAGATTATCAAAGGAAACATGGCTACTATCAAACATTCACTTAGCCTGATGTTAAAGAGGAATTTGATAAGAGGACAGGCTTGAAGGTCTCAAAAAATACATGTAAGAACAAAATTGAGCATATGAAAAAATTGTGGACGCCATTGTGCGACCTAAGGCGCAAGGTGATAGGTGTTGGGTGGGATCCGGCGACTGGTTTGGTCACTGCTGATGATGAATGGTGGGAAAGACAGAAGAATGTCTGTAGGCATAACAACTTCTCTATGTATATGATTTGATATATATTAGTTTGGAGTCAATTAATACTTGGTCAATGTCCTTCAGTTTGGGATGACATGTTTGGCCAAATTGTTGCAACGAGAAAGCATGTCATGTCACCAAGTATGGATCCTAGTGCGCTTCCGCTTTCCCTACCTGGAGTTGATGATAGTGTTTATTTGGGTTCACAAGAGGATAGTCTTGACCGTCAACTAAAGAAAGATGCTGAGAAGGAACAAGAAAGCCTTTGGTCGCTCGCTGCTAGGGTAAGTGTGAAGCTGCCACTTGATGAGTGCTTAGCACAAGTACACAACGCAATTACTGCCATAAGATCTGGTCCATCAAATGTCAAGGAGAAGAGCACCAGGCTTGCAGTTACACCTACTAAGTCCATCAAAAAAAGAAGGAGAAGGCCAAGTCATGCTTCAATGGCATTTAACGAACACATGACTGTTGTGGGTGATGCTAGTCAGAAAATGCTTACTATGATGGAGGGTGATATTGGAAGTACCATTGATCTGGCAGGGGAAGTGAAGAAATATGGATATTCAGAATGTGTTGTTGTGTTGGAACGCCTTGTAACTGATGGGCTTCTCCTAGAGAATTCAAAGTTGTATTGCTTTGCAGCTAGTCAGCTTGCTCAAGAACCAAGACGTGAGGTCTTCATGTCCCTCCTGAAAGATAGTAACAAGATTGCATGGCTACAGTACGAGTACGATCTTGCATGCCAATTATATCAACCGTAGATGGAGTGTGATGAGTTTGAGTGTCTGAGTACTGCTTGGGGGATTTATTTTAGGGTTTTATCTTCTATGAATATCACTACTGTTTGGTGTTTGGTGTTCTTCGATAATGATGGAATTTATGTATGAACTTATTGCTTGGTGTTTGATGTATTTCAGACTTTATTAGTTCTTTGTGTTTTCCTAGTGCAATGTTTCATTACCATTGTTATTGTTATATATGTTGTTATGTAATTACTTCCTAGTAATATTTGTTATTGAAGATATCTTATATTTAAAGTTTGTAATTTTTAGTTTATGTCTTGATCGAGTATAATCTGAAGACATGGATCAACCACTTGGCCTGCTACGAAAGATGTCTAGATGCGAGATACAAAAGAAGTGGCTTCCTAGATGGCAGGTGTTGTTGGAGACGTCTGCACATCTCTCAACTGTATACTATGTTAGATTTATTCACAAGGTTCCTTGTTATGATTCAGAGCTCACGGGGTACATGTGGATGCGCCAACTGATGGACTCTGCGTCGGATGTTAGATGTATCAATGCATTTTGGATGGAGAGGCATGTCCTCCAATATCTTTGCGATGAACTAGAGACCAAGTACGGGCTATTACCTTCACGCCGTATGTCCGTTCTAGAGAGGGTTGAGATTTTCATGTACACGATTTTTGTTGGGTTGGCTAATAGAGATGTATGTGAGCGGTTTCATAGATCAGGCGTCACCATTAGCCATGTGTTTCACCAGTTTCTAGATGCAATGGCTGGCAGGCACAGGGGTTTTAACGGCTTCGTACGTAACCTTCTAAAACCCTGTGATGCAAATTTCACAAACATTCCAGCAAAAGTGATGAGTAAGCCTCGATATAGTCTTTTTAAGGTATGGATTATTACTTATATTTTCAATTTATTGCCAAGTTGAACCAGCCATGTTGTATAATATTGTTACTAAATTCATTTAGAGTGCTATTGGATGTATTGATGGGGTTCACATTGAATGTTGTGTGCCTAAGGAAGAACAATTTCCTTATAGATGTCGTAAGGGGTATACTTCATTTAATATAATGGCGGTGTGCGACTTTGATATGTACTTCACATTTGTATCAGTCGGGTGGGAAGGAAGCGCCCACGACACTCGGGTGTTGGACCATGCTTTGAGCTATCCTCATATGAACTTTCCTCGTCCTTCATCTGGTAAGACATGATCAATCGTCATCTATCCTTACTTTAACATAACTTATATATTTGACATCATGCAGATTTTCCTTACATAATGACATATATGTATGAATGGGTTTGCATTTTATTAGCATTTATTTCCTATATATAATGTATGGTTATTTATGTTTAATTGTTCGTAGGTAGGTACTACTTAGTTGACAAGGGATATCTAGACAGAAAAGGCTATATGGTGCCCTACTCGAAGGTAAAATATCACCAATCTCAGTTCATGCGAGAGGCTCCGAAAAATATTCGAGAAGGATTTAACCGAGTCCATTCTTCTTTAGGGACGACAATCGAACGGTGCTTTGGTATTTTGAAGAAGAGATGGAAGATATTAAAAGGCATGCCGTCATATGATATTCCCATGCAAATTGACATCATTTGTGTGTGTTTTGCGCTACACAACTTCATACTAGAACACAAGCTGAATGATTCAATCCTACAAAGAGGATGATGATAATGAAGAAGATGGAATGAAGTTTGACCCCAATGATGATAAAGGCGAGGACAATGACCCCAAAGGCTACATGAGTCGCATCCGAGATGCCATTGCTAAACATATTTGGGATCACAAGAATATATATTTGGTTGGCATGTAATTCGTAGGAGTACAATCCCAAGTTTTTGGTAAACAAGTCTAATCTTATTACATTACTTAATTAGGTGGCTAGCTTCTGATTTAGGTGGTTAGGCTCTTAGGCAGATTGATCATGGATGATTTTGAATAGCGGGATACCTACGTCCTTCTCCATTTTGTATGGCGATTAGGCTCTTAGGTAGATTGATCATGGATGATTTTGTATGGTGAGATGCCTATGTCCTTCTTCACTTGAAGTAATTTTTGTTTTAAACCCGAAATATGTGCATTCAACATTTGTCAACACATGTTGTCAACACTTGATGGTTTGAAGTAGGGGTGTGCAGATTCGGACCGGACCGGAAAACCGGATCGGACCGGACCGAAAATGCCCGGACCGGACCGGGGGAATTACGGTCCGGTCCACGGTCCATATATTTCTAAAATTCCGGTCTGGTCCGGTCCGGTCCAAACCCGGCCGGTTTCCGGTCCGGACCGGATGGACCGGTTTTCTATTATTTTTAATTTAATTTTATATATTAATATCTCATAACACTATTAAAAATTAATTTCTACTATAAATATAAATAAATAACAAAATATATTGTCTAATATTATACACAATAGTTATAAAAATAGGAAAAATAATTAATTTTTCATTTATATAAATCTAAAAAATAAAAAAATATGTTTACCGGTCCAATCCGGTCCAAGACCGAACCGGAACCGGACCAGACCAAATCATATCGGTCCGGTCTCCGGTCCAAGGATTGTAAAAATTTTGGACCGGATGCACAGCGCTAGTTTGAAGTTATACTTGATGGTTTTAATGGATGAAACACATGTACGTTGTCAACACTTGATGGTTTTAATCACTGACGGAGCCACATGGGGCCCAGTTGGGGTTGTAGCCCAACTGGGCATGTGCAACTAGTTGATGTTAGTAATTTTCTATTGCTAGGATTTGCGCAACCAGAAATTATAACTCTTGTTCTATTTCCTTTGGGTTGTATTAATTCTCTTTGAACTTATCTTTATTGAATCTTGTTGATTTCACTAGCCTGCGCAACTAGTTGATGTTAGTAATTTTCTATTGCTAGGATTTGGTTATTTCTGGTTGAAATTCCTTATCTAGACAATTTACAGGAATTGGTTGTGAATGTTTATTGTGAAGAGAATTGATTGCATGTTGAATACTGACTGGTTGTTAAGTGTTGCATGTATCTTGCTTAATTCTTATGCCTACTACTGTTGTTAAATTGAATCTTGATGGTTTCTTGATTGTTTAATAGTTAGTATTTTCAGGGCTGGTTGACCTGTTAATATACATAAGATCGAAATAAGAACAATCATAGGATTGAATGAACTTGAGATAATCAATGATCAACCTATCATACTGAAGTGTGGATATCTGTTAGGTGAAGCGCCCTCACAATCATATTTACAACAATATTAACCATTTCCTGCTTTAATCCATTAGTTATAGAAAATCAAACAACAATCCCCCCTAGTTCCTAGTTGGTACCTTACTTTCCTACATAGAAATAAATCTTTTGATTCCATTGGGTTCGACCCTTAATTGTCTGCTATACTTGGTTAGGTTTTTAGGGATTAATTGATAGGCATAACGACTTTAGCCTTGTCAACCACTGACAACCGCATTATCGTAATTGAATACCGAGAAATCGATTTCATACATGCCAATCTTCGGCCGTCGTATAACGGTTCCATACCACCATCCGTCGCGATTCCATACGTCTACGTGTTGGCCAATCTCATAATTGAACACATCTCTATATGGAGGTATGGGGCGCAACAACCCGTATGGGACATCTTTTGCAAGGTAGCCGGAGCCGTCGTCTTAGATCAATGTTTCATACTCGACCCGGTAAAATCCTACCATTGGTAAGACTAATGTGATCCTTGCGATGTGGTATAAACTTATCAAGCCATGTTCCGCTCCAACGACCTCAGCACGTTCCTCTAAATGGTAATTGTAACACCCCCAAATATTTCCATGAAAGTATTACCGCCAGTGACCTCAGATTTCACATCCGAAGCCACCCAAGGCTTAACCATTCATACAAAACATAAAACACACTGATAATATGAGATATCATAATTTTTATTTAAACCAAAGTCTCAGAATTACATCAGTAAATCCCAAATACAATAGAAATACAGAATATGTTTAATACAGCAGAAGTCTTTTAAATAAATAACATAAGGGTCTTGATCGAAGCGATCACCCGCCTAGGATCTTCAACCTGGATAAAACTCTTAAAAACTTCATATGCCTTCATCGTCGGTTCTAGCCTTCACGGAACGGAAGTCTACCTGATGTGCCGTATGAGACGGATGACACCAGCCAACCATGCAAGGGAAAATAACCGGTTGGTTAGTCTAATGAAAGACTATGCAAGGGTAAAACAGAAAGGTTCTAAATAGACGTATTAGGTTAGACCCATCGCTTCTCGAATGAAAGCCGATGACGATAGTAAACCTTAATACTTCTATGGAAAGATACGAAACAGAATGATCAAGAGAAGACTCCTAAAGATCGAGTCTTATCGGAAACGTATGAAGAGAAGACTCCAAAATATTGAGTCTTAACGGAAAGTATGACAAGTATTCGGGAACGTTATAATTTCACACAAGCGTTTAAAAAGACTTGACCATTTGGGTCCACGACCAACCTCACCGCGTAATGCGAATTCAGATTTGGAAGGAGGACTTACTCTAATCAAAGTCCGGGCAGTTTCCACGTTGTACTCCTCGCCCGAGGGTATATTAATTATGTGCATAATCGCACTTATCTTATTTAATTCCAAAACGCACAATTACGTTATAAGCTTTTAAGATATATCATCTCAACGCGAGAGATATCGAAGGGAATAAATCCCGAATATCGGCACCAGTTGTGTGCACCTACCCTGAGTAAGGGTATAGTCATGACCAGAGAGAGTACTAGGGAAAAATCCTCCTAGTACCAGTTATAAAATTACGTTAGGCTGTTCTCCCAGCTAGTCGGACGATCAAGTACGCAAGCTCTCATCATATCTTCCAATGTATGGATGGTCCTCTCAGACTGTCCATCCGTCTGAGGATGAAACGCAGTACTGAACCTCAACTCGGTTCCCATGTCCTTGTGGAGTTCCTTCCAGAATCTCGACATGAATCGACCATCACGATCCGATACAATGGTATTTGGTGTACCATGCAAACGGACAATCTCGTGTAGGAACACTTCTGCTAGCTTCTGGGTTCCCCATGTTGACTTGATAGCCACGAAGTGAGCACTCTTCGTGAGCCTGTCAACGATTACCCATATCGCATCCTTTTGACTCTGAGTCTTTGGCAACCCTGTGACGAAATCCATAGCGATATCATCTCATTTCCACTCTGTCACTAGAAGAGGTAGCAATTCACCACTTGGTCTACGGTGTTCTATCTTGACTTTCTAACAGGTCAAGCATTTCGCCACAAATTCCGTTACATCCCACTTTATGTTGGGCCACTAGAATTTCTTCCCGAGGTCCTTGTACATCTTACTAGAGCCTGGGTGTACAGAATAAGCTGACGAATGGGCCTCCTTCATCACCAACTGGAGAAGACCATCAACGTCAGGCACACAAATCCGGTCCTGAAACTAGAGTGATCCATCCTCCTGAATCACGAATCCGAGAGCTTTCCCGTCCATCACTTCGCTGCTGAGCTTTACCAAGACCACGTCGTCAACCTGCTTTTCCCTGATTTGATCAAGTAGCGTAGCCTGAATCAGGTATCCTCGACGATGATCGTACAAGACTTCAATCTCGCACAACCCTTGGTTCAGCTTGGTCTGAGCAGTGAGTAGAGCCACTACAGTCTCGTACAGCATCTTCCGGCTCAATGCATCAGCTACTAGATTATCCTTGCCCGGATGATACAGCAACTCGATGTCGTAGTCTTTGAGTAGCTCCAACCAGCGACGTTGTCTCATATTCAACTCCTTCTGAGTGAACACGTACTTGAGACTCTTATGATCGGTGAAGACTTGGCACCTCACACCGTAGAGATAGTGCCTCTAAATCTTCAACGCAAATACTACAACTGCTAACTCCAGATCATGCGTCGGGTAGTTTGCCTCATAGGTTTTCAATTGCCGAGATGTGTACGCAATAACTTTTCCTTTTTGCATCAGTACACATCCTAACCCATGCTTTGAAGCATCACTATAGACCACATAACCATCAGTTCCTTCCGGTAGCGCTAACACTGGTGCGGAGGTCAGACACTTCTTCAAATTTTGAAAACTGGCCTCGCACTTGTCATCCCAGACAAACTTCTTGTGGACTTTGCGGAGCAAACCGGTCATAGGTAGAGCGATATTAGAAAATCCATCCATGAACCGTCTATAATATCCAGTGAGTCCTAAGAAACTACGCACGTCCTTCACATTCCGAGGCCGCTTCCAGTCGGCTACCGCTTCAATCTTCTGGGGATCAACCATAACCCCATCCTCATTGATCACATGGCCTAAGAAAGCCACTTCTTTGATCCAGAAGTCACACTTAGACAACTTTGCGTACAGCTCATTCTGTCTAAGGACTGACAAGGTGATCCGAAGATGTTCCTCGTGAGCCTCCTCACTCGGGGAATAGATCAAAATATCGTCGATGAAGACCACCACAAACTTATCTAGGTATTGGTGGAAACATCGATGCATCAAATCCATGAAGACCGTCGGAGCATTGGTAAGGCCAAATGACATGACTGCGAACTCATAGTGGCCATACCTTGTCCGGAAAGCAGTCCTCGGAATGTCTTTCTCACAAATCCTGAGCTGATGGTAACCAGATCTCAGATCGAACTTGGAAAAGACTTTTGCTCCTTGCAGTTGATCCAACAGATCATCAATCCTCGGCAACGGATACTTATTCTTGATCGTGACTTTATTCAACTCTCGATAGTCGATACAAAGTCGGAACGATCCATCCTTCTTTTTGACGAACAAAACCGGAGCGCCCCAAGGTGATGCACTCGGCCTTATATATCCTTTCTCAAGAAGGTCATCGAGTTGTTTCTTCAACTCTTGCATCTCAGTTGGAGCCATCCGGTACGGTGCCTTGGAGATTGGTGCGGTACCAGGCTCGAGATCAATGGTAAACTCCACGTTACGATTCGGGGGTAAACCAGGAATCTCCGTCGGAAAGACATCCAGAAATTCGCGAATGACCGGAATATCAAGAACTGACGGCTCATCTTTCTTGGGTTTATCCAGATAGCACAGGTACCCGACACATCCTTGTCGAGGTAGCTTACACGCAACCATCGCATTGATGAGCTTGCCGTTATCAGCGTCATTTCGACCCTTGAACTTGCATACAAACTGGGCCCCGGATGAAATTGTCACAGTCCTTGAACTGAAATCGATCACTGCTCTAAGACGCGTCAGCCAATCCATACCGAGAATAATGTCGTATGGAGCCATGGCTATACAGATCAAATCTGCTTCGAACTTTCTACCCTGAATGGTAATCGGAAATTCCGACAGACGCTTGGATCCTACTAAATGTTCACCATTGGGAAGATTGACTATGAAAGGCTCACAAGCCTCATTGCATACTAAACCTAGCTTACTTACGCAACTTTTCGAGATGAAAGAATGAGTAGCACCCGAATCAAAAAGTATACACACAGAAGTAGAATGGAGGTATAGAGTACCTTGAGCAGTAGGAGCATTTGGTCCATCAGCCTCACGCATCTCGTAGAGTCGCTGACCTTGACCTCCTGAAGCAGCTGGGGCTTTCCCCTTGTTCTGCGCAGTTGTCTGCGTCGAAGGACTAGGAGCCTCCACTGGTCTGAATCGGGGTCGGTTGTTATGACTAATAGACCCTTGCTATGACTCAGCTCCTTTTTGTCTCCTCTGCGGACAAAATGTCTGCAAGTGTCCCTCCTTCCCGCAACCAAAACACATCTTCCTCCCCTTCGGACACTCATTGCTCTTGTGCCCGGGTGTACCACAGTTGTAGCACTGGATCGAATTCTTGCCATGACCCGAACATTGCGTAGACCCTCCATGAGTCATCTCTGTTCTCGCCCGGCCAGATTTGGCAAAGTTTGACGGCGGCGCGGGTCGCTTGAACCCACTTGCCTGAGGCTGGCTCTGTGTCGGTCTCTGGCGATTGCGCTTCTTAGCCGACTCCTCCAGAGTCACCTCCAATTTATAGGCTGCATCCACGTACTGCTTCAGAGTAGAGCATCCATGACGTACCATCAGTGGCTTAATGTTCGGATTCATCCACTCATGGAAATGCCAGATTTTCTGCTCATCACTAGACACTTCCGGCCCAGCATACTGCAACAGGTGATTGAACTTGGCCGCAAGCTCAGTCACTTTCAATCCATCCGTCCTCGGATAGAGAAACTCCTTATGCTCCTCTTCCCTCATAGCTCGGGAAAAGAATCGATCAGTCATCTTTGCCTTAAACATTCCCCAGTTCAACCCAGGGTGATCAGCTAGACCGGTGCCTTCCCACCATTCACTAGCCACCTCCTTTAGTTGAAGGGAAGCAATGTGCACCTTCTCCGCTTCAGTGCACTCGACGTTTCTGAATAATCGTTCCATGTGTGAGAACCAATACGCCACTTTGACTGGCTCTCCCTTCCCATCATACCTGTCAGGCCTCATAGAGCATATGGCCTTCAGCGCTCGACCATAATTGCCTCTGTTTCTGACCGCATCCTCATGAGGTACATGGATAGCTGGCTCCTCGACTCTAGGAACCACTGGAGGAATTGGCACACCTTGTGCCTGAGGCGCAATCGGTCGCATAATATCGGTGATTGTTTGCATCACAATCCCCCGAATAGCCTCAATTGCCACAATATCGAAAATAACTGGAGCGTTGACCGTAACTCGGTCACTGCCCACAGGATTGTTGTGAGAAACAGACTCGTTCTCATCCACTGGGTTCGCGGTATTCCCTAGATTCAGTCTGGGGTCGTTGCTTGGCCCAGCACCAGAACGAATGGTGTTCCTTGTGTTCACCATCTGTTTACCGATCAAATTCCAAGTATTTCGCAACATTAATATCATATCAACATGCATAACGTATAAAATTGACTTGGAATAGATCAACTAGTAAACCTTCATACAATGCTATCCAAACGAAACAACCGAAATACTAGAAAAGAAAAACGCTAAAGTTAACACCGGCCCCCATCATGGTGCCTCGAAAAGACTCCTATAATAGGAAGCCCTCATGCACTGCTTCTTCCCACGGGGTCTATCATCGGGGTCTGGTGTCGGACTCCTTGCCCTACTCGGCCCTGGAGCACACGGCTCATCTCTCGGGCTCGGTGCCCACGGCCTTTCCCTAGGCGCGGGAACACTCGATACAGTCCTATCGGATCCTGGTGAGTAGCAAAACTCCTCCAGAAACCATGGTTGGAAGTCTGTCATGTTCACCTCATATTGTGGGTCAAGTAGCAACCTAGCCTAGCGAATATACTCCTGGAGCTCGTGGACGTCCCCAAGCATTCGGGAGAGACTGAGCTCAGTCTCGTATGTCCTCTCCTCCATGTCGTATAGGGCGTTCGACCACTCCTTCAGTCGCTCCTCCAGTACTTGGGGCCTTGGCCTGGCCTGTTGGGTCGGGACCACCCTCGGTGTACCCATCGACTCCCACGGCATTGCCCTCCCACGAGCATGCTCAACCGCCTCGTCCACCTGGCAACGCGCTTCAGAGGAAGCCATCTGACTCTGGCGAAGCACCTGTCGCGAGTTAGGACTCATCACTGGCCTCCTCGGAGTAGGAATAAATTGTGAGCCCTCAGATGCATCCCGCGGCCCACTCCTCCTCCTGGCTGTACCTTCAGCACTAAGTGCCTCCCAAGTGGCAGGAGACAATGGCGAATACTCCCTCTCAAGTGGCGACGTCGGACTCGGGAAGATGAATTCCATCTTCGGATCCTCGCAATCCACCAGTAAGTGCTCTAAGCCATCGGACTCGTAGTCCTGCCCCTCGAGGTCCTCCTCCTCCGGATCCTCTTCCGGGTCTTCCTCCGGATCCTCTTCCGGACCTCCGGATCTTCCTCCGAGTCTTCCTCAGGATCCTCCTCAATTTCGAAGTCGTCGTCGTAGTACCCTCCAAGGTACTGCGCCGGCTCTTCTTCCTCCTCGGGTGGACTACTAGGCTCCCCGACCTCAAAGCACGGTGGGGGAACCGGGAACTCAAGCCTAACTGGAGATGGCGAGGCCACCTCGACTTTCTTTGGGTTCCTCAGATGAGAGATGAATGCGCCCATAATCTGCGGGGCGACGAGAAAAGAATTAGTTTTTCTAAATATAGAAGCGAACTTACTATATCAGACTAGAAAGAAGGCACGACTAGAACGGAAAAGATTTCAAAACAATACATTTTTTGAATAATAATAAAAAAATTCTTAGTTCAAAATGAGTAAACGGTTTATAAAATCTTCGTTTTTAATAAAACGTTTTTAAAACCCAACCCGTTTTTTTAAAAAAAATCGACTCTGATACCAAATCTATAACACCCCCAAATATTTCCTTGAAAGTATTACCGCCAGTGACCTCGGATTTCACATCCAAAGCCACCCAAGGCTTAACCATTCATACAAAACATAAAACACACTGATAATACGAGATATCATAATTTTTATTTAAACCAAAGTCTCGGAATTACATCCTTAAATCCGAAATACAACAGAAATATAGAATATGTTTAATACAGTGAAAGTCTTTTAAATAAATAACATAAGGGTCTTGATCGAAGCGATCACCCGCCTAGGATATTCAACTTGGATAAAACTCTTAAAAACTTCATCTGCCTTCATCGTCGGTTCTAGCCTTCACGGAACGGAAGTCTACCTGATGTGCCGTATGAGACGAATGACACCAGCCAACCATGCAAGGGAAAATAACCGGTTGGTTAGTCTAATGAAAGACTATGCAAGGGTAAAACAGAAAGGTTCTAAATAGACATATTAGGTTAGACCCATCGCTTCTCGAATGAAAGCCGATGACGATAGTAAACCTTAATACTTCCATGGAAAGATACGAAACAAAATGATCAAGAGAAGACTCCTAAAGATCGAGTTTTATCGGAAACGTATGAAGAGAAGACTCCAAAATATTGAGTCTTAACGGAAAGTATGACAAGTATTCAGGAACGTTATAATTTCACACAAGCATTTAAAAAGACTTGACCATTTGGGTCCACGACCAACCTCACCGCGTAATGTGAATTCTGATTTGGAAGGAGGACTTACTCTAATCGAAGTCCGGGCGGTTTCCACGTTGTACTCCTTGCCCGAGGGTATATTAATTATGTGTATAATCGCACTTATCTTATTTAATTCCAAAACGCACAATTACGTTATAAGCTTTTAAGATATATCATCTCATCGCGAGAGATATTGAAGGGAATAAATCCCGAATATCGGCACCAGCTGTGTGCACCTACCCTGAGTAAGGGTATAGTCATGACCAGAGAGAGTACTAGGGGAAAATCCTCCTAGTACCAGTTATAAAGAAACGACTAGACCTCGCAAGGTACATAGCGTTCCTACGAATACTCGTTCTAACTAAATAGTTAAAATCACACAATAGTCCACATCAATACCATTATGGCAATAATATATATATATAGGGTCTGTTTATATACACACATTTTATTGTCTAAATGCACACTGTTTTATGCGTTTAGACTTAACGTACAGGTTGATGCGTTTAGGCTTAACGTACAAGGGACAAAAGTGGCACAAATAGTGGAAAATGTCCAGACCTGGTGCGTTTAGGGTTAACGTACGGTACTGTTCATGTACGTTATGGCATAACGTACAAGTTTAGCCTTTCAAACTCCAACGGCTATGAACAGGAAAAATCCGACCGTTGGGTGCGTTAAGACATAACGCACCAAAGGGTCCGTTTTTTTAAGCCCCGATTTCAGCCTATATATACACACACTTTCATTTGCATTTCTCTTGCACACCAAATCACAACATTCAACATGAACTATTCTAATCATGAAAGTGAGGAATGCAATTGGGTATAAGCACGAGAAGATGAAGAAGCAGACGAAGCGAACGACTCTTGGATGTCGGGTTCCGAAGATGAAGGAGACGATTGCGATTCGAGCGGCGATTTATTCACGGTTAGTGTTGACTTAATTTTCATTTGAGTAATGAATCATGTTGACGCGGCTAAATATGCACAAGCAAATGTCGTTGATTAGCCTTATCAAAGTAAATTATCCTAACCAACCTACTAAACAGAGTATAGCAGACAAGTAAGGGTCGATCCCACAGAGAAGGTATGATGTAGTATGCAAACGTGAATGACGAGTAACAAGTAACAAGTAATTGGGGGGTTTTGTAATCAAAAGAACACTAAGCAAACAAAGCAAGTAGATTGAGTTGAGAGAATATTATGAGGGAAAGTAGTTCCACTAGACCGAAATCCACAGTACAGAGATAGAGTTTGATCACTGAAATCTATTTCTTCCAAGTTCGTTTATTTACCCTTATAGTCGTTCCCATCCTGATCGTAAGTACTATTGATTCTCACAGTTGTCAATAGACTTATTACTATGCCAATGATAAAGCACAACTGATTCTCATAGTTGTCAGCGTACTTTATCACCAACACAGCAATAGCAATGCACACAAGGATATAGGATACATGCAAGTAGAAAGACGTATAAGTACTCACTCCCCTACTTAACATGCAATTGATTCTCACACACAATTGTACGCAAGGAACCCCTATACGCACAATTGTGTTTGCCACTAGATATGCACTCGGAACCCCTATATGCAATCCTAGCAATTGATAAAAAGCATTCAACCTAGTTGATCAGGCTAAGAAGAACAACAAGAAATCAATATCAATATAACCAAGAGAATCAATCCGATATAAATAAGGATAAGAGCAAGGAATAGAAATCTCACAAACACATCAACTGTACTGCTTCAATCGTCCAGCAGAACAAAGGGAAGTTAGTTCTCCATCAAAGGGGATGAAAAACTCTAATTAGAAATTAACGATGAAAACAACAGACGCGATGTTATTGATGATGATTCTCTAACTGATTTGGAGGTTGTGGGAATTAGGTTAAATAGAGTTAACCTAAAGCCAAGATCACAAACTATATCAAACAAGGAAATAAAATAATAAAACAAAGGGAATCCGACTAATGCATAAAAGGAAATAAAATAAAATAAAATAACTCTGGCCGCGAGGTCATTAAGCGCAACCACCGCGGGGCGGTGAAGATCCACCGCGGGGTGTCGAACTCTCCACCGCTGGGCGGTGGCTTCCTGTGGCGCGGGCTCCATTCTTCACTGAGAGTCATCGCCGGGTCACGGCGAGGATCGCCGCGGGGCGGTGAACTCCAGTCCTCCAGCTCTCTTCTTCTTTCCTTCTTCTACTGCTCTCCAATACTACCAAGTGTTGGTAGCCTTCTCCATAAATGCTCCAGCAGCTCCATCTAAGCTGCAAATCCTTGGATTTCTTCACTTCTCTCCATAACATCTGAATTGCAGACTTAGCACCAAAACTCATCCAAAACTCCTCCAAATTATGCTAATAGTTGCTAGTAAAGGTGTATGAAATAACACCTATCAAATTCCCCCATACTTAGACCTTTACTCGTCCCGAGTAAACTAAAGAAAAGCTCACCCTCTCAATCGACACCAAGGCCTCAGGAAGTACAAGAAAACGTGACACTAGCAACTACAACATATCAACAATAAGCTCTAGACAACCAAAACAAGTGATGCAAAGATAGTCTAATCCTAACTCCAATCTAGCTCCTTATCGCTCCATGAGTGGCCTACCCGACAGTCCTTCTTTGACTCCCTTCTTATGACGCCTCCACCAAGATATGGAGAGGAATCCTAGAATCACTCTTATTCTTTTACGCTCATCTTGCCTAGGCGCCCTTTCGGGTTTTCACCTAGCCACTCATTTCATTTTGCTAGATATCTCACCAATACTCACATCACTCCAGTCCACTTTTGCCCTGGTCTATACCAGTCGAACTACCTGCTTTTTACCTGGACTGCCCTTTCGGGTTTTCAGTCCATCCCAGGATTTTGATTGCCTTTTTATTTCTTTTTTGGCTTTTTCGATTTTTTTTTTAATCCGAAAACAGTAACAGAAACAACAATGCAGAAAACGAATGCAGAAATAAGCTATGTACACTAGCTAGCAAGAAAACAAGTCTATATCCTTCCCCCATACTTAAACAGAACATTGTCCTCAATGTAGAAAAGAGAACATCAAATGATAGGGGAAAGAAGAAATAAACTCACTATGGACCGGAAGGTGGTGGTGGGTACATCCCAAAGTAGTCCCTCATATGAGCGTCCATAGTGTCCAGACGCTCATCTATCTCCGCACGGAGCTGGGTCTGACACGTATGCAGACTGGTCTCTACTCGGGAAGTCCACCGATCCTGGCGCGTGGAGAAAGTGTCCCATCTAGAGTACATCTCCTGCCATGGTGCGACAGGTCCGTACAAAGATGAATGCTCCTCGAACTGTGAAGAACCGGGGTCGTCCCCCTCTACAGGATCAGCGGCAGCATATCCACCACTAGGGCCCTCTCCAAACGGACCTGAAGGAGCAACGGCAGGGGCATCATCGACCGGCATCCGGCTATCGTTCTGAATCCACCAACCCGCATATGAAGGCGAGTAAGTGAACTCCCGTGGCACAGTCAAAATATGGCCCTCATAAGATGCCCAGACCAAATCGCCATCCTGCCCCAGTGGCTTCATCATGGAGTACACCTTCATGTGTGCTAAATCATATATTGCGCAGGGGACCGACCGAGGAATCTGATCGCAGGCAATCACCTTGGCACAGAGGAGTGTAATAAGACCACCCCCACAAATATCACGCGCCTCGCCATCACGAATCCTCTTCAGGGAACCCAAGAAAAGTGTAGCCCAACACGGCGTGTACTCTACAGTCCCCAGGATGCTCATAAACCACTGGAAGTCCTTCATGGGGACCTTCCCATCATCCGCATGGCCGAGAAAATCTCTCATCATCACCTTGTGGATCAACCGCAGACACGGATTCACCAATTTGGAATTCACTTCCTGACCCTTCCTGAAACTCCTTCTTGTGGCCGCACGCCAGAAGTCCATCATCTCGGACTCATGAAGCCCACTAGACCACCCATCAGTTGGGTCCTTCGTAATACCCAGGGCTTCATTCACCACCTTCTTAGACAAGGAATACTCGTGCCCATTGTATTTGAAATGAATCTTGCGCAAGTGCCTGTCCCCCGAGTTATTGGTGATCTTCTCGAAGGAAGCAATAAACTGATAGCACAGCTCGGGGTACGCGGGGGCAGTCTTGTCCAGAAAGTTTCCTAACCCACACTGTGTCAAACACATTGTCACACAAGCGAGCAAACCCATCTGCTCCAGAGTCTGCTTGTGGAAGACCTTCGAAGCCAACACCTTCCTCTCCTTCACAATGTTGTACACCTCACTCTCATCCCTAGTCGACACTTTCTTCTTGCCTCTCGATGCCATAATAGAGAATTGAAATGCTCAAATCAAAAGACAGACAAGGAAAACTCACAAACAAGCAGACACGGATCCGGGAGAGACTCAGCGCGGGGCGGCAGGGTCGCGGCGAAGTCGGCGCGAGGCGGTAGCAACAGTGACGCGAAGCGGGAGCAACGCGAGGCGGAACTACGGCGGCGCGATGGAGTTGTGTTTGGGCTTGGTTGTGAGGCTAGACTCCAATTTGGGGATTGGGGGCTAGATTATGCTCAAGGTCGAAAGGGGATTCAGGGAGAGAGAGGGGAAATAGATATGGGGATAAAGGGAGGCGTTGGAATGGGGGTTAGATAGTGGGTTAGGTCAGGAAAAGGGAAAGGAAAAGGGATGTTGGGTCGGTCATGTACCATGGCCCAAAAGAGAAATATTGGCCCATAAAGAGGCCCAATCCGTCAAAACCTTAGTGATCACTTAAGAAATAAGCTTTTACTCACCCGTTTAAGGTTTTTTCGGGGCCCATTATTCTTGCTTTTTTTTTAAAAAAAAAGTTGAGAAGTTATACCTGACCTTCACCGTGGGGCGGGGAGCTCCACCGCGGGGCGGAAAGGGGGCGCCGCGGGGCGGTGAGAATGGCTGGGTACCACATCTCTTCTCGGTTTTACTTCCGCAC
This sequence comes from Rheum nobile, assembly GCA_027886185.1. Classification (NCBI taxonomy): domain Eukaryota; kingdom Viridiplantae; phylum Streptophyta; class Magnoliopsida; order Caryophyllales; family Polygonaceae; genus Rheum; species Rheum nobile. The sequence continues at coordinate 16,028,595 of WOAB01000056.1, forward strand.
CTGTAATATGAGTAACAGGCGAACGAAACAAAGCAAACTAAACTACGAAAATAATCTAATAAAAGAGAAAAATCAGGGAAAAACTAACACGGGTTGCCTCCCGGACAGCGCCTTGGTTATCGTCGTTGGCTCGACGTACTGCAAATCAACTACCATCTCGAATAGGATCCCTTCGGAATCCTCCAACTCGTCTCTTCCTGTGGAGACCTCTCATGGAAAGGTTTGAACCTTAGACCATGTTCCTGCCTTGCCATCCACTCCAAGTTCATTCCCTTTGGAGTGTCTCCCCCATACTTAGAACGATGCGGGGGCCGATACGGCTCAATCTGAATATGCTGCACGTCACTAGATGAAGGCTTATAGCCTTGTATGGTTAGTGCAGGGGGCAAATGCCCAAAGCAGAGGAAATAGGGTCTCCTATATCATCTAGCAAGACATCATCGATATGCAATTCATGCAAATCACGCAACTCAATAGGTCCATCAGGAGTGGGACACTCAACTACGGTCTGTACTGCATCAATTTTAGCATTTCCATGCACGGAATCATCAATATCATTAATGCAGAGAGGAGCGGGTAATTCAATGGAAGTGGCATTATGAATATCATGTCTGAAAATTATTCCATCAAATTCCATAGTCAGGGTACCACTATCAACATCAATCTTAGTCATGGAAGTTTTCATAAAAGGTCGCCCTAGCATAACAGGGGCAACTTGCTCATCATAATCCATATCCATAACAAAGAAATCAGCAGGGAATATCAGGGGACCTATCCTAACAAGGACATCTTCTACAATACCCTTAGGGGGCACACAAGAACCATCAGCAAGCTGTATAACAATATTAGTATCATGCAAGGGTCCTAATTCCAATTTTTCAATCAATGAATAGGGTAGGACATTAATTGAGGCACCCAAGTCTAGTAGTGCTTTCTCAAAAAGATGCCCACCTATAGTGATAGGAATTGTAAAAGTACCTGGATCCTTGCATTTCTCAGGTAGACGTTTCTGAACCACCGCTGACACTTGTTCACCCACTGGACTCTTCTTCTGGGTCTTTTGTTTCTGAGCCCTCTTCACCGTGCATAGCTCCTTTAAGAACTTGGCGTATCACGGGATAGCCTTAATAAGCTTTAGCAGGAGGATGTTCACCTCACAGTTCTGAAATGTCTCGAACAGATCCCTGTCGTCGACGACTCTTCTAGCCTTTAGCGCCTCAGGAAAAGGTGTCGGGGGCTTCTCTGAACCTAGAGGAGGGAACACGGGCCGAACGTAATTATCAACATAGGTGTCTTCAGCAGGAACAAATTTTCGAGGATCAGGTCGCGGCGAGCCCACCGCGGGGCATAAGTGATCGCCGCAGGGCGGTGATGTCGCGGTGTCTTTCCTGAGCACAGGCACCGGGTCGCGGCGAGGGTCGCCGCGGGGCGGTGAGGTCGCGGTGACATCGACCGTGGGGCGCTCAGTGACTTCTTTCTCCGAATTCTCGTTCTTCTCTTCAGCAATAGGAGCAACGACCGTCTTACCACTTCTTAGCGTGATAGCACTCACATTTTCTCTAGGGTTCACAGTGGTCTGGGATGGCAGGGAGTTTGAGGCCCTTTGGTTAATCTTGGTCACCTCATCGGCTAACTGACCAATCTGCCTCTCCATGTTCTTGATACTCGACTCAGTGGCTTGCACATGTGTGGCAAAGTGTTGAGTCAACGTCTTCAGCAAATCCTCAGTCGAAGCTCCAGAAGTTTGACCGTGAGGTCTCTGTTGGTACTGAGCTCTTTGCTGGTACTGTTGTTGCTGAGTCGGCTGGTATTGTTGTTGTGCCGGTTGCTGACCGCCCTGAGGGTCACTCCATCTGAATCTTGGGTGATCACGGCCTCTCTGGTTGTAATTAGGTTATCCACCATATTGTTGTCTAGGAGCACCGTAGCCTCCTACAGCATTGACTTCGACAACACCGTCCTCTTGCAGCTGAGGACAAGCATCGGTGTGGTGGGCCTGATTAGATCAAAGACTGTAACACCCCGTACTTTTTAAGGGTATTTTGAATTATTTTTAAATTTTTCTTATGCCCGTTTTGCTAGACGGGTTTAATACAGTGAGTCTCGGACCTTCTGAAAAGGGGTCTGAGCTCTGTAAAATTTTCCGAGCATTATATAATACAGTTGAGGTGTTTTCGGGGTTAATGTATTGTTAATGTACGAATATATTTAACCCGGAGTTGAGAAATTTAATCCAAACCAAGTTCGGATAAGAATTAACGAAGTCGGCCTTAAAACCGCGACTCACCGCGATTGACCGCGATCAACCGCGATTCACCGTGACCGGCCGCGATCGCGGTAATGCCAAGAGCTGGGCAGAGTCGTCTTCCTCGCGTGGCGGTTACTGTAGCTCTGTTTTGGCTCAGTTTTGGGCAGGGCAAGTGGGCAGCCAACTTGCCCTTCGCCTTTGTCCCCTTGTTCCCCAAGTGGTGGCACAGATTGAGGCTATAAAAGGGGTCGAAGTCAGACGTTGAAGCTCCCTTCTTCTTCTCCTTCTTCTCCTCTGTTTTCCCCTGTTTCGCCATTGTTGAGCAGTTATGGGCTCGGTTTTGGGCTTGAATCGAGAGGCTTCGTGGGTTGGAGAAGGTTGCCAAGGTGTTAGGTGAAGCTTAGAGGTGCTTTGTGATCAGTTCGATTGCAAGACGAAGCTTGAATCGATTGGGTAATAATTCTTTTCCGCCATGGAAGCTGTCGAAGCCTTGCCACTGCTGATGAACCGCGACTGGCCGCGACTCGCCGCGATCGCGGTGAGGGCGTCCGAGTCGTGTGTCTTGTTGGTTTGGCTTTGGGCTTTGCTCATTTCCTTTGATTTCTTCTTGTATTCTTTTAGATTCATATATAAGTGTATTGAATCTAACTTAGGGGTTTAATATCCAAGATCTGCTCCAGTTTCAGATCCAGGAACTAGACGTTGCTCAGCTTGATTCGAAGTTGTCGGATCTAAGGCAAGTGGCGGTTCGCTCTTGCTCATCATTCCATACTTTCATTAATTATCAATTGTTTGTTGTTAATTAATTTGGGATGATTCATCTGCTTAAGTTGGGAACAGTTTTGATAAATAATTTGATAAAAAGAAGTGCTGTTATAATAGGTTGTATATTGCTAGATACAGCGCTATTATGTTCATATTGGTTTTGTTGTGGATTTTAAAGGTGAGTTTCATATGAAAGATTATATTAGGTTGCATATACTGTTAGTGGCAATGCTATTTTGATATATATATATATATAGATAGATTGTTAGATCTATGATGTTGGCCTTGATGGCTTTGTTTTGATGTGATATATGACTGTGTTGAACTGTTTAGTTAGCACGAGTATTCGTAGGAACGTTTACTGGGGCCCAAGAGGTCCAGTCGTTTCTTGATAATTAAATGGAGAAAAGGGCATTGAGACCCTAATACCATTGGTGAGTCATGACTAGCCTCTATACTCGGGTATAGAGGTGGTGCACTTAGCTAGTGTCACATATATCTTGGGGAGCAAATCTCGGGAGATGCTCCCAAGAGATCTCTCGTCTCGGGACGAGTTGATCATGATAAAAGATTATAACGTGATGTGGTGTATGGTCATTTAAATAAGATACGTGCCATGAGTATGCACATAATGAAAATGCCTTGACCATAATATAAAGTGCCGTATGAGTAAGCACTTATTTAAAATGTTTGGCGAGTAGTGCAGCTAGGCGCTAGTGCAGCTAGGAAAAGCTCGTCTTAGTTGTAGATCGCTCGTATGCGATACTTGTCTGATGTGGTTGTGTGTGTTTGGTTATGTTTTCCAACATTTGTTATCATGTTTCCTATAAGGCTCATTTCATTTGGAGTCTTCTTTTGGGATTGATTGCTGTGAGACTTGGTCTCCAGAATCTTCTCTTGTGCATACCTCTTGTTTATTCCAGTGGGAGTATGATGGTTGACTATCGTCATCGGTTATTATTCGAGAAGCGATGAGTCTAACCTAATACGACTGCTTCGAACCACTCTGCTTTGTACCCTTGCTAGTCTATTCATTTAGACTAACCAACCGTTATATTCCTTGCATGGTTGGCTGGTGTCATCCGTTCGATTCGGCACATCAGGTGTGTTGAAGATCCGAGAAGGCTAGAACGACTATGAAGATGAACGGTGTTTTCGACAAGTTGTTTTATCGCCTTATTTAAAAGATTTCCGTTGTGCTATTTTATATTTTGTTAAAGACTTTCGCTGTTGTATTTCTGATTATTGGGTCGTTTTTGGAATCGTGAAATTCCGCGACTATGTGGTTTAATAAAAGTTATGATTTTAGTATTGTAACTGTGTTTTAAGTCAGTTATGATGTCGGAAAAGCCTGGGGTGACTTCGGGGTTTACGTCCGGGGTCATCGGCAGTAGCGCTTTCAAATTGGGTTAAATTTGGGGGTGTTACAAAGACCGCATGCTCTGGCGTGTTGAGGGGCATTCTGATTTGCTATCTTCATAACTATCTCCTTCAACTCGGCCAACTCAGTCAACACCGGGCTTGGTCCTGCAGGGGTCACAGCATTGACCGCCTTCCTCTGGTATGTCTTCCCGAAATTCCGGGTGCTCTCACTCATCTCCTGGAGTCTATTCATAGCGTCATCCGGTGTCAGGTTTAGAATACTTCCACCGCATGCAGCATCAACCATTCTTCTTTCTTGGTCCAGCAGACCATTGTGCAAATAGAGAACAAGATCTTGCTTGGCATACCCGTGGAATGGGCAGCTGGAACAAAGCCTCTTGTACCTCTCCAAATAATCATAAAGTGTTTCATCACCAGCCTGCTCGATGTTGGCAATTGCCTTTTTCAAAGCATTCGCCTTCTTCGTGGGAAAATATTTGTCCAGGAACGCTTTGTGAAGCTTTGTCCATGTATCTATGGTTCCTGGCGGCAGGTGATAATAACAATCACTCGCAGAGTCGAGTAGAGAAAAACCAAAAGCTCTCATCTTGATTTGATCTTCGGTCACGTTCCTGGGCTTCATGGTCATGCAGACATTGTGGAACTTGCCCAGGTGAGAAATCGGATCCTCTCCACTCAGACCGTGGAATTTAGGGAGGTAAGCAACAACTCCCGACTTTAATTCAAAGTTCACCCCTTCTCCTAGTGCAGGGATGATGACAGCTAGGGGTTGAGCCCCGATATTCGGCTCAGTAAGCTCTCTCAGAGTTCCAGTTCCAGCCATTGCAATAGCTGGGGTAGTAGCAGTCTCAACGGTTCCAACTGTATCTACTCCTTCTTCTCCGTCTTCTCCTTGATTGCGCAGGTCCCTAAGGAAAGATCTGTCAATCTCTGGATCCAAAGCTAGAAGGGGAGAGTCAGTACTACGGGTGTCGACCATAAGATAGGTCTCCACCAACAATCAATCACGAAAACACACAACAAACAAAAACATTCCCCGGCAACGGCGCCAAATTTGACGCGGCTAAAGATGCATAAGAAAATGTCGTTGATTAGCCTTATCAAAGTAAATTATCCTAACCAACCTACTGAACAGAGTATAGCAGACAAGTAAGGGTCGATCCCACAGAGAAGGTATGATGTAGTATGCAAACGTGAATGACGAGTAACAATTAACAAGTAACAAGTAATTGGGGGGTTTTGTAATCAAAAGAACACTAAGCAAACAAAGCAAGTAGATTGAGTTGAGAGAATATTATGAGGGAAAGTAGTTCCACTAGACCGAAATCCACAGTACAGAGATAGAGTTTGATCACTGAAATCTATTTCTTCCAAGTTCGTTTATTTACCCTTATAGTCGTTCTCACCCTGATCGTAAGTACTATTGATTCTCACAGTTGTCAATAGACTTATTACTATGCCAATGATAAAGCACAACTGATTCTCACAGTTGTCAGCGTACTTTATCACCAACACAGCAATATCAATGCACACAAGGATATAGGATACATGCAAGTAGAAAGACGTACAAGTACTCACTCCCCTACTTAACATGCAATTGATTCTCACACACAATTGTACGCTCGGAACCCCTATACGCACAATTGTGTTTGCCACTAGATATGCACTCGGAACCCCTATATGCAATCCTAGCAATTGATAAAAAGCATTCAACCTAGTTGATCAGGCTAAGAAGAACAACAAGAAATCAATATCAATATAACCAAGAGAATCAATCTGATATAAATAAGGATAAGAGCAAGGAATAGAAATCTCACAAACACATCAACTGTACTGCTTCAATCGTCCAGCAGAACAAAGGGAAGTTAGTTCTCCATCAAAGGGGATGAAAAACTCTAATTAGAAATTAACGATGAAAACAACAGACGCGATGTTATTGATGATGATTCTCTAACTGATTTGGAGGCTGTGGGAATTAGGTTAAATAGAGTTAACCTAAAGCCCAAGATCACAAACTATATCAAACAAGGAAATAAAATAATAAAACAAAGGGAATCCGACTAATGCATAAAAGGAAATAAAATAAAATAACTCTGGCCGCGAGGTCATTAAGCGCAACCACCGCGGGGCGGTGAAGATCCACCGTGGGGCATCGAACTCTCCACCGCTGGGCGGTGGCTTCCTGTGGCGCGGGCTCCATTCTTCACTGAGAGTCATCGCCGGGTCGCGGCGAGGATCGCCGTGGGGCGGTGAACTCCAGTCCTCCAGCTCTCTTCTTCTTTTCTTCTTCTGCTGCTCTCCAATACTACCAAGTGTTGGTAGCCTTCTCCATAAATGCTCCAGCAGCTCCATCTAAGCTGCAAATCCTTGGATTTCTTCACTTCTCTCCATAACATCTGAATTGCAGACTTAGCACCAAAACTCATCCAAAACTCCTCCAAATTATGCTAATAGTTGCTAGTAAAGGTGTATGAAATAACACCTATCACATGTCCTAGTTTTGTATGAAGTAGTTATAATGAAATATAACAATTAATTTCGACTGGCATACGATAAATATCGAATATAATTAATTTTGTATGAAGTAGTTATTATGAATGTTAGTCATTAATATGATATTAGGTATGAAGTAGTAGGTTCCCTAGTTGCGCATAAAATTCCTGGATTGTGTTATGAATTATTAATGTCTTTGCAAATTTGTTGTATTTTTAATTTGTAAATAACAATTAATTATAGGGGCAAGATTATGGAGATTATTTTCGTACTGGCATAGAGTGGGGGAGTATGAATGAAATGGTTGAATGGGCTAGAGCTACAGCAAAAGAGTTGATGATAGTTTTGGTGAAACGTACCTCAAATCCGTACGTAGTTAGTTTGACATGCGATAGATATGGTGAGCCGAGATCTGGGAGGCCTAAAGTTAATGTAGAAAATCCAGAGTTGTCGGTTCAGAGGATTCGAAAACGTAGATCGAAGAAGTGCGGTTGTAGATTCGAGCTATACGGGTGCCGTTTGAAAAACAAGACAGGATCCCTTACTGAAAATGGGTCTTGGATGTTAAACATGGCACCCACAACCACAAGCTTTATGCTAGTTTTCATGGGAATGCATTCATGGGTCGAATGACCCAAGAGGAGGAGGTGATGGCTAGTTGATGGGGTGATGGTCGGAAGACTCCGAAAGAGATTGTTTCGGACTTGAGGAAACACTTTCCGGGAAATGTGACATCAATGAAGCAGGTTGCAAACTTTTGCAAAAGCTCCAGTACGAGGATCGTGGGGAATTGACGGTTACCCAGTGGTCCCTTCAATTTCTGAAAGAGAACGGGTATCTTTTTTTATCCTCTTAGGGATGTGAAGAAAGGGCAAGAGATGGAGATCTTGTTTTTTGCTCATCCGGAGTCGCTACGCTTGTTGAAGAAGTTCCCGCACGTGGTGATCATTGACGCCACATACAAGACAAATAAGTATGTAAAACATTTTAATAATAGTTAGTTTTTTATATGTGCTAGGGTTTAATTAGTTATATTGACAAGTACTAATACGTTTTTTTGTTTTGTGTATGAATAGGTATGATATGCTTTTGGTGGAGATTGTTGGTTTTACCTGCACTTACAAGACGTTCAACATTGCATACGCATTCACCCGAGCAGAGAAGTTTTTCCATTACCATTGGATAGTGAGTGCCCTTCGGAACTTGTTTCAGCAGTTAGGAGTTATGTACAATGCTATAATGACCGATTGTGAAAAGGCTCGCATCAAAGCTATTAAGGTAGTATTCAAAGATGCCCCGGTTAGGCAACTCTTCTGTTGGGTCCATATTAGAAACAACATCAAGGCACATGCGGACAAGGTTATAAAAGATAGTGCCAAGGTCGATATGTTTACAAACCAGTGTTGGGGACTATTTTGCTCGACCACGGAGGAAAGGTACGAGGAGAGGCTCAGAGCATTGAGAAAGTCGTGGAAGAGCGGCCTTGTTGGATACGTCGAGAGGGAATGGCTGACTCCTTACAAGGAAAGTATAATAAGAGCCTGGACGGATGACACCCTTCACTTCTTCACACGAACTTCAAACAGGTATCTTTTGAACATTGTGTAATTAGAAGAGTTTACTATTTGGTATGAATGTTGTACTAAGGAAAAATATTATTGTTTTGATAGGGTTGAGGGGATGCATCGTGTGTTGAAAGATATTGTAGGGTCTAGCAGAGGCGGCTTTAACAGAGTGATCGTAAGGATCCACCATGCAATCATTCTTCAAATAGACACGATTAAAGCGACCATGAACAAGTCGTTGTCTACACGTCCAATGGAGTTCAACGATCCAAGGTTTCCGGAGCTTGCCCGAATGGTCTTTTCAAGGCTGTTTTGCAGAGTGTCGGATAGGTGTTTTGATTTGTTGTTGGCCATGTATGATAAGCTAGTGAAGGATGAGTATTCAGAAGTATGTGATGATCATTGGGTGAGAGACTGCCTTGGGTTGCTGTGCGTCCACGATATTGCAAAAGCCATCATTATAAGGACGCTCTCACTCCAGACGACATTCACGACTTCTGGAAGGACTTGCTTTGGGAAGAGGATCCAACAACATCTGCTCTTGCTGATGACAGTGTATCTATTTCCATTCCAGAGTTGAGATTGCGTGAGATGTGGTCGAGAGTGCAAAGCCGTACTTTGACCCAAGCCATGTTATGGCAACTGAGTGAGTTGTACATGGCCTTGGAGCATCCGGAACAGAGTATGTTTATGGAGCCAACGAACATCTATAGAAAGGGAAGGCCAAGTGGTGCGAAGAACAAGGCAAAGGGGTCGCCGAGTAGGGAAAAGAGCCTGCATGAGCACGTAAGAGAAGACTTACTGAAGTCTGAGAAGGGAAAGGCACAGGGAAAGGCAAAGGAGAAGGTGAAAGGGCCAGGCCGTCCCAGAAAGCAAGCAAGTTTCATGGTGCTGGACGCTGAGGACATGCAATCCCAACCGCAACCAGAAGAATCACAATTTGAGGACGAACATGTGGGAGTCCGTCAGTCGGAATGGCCCGAAGAACCCATGATTCATTTTGGGGTGGACTTTGGGGTTCGGAATATCGATTACTTCTGGTTTGGGTACATTAACGGTGCTATAGATGTACGTTCAGATAGACACTGTGGCTATCGGTCTTTGGCTGTGCTTATGGGGATGAGTCGGGGTCAATATCCCTTGATCCGTAGCGCGATGGCAATGGAGTTGCGTGTCAACCGACAAACGTGGGAGCCGATACAAGCTTATGCAAGACCAGGGTCATGGGACGATTTAATGGTTCAAATTAACTATGTTAATACCCCTTGTGGCCCGAATTATTGGCTTGACATGCCATTCATGGGTTTAGTGTTTGCCACGGTGTATAACGTTGCTATCATCGTCATATCTGAGCACCCTTCATTGTGCTTACCAATACGGGCGTCTGGACCAAGCTTCGCACCTCCCATAAATTTTGTGGGGATAGCACACGTAGGGGATCACAACCACTGGATATCGGTAACGTATCTCTACTTGTACTTAGATGTTTCATTTGCAATATTGTGTATGCTAATTGCGTTTTTTTTTGTATTCCTATAGGTGAAGGTCATTAACGACTCTCCATTACCACCCATTACGGATGTGTGGCGAAGACATTGTGATCCGAACATCCGCCGGTGGGAAACATTGTATGTTTCGAAATTACAAGAGTTTAGGGAATGTCGCATGTCAGCCGGTAAGAATCCAGATTATGTGGCGTATTAGATCCACATAGTGAATTGTAATACAATATAAAATGGGAAATTTGATGTGAGTCTCTTTTGGTTATTTGCTCATTATTTTTGTTTTGGTGGGTTTCAGAGTAATCCATACGTAATCAAAAAGACATTAAACTTATGCAATCATAACATTGGAATTTATACATGCTGTAATAATAACAGTATTCATACAATTTGAAGACATATCTAATAAAAAACATGGTTATAACTTATTTCGTTATATCAATACCCCGATAATATATCTGTCTCTTTAACTTCCAACATTTATCGGAAAGGGTATCGCACAGTTCCCGAAGCTTATTTCTTTCCTTCACCAAATCTCTGATAATCTTGGCAGCATTGTCGTCATACGGTGGATCGAGCCACTTAAAGGTACGACACCCTCTCATATCTTCATACCGCTCCGTTGGGAAGTAATCTTTGCATGCGAGATACCTTCGTTTATAGTGATTGGGTATGTCGCAAGTGTACAATACGACCGGGAAATTGCATTCGCACATTGTAACCGGAGGCAATGCACTGTTGGACGATGAAGCCATCCTCTGATATGGAATACGAATTATTGTATCAAAAGATATAAACTCTTGCAAAAACTAAAGCCAAGAAATGATGACCAAAAAAAAAGATGACAAATGTTACCGAAAAGTTTAATAATGTTGTGCAAGGCGGATCCGGAGCTCGTGAATGCCGAAAAATGACCGTTGACAATTAGCTTCTTAAGAGGTGTGGTGATTGTTGTGTTTGGATGTGGAAGAGAACGAAAGTTGACATGGGTATATATAGGGAGGAGGGAAATTCGACCGGTATAAAATTCGACCGTTGGTGCGTTTAGTCTAAACGCACAAACAACGGTCGAATATTGGCCGTTATGAATATGATCGTTGGTGAGTTTAGTCTTAACGCACCAATGGCTGGGCTTGAATTTGGGCCCAACACTGTTTGGGCCTCTTAGGAGCCCAATGGCTATGTGTGCGTTTAGGGATAACGCATAGTGTTGTCATAATTGTTTCGTGATTTAAGACATAAAAATCATAACAAACTATATGAGAGAGTTAAATGCTATTTTATGCTTTTTTATATACTTTCCAACTATATTGAATGAATTAACATTATCTTATCATATAGTTAATAAATGTCTTATATAGTAATGTGATAAGAATAATTGTTACGGAGTTATAATATAAACTTTAAGGCTTTGCTTAATATAACTAATTATATGATAATGTTAATTGTTATTTTATGATTTTTATACTTTATACTTATAAAGTATTCATTAGTCATGGTTTATACTAATGTATTGTACTAAATTCCTAAGCAAGCAATACTTGCACTATATACTAACATGAACTTCATACTAACGATATAGCATGAAGTATGAAGAAGTTGTACGTATAGGTTATAATACTATATTATTATAATATTTTACTAATGTATCACTCGTATTATAAGTTAATGGGCCCAGACAAAGTTTTATGAAGTTATAATGTGATGAGAGTAAGTGTTATGAAGCTATAACATGAACTTCATACTAACGATATAGCATGAAGTATGAAGAACTTGTACGTATAGGTTATAATACTATATTATTATAATATTTTACTAATGTATCACTCGTATTATAAGTTAGTGGGCCCATTATGCATTTTTTTATCCTAATGAGCCTAGTTGGGCCCATTAGGCGTTTTTTGATCCTATTGGGCCCATTATGCGTTTTTTTATCCTATTGAGCCTAGTTGGGCCCATTAGTCGTTTTTTGATACTATTGTGCCTAGTTGGGCCCATTAGGCTTTTTTTGGTCTATTTCGCGTTTTTTTGGCATATTTCTGGCGTAGTCCTTTAAAAATATATATACGTAACACAAAATACAAAACACAAGTCCAAAAAGTTTATAAAATCCCAAAAGTATATAAAAAAACACATAACATCACTAATCTCCACCGGGCTGACTCCCACTACCCTCCCCGGGCTCGTGTATAGAATCCGAGAATATATGTGATGCACGAGGTGGATGGGGGGCCATCGGAGGAGTCTCATCAGTCAGCATATGCAATAGCCGACTCATTATCTCGTCAACCTCCTGAACGGGGATAAGGTCCCTATGCCTCTGCCTCTGTAAATAGGCACGGATCTCACCAGCAACCAACTGGTTCCGCTATATTGGTAAATACCCATTAGAATTTAAATATGACAAATTAATAAATGACATTAATTGAATTAAATGAATTAAACATACCACAAGAGTGTCCACCGATGGTGTGAGATGGACAGGGCCTTGAGGACGATCCTGTCTGCTGGATCTGGGATCCACCAGCACATGTGAATACTCGTCCAACCAGTCCAGATAGTCATCTGTCACGTCCCAATAACGCGTGGCTGGTGGAGCCTCAATCTGGATCAAAGGCCTCGGATCCTCATCCCATGCCCCCAACAGATGAGCGTCGAATGTGATGTCGTAATATCTGAGGTCGTTCTGGCGGATCACTGTCATCGGCTCTGGAGGTAAGATCGGGATCCCCTGTACATGCCCAAACTGACGAAGGCAGCGGTCCGGCAGGTACGGCTCCTGAATATCCATGATCTGAATGATCCCACTAAACAGGGAAGGAGCGTACTCTGGTCGGTCGAATGATACTCTAGGAAACGGGAACCACTGTACCTATAACAAATAAAGTTGATAACATATTATAAAATATTTAACATGAAGTACATATTATAAATTAAAATATTAATATAACGGAAGATAAAACCTCCTCATATCTAATGTTGTCGAGCAACTGGCGCATACACATCAAACGCCCAGGATCCTTGCTCTGTGGGACCTCATGGCCGTCTCTGATGGCAGAAGCATCGTTGACCATGACAGCTGGGTCCGTGACATAATGTCCACGGAAATGAGGAAAGTACGCCCATATCCAGGACTATATAAGAAGATCGAACCAAGTAGAAGATTAGAAAATAAATAATTTTAACGTATAAAATTAATTAAATTTTATTCAATTTTTTTTCTTACCCTTAAAAGTATGCCACAACTGGCAATGCCATGCGCCTCTCGTCTGGACTCCTGTCCTAAGTTCCGGTACAAGAACGCCAGAATGCCTGCCCCCCATGCATATCGGCTTGTGGCCTCGTGATCGAACAGTAGTGCCAACCACTTGTGCTTGATATGACGGGTAGACTTGTCGACCAACACTGTGGAGCCGAGCATCAAGAACAGATAAAGTAAAGCCAAGATGCTCTCGTCCCTCTGCTCACTACCCATCATGCGCGTCAAATCATCATGCAGCCTCTTGATAGGGATACCGCCAGTAGAGTACCACCTATCCACCTGAGAACTATCGTCAAACCCAAAAAGGTCCAGCGCAATCCTCCGTCTAAGCTCTGGATCCGTCACACCTGGTGTCGTACAGCTCCTCCCGTCAATGGGCATCCTGAGTATCTCATAAACGTTGTGTAGCGTAATCGTCATCTCGCCCCAAGAAAAATGGAACGATGACGTCTCAGGGTTCCATCTCTCCACAAAAGCAGAGACCAAGACGCGATCAACTGCCCCGGTGCCAAGAACACGGAGATCTGTGAGGCCACTACGCTCCGCTAGCCGAAACCATGACTCTGCCTCGGGTCTGATGAACTGCTCTAGCTCAGTGACCATGTCGACGTGGAAGTGAACCCTCAAGACCTTACGGGTCTGCATTTCGATAATTAATATTAGCTATGAAATTAACAACATTTTTTTATACAAGACAAATATGGGATAACAACAAACGCACCAAATCCTGAGTCTACTGGCGCAACTGACGACCCGAAACACGGGGAGCCTGAACAACATCTGCAGCAGCCTCTGGATCGTCCTGTCCTCTAGCTCTCCTGCGTCGTCGCTGCTGTCTAGGAAGGGTGGAGGCACGAGGGGGAGGAGGGGCCAAAGGAGTCAAGTCAAAAATCGCCCTCGCGATATGTGTGGTGTAGCTGCAAAGGAGGATAGGGATGCGCGGCCCTCCAGGCATCCAAGAAGACTGCCCTAGAACGGAGCCATGAGCTGGAGCTGGAGCTGGAGCTAGAGTTAGAGTTGGAGCAGGTGCTGGTGCAGGGGAAGGAATGGGGGAGGGGGCAGCAAGACCAGACGGGACCGGGGAGGAAACGGGGGATGGGACAGAACAAGGAGGTGGAGGGTCGGTCTCATCCGGCAAAATCGGGTCAAAGGAAACCCTGTACTCTCCCAACAGGTCCTCGTCCTCCTTTGACACCTAACAGGACGCCTCATCAACTGGCATATTGTCACCAGATGTGACGTATGCGTCCTGATAGGTGCAATTTAGTGCACCTTAACTAGCGACTATTGACACGTTTTAGATGGAGTTTTGGTATAAGAAGAGGCTAAGTCTGTAATCCAGGAGAAGAGTTGAAGAAGTACAGATATGAAGGTTTTACAGCTTAGTAAAGAAGATAGAGGATTGATGGAGAAGTCTGCTCAAAACTAAAGGAGAAAGCTACCTCACTTGGTAGTATTTGGGAGTAGATAAAGGATGAAGAGGCTGGCCAGTGCCGCCCCGCGCCACTGCCACCGCGACCCGACGAAGATCCTCAGAGAATGGCTCAGAGAAGAAGCCACCGCCTCGCGGTGGGAGTGAAGATCGCGCGGCTGACGTGTTTTATTAATATTCCTATTTTAGACATTATTACTTTAGTATATTTTATTTCCTTATTTTGTTTGCTAGGTTAAACTTCTGAGAACCTATTTAAGATCTTTTTAATAGTTCGTAAAAAGGATTCCTCTCTCTTTTTAACAATACAATTTCTAGGTTTTTGAACAATGGATAGCTAAACACTTTTGTTTCGCTAGACAATTGAAGCACTACAATGAATTGGTTGTGAGATTTCTATGCCTTGTTCTATATCTTATTAAGTTGGATTGATTCTCTTGTTTGAACTGTCTAGTGATTTATGTTGATTCTTCTAGCGTAGCTAACTAGGTTTTTCGGCATCTATCATATTGCTAGGATTGCATTTAGGGGTTCCGAGTGCATATCTAGTGGCAAACACAATTGTGCGTATAGGGGTTCCGAGCGTACAATTGTGTGTGAGAATCAATTGCATGTTAAGTAGGGGAGTGAGTACTTGTACGTCTTTCTACTTGCATGTATCCTATATCCTTGTGTGCATTGCTATTGTTGTATTGGTGCTAGAGTACGCTGACAACTGTGAGAACCAGTTATACTTTATCATTGGTACCGTAATAAGTCTATCGACAACTGTGAGAATCGATAGTATTCACGATCAGGGTGGGAACAATAATAAGATAGTAAAAGAATTTGGAAAGATAGTTTTCAGTGATCAACCGATTGCATTGTGGTGTGGATATTTGTCTGGTGGAATACTTTCCCTCATTATATTTCGTTTCTTGTCAGTAATTACATCTTTGGTTACATTGTGGGATCGACCCTGACTTACTTACTATACTCTTTAGTAGGTGAATTGGGATTATTTTGACAGGAAAACGACACCGGTTTCCGGACCTGTCACGTCCTCCATCCTCGCATCCTCGGTCGGACCAGAAGTTGGAACCGGCGAATTTGCTGCTAATAAGTCCGCCCTCATCTGCACCACGCGACGCCGCACTGTCGCTGAGATGTGCCTTCTAGGCGCACCGCATCGATCAGCTATCGGAGCCAGATGTGTCATCCCCTCAGATCCTCCCAAGGCATCCCGTATTGCCTAAAATTATTGTTTTGTAATTTATTATAGACGTTATTTGATTCCGTTCTAATTTCATTAATCTATTTCTCTAAATTTTATATGAAATTCTAAATTTCATTTGAATTTTATGTAAATTATCTATTTTTATATGAAACTTAAATTATATAATTTAATATCTAAATTATCTAAATTTTATTTTTATTTCAATTTCTAAATAATTTAATTTCATATCTAATTTATCTAAATTTCATATTTATTTTTCCGTTCGGAATTATCTAAATTTCATATCTTTTTCTCTAAATTTTATATGAAATTCTAAATTTTATTTGAATTTTATCTAAATTATATATATTTTATCATATTTATATCTAATTTGGATGAATTCTAAGCAAATCTAACAAATATAACGAATAAAATTTAACGACAAAATGCATTACTTACCTGACGGATGCCTGGTGTGGGTGTAACGTCGGTGGGTGTAACGTCGGTAGGTACACCCAATGGGATCGATGGGGTCAACCGACGTCTCGCGCCACCACTCGTCCGTCGGACTAAACTACCCGCCTCCTCCTCCTCCTCCTCCTCCATGGCCATCCAAGACGCCATCGGAGCTTCACTGGCGGCAGCTCCTCCGACACCAGCGCCGACCCCTCCCACAGCGGCACCTCCGATAGCGGCGCCTCTCTCACCTCCGACATCCCTCGCCCAATAAACACTGCCATCGGCCGTCCACTGCCCAGAAGATCTGGTCGCCGCCTCACCGGCTCCGGCCACCTCACCACCACCACTCGGACCGCCTGAAGCCCCCTTTGTCGAATCTGTGCTCGGTTTTGAGGTTGAGTAAGAGGAAAATGGTTGGAAATCGAAATCGAAAAAATTTCGGCCGCCGCTCGCTTTTGATCTGAAATGGGAAAGCGGAAGGGAAGCGTCTTCGGCACTTAACGCACATTTGTGCGTTAAGTCTTCACGCACAGTTGTACGTTATGCCTAAACGCACAGTTGGGCTGGGCTTTACAATTTCTTTTGGGCTTGTAAATGTTGGCCCAATCAACTTGTGCGTTATGACTAAACGCACAGATTTTTCCCCAACTTTGCCTAAAAGGACCTTTCTGATCTGAAATAGCGTTGTTTCTAGCAGTATATACAACCTATTATAATATCACTTTTTAATCGTATCATTTATAAAATCTGTTCCCAAACGAAAACAATAGTTCATCCCAATTTAATTAACAATTAAACAATTGATAATTAATGGAAACATGGAATGATAAGCAAGAGTGAATCGCCACTTGCCTTAGTATAGACGAACGATTGAGCGACGACGGGTTTCTGGGTCCGGAATGGGAACGGAAGTCGGATTACAGATTCCTACGACAACGACCTATAACGAAACCCTAGGTTAGATTCGACAATTAAAATGATACGAATCTAAGAAAGAATGAACGAAATCGAAAGGACGAAAGTCCCGCCCGAGATCGGATCGCCCAAGGCCACGATTGCGATTGCCAAGGCAATCCGCGGTCGCGGCTGGGATTTCGCGGTCGCGGGCGTCGAGGACAGCGACCGCTAGGGGTGAGCAAAAAAATCTGATCCGGCCGCTCCGAACCGATAATCCGCCAACTTGAATCCGAAAAATCCGTATCCTAAAAAATCCGTTTAATTTTTATCCGTATCCGATCCGATCCGGGTCATTTTTTCGGATATCCAGACCGGATACGGATATCTAACCAGATATCCACAATCCGAAAATATTACGTATAATAAATATATTTTTGAAAATTAGAATAATACATATAATGATATAAGTGTTTTATTACCTAATATTTTGAATTGAACAAATACAAATCAGTAATAACATTTAACACAATTTCAGTCAAGCCCAATTATACTTACAATTTCAGTCAAGCCCAATTATACTTACAATTTCAGTCAAGGCCCAACCCACCTTTCACTAAAACAGTAAAACCTAATCTCCTAATCTCCACTTTTCCTCTCCGCCACTTTTCTCCTTCACGGCTTCACCGATCTTTCTCTTCCTCGCTGCTTACCAGGAAACTTGCTCTCGATCACTCACTCGCCGACTTCAGAAGCCAGTAAGCCACCTCTTTTCTTCGTCTCCTTCACTCGCCGGCTGGTGTTCGACTTCAGAAGCCACGTCTCCTTCACTCGCCGACTGGTGTTCGACTTCAGAAGCCACGTCTCCTTCACTCGCCGGCTGAATTTGAAAATAGGCTGAATTTGAAAGTTGATCATCAGCCTACGGGAAATGGAACGATCACTGCCGGAGTCCGACCAAAAATCAGCTAAATCCCTAGGCGGAAGCAGTGGAAACGGAGCATCGGAAGCGGGGTCGATCCAGCTCGGATTGTCTGACACGGCGGAGCCATCATCGCTGCTGGGCGGCTTCTGATGGGGATCACAGCTGGAATCGAGTTGCTGCTCCATCTCCCCCAGTTCTTCAGCGTTTGAGTTCTGAAGGACAATCAAATACCGGATATTTTGGATATCCGATATAATAATCCGTAAATGGCGGGTAGGTTTTCGCCCATTGATGACGGCCAACAAATAAAACTCAATAACAAACTTAGGCCGAAACACTGAAATTACAATTAGAATACTGAAAAGACAACTTCTATTTGCCACGAACTTCTTAGATATAATTTTCAATTAGCTATCCAGTAACAATAAAAGAACAAAAGAAATTTGCATACATACGTAAAACCTGCTTGAATATAAAATTATAATGGTTATTTGCTCGATTATAATGGTTATTTGCATACATACGTAAAATTGGGATCAACGGTGAGGGAATGGAAACACCCATTTTCCTCCACTCTCTTTCACTTCCTTCAACCTCCTTCCACTCCAGCTAAACCACATGTCGAATACGTCAATCAAGCGGTGAGGGAGTGGAAGTTCAAGCTTCCACTCCGATACTGCCCCCAAAATCACATGTCAAACGAACCCTAAGTGAATTTCTTACTTTTTAATTTAAAATATCTTCCATTTCCCACTCTTGCAAGTTTACTTTATTTTTTTGAATTAGGGAATTGAAAATTTCATTCTGCATCTGGAGTTGTTAACTGTGGACTGACGGTACTTGAGCTGGATCAGAATATTGCTTATTTGCTTGAATTGTTTTGTTACTTGTGAGAGCTCACGAAACCTGCTTGCATACATACGTAAAATTATAATGGTTATTTGCATACATACGTAAAACCTGCTTGCATACATACGTAAAACCTGTAACAAACTTAGGCTGAAACACTGAATATTGCTTATTTGCTCGATTAAACTCACAAAAGAAAATTTGCAATCATAAGAGCTCACGAAACAAAACCTGCTTGAATATAAAATTGCACCTTCAAAGGGCAACACCAATATTTCACTTTTCCCTCAAACATATTGCGGCGGTAGCCATTGCCACACTCGCACATTTTAAGTTCATCTAGAAAAGAATAAAAGCCACACTTTTCACCATTATTTTCCTGCCAAAAAAGATTAACATTTAAGATATATGATCTAGACAAAAGAGAAAAGAATTAGTAATATTTTAAGATGACAAATCTTACAATATAAGGACATATGAGATACCCATTGGTTGTTGAACCAACTATTTTATTTTAACGACTCCGAACGGAACGCCTCTTACTTCTTCGAAGTTGTGCCCACCCATGACGGGCCTCGTACCTTGAGGGCCTTACAGCGCCGCGGAGACGCCGTCGCCCTTGCCGCCCAAGGTAGATCTGTTGCCTTCATCAACATATATGTCGTCACTGGAGATATTGTTGATGAACTTCCACAGCGTAGATCCGTTGCTTTGACATACTCCTGTAAACAAATATATAAAAAAAGTCATTCAACAACTTGGTACTACGGCAGAACGATGCCATTTAGCTATCCCCTCAGTCCCCCAACCCCCATACATAGAAAACATAACACTTGCTATAATCAGAAGTTCCTCCACCCCTAACAACTCAATGAAATACGACACATAATTTTCCTCTGTTAAGCCTTGTAAGACCACTTCAGGGATTTCCTCAAA
This sequence comes from Rheum nobile, assembly GCA_027886185.1. Taxonomy (NCBI): domain Eukaryota; kingdom Viridiplantae; phylum Streptophyta; class Magnoliopsida; order Caryophyllales; family Polygonaceae; genus Rheum; species Rheum nobile. The sequence continues at coordinate 16,048,503 of WOAB01000056.1, forward strand.
CTCTATCGCTTTCCTGATCTGTGTTGGTATGTTATATGGTCTCTGAGGTGCCAAAGCTTTGGATACCTCATCTTCAGCCAAGAGGAAGACAAGTCGTTCAATAATCCCCTGACCAGTTTGGATATGCAGTATAGATGTGAAAATGCCAATCTCCTTGGACACACAAGACATCCATATAGTCAGGCTACCATGTGGGTTCAAATTCCGTTCCTCCATATCAAAACAAGGGACAAAATCTTCCTCGGGTATGTCATCTGGCTGGCCAGATGGAGGTTTCATCAATGACAACACAAATGAATCTTCAGGAATTGAAGCATAAATCTTCACATCCCAAAGTAAAATATATTCATCTGTGGTGTTTTCTATGGTGAATGACGCCACGGCAACCTCGTTCACAGGAACCGATTGAGGCTTTCCTCCAGCAAATGGAAACGGCACAGACACCATGACAGGACCCTCCTCAGTTGGCGATGATGTTGTGACTGAAGGAACATCGATGAAGCCAACCTCTCCCTTGTCTCCAATGGTGGAGTATTCATCGTCCATACCTATTTGCCACTCAATTAAAATCCAGTTGAAGTTTGTGACTCCCCAGGAAAAAACACCAACAACCACACGAGCTGCTCTAAGGAGAGGAAAGAGATGGGTAAGATGAAGTGAAACAAAGAGAGAGTAGAACTGGAAGTATGTACAGTTAGGATAGTCAAACAACACACACTCCAATGAGATGGGGTAGATGAAGTGCCATTACTATCTCCATAAAGTAAGACCTCTGCGAAGTAAATCAGTCTGAATACGGTCACATTTGTCAATCTGTAACACCCCCAAAACTTAACCCTTTTGGAAAGGTATTACCGCCAGTGACCCTAGTGTTCCTTACTGAGATCACCCAAGGCTTTACCATTTAAATACAATTTATGAAATACAAATGATATATAATGATCAAAGCATTCAATCCCAAACATAACATTGTTAAAGAAACAGAGTTACGGGATTACAACCCAATCCCGAATAGGCCAACACAGAGTTTAAACCAAAAACAACGGAAGTCTTATAAAGTACATTACAACCAAAGTCATTGTCCAAAAGATCTCAACCTGATTAAAGAAATAATTAAAACGTTCAAAAACCACCGTCGACTCCATATTCCTTCTATTCTTCTGAGCTATTTTCGATCTGATGTGCCGAATCGAACGGATGACACCAGCCCACATGCGGAGAACAAAGTTCGTGGGTTAGTCTACTTGAATAGACTAGCAAGGGTAAAAAGCAGAATGGTTCGAAACAGTCGTATTAGGTTAGACTCATCGCTTCTCGAATAATAATCGATGACGAGAGTCAACCATCATACTCCTACTGGAATAGACAAGAGGTATGCACAAGAGAAGATTCTGGAAGACTGGATCTTCACAGAAATCGACTCGAAAAGAGACTCCAAGAGATTGAGTCCTTAAGGAAATATGACAAATCTGGAATGTTACAGAATCATACAACAATGATTTAAAAGTTGACTGAGATGCTTCGGTTCACGACCAACCTCACCGCATACGGCGAGTCCAGATTGGAAAGAGAACATACTATGATCAAAGTCGAGACGAGTTTTCCTAGCTGCACTATAACTTAGTTGCACTACTCGCCGAAGGTTTATTAATTATGTGCGTCGAGTAGCACTTATCTAATTTATGTTTCAAAAACACACATCACGTTATTAGACTTTTACATGTGTACCCCATCATTGGGACGACACATCTTAGTATACGTTTCGTCGAGAGTGACGTACACCGGAAGGTTTGTGACACCAGCTAAGTATCCTGTCTCTATACACTTGTGAAAGAGACCGATCATGATCTTAGAATAGTACCAGATGGAGACGAGCCACCCCAATACCAGATTATAAAGAAACGACTGAACAGAGTCCGAGTAACGTTCCTATCTAACAGTGCTAACTAAACAGTTACAGCACAATAACAGTTACAGGATAAAATCCACATAAAGGCCCGAAAGGCGATCACAGATAATAGCGTTGTTCTAACAGATATACAACCTATTATATGATTTTCAAAACAGTTTATCAAAACCGTTTCCAGACAAACAGAGTATTCATTCCAAATTAATTACTCAGATAAACTACTGATAATTAATGTAAATATGGAACGAATGAGCAAGAGCGAACCGCCACTTGCCTTAATCCGCAGAATAGCCTAACGACGACAACTGGATTCCGGGCTCGACACGGGTATAGCTCCGACAGCACAACAACCTTCGAGTCGACCCATAAAAGGAACCCTAAGTTAGATCCGACATAACCACAGTACGAATCTAAAAACGACGAAAGAGAACGAAAGGAAAGACGCCACGACCACAACCAACCAAGCCAAATCCACGAAGGCATTCTGGGCACTGGCGGCGGTCGCCGTGAAGAACTCAGACAACGGAAACGAGAGAAATCTCACCAAAACGATGCGCGTTTCGACCCCTTTCCGCCTTGCTTGGGTTCTGACCTCCAAAGGCAACCAAAAGGCTTCTAAAGGGCTTCTGGAAACACCACCAAACGACACCGACGAGAGCTTGCGAACTTCGGCGAAACACAACTCCGACGACACGAAAATTTGGCAGAGGTTCGGTGTTTGGGATGGCTCAAATCCCTTCCCCAACACCTCCTTTTATAGCCACAGCATCGGGAGCACGAAGATGGGCCTACGAAAGCTAGTTCGGCGCTCGCCAGAACCACGCCAGCGACCATCGGGCAAAGACTTCCGGACAACGACGGCGGCAATTACGGCAGGCGCCGTAATTTACGGCGGTCGCCGCCGTAGCCTGGCACGCCAGCTACCACCTCGAGCATTGGGACGGCGGGCGTCGTGACTGTACGGCGGTCGCCGTTCTTGGATCCGCGACGGCGGTCGCGGCGATTGTACGGCGGTCACCGTGACCAGCTTTTCCCGCCCGTTCAGCTTTGAACGAACATGACATTAAACCGGGATAAAAATTACCGTACGCGAACGAATATTAAAATCCAAGGCATGTTGTCTGTATATTATTTCACTGAGAAAAATATTACAGATACAAAGCACATTACAAAATGTCTCAAACTCTCTGTATTAAATCCGACGTACACAACGGATACTCGGGAAAATTCCAAAATTCCCAAAATAACCTTACAAAAAAATATGGGGTATCACATCTCCTCCCCCTTAAAAGAAGTTTCGACCCTGAAACTTAGGTCGAAAATAACTCGGGAAAACGCCTGAGCATATCTGACTCGGTTTCCCACGTCTCCCAAGTAACTTCTTCGGTCCCTGACTTGGACCACAGCACTCGTACCAACGGCACGATCTTGTTGCGCAAACGCTTCTCCCGACGCTCCAAAATGCGCACGGATAACTCTTCATAAGTACCATTAGCTTGAATCTCGATGTCCTCATAACTAAGCACATGAGACTCATCTGGCACATACTTTCTGATCAAAGATACGTGAAACACGTTATGCACCGGGTGAGCCGATGGCGGCAACGCCAAGCGGTACGCTAGAGATCCTACTCTATCCAGAATCTCGAATGGTCCCACGTAGCGAGGGTTAAGCTTCCCACGCTTACCAAATCTGAAAACTCCTTTGGATGGCGATACCTTGACAAAAACCTTGTCACCGACCTCGAACTCGACAGTCCTGTGCTTCCGATCTGCGTAGGACTTCTGTCGACTCTGAGCGGTCAACATCCTTTGTCTGATCAAAGCAATGTCTGAGGTCGTCCTTTCGACCAACTCTGGTCCAAGCAGAATTTTGTCGGCATTATCATCCCAACAAATCGGAGATCTGCATTTGCGACCATACAAAGCTTCAAACGGAGCCATCTTGATTGTAGCATGCCAGCTATTGTTGTACGTGAACTCAATCAGACTCAAGCTGTCCTCCCAGCTAGTCGGACGATCGAGTATACAAGCTCTAAGCATATCCTCCAGGGTCTGGATGGTCCTTTCAGACTGGCCATCTGTCTGAGGATGAAACGCGGTGCTGAACCTCAACTCGGTTCCCATAGCCTTATGAAGTTCCTGCCAGAACCTTGACATGAAACGGCCATCTCGGTCCGATACAATGGTCTTAGGAATGCCATGTAAGCGGACAATCTCTTTCTGATAGACTTCTGCTAACTTCTGGGTTTCCCATGTGGTCTTGATGGCTATGAAATGAGCACTCTTTGTAAGCCTATCCATAATTACCCAGATAGCATCCCTCTGACTTCGAGTCTTTGGTAGCCCAATGACGAAGTCCATGGCGATGTCCTCCCATTTCCATTCTGGCATTGGGAGAGGTAGCAACTCACCACCTGGCATGCGGTGTTCGATCTTGACCTTTTGGCAAGTTAAGCATTTTGCCACAAAGTCTGCTACGTCCCACTTCATGTTTGGCCACCAAAACTTCTTCCTGAGGTCCTTGTACATCTTGCTAGAGCCAGGATGCACAGAATAAGCAGATGAATGAGCTTCTCTCATCACCAACTAACAAAGACCTTCTGTGTCAGGCACACAGATCCGATCCTGAAACCAAAGTGATCCATCATCCTGAACCACAAAACTGGGAGCTTTCCCATCCATCACTTCACTGCTTAACTTCACCAAGATAATGTCATCGACTTGCTTTTCTTTGATCTGATCCAACAATGTACCCTGAATTTCCATCATACTCAAGTACCCTCTACGCTGGTCATACAGGACTTCAATGTCGCATGACTCTTGGTTTAGCTTGGTCTAAGCAGTAAGTAGAGCAACTACAGTCTCGTGCGTTGTCTTCCGGCTTAGTGCATCAGCTACTACATTAGTCTTGCCCGGATGATACAGCAACTCCATGTCGTAGTCTTTGAGCAACTCTAGCCAGCGGCGTTGTCTCATATTTAGCTCTTTTTGAGTAAATATATACTTGAGACTTTTATGGTCAGTGAAGACTTGGCATCTTATACCGTAGAGGTAATGCCTCCAAATCTTTAGCGCAAAGACAACCGCTGCTAACTCAAGATCATGGGTCGGATAGTTTTCTTCGTAAGTCTTGAGTTGTCTAGATGCGTAAGCAATAACTCTGCCTCTCTGCATCAGCACACAACCCAAACCACACTTTGAAGCATCAATATAGACAACATAATCGTCATTCCCTTCTGGGAGTGCTAACACGGGTGCTGAGGTCAGCCGTCGCTTCAACTCCTGGAAACTGGCATCGCACTTGTCATTCCAGACAAACTTCTTGTGAACCTTGCGGAGTAGATTGGTCATAGGTAGAGCGATCTTTGAAAATCCTTCTACGAACCTTCTGTAATACCCGGCAAGTCCAAGAAAACTGCATACCTCCTTCACGTTCTGGGGCTGTGTCCAATTAGCCACCGCTTCAATCTTTTGGGGATCAACCATAACCCCATTTTTATTGATTACGTGGCCTAAGAAAGCCACTTCCTCCATCCAGAATTCACATTTAGACAATTTAGCAAAAAGCTGATGTTGTCTAAGGATTGACAAGGCAATCCGCAGATGTTCCTCGTGGACTTCTTCATTCGGAGAATAGATCAGAATGTCGTCGATGAAGACCACCACGAACTTATCCAAGTACTGGTGAAAACATCGGTTCATCAAATCCATAAAGACAATTGGAGCATTTGTAAGCCCAAAAGACATCACTACGAAGTCATAATGACCATATCTGATCATGAACGCAGTTCTAGGAATGTCCTGCTCACGAATTCTGAGCTGGTGATATCCAGATCTCAAGTCGATCTTGGAGAAAACCTTTGCTCCCTGCAACTGGTCCAACAAGTCATCAATCCTAGGCAAAGGATACTTGTTCTTGATCGTCACCTTGTTCAACTCTCGGTAGTCGATACAAAGTCGGAACGATCCGTCCTTCTTTTTGACGAATAATACCGGAGCACCCCATGGCGATGCACTCGGCCTGACATAACCTTTGTCAAGAAGACCTTCAAGTTGATTCTTCAATTCTTGCATCTCAGCTAGAGCCATCCGATACGGTGATTTGGAAATCGACGCCGTACCAGACTCAAGGTCAATTGAAAACTCTACGTCACGGTTCGGGGGTAATCCAGGAATTTCTTCCGGAAAGACATCCGAAAACTCCCTAACTACAGGAATATCAAGAACCTCAGGTCCATCCTTCGCAGGCGAATCCAAGTAGCAAAGGTACCCGACACATCCTTGTCGTAGTAGCTTAAACGCAGCCATCGCATTGATCAGCTTGCCGTTATCAGCGTCATTTCGACCTTTGAACTTGCACACGAACTGGCCCCCAGATGACACTGTCACCGTTCTTGAACTGAAGTCGATCACCGCCTTGTGACGCGTCAGCCAATCCATATCGAGAATAATGTCGTATGGAGCCATGGCTATGCAGATTAAATCTGCCTCGAATTCCTTACCCTGAATGGTAATCGGAAAGTCGGACAGATGCTTGGTTCCCACCAAACGTTCTCCATTAGGAAGATTAACGACAAAAGGGTCGCACGAATCGTTGCACACTAAATCTAACTTGCTAACACAGCTATCCGAAATAAAGGAATGCGTAGCACCAGAATCAAACAGAATGCACACTGAAGTAGAGTGAAGGTATAGAGTACCTTGAGCAATCGGAGCGTTGGGTCCATCTGCTTCACGTATTTCGTACAAGCGTTGGCCCTGACTTCCAGAAACAGCTGGGGCCTTTCCCCTGTTCTGAGCAGTCGTCTGCACTGACGGGCTAGGAGTCTCGATAGGCTTAAACCTAGGTCGGTTGCTCTGATGAACTGACCCTTGCTGCGACTCTACTCCCTTCTGTTTCCCCTGCTTGCAGAACTTTTGCAGATGACCATCACGTCCACACCCAAAGCACGACCTCTTCTCTTTCTGACACTCATTGCTCTTGTGCCCAGCCGTACCACAGTTATAACACTGAACTGAACTCCGGGTCTGTCCTGACTGTTGAGTCGATCCTCCTTGTGTCATCTCCGTCTTAGCTCGGCCGGACTTGGCAAAGTTAGACGGTGGCGCAGGGCGCTTAAAACCACCTCCCTGGTTCTGGTTCTGCATCGACTTCTGTCGGTTGCGCCTCTTGGTCGACTCCTCTAGAGTTACCTCCAGCTTATAGGCACAATCCATATACTGCTCCAAGGTAGAGCATGCATGGTGCACCATTAACAGCTTGATATTCGGGCTCATCCACTCGTGGAAGTACCAGATCTTTTGGGCCTCGCTGGTGATCTCGGTAGGGGCGTACTGAAAAAGATGATTGAACTTAGACGCCAACTCGGTCACTTTCAGACCATTCGTCTTTGCGTATTAGTGCAGTCGTATTAGGTTAGACTCATCGCTTCTCGAATAATAATCGATGACGATAGTCAACCATCATACTCCTACTGGAATAGACAAGAGGTATGCACAAGAGAAGATTCTGGAAGACTGGATCTTCACAGAAATCGACTCGAAAAGAGACTCCAAGAGATTGAGTCCTTAAGGAAATATGACAAATCTGGAATGTTACAGAATCATACAACAATGATTTAAAAGTTGACTGAGATGCTTCGGTTCACGACCAACCTCACCGCATACGGCGAGTCCAGATTGGAAAGAGAACGTACTATGATCAAAGTCGAGACGAGTTTTCCTAGCTGCACTACTCGCCGAAGGTTTATTAATTATGTGCGTCGAGTAGCACTTATCTGATTTATGTTTCAAAAACACACATCACGTTATTAGACTTTTACATGTGTACCTCATCATTGGGACGACACATCTTAGTATACGTTTCATCGAGAGTGACGTACACCGGAAGGTTTGTGACACCAGCTAAGTGTCCTGTCTCTACACACTTGTGAAAGAGACCGATCATGATCTTATAATAGTACCAGATGGAGACGAGCCACCCCGATACCAGATTATAAAGAAACGACTGAACAGAGTCCGAGTAACGTTCCTATCTAACAGTGCTAACTAAACAGTTACAGCACAATAACAGTTACAGGATAAAATCTACATAAAGGCCCGAAAGGCGATCACAGATAATAGCGTTGTTCTAACAGATATACAACCTATTATATGATTTTCAAAACAGTTTATCAAAACCGTTTCCAGACAAACAGAGTATTCATTCCAAATTAATTACTCAGATAAACTACTGATAATTAATGTAAATATGGAACGAATGAGCAAGAGCGAACCGCCACTTGCCTTAATCCGCAGAATAGCCTAACGACGACAAATGGATTCCGGGCTCGACACGGGTATAGCTCCGACAGCACAACAACCTTCGAGTCGACCCATAAAAGGAACCCTAAGTTAGATTCGACATAACCACAGTACGAATCTAAAAATGACGAAAGAGAACGAAAGGAAAGACGCCACGACCACAACCAACCAAGCCAAAGCCACGAAGGCATTCTGGGCACTGGCGGCGGTCGCCGTTCTTGGCGGCGGTCGCCACATTCATCACGGCGGGCGCCGTGAAGAACACGGCGGTCGCCGTGAAGAACTCAGACGACGGAAACGAGAGAAATCTCACCAAAACGATGCGCGTTTCGACCCATTTCCGCCTTGCTTGGGTTCTGACCTCCAAAGGCAACCAAAAGGCTTCTAAAGGGATTCTGGAAACACCACCAAACGACACCGACGAGAGCTTGCGAACTCTGGAGAAACACAACTCCGACGATACGAAAATTTGGCAGAGGTTCGGTGTTTGGGATGGCTCAAATCCCTTCCCCAACACCTCCTTTTATAGCCACAGCATCGGGAGCACGAAGATGGGCCTACGAAAGCTAGTTCGGCGCTCGCCAGAACCACGCCGGCGACCATCGGGCAAAGACTTCCGGACAACGACGGCGGCAATTACGACGGGCGCCGTAATTTACGGCGGGCGCCGTAATTTACGGTGGTCGCCGCCGTAGCCTGGCACGCCAGCTACCACCTCGAGCATTGGGACGGCGGGCGCCGTGACTGTACGGCGGTCGCCGTTCTTGGATCCGCGACGGCGGTCGCCGCGACTGTACGGCGGTCGCCGCGATTGTACGGCGGTCGCCGTGACCAGCTTTTCCCGCATGTTCAGCTTTGAACGAACATGACATTAAATCGGGATAAAAATTATCGTACGCGAACGAATATTAAAATCCAAGGCATGTTGTCTGTATATTATTTCACTGAGAAAAATATTACAGATATAGAGCACATTACAGAATGTCTCAAACTCTCTGTATTAAATCCGACGTACACAACGGATACTCGGGAAAATTCCAAAATTCCTAAAATAACCTTACAAAAAAATACGGGGTATCACACAATCATACATTATTACACTGTGAAAATAGTATAAATAGTATGTCACAATAACAATTTAAAATGTCACGCTTTGGAAATCACCAGCACTACAAGTGCCTCCTCTGTACCTAAAAATACTCAAACATGGAGCATTTTCTAATTAATATATCTTTAAAGTAGATCGGTGAGATGAAGTGCAATTAATATCTATGTAAAGTAAAATTGCCAAAGAAGTATAGCATTAGGAACGGGAGATCTAATTAAGACATCTTGTATTTAGATTAGTGAGATGAACTATCCACCTTCTTAGTAGACATATATCCAATTTCAACGTTGTAGTTATGACATTTTTATTTCTAAGTATGACAATTGTTTTCCTAAGTCCGACAAGAACTTCCTATTATAGCAGGAAAAAAAACATTTTCAATATAACTACCCGTTCATCCAGACTAGAATCATTTCTTTACTTCAGAAAATTTCCACTTCATCTCTTCACTTGGGTTTTACATTTGCTCCCTTCTGAATATTTGTTTTTACATACTTTAGCCCTAGAATCATTTCTTTAACTACCAGTTCATCCAGACTAGAATCATTTCTTTACTTCAGAAAAAAAACCTTGTCAATATAACTATCAGTTCACCTTGAAAACTGCTTCTTAATCAATCTGTTGAGTTCAACAGTTCTTCGGGTTCATATGCTGAGGTTCAACCCTTCTCTCGCCCATCGCCATTCCTTTTTAACAGTTGCACAGTTCGCCATGGAGATACATCGTCATTCCTGTTTACATCGCCATGGAGATACATCGCCATTCCTTTTTTACAGTTGCACAGTTTGCCATGAAAAAAAACCTCTGAATATAACTACCTACCAGTTCAAATCTTTCACTTTAACAGTTACAAGGACGTCTGCAGAGTGGAAGGGAGAGGAAGGGGAGGGAGGATGGGTTTAAATCTTTTACTTTCAACTGTTGATGCACCGGCCGGCGAGATGGAGGAAGCCGGGATGGCCGGGAAGTGGGCGGGAAGTGGGAGGGAAGTGGGCGGGAAGTGGGAGGGAAGGGGGCGGGAAGTGGGAGGGAACGGGGCGGGAAATATTTTGGGGTTTTAGAGGGAAATCCTAAAAATTATTATTTTACTATTTTGGGCTTTTTGTTTCCTTCTTCTTTTCATGCTTTTTTTTTATTTTATTTCATTTTTGAATTAAAAGAAAAAATTAAATATTTTGCAAAAATACCCCATTTGGTGTATATAAGCAAAAAAAAAGTCAAAGTGATATATATGCAACTCACTAATGCATTTGGGGTATTTTTGCAATTCGGTGTTTTAAATAATAAGTGTAGTACTTCATAATTATATAAGATTTTAATTATATAAGATTTTAAAGAATATGTGTGCTCAACACAATTTTTTTTTATTTTTGTATTATATAATAATATTTTACATATATTTATTTTAAGAATAAATGTTATTGTGATGTATGTAGATGTGGATAAAATGTTGTATTTTATCATAATTTATATTTGATTATGACATTAAGTTATACTCCCTCCGTCCCAGTTTATAAGCCCCATTTGCGTTTTTTACACTGTTCATATTTGAAGGGAATCTTCAAGATTTCTTCCAATATATAAGAAAAAACATAGTCATGTGGGGTCTTATTTGATTCGTCTCAACGAGTACTTTGATAATATCAAAAAATTAATCCCTCCGTCCCATAATGTTCGTCCTGTTTCCGTTTTGGGCGTCCCCTTTTGTTTGTCCTACTTCACTTTATTTCTTTTTTTATCCATCTTTTCTTTCTAAAATTACTCTTATTCATTCCATCTTTTACATCATTTTATCCCTATTTTACACATCCAATCATTCTCATCTACCATTTTCATCCATATCAAACTCCATTAATATCCACCATTTTTATCCATAACCTAAAACTTAATAAATCATATTTCATTAACCTAATTAATTAAAAAAAAAACTAACAAAATTAACCAAACTACTCCTAAATTCATTAACTTAACCCAAATCCATATATTTAACCAAACTAATCCAAACCCATATTTTAATCTAACTCAATATCCTTAACCCATATTAACCTACCCCTAATCTACCCATTTAACCCTGCCTAATCTATCCAGCCCAATTAATCTAAACCCTAATCTACCCAGCACAGCCCATATTCCCACCCTAACCCTAAATACCCTAATCTGCCTCTCAATTCACTCACCGTTCACTTTTCTTCTCTTCTCCTCTCTCATTCTCTCTGAACCTCTCTAAACCTAAACTCTAATCAGCCTCTCTCATTCTCTCACTCTTCACCCACCCTAACCCTAAATACCCTAAACCTCTCTCGCGATGTCTGCTCTCTCGCGCCTCTCACCGCCGTCTACTCTCTCGCACCTCTCACCACCGTCTGCTCACCGCCAGTCTGCTCTCTCTTCGGCCGTCCCTCTCCGCTCGCCATCCCTCTCTGCTCCGCTCGCCGACGCCAGGGTTCCACCTTCTCAGCCGTCTGCTCTCTCACGCCTCTCTCTCAGGTGGTCTCTCTCCGGCCGTCCCTGCTCCGCTCGCCTCTCTCTCAGGCGGTCTCTCTCCGGCCGTCCCTTTCCTCTTCTCCCTCTGCCGGTTTCTACCGGATTTGGGATTCCACCTTGTGGCCTCTTCGCACTCAATTTTCCCTAGTGTGTTGATTTGTCTTGCGGTGTGGAGGTTAGGGTTTTGGGTTTGTAGATCTGTTTTTCTGTTCTTCCTTCTCAGATCCAAGGTTGAGGAGTTGTTTCTCTTTTGGTTGATTTTGAGTATGTACAGTTGTTCGTATTTTTTTTAGTTGTTTTTCTTTTGGGTTTGTAGATCTGCTTTGTGTGTTGTTTATCTTTTAGGTTTGTAGATCTGTTTTGTGTGCTAGCCTCTTGTGTTCTTAGTTGTTCGTCTGAGCTCTCTTCACCTCCCTTTTCATTGGCTGAAATTTCAAACCACAGATTGTACTGTAGCAGCACAATAATGACAATTTGTATTCTTTCAAAATTTCTTAATTCAATAGCTTTTTGTATTTTAGGACAAACATTTCGGGACAGAGGGAGTATAATTTTTAGGATTATATAATTAGAGATATTAACGATACAAAATCCGCCTCGACATTTGAACCCCGTCAAAGTGGGGCTTATAATATGTGACAGATGGAATATAACTTTTTAGCTTATATACTCAATAAAATACTCAAATAATAATACCATGAAGATATACAATTATGAAATGATTTTCAAATTTTAGAATTTGGAATTCATAGTTTCATAGTTTGTACATATTTGAATATGTCATTAAGTTATATAATTTTTTAGCTTATATACTTTAATAATATGTTCTAATAAAATGACCATGAAGATATACAATTATGAAATGATTTTTAAATTTTAGAATTTGGAATTCTTAATTTCATGGATTGTACATATTTTCTTCTTTAACAAAACTAATGAGTAAATATGACATTTATATTAACTTGTTATTCTTTTAAATGTGGACAGTAATTGAGGCAAATATCAAATTATATATTAGTATAGATTTCTTTTTTAACAAAATTAATTTGAGTAAATATGATATTTATAATCACTTGTTATTCTTTTAAATGGGGACATTAATTGAGACAATATGTCAACTTTTATAAGAGTATAGATTTGAGAATGTAAGTAGAAAAACACAAATTTCAAATTGCTTAGATCTAACTATCAAACTTGCTTCCAGATCGACATGGCAAAAAATACAAGTAATAAATTTTAAAATAGCTCAAATACAATGCATGTGTATGGCCGTATGTTAATATTGCACCCAATTTCTTGTGACTTTTTTAAAATATTTATATTTTAATTATCTATCTATGTATCATAACTCAAAAAAAAATGTGAATAAAGACGATTAATTAATTAATTAAAGGGAGATAATAAATACCTTGACCTTAAATTTTGAACAACCCTTTAGCTCTAGTACTCAGCACCATAGCCCACCGAGCTCAACTCCATTACAATCAATCAAGATGTCTGCAAATACAAAAGAGGACCGACCGGGAGTCATATCATTAATTAGTATCAACAGAGTTATTTCATATACGTAAACATGAAAAAATCATACAATTAATAGCATATATTATGATGATCAATGTTTTAATAGAGAAAGGACTACATAATAAATATGTTTTAATATTATAAATAAATTAAGCAAAGAATGTAATTAGTTAAAAATTATTACCTTACCGAGATAAAATAACAAAAACAATATGTACTGAGTTTGATAAAAGGTGGGATGGGTTATCATCAAGTTATATAGAGAGGCAGCTGGGAGTTGTTGGTTGAGAGAGTACTGTTGGTGTGTGAGCCTTCTTCTTTTTGGGTCGAAAGTGGTTGGGCGGGCCGGGCCAGGCCTTCTTTATGAGGCATGCAGACTACTCTACTAGAGTAGAGTACTCCCTATAGTGAGGCATGCATGCGCAGACAGACTACTCTAGTAGAAAAATTGATGTTGAAATAAGATGGATGAGCAAAACTTGTCAAAGTATTGACCCAAAAACAATGTTCAGGACAAATGCAAAACTTAAACAAGAATTATAACTTATTGACAACTAGGTGGGTTAAGACTGCCATTATATTCCTTTCATTTGATTTTACTTGTCCTTTTTACACTAAAATTTTGTTCAATAAATAATTTGAACAAATTTTATCACATTTATCCTTAAATTTGTTAATTTTATTCTTTTTTAGGTGAACAATAAAATTGAAATAATAAAATAATATCATTCAATTCAAACACCAAATAAAATTAAAGACGTGCAAAATAGCAAAAACAATGATTTTTCCTTGTGCAGTACGTAGTGTCAGGTGTAATGCATGCATATACTATGTAGATTAATTAAAGTAGACCTGTCAAACAAATTTGATTGATGTGAAAATAGACCTGTCAAACAAATCTGATTCGGTTTACTTTAATTGGATCGAGTTATTTATGAGTTCGGTCATCTACAGGGTAATATTTTTAGGTTAAATATGAGTCGGATCGTTATAGGCCGGATCAGTTAGAAAAACTAAAAATATAAGGATCTGTTTGGATTTTTCGTTAGAATGCATTATCTTATAAATTATATTAAATTATTAATTTAATATAAAATAATATAATTTAATACATTCTAGCGGTCTATTTAAACGCATCCTAAGTCTAGACAACTACAATGTCCACTAAAAAACCATGTGACGACCGGTTGAATTCAAAATTTATTTTATGATATTCTTTTTCTTTAATGAGAAAAGAATTCGAAGTATCCGACATAACAACGTCGGGTAGATCGAGAGGCCGATAAATCGGCGTCGGTCAATTCCTGACTGTAAGAACAATAAATCAAGCATGAAAATTACAATAAAGCAAAAATAGAGCTTAAACGACCTAAAGCGAGTGGTGAGCAAGCACGATCAGACGAAAGCGCCATCGAAAGACGAGTTAGATAGGAGAACTCTTGCGGAAGTACTGAACGGACTACCATGACGTTGTCCTCTCTTCTAGGAGGGATCTTCAGGAGCATCAACCATGACGTTGCCCTCGTACAAGAGAGATATTCATTGAGCCACAAACACGACCACGACCGGACACTCATGCATCACCCTAGTTCAGCTCCACAAATGCAGCAAAGAATTTGACACCCATACTTGAAACAAACGGAATCGCAATAGATAAACAAGGGTGAAAATTAATGTCGAAAAAGATCAGCAATTAGTTTTGCTATTTGATAATAGTGAAAGTATTGTTTTGTTAGAGAAGTCCAATATATGTTTATATTTGATACGAGTAATTAGTGAAAAATTTATATAATTTTTTATAGAGTTTTTTTTGTTAATTTTAGCCTTTTGCCTCTTTAATGGAAGATAATTTTTTGTTAAGTCATGTTTTGTTAGGGAAGGTTTGCTTTTACATCAGAAAAATGGTACAATTGCTTTTTTTATTAATATTTTGTTTTTAGTTTTGTTTTTGATTCATCCAAGCTTCAGAACATGCTTGACTTGTTGCTTGGACATGGGTAAACTAACATGGATATCCAAAGGATGCCAATAACAGAGATTTAATTTGAGCACATCTGGAATGGAGATCGATCTGGGCAGGGGAAGGGCTGGGATCTGATTTATTTTTAGCATGGTGGCGCCGGTCCAACTTGGATAGGAGTTGATTTAGAAAATTGTATTTGTTAATTGGCGGTGGAGCACCGATGAAGTGCCAAATCCTCAGCTTTACAAAGCAAGAGAAGGCACCTCTGTGCTAAAAAAAGTCCAAAGAAGGGAAGGCGTAGCAAATGGGACTTTAATCCAGCTTTGCCTTCACCACATCAAAGGAAAGTTTTTTTTTTTTCATTGATTTTATTTCTATTCTGTTTTTACCAAAACTTGCTCCACAAGCACAAGTTGCAGAGGTTCATTCCAGAAATTTTGAGCTAGTAGTAATGAAGTTCATTCCAGAAATTTCATGGTTTAGATTTTGTGTTGTCTTCATCACCGGTTTAAACAAATTTTGGTTTTCTTTTCCTGAAAAATGAAATCAATTGTAGTAGATTTCAAAATCGAAAAATTGGGAGAGAGATATGCATAGTTTGTTAAGGATTTAGATCAGTTTTTTAATTTGAAGGGTTTCCTCATTATTAAAGTTTAGATGGAGGGTTGTCAGAAGTTATCTTGTTAATTGATAAAATATCTTAGTTTTTTTATCTTAGTTATCATGATTGTATATCTTTGTATATCTTTTTTATCTTTAGTTTATACTCATGTATATATTTGGCCTTTCTAGACATTATCAAAACAAGAAATATTTTCATTCATCTATTCTTTCATGGTATCGGAGTAGGTTTTTTACTGTTAATTTTTTTTTCCACCAAATTTCTCGTTCCTTCGTTTCCGATTTTCTCAATGTCGGACAAGGACTCTCATCGACCCAAACGTAGGATCAACGATGTTGATTCTTTCTTCTACCTCCACCCTTCAGATCATCCTGGTCTATCCATCTGTCATGTCACCTTCAAAGGCGAAAACTTTCAAGAATGACAAGACGCCATGATCAACGCGTTTCATGCCAAACGGAAAATCGGTTTCCTCACCGGTTCTATTGACAAGCCAACTGAGGCACCTGATGCAAAGGACTGGCTAAGCGTTAATTCTATGCTCAAGGGCTGGATTATTCAGTCCATTGATCCATCTCTTCGCCCTTCAATCTCATACGCCAAAACTGTCAAGGACCTCTGGGATGACATCAATCAACGATTCTCGGTCGGTAACGGACCAAGAATCCTTCAGATTCGTGCAGATTTGGCTCGTTGTCGTCAATCTGGGCAGTCCGTCAATGCTTATTACGACGCCTTGAAGAAGTTATGGGACGAATTCACCACCTACGTCCCACCTATGGCCTGTACATGTGGTAAATGCAACTGTGACATATCCAACCGTCTATTGAAGGAGCGCGAGAACGAGCTTACTCATCAATTTCTCAAAGGACTCGATGACGACGACTATCGTTCTCTTCGCTCTAATGTCATGACACTTGAGCCTCTGCCAAACATCAATCGTGTCTTCTCTCTCGCAGTTCAGGAAGAACGTCATCTCACTGTCGTTAAGGATCGTGATGCCAAAACTTCGGATCCTATGGCTCTGGCGGCTCAACATCGTCCCAGCGATCAGCGCTCGTCTCAGCGCCCGCCGTGCGCTCATTGTGGGCGAACCGGACATGATATGTCCAAGTGTTATCGACTTCATGGCTTCCCGGAAGGTTTCGTCTTTACCAATGGCAGAGGAAAACCCAATTCCTCATCTTCGGCCCTAAGAAGTCTAACGTCATCTCAGGCTCTCAACCGGGCTCGGGTCGTGGCTGCGGCTCTGGTGTTTCTAATGCTGCTCAGCAACCCTCTTCCACTCCGGGTCAAACGACTCTCACGACTCATGATAGGGCCGCTCTTGGTCGAGAAATCACGGCCGATCAATGGGGTCAAGTCCTTCAGGCGTTCAATTCATTCAATACCAAGTCAGGTTCGGCATACAACTCGTCTGGTAAGTCGTCTTACTGGATCTTGGATACTGGAGCCTCTCTTCACATGACAGGAAATCAGGATTTAATCTAGGATCTTGTTCCTATTGCGCCGGTGACCATAAAATTACCGGACAATCGTTTTGCTTCCGCAGTTCAAGAAGGATCTCTTGTTTTTTCGCCATCTGTTCGCATTGATCATGTTCTTTATATTCCTAGATTGGATTGTAACTTGATCTCCTTTGGTCAGTTAGCTATTGATACTAAGTGTGTGGTGACTCTAACCGACAAGTTGTGTATTATACAGGAACGCACTTCGAGGACAATGATTGGTGTGGGTGAGCAACGAGGGGAGGGGTCTACTGGCTACTCAGCATTGGTCCGCAGCTCTCTCAGTTCTGTCTTGCTGCTTCTACAGTCTCTGCGTCTACCTGGCACCAACGATTGGGTCATCCGTCTGCTTCAGTTTTGTTTAATTTACTTAGTTTAGAGAAGTCTTCCATTTCAACACTTGAATTACCTTGTGATGTTTGCTTTAAGGCAAAACAAACTCGTTGTTCTTTTTCTTTGAGTTCTAATAAAGCAGAGGTTTCGTTTCAGTTAATCCATTGTGATATTTGAGGACCTTATAGTGTGCCTTCTAGTAGCGGTGCTTCTTATTTTTTGACTATCATGGATGACTTCTCTAGATCTACCTGGGTGTTTATTTGAACAAATTTTATTCTTTTTCCGATGAACAACGAAGTTTAAAAAATAGAATAAAATAATAACAGCCAATTCAGACACCAAATAAAATTGAAGAGTAAAAACATTGCTTTTTTGAAGAAGGTAGTAGGTAGTGTCAGGCGTAGTGTAAAATAATAACATTGCTTTTTGGCAGTAGGTAGTGTCAGGTGCAGTGTAATACATGCATCAACGCAGACTATGTAAATTAATTAAAGTGGACCTATCAAATGTGAAAGTAGACCTTTCAAACAATTGGATCCACTTATTTATGAGTTGGCTCATTGATCAGTTAGAAAAAATAAAACATTAGTCTAGACAACCACAAACAATGTCCATTAAAAAACCATGTTTTTTTTTTTTTTTTGATGAGGAAAGAATTAGACGGGACCTAGCAACGATGCAAGATCCGGCCTAGAGCATCCATCTGGATGAGAACACGAAGTTCTGGGTTCGAATCCAAGGCAAACCTCGAAGGTGAGAAGTTGAGTTTAGCAATTTGATCAGCAGCGCGGTTCACCTCCCGAAATACATGCCTAATAAGGACTTCCTGAAAAGAACGGAGATCGATGACGATGTCAGCGATGACCATTTCAATTTCCCAAGGGCAAGTCCAAGTGCCTAAGATGGAGTTGATGAGGCACAAATTGTCCCCTTCGATTTCGATTTTATTAAGACGAAGGGAGACAGCTTTTTTGATACTATTTTTCAGGGCTAGGGTTTCTGCCATTAGGACGGAGAGGCATCCATATTGTTTGTTGGACACATGGATTGTTTCAGCATATTCATTTCTGATGATGAAACCCGTTCCTGTTATACCATTTGATATTTTTGTACCGTCAAAATTTATTTTGCAAAATCCTGGTTTTGGTTTATCCCATTTAATGTTTTTAGTCTTTCGTCTAATTGTTGGGTTGGGTTTTTTAGTTGTTTTTTCCTCTGTGTCTGATACCTTTGTTTTATTCCAATTTTGGATTAGGGTTTTGATGTATATTGTGAGATCTTTGATTCTGTCCGGGTTAGGTGTTTGGAAGATTACTTGGTTTCTATTGATCCAAGTGTCCCACCAGGTGGTAGCAAGACAAACCCATTCATTTTTAGTAAGTAAGGACTGCAGTTCACGGATTAAGTCGATAGGTTTTTTTTTGTTAGTATTTAATCTTCTAATGATTAAATCAATAGGAAGATTTTGTTTCTTGATTTGTTCCAGCGTATTGGGGCACTTGAATAAGAAGTGGTTAAGGTCTTCATGCAGATTATTGCACGCGTCACATGCAAGTGGGACAGAGACATGTTTTTGTAATAGCCTAGCTTTCGTAGGTAGGCCATCATGGCATATTTTCCATAAAAAATTCATCACTTTTGGGTAGGTATCAAGTTTCCAAATCCATGACAGGTCATTAGTTGGTGGGTTTGTTTGTTTGGTTATTAATTCGAAGGTTGTTTTAGTAGAGAACCATCCAGATTTATTTAGGGCCCAATAGAGTCGATCGGGGATGTTATTATGTGGTATTTGGATATTGTTAATAAACTCAACAGCTTCATCCTGAAGCACAGCTTTAAGTTTAGTAGTATCCCATTCTTTGTTAGTGATGAAATCACTCACCTTGGTTTGGTCATCAGGGTAAATGTTTAGGAGAATGTAATCTTTAAGGGTAAAGTTGGGGGTCCATGGATCCACCCAAAAGTTTATAGAGTGGCCATCGCCAATGAGCCATTGCAAACCAGTTTTGAAGTCATTGCAAAGCTTAAGGAGGTGACCCCATTGTCAAGAATGGTTCGTTTTCCTAGTATAGTTAAGAATATTATCATTTTTTAGATATTTTTCTTTGATGATTTTGACCCAAATGTTATTTGGTTCTGCAAATATTTTCCAAATGAGTTTCATTTGAAGAGCTTTGTTCATGTCTTCCGTTTTACGGATTCCTATTCCCCATTTGCTTTATTTTTGCAAATTTTATCCCACCCGATAAGTGGTTTAAATGATGGATCTTTGTTCCATAAGAAATTTCTATTAGCTTTATCTAGTTTTTGGTGTAGGAAAGCTGGTAGCATAAAGCATTGCATGATATAATTAGGTTTTGCGGCTAAGTTTGATTTGATAAGGGTAGCTCTTCCTTCAAGGGAAAGAGAACTAGTTTTCCATTTGGAAAGTTGATTATTTGTTGCAATAATAGTGTCTTGGAAGGTATCTTGATTAACTTTCCCATTTATGATTGGACAGCCGAGATATTTGTCTAGTGAGACCGAACTGGGAATATTTAGTATTGATTGGATCAATGATTTGGTATTGTTCGATGTATTGGGGGTTGTTTGAAATGCTGATTTATGGTAGTTTACACATTGCCCCGATATGGAGCAGTATTCTTCGATTATGGTCTTGACCTTTTGGCAAGATGTTTGGTTTGTTTTGGCAAAAATGAGAATATCATCAGCAAAGGCCAGGAAGGGGATATTAGTGCCCAATCGACTGATTTTAAAGCCTAGTTGCTTGGTGTTAGAGTTGGCTTCATGTTGAAGTTGCCTAGCAAGGACTTCAGCACCTAGGATAAAGAGAAAAGGGGATAGAGGATCACCCTGTCGGAGTCCTCTTTTAGGAAAGAAGATATCGGTTGGTCCGTTGTTTACTAGTACTGAGAAAGAGACGGTTTCGATGCACTCTTTAATCCAGGCAACGAAAGTTGGAGAGAAACCAAAATTGTTGAGTACATTCAGAATGAACTCCCATTCTATTTTGTCGTAAGCTTTTTCCATATCCAGTTTAATAGCAATCCATCCTTTTTTTCCTTTCTTAGCCCGAAAGGAGTGAAAAATTTCATGTGCTATGAGGATATTGTCTTGTATGGCACGATCTGCAACAAAGGCACCTTGTAGTGTGTGAATGAGTTTATTTAAAATGGGTTTTAATCTTTCTGTTAAGATTTTAGAGATGACCTTGTAAATTGTGGAGCAGAGGCTAATCGGTCGGTAATGGTTAGTTGAGTTGGGATTATCACACTTGGGTATTAGAGTAATGAAGGTGTGGTTTATTTGTTTGAGAAGTTTACCTGAATGAAAAAAGCTTTTAACCGCTTTAATGACGAGTGGTCCAACAATGTGCCAATATTTTTGGTAAAAAAGAGCAGACATTCCATTTGGTCCTGGTGATTTATCGCTGCCAATGTTAAAGATAGCGTTCTTGACTTCATCATTTGTCACATTCCTTATCAGAGATATGTTATCTTGATCTGTGACCTCTTTGGTTATGTTCCCAAGCAACCTTTGAAGGTTGTGATTATTAATTGTTCCCTTTTTAAATCTTTTTTCGAAGTCTGAGCGGACTTCATTTCTAATATTTTCAAGACCAATAATGATCGTTCCTTCTTGAGTTCTAATCTCACGTATGATTTTACGGCTTCTTTTTCCATTCGCGATGCGATGGAAATAGTTTGTGTTTGTGTCAATAGATTTAATATGCTTGGTTTTGGCTCTCTGACTCCAATATTTTTTGTGAAAGGAGAGTAGACAATCCCTTTTGTTGATAAGTCTATTTTGTTTGTTAATTAAGGTTTGATTTGTGTTAGAAATGATTTCTTTTTGGATCTCTAGGAGCTCCAATTCAGTTTCTTTGATTTGGTTGAAGATGTTGCCAAATGTGGTTTTATTCCACTTTTTAGTAGAGACTTTAAGAGCAAAAGTTTTTTTGACAAGATTAAACATGTGAGAACTTTGGGATTCAATTCGCCATGCTTGTTTAACTAAGTTTTCGAAGTCTTTTCTAGTTGTCCACATTCTTTCGAATTTAAAAGGTTGTGCCTTTATAGGGTTAGGATTTTCAAGCTCCATCGAGATAGAACAGTGATCTGATGAAGTAAAAGCATGATTTTTGGTGAAAATGCCAGGAAACCATTGTATGATTTGGTCGTGAACAAGGACCCGGTCTAATTTCTCATAAATATTGTTAATTTCGGTATGATTTTTGCGCCAGGTGAATTCACCTCCTTTAGTGGGGATATTAAGGAGGTCACAACTGTTTCGAAAGTTGTACAGTCTTTCGAATTTTGAGTAGATATTGCCACTACTACCTTGTTTTTCCAAGGGAGACTCAATTTCATTGAGATCGCCAATGACGATGCACGGTAGGTGCGTTTGGGAGATAAAGTTAGTGAGTGTGTTCCAGAATTCGTTTTTTTCATTCTCTTTTGGTGGTGCATAAGAGAAAATTATCATGATAGAGTAATTTTTATCAATGATTTTGTATTTGATTGCTATAAATCTTTTATCGATATGTGCTAGTTCACAAATTTCATTATAGAATTGATATGATTTCCACATGACGCATAGTCCATCAGAGAACCCCATAGCAGGCAAAAAGTGGATGGTGTCAAACCCGGCTTTAAGCCAGAGACTTTTCATTGGTTCTTGGTTGGTCCTTGTTTCAACAAGTGCCATGATTTGGATATTTTCGATCTTACACAGTGCTTCAATCTCGGTCCAAAGGTTTTTACGACCGATTCCTCGGCAATTCCAGAGGCAGATCTTCATAAAAAACCAGGGAGATATTTTGCAAGTAAATTTGGTCTTGCTCTTGAGAATGTGAGATTTTTATCAAAAATTTGGTGTGGGCTTTGAAAGCCTTGTACGTATATCTTGTTCTTGAGAATGTGAGATTTACCAAGTAATAAGCAAGGATCGTTCCAACAACAGGTGAGTGTGGTTGATCTCTCTTTGAAGATAGGTAAATGGCAAGTAATACACCACAGAAGTTTTATTTTATGTAAGCTTGTCTCTATTCTTTCCACAATGGACCATTTCCCAGGTTTTTTTTGTTTTTTGCAAGGTTTTGTCATACATATATTGTATAATGTAGTGTCTAGAAACATGTAGTACTCCGACCACCTACATGTATTACATAATTTTTCCTCATGTATCTCCTTGTTGCTCTTACAGTTCCCTTTTTGTTCCTTTTTGCTTTGTTGATCTCTGAGGTGGGTTCTAATTTGTTGGGTTGTGATTGACTCCCATACTTGCCCTTGAGATTTAATCTTGGGGTTGCTCCTTTTGTTCCTCTTGGTCTCAATGGTGTCATGGTCTACATCCTTTCTTTTGTTGTTAGCAGTTTGGTATACATCTGGCCCTGCACAGTCAAAGTTTGTATAGATGAAATCAGTGGTAATATCATAGGTTTTCTTATTGTTAAGGTGTTTGTTAGGGGATATGAATTTATAAGATAGTGTCACCTCCAATGAGGTTATGTTTGTTTCCTTGTCAAGGATTTTGCTTTTAAATTCGGGATGGAATTCTATTAGATAGTAAAGGTGTTTGAACACACAAGTAAACAGCAAACAAGCATGCAATTTCATAAAAGCATAGGTTGACTGGCTTGGTAAAGCCTTAAAAAACCATGTTGTTTTAATTCAAAATTTATTTCATGCTACTCTTTTCATAACTTTATCTATTTTGTACTCGGTATATTTTACCTTAAGTATGAAAAATGTTTGCACCTACACGTATTAGAAGTGAGAATTCACCCTTAATTTCAATCATCATTATTAGAAACGGATTCCAAGTTCCCACTAAAAAAAGGATAACAAATAACAATTGAGAGGTGCTTGGTTGTTCTAGACTGGTCTTCACATCGAAGCTAAGATAAGTCTAATTCTTTACTCATAAAAAAAAAATCTTTACTCATAAAAAAAAAATTAGGCACCTACATACTGATTCTTAGTAATTTGAGTGAGCTATATCATGCAATCACTATGGTTATTTTAGTAAAATCACAAGCAAACAAGGCTCAAATCAATCATATATTCTTTGAATATCTGATTTCCCTGTCGGACTATCATATTATCTGCACAAGAATAGACAATATAAACAAACTAAATGAGGAAACTAGAGTATCTGAAAGAGAACAACACGATAGGCAATAACATCTTAGTTGCAATTTTAAGATAGAAGAGTGCATCAAAGAGATTCCCATTTAAGACAAAATCATCATGCACTCAGTAGAGTTTCTGATGTCCCTGTCTGATTATCATCATCTGCACAATCTAATCTCATTCAAACGCCCACACTTTCAAAACGCTGAATCTAATTAATCAAGATTGCGATGGTTTGACAAACAAATTAATACTCCATTAGCAATATCTCTGCGTGGACAGACGAATTGGCCTTCATAGCCAATCAAGTAGAATTTTGATTTCATGCAACGGCTTTGGAGCCCGGACTTGGAATTTGTCCAGACTTCAACAAAGTAACATCGCTCAAATCTCCGTTCTTGTTTCCAAATCATCAGGCCATAATCAATTTCATAAGCTTAGATTTATACAACACTAAAAAAAATATACCTAATTACCACAAAACACCACACAATATCACAGGAAATAAAATTCCAAGGAGCATCAGATAGATTCCCATTTTAAGACGAATCATCGACCAAAAACGCAAATCAACACATCTCCCGTGAAAACCATAAAGAAAACAATAAAACAAAAACGAAATTGTGTCGAATGAGTACATGAAAACAGAGAAGTGAGGATTTTATAGAATGGGAGCAGGTTCAACCAATGAAGCGAGGAAAATAGGAGAGAGAGTGGCGATGTACCAGTGGAGTTGGAAATGGCAGCTGCGTTGCGTTCGCCCAAATGAGGTGATCTGATCGCTGTAGGTTTTTTGTTAAAATGAACGGGTCAAATTTTTGATTGGGCTGAACTTTTTTTGGACATTTCGGTTGGGCCACAGTTTATCCAGGCCCAAAAACATAAGTCGGCCTTAGAGCAAAATTTTTTTTTTTTTTTGTGGGCTGAGCCCTCGTCCAATTCGGTAATTTTTGCCTACATTCGGACCGGAGTGTGGACGAACCCGTTAGGACGGCGGGCTCCTCCCAACCCACATTGTTGCATACACGCCACCCCGAGGTCTCGAACACGAGACCTCAGGATAAGGACGCTTAAGCGGCCAAGCCTCGTTACCAACTGGACCAACGTGGAGTTGGTGCCTTAGAGCAACTTTAACCGATTCTTTAGAGAGGGTCTTATACTTTTAATAGAATATTCTTATTAAAATATCAAGATCGGCTAAAAGACCTCTCTTGGTCTAAGAATTGGGCTTTTCACCGGACTAGGAAATAGGTTAGCGTTATATTTTGTTTACCTTTCACGCCTTCAAAACGACGCCGTTTTGGCGCTCAACCGAAAAGTGGCATCGTGTTGTGAGTGGCTTTGCGTGCTCAATGCATGACGCGTTGCACATACGGACAATCAGGATTTATTCTCGATCGTCCGTTTAAAAAAAAATCACTTTATGCAGTATTTACATGTTAAACAAATTATCATAATTCTAATTATATTTTTCTCTATCTATAGACACCTATTTTGGATAGATTTGGTAGATTTTAATATTTTTATGTATTTTGGATATCATTAAGTAATTAAAAATCATTTTATTATTATTTTTAGTGTCTTAAAATAAAATATATTCTAATTTAATTTCTTTAAATGAAAATTTAATTTTAAAGAAATTTTAAAATTTTTATGTATTTTTGGATAACATCGTATGATGTTTGTCCTTAAATTCGGTCATTTGCTTTAATTTATGTTGTTTTAACGTATTATTTTGTATTTTCTTATATTTGTATATTGTTATTCATGAATTCTAATATTTTTCTAGAACTTATTTTTTTAAAATAACATTACATTAGCAAATAAAATCCTAAAAATTAAATTATGAATAAAATCGTATTAACAAAATTTTAAAAAATTATGAATTTAAATAATTTTAAATTTTCATTTATTTGTCTTAGATAATTTTATAGGTCGTTGAGTATCTTTATCAGTGAACGTCAAGATGCTATACATGTTAAATATGCTATTTTAGTGTTGGTGTATTTGGAATTCTAGTCATTTGAAAACCACTAAGAATGAACAGCTTGAGTTGGATGATGTTTCAGTTCAGGTGCAGGTGCATGTTTGTATGGTGCACCTCATAGGGCCACATCAGTGGAATGGAACCAATTCGGACTTAAATATATACTTGTATAAACTTAATAAAAAAAACTGTGGTTGTATGTGTAGAAATAAAAGGTTGGGGACTACCCTCAGTTACATGATAAGAACTTCAGAATATGAAGAAAATTTACAGGGCCTGTGCAGCCAGGCTGCTTGCTTGCACTAGTAGTAGTGGTCGAATTTGTGTCTCTTCCCTGTCAAAAAATTCAACTTGAAACAATGTCAAACTGAAAAAACCTTTGAATTAATAATCAGCAATTGAATCAGATATGAAAAGGCCTGGAACAAGCACTTAGTCACTTACAAATTACACCTTGTGGTGAGGTGGAGCAAGCAAAGCTCTCAGAATGATAGCAGACGTGGAGCAGGCCAAGCTCTTGCCAGTCGCTTGATGGTATATAATATGATGCATATAAAGCTATAATTGTTGCCTAAATCCAACTGCGTCCCGGTATCTTTCTGAGACACCTATCTTTTATCTGGTCTCTTACTGCAAACACATCCAACCACCGATTTGCTGCGGCATAGATGTTAGACAAAAGCACATAATTACCAGCACTCAAAGGCTCAAGCTCATGGAGTCGCCTGGCCACCAACTCACCCAACTCAACGTCCCCATGTAGGCTGCACGACCCGAGCAATGCACCCCAGGCTTCAGCATGCGGGTCAATAGGCATGGATTGTATGAGATCATACGCTACCTCCAAGTGGCCAGAACGACCCAGAAGATCCACCATACAAGCGTAATGATCAGGAGACGGGTCAATTGAGTATTTCTTCACCATTGTATCGAATAAGCAGAGACCCTCCTCCACGAGTCCAGCACGGCTACAAGCAGCAAATGCTATCGTGAAGGCCACGCCATCCGGATCCAGCCCTTCTTTCAGCATCTTTTGGAATAGATTCACTGCGTTGGCTCCTTGACCGTGAGACGACAGCCCTTGGATCATGGAGCAGTACGAGACTAAATCCTGCTCGTGCATCTCGTTGAACAATTTCATCGCTCTGTCCATGTTACCACATTTAGCATTCATGTCTAATAAAGCAGCAGCCACATGAGTGTGATGAAGGTTGAATGAGCCACTACTTACATAAGAATCAACCCATTTAGCAAGTTCCAAGCGCCCCAACTGTGAACACGCTGACATTAAGTTCACCATTGCGTACTCATCCGGTTTCACACCACTCGACTCCATTTCCCGGAATACATTCACAGCTTCCCAAGGCATTCCATTTTGAGCATAACCTGACATCAATGCAGACCACACAACGACGTCTCTCTCTTCACACTGATCAAATAAAGCTCTCGCCATGACCATCTCTCCGCACTTGGCACACCCATCAATCATCGAAGTAAAAGAAACGATATTTTTCTCAGGCATTTCATCAAACAGAAAACTAGCACTCCTGACATCCCCAAATTTAGCATACCCACCAATCATGGCATTCCAGGTAGCCACACTTCTCTTGGGGATACTATCAAACATCCTCCTAGCCTCAATCAAATCCCCAAAACTCGCATAACCAACAATCATAGCCGTCCAGGAAACCTCATTTCTCACAGGCATACTGTCGAACACCTCTCGTGCACACCAAACTTCCCCGCACTTCCCATACATATCCACCAAGCTCGAGCACACAAACAAATCCCCACCAAAACCAAACTTAAACGTCAATCCATGAATTCCTTTCCCCAACCATCTTGCCAAATCTGCCGAACAGCGCTTGATCAGCGGGGGATAAGTGTACCCATCAGGCTCAGCTCCCGATACCCTCATTTGGGAGAAGAAGGAGATGACCTGGGCGAGAGAGGAGTGCACGCAGTACGCTTTGAGAAGAGAGTTCCAAAGGCAAATGTTTGGACAGGGGACGCGTTGGAAGGCGGCGACGGCGTAGAGGAGGAGAGAGAAGGAGGTGCAGCGGGAGACGAAGCGGGAGAGGAGATAGTTGTTGGATTCGAGGCCCTTGCGGATGATGTGAGTGTGGACTTGCTCGAGCGCCAGGCGAGTTTTGCTGGCGGACAGGAGGGTGGCGATGGCGGGAAATAATTGAGGCTCCGGCAACGACGCGGAGGAAGCGAAGCGGCGGATGGGCTTCATATGCAAATTGTATGGGTTCCAACTAAAATTCAGTTAATCAACTGTCAAAAGAAGCAGCACCGGTGCGGGTTAGAGTCTTCAGAAAAGCTAACTTTTTATGTATTATTATTATCCTATTTTGAAATATTAAAAAACATACATATGTATTTAAATCTGCCTCTTCTCTATTATAAAAATTTGACCGAATCTAAGTAGAAAAGCACAAATTTCAAATTGCTTAGATCTAATTATCAAACTTGGTTACAGACATGGCAAAAAATACAAGTAATATTTTTTAAAATAGCTCAAATACAAAAGCATGTGAATACGGTATGTTAATAGTGCACCCACTTTGTTGTGACTTTTATAAAACTTCGTTACAGATATTGAATACCTTGGCTTCAAATCTTGAACAATCCTTTATCTCTAGTACCAGAGGACACCAAACCATTGCCCATCGAGCGCAACTCCATTGCAATCAATCAAGATGTCTGCAAATACAAAAAAGGACCAGCCGAGAGCCAAATTATTAGTATCAACAAAGATGATTTATATATGTAAACATGAAAAGAATCAAACAACTTCAATCGACCAAAAAACGCAAATGAACACATCTCCCATGAAAAGCATGAAGAAAAAACAATAAAACAAAACAGAAAATGTATATGAAAACATACAAGTGAGGATTTTATAGAATGGGAGCGGGTTCAACCAATGAAACGAGGAAAATAGGAGAGAGAATGGCGATGTAGCACTGGAGTGGCAAATGGCAACTGTGTGGCGTTCGCCCAAATTGAGCTGATCGCTAGGGTCCCGAATCATCCAAAACCCGTAGGCTGATCGGGTGGGTCGGTTTTTTTTTCGGGTGAGACTCAATATGTGTATCAATCAATACATGATTAAAGGCTGGTATTTTGCTCAAAAATAAAAAAGAAAATGTAAGTTTGGAGCTTTGAAATCCTCCACAGCAATGGAGTAAACCAAACAGCTATTCAAACAGTTTCTAATGAAAAAAGCCATACTGCTATAAACATTAAATATTAAAATCCATTTTAACAACAAAGCCAAAAGCATACAAGATATTAAAAAGTGGAACGAACAATTCTAAAAATTCCACAAATGATTTGAAAAATTAATATTACAAGATACATCACAGTAGATGAACAAAAAAATCTATTCTCAAATAAACTCAACTAACACAAGAAATGGGGGAGAAACAATCGAAGGCCAGAGACGATCGAGAGAGTTAAGGGTACTAGATGGCATCATAATAATGGCTGTCAAGACCGACTTAGTCAAGGTAATCCAGCCAGCGAGGCTCAAGTACATGCCCTTCCAACCAACTAAGCTAGATGATCAACCATTTCACAAGAAAGAATATGTTTGAATTGAACTAAATAGAAAAATGCACCAGAGTTCACCCTTTCACATCCTCAACATCACACAATGTACAAATCATCAAAGAGTAAACAACAAATGTAGACTAAGTAGTGCATCCAAGCAATCACATGAACAAGCAAAGACTAATTGGTTAGCGACTAGAAACCCTAACTTAACAATTGAAGAACCAATTATACCAAGCGAGTAGAAATCAAGCCTCAGGCGAACATCACCATGAGCATTACCCTGGGTTTTAGAACAAACTACCCTAGCTCATCAACTTACCGGGAACAAGGCGAACGAAGACTCAGGCGAACATCACCATCGACTTGCCAAACAATAGGCGCTGGCTCGACTTAGTTTGGGGTCGAGTTTTGACCAGAGATGGGCGGCGAAGGGAGGCCAAACACTGACTCCGAAGGGTACTGGTGAGGGAGTTCGGGGGCGAAGAGTATTGGTGCGGAGCTGCTGACTAAGTAATTAAGGGGCGAGTTTTGAGAGAGATGGACCCGAGATACGGTTGTGTGTATGAATTTATTAGGGTTCAATTTTAGACTGAATAAAGTGTCGAAAGTTGCTGATTTTTAACATGGGCAAAATATTAAAAATCATTATAATAATATGCAAAGTCATTGAGATTCTGGCAAAATATGCAAAGCAATGTCACTTCAAAGAATTTCTAAGTATGAACCTTGGATAAATTTGACATTCTGTTACAATTAATCAGTGAAGGTTGCAGTCATTTTCACAAGTACAAACTTCAAAGTACAGTTTCATTATTTCAACTCATTTTCATAAGTGTAAACCACATAGTTCTTTATATTTTCTGGCATTTATCTTAGATGAGACCTGTGGACTTGGTTGATTCTAATCTTTATGAGTTTTTCCATGTCGATTTTTCCATTTACACATCAATTTGCTAACAAATAGAACAACGCTACCGACTGATTTTTGAGCTAATTCATTCATTCATGTTACACACTGCAGAATAAGGTCCTCAGATTTCTGAATTTCTGGTTAAAGAGGGTGTCAATTAAGCCTCAAATGGCGTGGCCTTACTTTGATCCGGAGTACGAGAACTTAAGCATAAGGATTAACCCTCCAAGGTTGTTCTTACTCCATCAATCCTGTCTTCTCAGCTAATATGAAAATCTTTATACCACAATCCTTAGATTTTTCATCTAGATTTATCTGTGTTTTACAGGGTTTCTGTGGATAACACCACTTGCAATGACTGCACATTAGTTAAGGTAATTTGTTATAAGAAGGTAATTAGTCCCTTGGTGTGGCAATGTCACTTCAAAGCAATGTCACTTTAAATTTTCAGGAGCAGGAAAGCAGCAATGGGTTGTAGCAAAGTAGTCACAAGTAATCAGGAAAAGAAAAACTACATAGCAACATCAGGGTCTACAGCCAGCCGCAGCAAACTTGGTGCCAACTCTAACTCAGCAACTATACAAAAAAATCAAATGAAATTTCATACTCCCTCCGTCCCTTAATATAGTTTTCCTTTCCGTTTTTGGCGTCCCAAAAAATTGTTCTTCTTTTCGTTTTTGTTTTTGTCTTTATTCTCCAATCCCTAAACCACCTACTCTTCTTTTCTTCCCCATTAACACCCTCCATTTATTCATCTTCTTTTTCCATTCAAACCATCAACTACCCTTAATTTACTTCCACCATTAATTTCACCTACTCTCACCATAAATCCCTAAACCATCTAAAAACCCTACCTTTCATCTGATATCGTTGTATAAAAGCCTCTCATTCACTCTCTTCTCTCCATCTAAGAACCCTAATCGCCGCTGCTCTACGCTCTCTCATTCCCTCTGTTCTTCACTCTGTTCTTCGCTCTCAAATCTCTCTCTTCTTCACTCGAAAAACCCTAGTTCTAACGCTCTCCATCTAAAAACCCTAAAAGCCTCTCAGATCTCAGATCTCTCTGCTCTCCGATCTCTCTGTTCTCCGATCTCTGTTCTCCGAAAAACCCTAGTTCTTTGTTCTCCGATCTCTCTCATCAAAGATCCCATCTCGTCTCCTCTGTCGCTTGATCCAGATCCCCTCTCATCATGAGTAGCTCCTCCTCCTTACCCTGGTCCTCTTGTTCTAGTTCTCCCAGTGGACAATGCTCTGAGCATCCTAGGTGCGATAGAGGTTGTTACTTTTTGGGGTATCACACGTACACCCCTGAAAGATCCGAGGAGACGGTGGAGGAGAGAATCGGAGGAGGTGGCTTGCCTGAGGTGATCGTGATACCTGACTCGGATGATGTGGCTTCGCTTGAGATTGTTGTCATCCCTGATGTCCCCAATGTCCCGGATGCCGCTGATGTCCCCTCCATCTCTGATGAGGTGGCTTCGCCTGAGATTATTGTCATCCCTGACTCGCCAGATCATTAGAGAAGTTCTTAATTCCATTGATTTCGTTTTCTGTTCTTGCATGCGTATTTGAGATGGATTGTTGGATTGTCCCTTTATGTTATTTGAAGTCCCCTTTTCAATTGTTGTTGGATAATGTGTATGTTGAATTATGAGGTGTGGTCTGTTGGATTTGCATTATAAGTGGTTGATCTGTTATTTTGGATTTGCATTATAAGTGAGTAATGAATGCAGTGTTGAAGGTTTAGGGGTATTTATAATGCTAGAAATGTTGTGAATCTCTGTAAATTTTTAGCTTAATCCGTGTGTTTATGAATTTTGTGTTTCTATTGGTTGTAAACAATTTACGAATGTATTTTTATTGCTTAATTGAATGTGAGAAAGATTGAGGCACAAGTTTGATGAATTCTGGATTGTGATTGTACCCTATGACTGATGTACTTTCCTGCAGAATTGCTTACCTTAACCCCTTATGAAAATTTTCTTAACTTGTGCAATTTGGCAAAGGAGAACTATACTTTGTTGATGATAATCTGAACTTGTTGACTATGTTTTATGTTGTCTAGTGATGGCTGTCCCTTTGTTGATATGTGATGAAATCTCTAATGGACTGAGATGCATATCCTTTGGTTTCATGTCCTAATGTGCCTTTAAGCAACCAGTTGATATAACTTGGATGGTTTATTGGTATATTTGTTGTTGTTGTGTGATTGGATATGTTTCAATGATGCATGAGGACATCTGAGATGTTGTTTATATTCTTTTCTTATATCTATGATGAGTTCTCTAATGGACTGAGATACATATCCTTTGATTTCATGCCCTAATGTGCCTTTAAGCAACCAATTGATATAACTTGGATGATTTATTGGTATATTTGTTGTTGTGTGATTGGATATGCATCAATGATGCATGGGGACATCTGAGATGCTGTTTATATTCTTGTATGTGCATTTGATGACAATGACTTGCTTGATAATGCTCTATTAGATTCTGATTTAGTTCCCAAAATTACATTATGTTCCCAAAAGTTCATAAAAGGCTAATCCTATATCAAACTTCTATTTTTCACATAACCTACTAGTTATGTGAAATATAGAAGCTCTTCACAAAAGTGTAGACTTTAAATATAAAATACTTAGAGTCCAAATGTTGTTGTTGCTGTTTCTTGAGTGTCTTGCCTATCATATCCCATGCTTGCACTTCCTTCCTGAGTGTCCTGCAATCCATGTCCATTGCTTGTTGTTGGGTCCTGAGGTGGTTGTTGATCTGTTGCTTCCTGAGTGTCCTGCAATCCATGTCCATTACTTGTTGTTGGGTCCTGAGGTGGTTGTTGATCTGTTGTTGCCTGTTGTACCCTTTGTTGTGCATTTCCCTTGACAAGGTCCCAAGCTTATATCACAGCCCACATTGGAGCCTTCACTGGTAGATGTAATAAACCTTGAGCATCCAGTTTCTTCTTATTTACATGTGGTATCTCATAGTCATTCCCTCCCTTGTCCTTCAAAATCTCATTCATTACATGCTTGAGAGTCACCCACACATTACTCAGTGTTTTAGGATATAGTTCATAGAAGGCTTCACTAACTGCACCTAGCAGTGCATCTACATCTTTAGGCATCTTTTTATGCATCAAGGACTGTATACTTCTAAAAAAGCCTAGATCTAAGATGTTTAGGTCAGGGCTATTAGGAGGCTGTTGAATTAGAATAAAAGTGAATCCATCTTGCTCATATACCTGTTGTCACTCTGCATCTTTTTGAGTAATATGCGCCTTTGCATTATCTTGTTGGATGAAAATTACTTGTGGTGCTCCTCCTGGCCATTTGGACTTGATTGCTGGAATAATCTGATTGATTAACATGTCCCTTGTGACTCTCTGATTGACCGACTCTACATTTTTTGTGCACATTGCCCCCTTTTGTCTGTGTTTTGATGATCATTTGGCTGCCTCTTGATATGTGAATGGGAAGATGCCAATCTTCCCATCAAATGTGCATTCTCCTTGTGAATTGAACCTTGGCCTAGCCACCACTGAAGTGAACATTACCTTTGGATGAATTTGCTTGAGCATGCTGATCTGTACTTGCCCTTTTCATTCTGTGCTAGATATATCCTATGTGACTTTTTGCTGAGATTGAACCACTTTTCATCTAAATGGACAAAGTCAAACATTGGGAAATACTCTCTTTTTGATTCAGTTGTGTCCCCTTGCAGTAGATCCAAAATCCATGACAACCTTCTAAATTTATTTCCATCTTTCAAACCTGGATGTAATGAATTTGTATGTGGCTTCAATGCTCCCCTTTTAACCATTCTATGGACTGTACTCTTTGAGATGCTAAGCTTGACTGTCAAACCTCTAATACATGACATGTCACCCATGCTAATTGATGTGATATCTCCAACTGGTACTTCAACCCTTTTTCTGCCTGAGTTGTGAAACTTGGTTGTGACATTATATCTTTCATTTGCTTGTCTTTGTCTCTTGGCTAAGTTCCACAGTTTGCTTATGCATCTTTTTGTTACTTGAAATTCATGTGCAGCAGCCATGATTGATGCTTGCTTGAGCTTGCCCTCTGTTGATCTGCTGAGAAGCCATATAAGTATGTCCAATCTCTTCTCACTGCTGAGCCTATTCCTTGAAGGTTGTTGATGATTATCTGGTGAAAAAGGAAATGATGTGTGTTGAAGGTATGTTACCTCTGTTTCTGGTTGCTGAATGCCATGTTCATCTTCTGGTTCCATATTGAGATCAAAATGGTAGCCTTGCCCCTCTTCCATGTCCCCAGCCGGTTCATTAAGATCAATGTTGATCTCAACAGCTCCTATGTGTCCATGGTCTTCAGCATCTGGAATCCATGCATCATTTAAGTCCCAGTCTGAAGCCATCAAGGATAGGCAGTGATGCCTTTAATTCTCTGTTTAGGGTTTATTGTTTTTGTGTAAGTGATTAATGATGTGAATCTCTGTAATGACTGCAGTGAGTAATGACTGAGTGTTGAAGGTTTATGAGAATTTATAATGCTAGAAATGCTGTGAATCTCTGTAAATTCTTTTAGCTTAATCCGTGTGTTTATGAATTCTATGTTTCTATTGATTGTAAACAATTTACAAATGTATTTTTATTGATTATTTAAATGTGAGATAAATTGGGGTACAAGTTTGATGAATTCTGGACTGTAAATTTTGGCTTAATCTAATGTACTTTTCTACAAATTTTTCTCCTTTTCAAATTTCTTAATTTTTGTGTCATTCCCCAAAAAAGAACTATATAACGGGACAGAGGGAGTACTTAAGCTAGAAAGCACTTTGTCTAGTTTTTTTTCGAAAATTTCGTATGATACCCTCAAGAATAAGCAATTTTAGCGAAATACTCTAGTAAAATCCGCGTAATACCCCTAAATTTTGAATTTCTTTTTATCAAATGCCCATCCGTCAAGATTCCGTTAACGAAGGGTTAACAAGCCTTTGTAAAATTAAAACACAAAAAGCTTCAACGCGTAGAAGAGGAGAGGAAGACGCCGAGAGTGGCTTGGCGGTGGAGACTTGGGGGAGACCCCGCACGACATTGGCTGGGCGGCGGTTTTCTAGTCGAAGCGACCGACCAAGACCCGACTGACGCTAAGCGGTGGTTGGGCAGTGGAAGCGACCCGACGTCGGACCAAAGAGAAGCCATACGAAGGATACGGAGACGGGGGCGACGACGCCGATGCTGGTGGCCGGTGTTAGGGGCGACGACGAGTTTGTGGTGGTCGTTGATGCTTCGTTCAGGTACAATTTATAGATTTAGGGTTTAAATTGTGAATTTATAGATTTAGGAATGAACTGAACTTTGAGGATGAATTTGGTTTGGAGATGAAATTACAGATTTAGGGTTGTATAAACTTATAGAATTGGGATGAATTGTGGTGGCCGGTTCAGCTACCGCAATATTCTGGTTTGGGGTTGAATTATTGAGCAATTTAACTTGATTAGAGCCACCGACAAACCTTTAGCCAATGAACACGGCTGACACAATTGTCTTATTTTTTTCTCTTCATTATCTACACTTGTTTGTAACTTGTGTTTAACTACTTCAAATAGCTTTAGATCTGTTTTGTGTGATAATGGAGGCAAAAATGGAATGACTTATATATAGTTGTCTTGCTCATAAGTGAACTTTTACCATATTCTACTAAAAGCAGTAATGGGGAGATAATCCTAAAAGAAGATCTTCATTTCTTGCAAAAAGATAGATTGTTTTCTATCATTGATATATATGCTGTAGTCAACTTTCAAGTTTTGTTAAGTTGGAACATCTCCAAATTTATAAGGTTAATCTCATTCATTATTTTGAGCTTAATTCCATCACTGTGGCTCAACCCCCAATAGAAGGGTCATTTCCTAGGTAGATGATCAGATCCAAATGAAATTTGCTAAGAAATTGCTCTGACATTGCACCTAGCTAGACATGATCTTGAACAATGTCAAGGACTTTATATAGATACAGGGAAAATAACAACTTTCAGCCTCTCTTTCTCCCTTCAAATATAATTAGTTATGTGATTTTATACATACTTTTTATTGAAGAAGCTGGAAATGTATGAATTAAAGGTGTTGTTTGAGAAAGAATAGGTATTTGACAATTTAAATTCCTGCAGTATTGTTGGATAAGTGGTCATTGACAAAAGATGAGAGTTGATTGTCCTTGTAATCACATTAGTGCTTGCTTTAAATGTAAATTGGCTGATTTTTTTTTACTTCTATGTAGTTAAAAATGGTTTCTCATATAACTTTTTAAGCCTATTAGCTCAAATGGTAGAGTGATGTGCTTAAGTACATGGATGTGGGTTCGACTCCCACATAGGCTAATCTTTTTCGCGATATTGCTATCATCCTAGCTCAAATGGTAGACTGTCATGTTGAAGAAGCAATCTGTTTCTTTCTAGCAATCACAAGTTGAAGAAGCTTTCTTAAGCCTATCATATTCTATTCATTTTCCCAAGCAATGCTAAATGGTAACTTATCACAAACTTGTCTCATGCCATTGTTGTTTTTAACATATGAATGAATTTGGTCTAGTTTTGTCAATGCTTCTTGAGGGTTGAACATTCTGTTTGGAATAGGCTTGCTTACAACATCTTATGCTTTGAAATAAGGTGGGTGAATGAGCATTTTGCTACTCAGTGTTATTCTGTTGTATTAGCTACTACACAAGGACAGTTTGGCTTAGTCATAAATGCAAATCATCCTATTTTTGATGATGAAGTAATCATTGAGGTCTTGTTTTTCATGATGAAGTAATCATGAGGTAACAACTTTTTATTGTGCCATAATCAAGGTGTTTTTATACAATTAACCCATTTTCATGATGAAGTAATAATAAAAGTCTTGTTTTTTATTGGTCAGATCATGATTTACATTTTTCAGTCATGGATGTGTTGTGTGCCTTCATTGGCACGTATTAAGAAGTGACAAGATTAAAGATTTGCCACAGGTATCTATTAAAACACATGACAAGGAAACACAATACAAGACCGAAAGATCCATAAGCAAGACGATACATTCAATGGTTGATAATCATGTTATTATACCTTAAACTTAGTATTGTTTTATACATAGTTAGGGTCGATGTTGCACCATCAATGTGTCCAATATTGGTACTAGCTTATGTAGGAGTCGAACCCACATCTTGTACATAAGCATATGCTCTACCACTTGAGCTAATAAGCTTTTAAGCATGCAAAGTCATAGTTTTAACTTTTAAGGTAATTTCATGCCTCCTTATATAATAATGTACAAAAATAGAAGGTGATGAGTGGTGAGCAGTGAACACAAATAAAATTAAGAGTATAATTGAATTGTCTATTGGATGGATTGATGGTGCAACATCAACCCTAAATCAATACTAACCCTAATTATAACCCTAAATCGAGTTCGGATAACCATAAATCTATTCTATTATAATCGGATTTATTTTATTCAAAATTATAATGCAAAATCAGATTCTTTACCAAAAATTGATCAGCATTCTCATTGTAACATCAACCCTAAATCAATTCAATCATATCCCTAATTTTCAATTTGTTCAAATTACACAAATCCTAAATCTCAATTTCAATCAAAATCTTCAAATTAACTCTAGCCAATTTCAATTTTAAGAAAAAAACAGAAAATTCATCAAATCAATTTCGAAAAGCCCCAAATTTGAATTACAATTCCAACCCTAAAATGGAAACCCAAATTCAGAATTGAAATTGAGCAAAACATACCTGACTTGACTCGTCGTCGCTGCCACATGACCCGTCGTTGTCGCCACCAACAAGTCGCCCGACTTGACGAGTTCTTCCAACCTCCTCGTCGTCTTGGTCTTGCGTCCGTCTCTTAGCCATCGATTAACTTTTCCAGCATCCAAATGTCGACGACCTCCTCCTCTAGACAACCATCACCCAGCCTTGGTCGAGTCTCTTCCTCCAAGTAGCGCGTTTATGGGGTTACTTCTCTGGATTTTGTTCTACTGTATTTAATTAACCCTTAACGTTCCATTAACAGAGGGTTGACGGCTGGGCATTTGATGAAATGTGTTGAAAACTTGAGGGTACCGCGCGAATTTTATCAAAGTTTTGGGTATTTCACGAATTTTGCTTAAGTTGGAGGATATTATACGAAATTTCCGTTTTTTTTTAAACATAAGAGCTCTATAAGACTTCACATAATTAAAGGGTTCAAAGTCACTTAATAATTCAAATATATAAAACAACAATTGATGCTTTCTAGTAATAGTCACACACAAGTTAAAGAAACCACTGAAAATTTAAAGGGTTCAAACTCCGCTTATGCTTGATATAGATGAAACCACTGAAAATTTAAAGGGTTCAAAGTCACTAAAATTGGCTGGTAGCTAGCTAGGGCCAGACTAGGGGTCTGTTCGGTAGGGCTGATGCTTATTAGGGCTGAAGCTGAAGTAAGGGCTGAAGTGTGCTGAAGCTGATTGAAAGAATTTAAGCAGGGGGCTGAATTAAGCTGGTGCTGAAGCTGAATGTAAGAGTCTGAAGCGTAAATAACTGTTCGGTATAAATGACTTATTGAAACTTAATTTTACACAAAAATTACAAATTTACCCTTATTAAAATATTTGTATGGGTATCATGTGCAATGCACATGATACATTTATCCCAAATTTTAGGGTTGAACCACAGATCGTCTCCTCATCGTCTTCTACCCGTAGCCTCCTCTCAGGCAAGCGAAGGGAGCTGTGCTTGACTCCTCATCGAGCCCGTCTGGATCCATCAGCGAAGGGAGCTGTGCTTGGCTCCTTGCTCGTCTTCCTCCAGCAGCGGCTCGTCTTCCTCCAGCAGCGGCATCGTCTTCCTCCAGCAGCGACATCGTCAGAGACTGTCGTTCCAGCCCGTCGTCCTCTTCACTTCGTCCATCGTCTTCCTCGAGCCCGTCGTCCTCTTCACGCTCCTCTGGTTCGTATTTGCCCAGATATCCATTTCTGAATTTTACTGTCTTCATTGTATTTGCCTCCGATTAAACTGTCGTCAATTTGCCCAGATATCCTCTGGTTCCTCTGGTTCGTATATTTTAGCAACTTTGAACAATTTGTTTGTATTTTCATCCTTAAATGTGTTTAATTTTCGGCATTAGCAGAAGTAAACGCACATCACATTTCTTTGTTGTTGAGTAGTTGAATTAATTAATATCCTTAAATGTGTTAACTGTTCTTTGCTGTTGAGTAGTTGAATTAATTGATTTTCTTGTTTGTTATTTTTGTAATGTATATATTATAAAAGATCCAGGATATCCACTGATTAATAGGTGATTGCTAGTGTCATACAAATTCTTTAATTGTTATACAATTGTTAGAAGGTGATTGCTAGCATATGTTATGAAGTATCTTGTGTTATTAGTAGGTGATTGCTAGCATATGTTATGAAGTATATATCATATATGTGTTTAATTTTCGGGGAATGGTATGTTTAAGAGAAATTGCAATTGATTTGGTAAATTGTAATGATTGAGTAGATGGCCGGTAGTAGTCAAGCAACTGGAAAGGAGAAGGCATTTACGTGGACCGATAGTTTGTGCGTTAGCTTTTTGACTGCGATAAAAGCGTTTCAATCGAAAAATGGCTATAATACTCCATTCGCTTGGTCCATTATTTTAGCTGAGTTTGAGAAAGTAACGGGAAAGCATGTTGAAGTAAAAGTCGCGAAGAACAAGTTTACCCATATAAAAAAAATGGAGTTCGTGGAACCACTTAAGGCATAGGGTCACCGATGCACGGTGGGACCATGAGACTGGATTGATCACCGCTGACGATGCATGGTGGGAACTCCAAAAGGGGGTACTTATTTGAATCACGTAGTTTATATTATACTTAATAGCATTTTTTAAGGTATTTATTAATTGTACTCTTTTATCTTTTGCAAGAGGAGTTTTATCAGTTTAGAAAGAAAGCGCCATCTCTTGAGATAA
The DNA here is from genome assembly GCA_027886185.1 of Rheum nobile. Lineage (NCBI taxonomy): Eukaryota > Viridiplantae > Streptophyta > Magnoliopsida > Caryophyllales > Polygonaceae > Rheum > Rheum nobile. Next base: position 16,088,816 of record WOAB01000056.1, read on the forward strand.
GTGACTTGTGGGATGACGTTTTTTTCCAAATTGCTGCAACTGGTAAGCATGTTGTAGCACCGTCTATGGATCCTGATTCTGTTCCAGGCTCTACAATCCAAGGTGAGGAAGGGAACGGGAAAGGCAACGATGAAATGAACTCAGAGGATTCATTAGACCGACAACTTGAGATGGATGCAATGTTGGACAACACCCAACCATCCAAGCAGGCAATACCATTATCCAAGGGAAAGAGCACGACCACGGCATCCCAAAATGTAAACAAGAGACGTAGAAAGTTAGGACCAGCAGCTGCCGCATACCAAGAGAATCTGGCATTGGTTGGGGAAACTAGTAAGCAGATGTTGTCTCTTATGAAGGGTGATTTGGGAAGTTCAAACTCTGCTAACCAGAAGTCGGAATTTAAGGATGCGTTTCAGGAGTTGATAAGGCTAGTTACCGATGGTCTACTATAGCGCCAATCGCCGGTCTGGTGCTATGCAGTTACTGAGATATCAAAGGACGAGAGGCGACAAATATTCATGATTATTGAAGATGATGCTGATAAGGTTGCATGGTTGCAACATGAGTATGACATGATGAGGCTTCGGTTGGCGAAATGATTCGGGTGTTGGTTTAGGGTTTGTCTTTCTTGTTTAAAACTTTGGTGTTTGTTGCTTGTCTTGTTGGTTTAGGATTTGGGGTCCTTGTTTAAAACTTTGGTTTGTGTTGCGTTTCTTGTTGGTTTAGGCTTTGTCCTTCTTGACTAAATTCGGAATGTATTGTGTGACTTTATGGTTTCTTGTTCATTGTTATGTGTGAGTTTTAATCAAGTTTCTTTTAATACTCGTTAATTGTTACAGTCATGGATGATGATGAACAAAAAAAGATACGTGAGATAAGAAGAATGGAGGAGATACGAAAGTGGGGCCCTCGGCTCCAGCTGTTGTTAGAGACACATATACGACTTGCTGATGCTTACCACATGAGGTTTGTCCACAAAATTCCTTGTTTTAATTCGGAATTCACGGGATATATGTGGATGAGGGAAATAATAGACTCATCGTCAGATGTACGTTGTATGAATGCATTTCGAATGGAGAAACATGTCTTCCTTACTTTGTGTTATGAGTTGGAGGCCAATTATGGGCTAATGCCTTCCAAGAATATGACTATCCTAGAAAAGGTAGGGATTTTTTTCTCCATCATTGCACAAGCTATGGCCTACAGAACTGTATGTGAGCGGTTTCAGAGATCCTTGGACACGATTAGTAGGATCTTTCACCAGGTACTTGAGTCACTAGCTGGGAGGAAAAACAAGTACAATGGGTTTGTGAGGACTCTTTTAGAACCTCGTGATAGGAATTTTACAACAGTTCCCCAAAAAATTCTATCACAGGAGAGATAGAAAGTTTTCGAGGTATTACATTGACAAGTACATGACTCTCTTTACTTTGATAAACTACGTTACGCTCTGTAGTTTGATATTACTCAATATTCTATACAGGGGGCTATTGGATGTATTGATGGGGTCCACATGGACGCGACAATACCTGAGGCAGAACAGATCCCTTATTTTGGACGAAAGAAATATTGCTCCTTCAACGTAATGGCTGTGTGCGACTTTGACATGTATTTCACGTTTATTTTTGCTGGATGGGAAGGGAGCTGTCATGATGCGCGTGTATTCGACCATGCAGTGAAAAGTCTAGCTTTGAACTTCCCGCATCCTCCCCCAGGTAACCGTACATTGCATCCATGATCATTGTCTCGCCAACTTTAGTGTTAATTTATTTTAAACGTGATACAATGAACAAGCATGTATTATTTAGTGGACAAGAGTTACCCAGACAGACGAGGATACATGGTACCATATTCGAAAGTTAACTACCACAAATCACAATTCGGGAGGGAGGCCCCGAAAAATCAAAGGGAAGGGTTTAACCACGTCCATTCTTCACTGAGAACCACCATAGAGCGTTGTTTTGGCGTCCTTAAGAAGATATGGAGGATTTTGAAGAGTATGCCGTTCTTTAAAATTGCCGACCAAATTGATGTGATAATTGTGTGTTTTGGGATGCACAACTTTATACTGAAGAACAAACTGAATGATTCATATTTTGACGACGATGAGGAGGAAACCGAATATAGGGGGCGAGAAAATGAAGGTGAAGACAATGATCCAGAAGGCATGAGTGACATTCGCAACACAATCGCAGCGGAAATTTGGAATCATAGGAGAACATGGTTGTACTAGCTATATTATTGCGTCCTTGTAGGGTAGTATTTGTTATAAGTAACAACGTTACTATTTTGGATAAAAAAACTATCATTTTGGATATTAATGGGATCACTGATCCTCAGTAAACCGGCTCACTGATTTCCTAAGTTCATAATTGGACATTATTGAATGCTTGAACTAACTGCATGCTGAGACCAAGTAAACCGGCTCACTGATTTCCTAATATTTTTTACGTAACTTAAGGCTTCATCAAGTAAACCGGCTCGACCAAGCATGTCAACCATACAAACGTGATGCTCTATACAAGGCCACCAACCATAGTAACGAAGTTACCAAACCACACATATCATACAAGTACGTACCCTTAAATAGGTTCGAATTCACTACAACTGGAGACAAGTTACAACAAGCCGAGAAGGTAGATAACGAACAATCCGTGAAACAGTGTCATCATGATTACGCTAATCATGTTCTTAGGAAACAACGCCCTAAAGAAAATGCAAACGAAATGGAAAAACACACATGTAGTACGAAGGTAGATAACGAACAACAATAGAGGAGAGCACATTAATAGTTGAAGACTCGTGCACACAGGTCTTTGGTGAGAGGAGATAAGGGGTGGCTGCGGAACTTTTTGTAACTCTCGTCGATCTACAACAAAACACAACACCTAGAATGAATGAGGTATGTAGTATGAAAACAAAAATTCATAAGAACATAAATACCGATTTTCCTAAACTCACCGCAATCTTTGATTCCCACCAGGCAGCATCCCCCAAAACGGCCCCAGTTACGGGGTCACATTCAACATCACCACTTGATTCGAATCGATGCCATAAGTAATAACCCTTCTTGAGGACGTTGAACTGGTTCTTCACCGACTTTACCGTAATGGCTCTTTCAGTAGAGTCCTGCACACGTTCGGATATAACATGAAAGTTTAGGGCACCGCAATGACCCCATTGATCCTGCCAAGTACCAATTGCCTCTAGCAATGCTTCTGATTCCGCAGCGGTCCAAGATCCACGCGACATACTACATAAAGGAAAATACAATCAAGGTATACAATAATTCCTAAGTCCAACACATACAAAAAAAACTAAAAAACATGCAATCAAATTCTATATATATAGAGGGATAAATAATATTACTCACCTGAGGCTAAAAATACAATGAAGATAGATTTCTGCGCTTCTATATATATATAGAGGGATAAATAATATTATACTATTTTGAATGACACAAGGGGCTAAATAATATTACTCACGTGAAGGCTAACAGTTGCCATAGTTTCTGAATCATCCTGCAGTTCGTGAAGGCTAACAGTTGCCACAGCAAAGTTGAATCATGGCCACTCACGTGAAGGCTAACTGGTGTTTCCTGGAGAAAGCATAGGCAACCTGCTTACTGGTGTTTCCTGGCAATTCCAGTAGCAGGGAAAGGAAAAAGAAAGACAACTCGAAATTCATCAGCTTCAAGTTACTAGGCATGTTTTTTTGTTACAATTTGTATACAAGTGAACTGCAAGCATGTTTTTTTGTTATGAAATGTGCAGGCATGTTATTTTCACCTAAACATGATTATTATTATATTTATTCAAACATTATTATCATATTCCTTCAAGAATACCTATGTTTCAGCATCCCAAATTATTATTTTAGCAGTCAAGCACATGGAACACATAATTAGATTTGATTTTGAAAAAATAATAATGGCATTATTCAATAGACTATTGATTTCCAGAGAGCAACAAAATACTTGGCAATTCCAGTAGCAGGGAAAAGAGTGTAAAATCACAAGTAGAAGTCTGCATTTGATTGCAGTTGATTAATCATTTGATCAAATATTTTGAATTTGGGGCAATAATCTGGGACATGGGCGGTAGCAGATTTAAGGAAAATTATGAGAAACAATGAAGGTGGTTGTTTATATTCTAGCATGTTCTTATAATCCAAACCCCTACATCTGACACCAATAACTAATCCATGACACATTTGTATGATTCATAACAGTCAAGAATCCTTGACTGCTATGCCTACCAACCTCAACCCCAGCATCCAACAATACCAGGCCATTTGCAACAACGCAGGACTGTGCAGTAATGAATGACAAACATTCAAACCTGTTAATGCAAAGACTATAAGTGAAGAGAGCAAAGACGATTATTTTCTAGGGTTTGTAAGATCTGCGAAGAAGAGTTACGCAAAGACTAAAAATCTACGAAGAAGAGGCAAGCAATATTTTCTAGGGTTTGTAAGATCTGCGAAGAAGAAGCTTTGAATAAGAGATTTGCGAAGAAGAAGCTGCAGATCCGCAAAGAAGAAGCTTTGAATAAGAGATTTGCGAAGAAGAAGTTGCAGATCCGCAAAGAAGAGAGTGAAGAGAGGGAAGAAGAATACTTACAGATCTTCTGTGCAAGCTTCGATGGCGGGTTATGCAAGCTTCCAGATCTTGTCGTAAAGAAGATGGCAGCTCTCGAAGAAGATGACAACTCTCGAATCTCGGTTGGCGATGAAGAGAGCGAAGAAGATGGCAGTTCTCGCTCGGGGGCAATCTGGAATTTTTTTTCGTAAGACTCATCAGATAAGTCCCATAAGTTGGAGGATGAGGCTGGAGAATTTGGGGTGATTTCAGTCCCCATAAGCCTCCATAAGTCCCCCATAAGCCTCTTGAATACCGAACGGGGTAAATGAGGAAGATGATGCTCCGTGTCTGAATTCTGAAAATAAGACCCGTAAGTCTCTGAAATAAGACGCGTCGAACGAAGCCTAGGACTATCGAACAAAAACCTTTTTTGTAAGTTTCTCCAAAGGCTAGAAGCTGTCAGAAACAGAACACTAGAAAAGGCTGGCATATAACAACCACACACATCAAATGTGAATCCTTTGAATTGGCTACTGCAACTCACACCCACACAACCCCAACTCCATCCTCAATCCCACTTGTCAAAAACTATGTCCACAAATCCACAAGGACCTCAAGTAGGAAATTTGTTTCACGATTTCAAGCATTCAAAACCAACACACCATCAAATCCACAAGAAAGAGAGAATTTGAGATCAAATCTGAATTGACAAACACTTGGTGTGTTAACACAATGAAATGTGATTATCCCACTGTAAAGATATGCAGGATAAAATAGCAGCTGATATCAACGTAACTACAGCAGAGAGGATCTACTACAGCAAGCAAATTGGCGTAGAAGAATTTTTACCTGAAATGGCAACGGACAAATTGGCGTCGAAGAGATGTTTGGAGCGCGGAGCAGATCTTTTACAGTGGAAGAGAGAGGAGAAAAGTTGGGGGGAGATTGCACAGAGAGGAAGAGTTAAGGTAGGGGGGAGAGAGAAGTGAAGCCCCGACTTCAATGGTGAATATCCATGGCCGCTTGTGGGGGATATTGCACAGAGAGAAATTTATCGGAGAGAGAGAAAGTGAGATAAAAGATAGGTTAATCAGGGGAATGGAAAAATAACAAATATACTTAGGTCCCGTTTGTTTTAGATTGCGGAAACGGTTACGAAAAGAAAATGAATCTAGTCTAATTTAGTGTCATTATTCATTGATCAAAATGATGAAATCGTTTCCTTTCCCCCTTCACTTGACACTATGATGGGGATATTTGTATATCCAATGCAAGGATGAGTTATAAAATGATGAAATCATTTCCTTTCACCCTTCTCTTGACATACAAATTTTGGAGCTCTCAAGCCAAGATAAAAATTGTGATCAATGTATTATGTTTTTAAAATGGACTAGATTCATTTCCTTTCCGTTACCGTTTCCATAAGTTCAAACCAAATAAGTCCTTAATCCTTACGGGCCCGAAATAGTTTGGGTTACTACTTAGATGTAAACAAACATCCACTCATTTAATGGACCTCAAAAATTCCGTTTTCTGCACTTGTTTTAGTGCAAACAAACATGCCCTTAGACTGAATCGAAAGTCGCTGATTTTTTTTTTGGATGGAAGTCGCTGATTTTTAGTATCCCTTAACGACTATCTGTAGTGTCGGTAATTGATAGTACACCCAATTTAAACGCGTCAGGGTGTCAAAATGGATTCAACGAAGAAGAGTGTCGAAACTAGTTAAATTATGACGTGTGTTTCTATATTTCGACACAATAAACTGTATGATGTTAAAATGACCCATTTTTCTGGTAGTGCTAACATTCTTTTCTTTTTATTTTATTGGGTATGTTTGTTGGATTGTGAAAATTCAATTATAGTTAAAATCAAATTTTTTTTTCAAGTTGCCATCGGTTCTTCGGTGCCAGAACACGATTAGATTTCACAAGTGAAGAAGGGTTATTCATCGGTCCAAAAAGAATCGAACCGAATAAAACCGAAACTGAATTTTGGAATTTAGTGGACCGAAAACTGAACCGAACATAATTGATTCAGTTATAAACCGTAATAACCGGACATTTTGAAATTAGGTTAATTTAAGTTATTGAAACGGGTTTTAGTACACAAAACCAAATTAGACCGAGCCGAATTTGGACCGAATAGGACCGAACTAGACCGAACAAGAATAAGGTTTTACTAATTTATCAAAAGCTCTAGGATTTTATTTTTATTTTTAAAAATAATTAGTTCTGACCGAACCGAAAACCGAAAATTGTTTTCATGCAAACCCAAAATCGATTCGGTTCGGTCCAAAAAAACGAAACACTGAAACCGATGTTTTCTTCATTTCCCATTAATATTATGTTATCATATATCTCAATTTTTTAAATGATATATTTGAGAAAATATATTGCGTGTCCCATGAGATGTGATGAATAAGCTAGTACGAGACTCTCTTTATTTTTTTGTTCTTTTTTTATATATACGGCAAGAAGAACGTACCCTTACATACTATAAGAAATACTTAAATCATCATAGCGAATGAATTTTACAAGCATCTTACATGTAAGTTCCAAACGAGACTTACAATTTATAATCTGTAGGTGAGATCGCATAAGTTTCTTTTGAGTAATATCTGGTGCAATACAAGCAAAAATGTTATTGCGAAGCAGATTGGAGAAACTTCAATTGTGGCAAAAAGATCTGCGATTCTGTTATTTTCCCTGTAATAGTGACTAATTGTAAAATCTGCAAAGTGTCATAGGAGCAATAAAATTTCTTAGATAATAGTTCTAATATCTCAGGATATGTTCCAAATACATTTAATAACGTTAATAATAAATAAGTTGTCTTCCTTAATAATCAAGTACCTGATATTGAAGGAGATAGCCTTGCAAATACTTTCCACGGCTGCATATGCCTCAACTTTTAGGAAAGAAGAGCATATGATCTGCTTTTTGTCAAGGAAATGAAGGAATATGACCTCCCCTATGTGATTGCGGAAAATAATGTCAATATGGTTGGAGAAGTTTTGTTTTACAGATGCGTCAAATTTTAATTTTGTCCAAAGTAGTGGCCCATCTATCATTTCTCCTTTTGACTCTATTGTGACTGTTTATATTAGTAGGATGAGATTGCAGAACATATCACATCCACTCTTTATGCTGGAAAAATGTAATATTAGCAAGATTTGGAGTTGTTGATTGTCCACTCCTAAAAATCAAAAAGTTTCAACATTTCCAAATATGTCATCAAAGGAAAAGAATAATAGGGATAATAGTATTGTTATTTCGAAAAAATACCATATTAGTCCAAAAATCCTCAGAAGATTGTATGGTGTTGGACCTGGGATTCTCTAGATCAAGGCCCACGAAGAAATCCTTTGGCCAGCGGCCCAATTCTTTATAAAGGAGCCCGAATCAGTCGATTAGAACAAGTCTCCACGATACGATCGGATGCTGACAATGGTCGAGTGATTGAAGAATTAATTCCAAGGAGAAGATCCAACAGATGACGAGATTCTAGGAACTGTTATTTAATGGAGCGATAATCATGGGATTGCGGAGAAAAAGACCGTTACGTGGTTCCGTATACAAGACGCATAACTTGATGCGACACACACATTCGAGCTATCAGAAATACAAGCGATTAAGCCTTGAAAAATAGTTCTTACTATTGGAATTGTATACGATCAATATCTCTTAGCCCATCGGTGGAGATAAGTTGTAACTTGTTTTGATTATTCGATTTAATTCTTACCATTATTTTCTTGTCATCTATTATTTCTTATCGAATTGCCTTGTTTTGACTAGTTGTTCCTCAATTCAGCAAATTGAGATCTAGTGATCTTTTTTGCACAAAACATATGGTATAACTATTTCAAGTTAGTGTTTCAAGGTTTTGTACCAGATTAATTGTAACATGGCATTGGAAGAATATATGATTAGAATCTTCATTGGTCATATTACAAAGAACAAATTGAGAAGGTACCTTTGAGAAGTGTCAATTTAGCCTTTCTGTTTTGGGAAGAGAATCAGAAAGGGCTTTCCTGTAGGGATTTTAGATGCGTAAAGCGGAATTTCAGAAAACAATTTCCTAACATCTAACCAAGGATCTCATGCATAAACCAAATAGATCATAGATAGGAAGAATCAAATACCTTTTGATGCGTGTTTCAATATGTTGGAATGGAGATAATAGAGCCTCACGTGTGACTCCTCTATTTGGTCCACCCAAGCTTGGATCTGGATCACCTAGGACTCGGTTGCTAGAGAGAGGATCGAAGGCGAACGAGGAAGAGAGCAAGGGAGGGGGGCGGCAGCCTTGTGCAAAAAAATGGGATTAGGGTTTTGTTTGGCCCAACATTCTCCAAGAGGATCAAACAAGTAAGTTGGGACGAGATCCAAGGAGAGTCGGAAGCCAAGAGAAACCAGAAGGAGGCGTCGGACATCTCTCAGACGCGTAGGATCCGACCTATTCCGAAGATCTCGCCCAGGGCATTAAATGCCTGATCGGTGGCAACGGCTATGGCATTAAACGCAGACATAAAGCTGGCAATCAAGGGCATATCCCTAAGATCTCGCTCGAATTTAATAAGAGGTATTGCGAGACGAGAGTAACGGTCAAAAGGGAGCAATTGCCATATATAGATCGCGACAAGGCAAGGAAGAACACACACGTCTACATCCTACATTCGCTCGCTTGCTCCGAAAAGAACTTGAGAGTACACCTACTCTGGCTCAGTCTCCCCTAAAACTTGCTCAATCGTTGTCGGTCGTGTCACAAAAACACCTGTCGAGCAGGACCCGACCTTTTGTCCTACAAGGATAAGTTGTACTCCGATCTGATTCAATCATCAATAGATCAATAAAATTACCTTGCTATTTCGTATCTATTGTTTATTTGTTGATTGTCTGTTTGGTTTGGATTGATTTCTATTACCCGATCGACTCGTTACCCCGTCTAAGGCAATTTAGGTTGTCCGGTCTTTTCGCCCCAAAACAGTTTGGCGCGAGCAACTTGCTGATAAGCACTACTTTGTAGGGCTTAAGTAAGAGTCATTATATGGTTTATTGGTGTCATTCGGGTAGATTTAGACACATTCATGTGCATGGCATTTGGGGGCGAAGTTTGGTGTTTTTGGAGGTGTTTGAGCTGTTTTGGAGATCATAGGAGACACCGAGGAAGAAGCCACCAGTAAAAGACGCAAAGGAAGTGAAGAGAAGAGTAGAAGAACAGTGTGCTGAATTCAATTGGTTAGTTCTCTCTACTCAGATGTCCAAATGGAGTGATTCCAACTCTAGGAGTTAGATCTTGAAGTCTACTACAAGTCCTCAAAATATGAGCACAATCCGAGTTGGGAATCAAAAGTTATGGCGTTTTGCCTGAAGTGTCGCAAATGCTGAAGGCCAATGAAGACTGCCGCACCCCGCGGCATGAAGGCCACCGCACCCCGCGGTGGCAACGCGCTGACGAGATTTATTTCCGAGTTTTTATTTCGTTCTATTTTATTTCCGAGACTTAGTTTCCTAGTTTGTTATTTTATTTTTTTTATTTCTGAATTATTACTTTAGTATTTAAGTTAGGTTTAAGACTCTTTTAGAGCATAATCTACTCTTTATCCTAGTTGCCACTTTTCATATTTCTCCTCTCACAAACCCTAATGAAGAACTAAACCTCCATTATTGCACTTGACAGTTTGAAGCCAACAATTGATTGGTTGTGAGTTTTCTACTCTTGTTCGTTTTCCTATCTAGTTGGATTAATTCTCTTGCGCTTGATTGTCTATTGGTTTATGTTGATTTATCTAGAGTAGCTACCTAGGTCTATTGATATCTTCCTGATTGCTAGGACTTGTGATTCCGGGTTCGGGTTGTATATCTAGTGGCAAGCACGATTTACATAAGCGGGTTGCGAGTGTTCATCGTGAGAGAGAGTTAATTGCATGCTTATAGTAACGGGTTGTTTCTATTGCATGTATCTTGTTGAATCCTTGTTTGATTGCTATTGCTTTATTGAGTCTTGAAGGTTTTCGGATTTGATTTAGTAATAAGTACTATTAGGGCTGGTAGAACTAATAGTTATCTAAGATCAGGATAAGAACAACTATAGGAAAGTTAAGAACTTGAGATTGATAGAATTTCGTGATCGACCATTCTCTTGTTGTGTGGATCTTTGTTAAGTGTGGCGCTTTTCCTCATCATATTCACAACCTTTACTTGCAAACTTGTTTACTTGCTTACTTGTTACTTTGTTTCGAGATTTCTACAAACCCCCCCTAGTTCCTAGTTGGTGACGTGAATTACAAGAATAGATAACCTGACTCTCTGTGGGATCGACCCTGACTTGCTTGCTATACTCTTTAGTAGGTACTTTAGGATTTCTTTGATAGGCATCACGACTTTAGCCCTGTCATTTTCCGATCACCATCTCAAAACCTTCCAACCATGACTATCAACCCACCTACCGGTACCGAGGAGCAACGCCTCGAAGACGACACCCAAGCTCAAGGAAACACGACCGAAAATCCTACCCCAACCCACTTCCAAGAGCTTGCCCAAAAAATGACTGCCCTACAAGAGGAACTTGTCCAACAACGCCAAAAGACCGAAGCCTTGGCTACCTTATCCACCCAATCTGAGGCCGAGATTGCACAACTAACCCGTGAAAATGAGTCTCTTAAGTCGCAGGTACAATCAATGGCTTCTGGATCCAGGCGGATGCCCGTCCATAGCAACATCCAGACGCGTCTTGACATGGATGGCGTCGAACTGACCCCTCCGAGCGTACGGCGTCCCGGACATACTGAGGGTACATCTCGAACTCCTTTGGTTAATCCATTTCCGACTAACAATGTTACTTTTTCCACACCGATCGGGTCGACAAGGACCCGAATTGATGAACCACAGGTTACCAATCCTCCCGACATCCTAGCTCTCGTCCAGGAGACGCTAAGCCAACATATGAAGACGCTTGACGATCGTATCGCTAGGATTCCCGGAGTTCCACAGCCGATCGAGAAGGAGGCGTCGGGCGGATTTGAAGAATCTCCGTTCATCGAAGAGATCGCCAGGTTTGAAATCCCAAAAAAGTTCCATCTCCCCAGCATGGCGACATTCGACGGCACCAACGACCCAGATGATCACATTTCTCTCTATAAACAAAAATTAATGACTGCGTCTGTTCCAAGGGAGAGCCGCGAGGCTGTCATGTGCAAAAGCTTTGGCATGACTCTCGCGGGTCCCGCACTGACCTAGTTTATGCGTTTGCCTCAGGGAGTGATCGCATCGTTCGCGAACTTGGTCAACTCCTTCAAGATCCAATTCGCTAGCAGTCGGAGGCTCGAAAGACAATCGAGTGACCTCTATCGAATCACCCAAATGTATAATGAACCCCTCCGAAGCTATCTTAACAGGTACAATAAGGAAAAAGTCGTGATTCCCCACTGCGACGTCACCACTTCCATCGAAGCCTTCCGCTAAGGTTTGATCAAAGACAGCAACCTCTACAACGAGATCACCAAGTACTCGTGCAAAAGCTTCGAAGATATCCAAGCCAAAACCATGGCCGAGGTACGTCTGGAAGAAGATCGTGAGTCTAGAAAGGCATTCCATGGGCCTGACCAATCCGATCGCAAATCCTCCTCCGACAACCGTCGGGACAGACACCATCACCCCTATCCTCGTAATCGAAACGAACAAAATCAGGTAAACTCTTTCCAAGACAAGTCTCAAGACTGGAGAGATGGTCTGACATTGCCTCCCAGGGTTCAATATTACAAATTCAATGTTTCCGTGTCGGAGCTCGTCAAGAGTTTCGACAAATATGGAAAAGAGGTAAGATGGCCCCGAAAGAGCGACCGACCAGACGTCAAAAAGGACATGAGCCGATGGTGCAAATTCCACAGTGACCACGGTCACTCGATGGATGAGTGCATCGCCTTGTGTAGAGGTCGCTAGGTTGCTCGCGCAGGGGCTCCTGCGTGACGTAATCTCGGAACGAGCCAAAGCCACCATGGAGCGACGAGATCAGGTAAAACAAGACAAACCTCCATCTCTTGTCCATACAAAAATCATCAATACTATTTCAGGTGGTTCGGACGTATGTGGAAACACATACTCCACGGCCAAACGACATGCAAAGGAGAGCAAAGGCAGTGAGCCCGAAGCACCAGAGTTCAGGCCAAACAAAGTCTCCGACCTCCCAACGGTCACGTTCGACGAGTCCGATGCCGACGGGTCGGAAAGCCATCACGACGGTCTGGTAATCTCTTTATCTATCGGGAACTGTTTGATACGTAGAGTACTAATCGATACAGGAAGTTCGACCAATCTCTTGACCTTTGACGCCCTCAAAGGGATGGGTCTGGGTGAAGACGATCTGATCAAGAAATCGACTCCACTAGTCGGATTCAGTGGCGAAGTTAAACACACTATCGGCGAAATCGTTCTCATAATGTACGCCGAAAGAGTCAACCAACACGTGAAATTTCTAGTCCTAGATTGCCCGTCTCCCTATAATTGCATTCTTGAAAGGCCATGGATACACGCTATGAAGGCGGTACCCTCGACGTACCACCAAATCATCAAGTTCCCTATCAAGTGGGGAGTCCAAGAAATCAAGGGAGACCAGAGGGCGGCCAAGGAATGCTACATCGCCTCCATGAAAAGCGTCGTCGAGCATAGGGCCGCATAGCAATCACAGAATGGCGAAGGACCTAATCGATACGTCGAACCGGAAATGGAAAAACTCGATGAGATCGTACTAGATCCTTCAAAGCCAAACCAAACGGTAAGGGTCGGGTCGGACCTGGACGACTCGACCATACAACAAATTCTTGACTTTCTCAGATCCAATACTGATTGTTTTGCGTGGTCACATGAAGACATGGTCGGTATATCTCCAAACATTATTACTCATAAGTTGAACGCAGATCCATCTCACCCCCCTGTAAAGCAAAAGCGCAAGAAATTCGCCCCAGAGCGAAACAAGATCGTCGACGACGAAGTCAAGAGCTTGTTGGAAACAAGAAAAATAAGGGAAGTCAATTATCCCGAGTGGCTAGCCAACGTGGTCGTAGTCCAAAAGAAGAATGTCAAATGGAGAGTCTGCATCGACTTCACCGACCTCAACAAAGCCTGCCCTAAAGACTCATTCCCACTTCCTCACATCGACGCCATGGTTGACGCGACGACAGGACACGAAATGTTAACCTTCATGGATGCGTTCAACGACTACAATCAAATCCTCATGGAACCCATGGACCAAGAGAAAACGACATTCATTACAAGCCAAGGTATCTATTGTTACAAAGTAATGCCCTTCGGACTAAAAAATGCAGGGGCTACTTATCAACGATTGGTCAACAAGATGTTTAAAGACCAGATCGGGGACACGATGAAAGTCTACATAGACGACATGCTGGTCAAATCAAAAAGGAAGGAAGATCATATCGACCACCTTTGCGACAGCTTCGAGGTACTAAAAAGATATAACATGAAATTAAATCCTATGAAATGCTCTTTCGGGGTGTCGTCAGGAAAGTTCTTGGGGTACATGGTGACGCAAAGAGGAATAGAAGCCGACCCAGAACAGGTCAAGGCCCTCATCAACCTCCGATCCCCCGATGCGTCAAGGACGTGCAAAAATTGACAGGTCGGATATCAGCTCTGAACAGATTCATCTCGAAGTCATCCGACAATTGCAAACCCTTTCACGACGCTCTCAAGAAGAACAAATCCTTTCAATGGATGGAAGAGCATGAAGCTACATTTCAAGACCTAAAGAAATACCTCACCAGTCCCATGTTGCTAACCAAACCCAAGGACGATGAGCCACTATTGCTATATCTAGCAGTGTCGGAGTCTGCCGTGAGCGCGTACTGGTCAGAGAAGAGGACGGCAAACAATCGCCGATATACTATGTCAGTCGAACATTACTGCCAGCAGAAACAAGGTACTCGTCGCTAGAAAAACTTGTACTATCACTGGTAATGGCATCGAACAAACTCAAACCATATTTCGAATCCCATACTATAATCGTCCGCACTAATCATCCCATGAGAGCATTCATGAGGAAACCTGAGCTCACAGGACGAATGGCCAAGTGGGCCATACACCTCAGCGGCTATGACATCGAGTACGAGCCCAAAACAACGATCAAGTCGCAAGCCCTGGCTGACTTTGTGGCAGACTTCAGCCCGGCCCTAGAGCAAGAAGCCACCAAGGAAGCAACATAGTTACTCGCGACAGAGGAAATAGGTAAATGGGAGCTCCACACAGATGGTGCGTCGAACGCCAGAGGATCGGGGCTAGGAATCGTGCTGAAATCGCCACAAGGGAACAAGATAGCCCAAGCCGTGAGATGCGAATGGGACGCGACCAATAACGAAGCAGAATATGAAGCACTTATATTTGGGCTCATCATGGCCCGTGACCTAGGAGTCCAGGAAATCGAAGTCATTTGCGACTCCCTCTTAGTCGTAAATCAAATACAAGGGTCGTACAGTGCAAAGGACGTCAGGATGATAGCTTACCTGGGAGTGGCCAAGAAGCTGACCGACCAAGTCCAAACGTTCGACATCAGACAGGTACCCAGAGATCTTAACTCTCAAGCTGACGCACTAGCCAATCTGGGGTCCGTCCTGGATCCAAAGGAATTTCCGAACATCCATTGGCACACGTCATGACACCAGCTGTCCCAGAAACACCCAAGAAGTCGATCACACCATTGGAGGAACTTGTCACGATGGAGATAGGCGACCGACCAAAAGAAGACATCGTCAGCGCTCATGACGACTAGATACTACCTTACGTCAAATGGCTAAGAGACGGCGTCCTGCCCAACGACAAAACATAGGCAAAAAGACTAAAGGTGCAAGCACTTTCTTTCGACATTATAAATAACATCTTGTACAAAAGATCTGTCATAGGGATACTCCTACGATGCCTCAAGACTCCAGAAGTCGGACGTATCCTACAATCGTTACATGAAGGAGAATGTGGGAACCACACGGGCGGACGAAGCCTCTCGGGAAAAGCCTTGCGAAACGGATATTATTGGCCCACAATGAATAGAGACGCGATGTAGTACACCAAGAAGTGCGATGCCTGTCAACAACACGCACCCGTTCCTCACCAACCCTCAGAACTTCTCCATCCGACTCTGGCGCCGTGGCCCTTAATGAGATGGGGGATGGATATCGTCGGAAAACTCCCACCTGCATCGGATCAACGGGTCTTCTTCCTTGCTATGACAAACTACTTCTCTAAATGGATCGAAGCTGAAGCCTACCGAGAGGTAAAAGATCAACACGTCATTTCATTTATAAAACGCAATATCTTGTGCAGATTTGGCGTCCCATCAGAAATCGTATGCGACAATGGCTCCCAGTTCATCAGTCATAAGACTAGAGCCTTTTGCGACCAATGGAACATCAAATTGGTCACCTCCACCCCTCGGTATCCATAATCCAACGAATAAGCCGAGTCTAGCAACAAAATCATCATCAACAACCTTAAAAAACGCCTCACAAGGGCTAAAGGCAAATGGGCAGACGAACTCCCATTCATTCTCTGGTCCGACAGGACCACTCTAAAGAATGCGACCGGACAGTCACCATTCTCACTCATCTACGGAAGCGAAGCAGTCATCCCCGCCAAACTATTGGTTCCAATAGCTCGTTACAGCCTTCATACGAACGAACAGAACGACGTCGAACTAGCACACAACTTGGACACAGCGGATGAGGCTAGAGAAAGAGCCAAAATTAGAATGGTCAAGCTCCAACAACAGGTCGCAAGAAGTTACAACAAGAACGTTCGAGCCAAAGTCTTTAAAGTTGGAGATTGGGTCCTCAGAAATACATTCCAGAACACCAAGAACCCGACCGACGGAAAGCTCGCACCTCAGTGGGAAGGACCCTATCTAATCAAAGAAGTAGTCGGACAAGGAGCATACCAACTAGAAGACAAAGACGGACGACCAATCCCGAGAAGTTGGAACGCGACACACCTAAAGTTATACCACTTCTAAACTAGTAAGGTAAGGCACTAACGCCCTTTCACCTATCATGCATTACTTGTTGTCGCAAGCATAACTCTATTTTTTGAAACTGGGCATTTACATCGAGTAAGGACATTCTCCTTGCAAACCTAAGTACAGGACGACATCAATATACACACTGGATCCAGTCACAAACAAAAGCGCTTACACTACATTTACACAATCGATCGGAACACGGGGAGATGAACAATACAGGCACGTCGGCACACCGTCTGCCTTACACAATACATAAGGTTAAGACACCTTATTACATTTACGCAATAGAAACATATTGCTTCTTCCTCCTCGGCTTAAAGTCATGACTAAACATAAAACACATACATTTGCAGGCCTCCTTCTTCACATACATACGGCAAGCCCTACTCGACGGAGCACACGGGCGAACCCGACATACAAAACAAAGGCGTCAATAACAAACTTCTCTAGAAAGTCTGACGAAACGTACGAACACACAAATGTACGATCCTTTGTAAAAACATATTGCATCAAATAAAAGTCTAAACATTTTTTACAAACATACGACCCGCGATGGTGGACGGGTCGCCAAAACACATTGTTCGCCTACACACATATAGGACTTCAAGTCATCCGCTAAAAATATTCTACGACCCGCGATGGTGGACGAGTCGCCAAAATAGAGAATATCCTACCCACACACAGATGGGGCCACAAGTCAGATTATGAAAAAAACAATCAAGGATCGGGGTCTGTAACATTACCTTTAGCAGGGGCCGGGTCAGGAGAAGGCTGGGGCTCAATCGGCTCGGTGTCGCCAGAGTGGGCCTCGTCCTCACTTGCGCTTTCATCCAGAGATTCCTCTCCGACATCGGCCAAGTGGAAAAGATCTGAGCCCGGATTCCCCTTCGGAAATAGGGTCTCCATGGTCTCCTTCTCCGCCTTCAAATCCCAGGCCCCCTGCTTGCCCTCTTCAAACTCCTCCATCATCTCGACACGCGACTTCAACGCGTAAAAAGCGCCTACGTCGCCTGTGGTCCGACCAGCCTCGATCCTAGCTTGCTTCACCTTCTCTTCGACACTCGATTGGCTCTCGTTAAGCTCTTTCCGACACGCGTCCAAGTCATCTTGGAAACTCTTTAACTCCTTGACAAAGCTGCGTTCAACCTCCTTACAACGGCTCTTAGCCCCCTCCAACTTGATCTTCAAAGACGCAAGGTCGGACTCTGACCTAGCAGCCCTATCCTCAGCCTTAGCGACCATTACTTTGACACCAGAATACGCCCCCAGGAGGTACTGAAAAGTCTGGAAAAAAAACAAAGCCAATCAAAGTTTCATCCGACTGTGAGGAAGAAAAACAAAAGTTGAGATATGACAAGACGACTTACCTTCCACGCAGAGCACCCCGCTTCGCCAATACAATCCAAGGGAGAGACGTCATCGACTTCGGACTTCAGAGTCGGGTCCTGAGCATGAAAGAGATTGGTAATCGATTGACTGACCGCGTCGATCTTCTCGACTCCACGAGCAGCCGTCCCCTTCTTCTTGGGAGTCTCCACCACCTTCACATCACCGGAAGAAGCGCATGCCTTCCTTTTTGAGCCAACTTTGGTCGGGAGCGACGATTCCGCCGGTATCGATTTACTCGACGAGGCTTTGGCCGCCGCCATCTTTTGCTCTATCAAGCCTTTCCCGGACACTCCCTTCAAGCGGGCACTCGACCGACCAGCCGGAGACGCTGACACGACAGACAATACATGAATCGCAAGCAGACGATAAAATAAAAAAGATATACAAGCGTCAAACTCAAAACTCACACTTAACCCGAGATGATGAAACAGTCGACATGACGTCCTGAGAAGTGGGGGAGGTCGACAACAAGTTGACGTTCACAAACTTCCGCCCCGACACAGGGATACTAAGGATGATCTTCGTCAGGCCTTCTGACCGAGTATCTACTTCCAACTCTTCAGCCTCAGGAACTACAAAAAAGAAAATTTAAGCAAGGGGTTAAAACACATAAAACAGGCAAAAAGAGGTCGAACACATACTCTCGACTCGCCACTCCGACAACAAGAACGAGCAGTCAACCCCCTTCTCCAGAGACGAACGCTCGACAAAGAAAAACTTAGACCCCCATCCACGGTCGTTCACGTCCAAATTAAACACCAGAGGCTTCCGACCCGGATGGATGCGCAGCTGGACGCGGGAAGAACTCTTCGACCCTAGCGAGTACCACAAGGCGTCAAAATTAAAACCAGCCTCAGATTGGACATTCAACAGGTCCAAAACCCTGAGGATTCGCCACGCCTGCGGCATGACTTGACACGACGCAAGCGCAAGAGTCGCTAAGAAGTCCCTGACAAGGGGGGAGAAAGGAAACTTATGTCCAACTCTAAACGGGTAAGCATAGAAACAAACCCATCCCTCATAGCGAGCGTCGGTCCTCTCGTCCGGATGCGGCAGCCTCGCGACCGTATCAGGAGGAAAGCCTCCGACTTGGAGGATCTGCTCCAACTCCGTCTCCGACAAAGTCCCCGTCAGAGCGTCTACCTCCTTTAGAATAAAAGGGGGGGGGGGACCTCGTTCTTGCTCGAGTTCGAGCGAGTAGCGGACGATTCAGAAGACTCGCTGGAGACCATTTCCAAAACGGAAAGAGGAGGAAATCAGAGAGCAATTTTTTTTGAGACCTAAAGAAACCTACCAGATGAAGAAGTAAAGGAGGAAGATGAAGCCAAATCGTCAGAAGGCTGATTCGAATTTATGGAGGGAGTCGGCAGGTTGCAGAAACGTCCCATCGTGCCACAGGATTACCGCCACGTAGCCCTCGTCTGACGCGCCAAAATCGGAAGGTGGAGATCGTGTGGAAGGGAAGTTGTTTGGACTCCACCCTATAGCAGCCTTGAGCCCAAAACAACTTGGGGCTATTGTTGGGCCCAACATTCTCCAAGAGGATCAAACAAGTAAGCTGGGTCGAGATCCAAGCAGAGTCGGAAGCCAAGAGAAACCAGAAGGAGGCGTCGGACATCTCTCAGACGCGTAGGATCCGACCTATTCTGAAGATCTCGCCCAAGGCATTAAATGTTTGATCGGTGGCAATGGCTATGGCATTAAACGCAGACATAAAGCAGGCAATCAAGGGCATATCCCTAAGATCTCGCTCGAATTTAATAAGAGGTATTGCGAGACGAGAGTAACGGTCGAAAGGGAGCAATTGCCATATATAGATCGCGACAAGGCAAGGAAGAACACACACATCTACATCATGCATTCGCTCGCTTGCTCCGAAAAGAACTTGAGAGTACACCCACTCTGGCTCAGTCTCCCCGAAATATTGCTCAATCGCTGCCAGTCGTGTCACAAAAACACCTGTCGAGCAGGACCCGACCTTTTGTCCTACAAGGATAAGTTGTACTCCGATCTGATTCAATCATCAATAGATCAATAAAATTACCTTGTTAT
This sequence comes from Rheum nobile, assembly GCA_027886185.1. Taxonomy (NCBI): domain Eukaryota; kingdom Viridiplantae; phylum Streptophyta; class Magnoliopsida; order Caryophyllales; family Polygonaceae; genus Rheum; species Rheum nobile. The sequence continues at coordinate 16,108,866 of WOAB01000056.1, forward strand.
TTTGTATCTATTCTTTATTTGTTGATTGTCTGTTTGGTTTGGATTGATTTCTATTACCCGATCGACTCGTTACCCCGTCTAAGGCGATTTAGGTCGTCCGATCTTTTCACCCCAAAATAGGTTTTCTCTTAGAAAGCCCTCCTTTTATAATACCAGGTGTAAATATCTTATTTCCAAAATAAGTATATCTTTTATTATTAACAATAACACTTTATTATTAACAAGCCTTTTCTCCCAAGTTATATCCTATATAACTTTATATTATATACTTTATATAATATGTCTCCCAATAAACTAATTCAGTCCAAACTCTAAGGGTGTGACCTCGTAGGACCCGGTAATAATAGCAATAGACTTTATAACATACTTTATAACATATAGTCTATAAATCATAGTTGGCTTCTAGCAAAGCACTATGACTACCTAAAATCACCGAATTAAATATCTCCATAAACGGTCTCACTTCATAATCAGTAATTGCACCTTTGATTAAAGGACACAATTTCTTCAATCTCCCACTTGTCCTTAAAACAAGTGTGCAATGTTAAAATTTCTTTGTCACAAAGTGTCTTATCTGACTATATGATGAAACTCATCTTTACCGCCAAATACGTTTCTTGAACTCTTGAGATCAAACTGTCAGTACGGATGATTACTAATAATCCATCCGAGCATGGCCATGCGTTTTCACAGTTCTCTCTCTTCAAGTGGCCGAGACACCAATCCTTTCCAAATGTATCGTTGTATACATGGAATAGGAGGACATATTCAATCTTGTAAGACTACAGCTCCCACTCAACTTTTGGCAATCCCAATCACTGCCTTTATAACTGCCTGTTACGGTCAGCGTTTGACAGTGTCAAAGACATACCAACAGTCAAATGATAACTATATCATACTCATGTCTAAGGAACTCACTAATCATGAATAATCCTAGAACTCCACAGTAAAGTCCCGAGGAATCCTAAGATCGGTCTGTCCGATGCGTATCGGTATACACATCTATGTAATCGATTAGACATCTCCATGTCCCTATAACACATGAAACCTGGTGTTATCAATCAATCTCACATATGGTCTTTTGATTAAGTCATTTGTATCCAAGTTAACAACTTAGACCATGGACTTCTAACAATTTTATAATTTCAGTTCACTTAATGGGGTTTCATTCACCAAAATAGTTTTGATGAGCCCATTTGATAACTATTAAATTGTTTGGGTACTTTATCTAATCCCAAGCAATGATTAAATAATAATATGAAGTTCATATATATAAGTCAAGCATAAATGTCTATAATAACAATAAACAAGGTTTATCATAAAACAAACAATGTCTCAAAAGAACTCTCTAGTGTGCTTGAGTCCCTTGGCCCTACTGTGACACTTGGGCCTAGACATGGTCTTGGTCAAAGGATCTGCAGTGTTGTCGTCTGTGTGCATCTTGCACATCCTCACATCTCCACTATTAACATAGTGTTTGATCATGTGGTAATTCCGTAGAACATGTCTGGATTTGGAACTCTAGCTTCCAGCTGACGGCTCCTCCATTCAGAATGAAGACATATCCAGACCGAGATTCAAAATCATCTTTTTTTGTCTGAAAACTTGCATCAATATAGCCTTTGACGACCAGCTCGTCATCACCTCCAAATATCAAGAGATCATCCCTAGTCCTTCGTAAGTACTTCATGATGTTCTTGGCTGCACACCAATGTGCATCACCCTGGTTTGATTGGTACCTGCTATACATACTCAAAGCATATGCAACATCTGGGCGAGTACAAGTCATTGCATACATGATGGATCCTATGGCTGAGGAATAGGGGATCATGCTCATCCTTTCAGTCTCACCATGTGTCTTAGAACACTGGCTCTTGCTGAGATATAAGCCATGTTGCATAAGCAGGAACCCTTTCTTAGAGTTCATCATATTGAATCTATCAAGGACCTTATCTACATAAGTTCTATGACTTAGACCAATGTCTCTTAGATCTATCTCTATAGATCTTAATGCCTAGTATGTACTCAACCTCTCCCAAGTCCTTCGTTGAGAAATACTTCTTAAGTCACTCCTTAACTGTCTCCAGCATAGGAATGTCATTCCCAATGAGTAATATGTCATCCACATATAGAACTAGGAAGGCCACTTTGCTCCTACTAAACTTCTTGTAGACACAGGGCTCTTCTTCGCATCTGACAAAATCAAACTTTTTGACCACTTCATCAAAATGAAGATTCCAACTCTTGGATGCTTGCTTAAGTCCATAGATGAATTTCTTAAGCTTGCATATTCTCCTAGGATTTGCCAAATCTCATAATCATAATAAGCGACAATTGCTAGGAGTATCCTAATGGACCTGATCATAACGACCAATGCGAACGTTTCATCATAGTCAGTACCATGACCCTGTCTAAATCCTTTGGCAACTAGTCTTGCCTTATAGACAGAAACGTTTCCATCCTTGTTTGTCTTGATCTCAAAGACCCATTTGCATCCAATAGGTTTTACCCCATCAGGCAAATCTATCAAGTCCCAGACTTGATTCTCAGACATGGATTCCATTTCGGATTTCATGGCTACCAGCCATTTCTCGGAGTCGGGGTCCGTCATCACTTGCTTATAGGTCGCAAACTCGCCGTTCTCTAAAAGTAGAACATCAATGCTAGCAGTCAAGACGTAATCCTCATAACGTCTAGGCTGCTGCCTTAGCCTGTCTGATCTCCAAAGTGGTCCAACAATAGGAGAGACTTCGGCTGCTGGGTTGACCACATCTATATGCGGGACCTCAGGTGCTTCATCAACTTGAGGAATTGCATCTTGAATCTGGGCGGTTTCCCTTTGAGAAGGTACGCCTCCAAAGTCCAGTTCCTCAGTGACATCATCTATGTCCTCGTGTTGTTGGGTTTGTTGCTCAGCTTGAATCTCATCAAGCTGAACATTTCTCCCACTTGGCTTCTTGGATAAGAAATCCTTTTCCAAAAAGACATTATCCCGAGCAACAAACACTTTATTCTCAGCGGAATTGTAGAATTCATATCCCTTTGTTTCCTTGGGATAACCTATAAAGAAGCATTTGTCTGATTTGGGTGCTAGCTTATCAGGTAGTAAACGCTTTACATAAGCCTCGCATCCCCAGACCTTCAGAAGTGACAAGCTAGGAACTTTTCCATACATATCTCATGTGGTTTCTTGTCAACTGATTGTGACAGAGTCCTATTTAGTATGAACGCAGCAGTGGTGAGGGCATATCCCCAAAAGGATGTAGGAAGATCAACAAAACTCATCATTGAGCGGACCATGTCTGACAATGTCCTGTTTCTCCTCTCAGATACGCCATTCAACTGTGGCGTGCCTGGTGGAGTCAATTGTGTCAAAATGCCACAACTTCTCAAGTGATGGTCGAATTCTTGGCTGAGATATTCGCCCCCTCGATCTGATCGGAGTGCCTGTATCTTCTTGCCAGTATGTGTCTCAACTTTATTCTGGAATTCTTTGAACTTTTCAAAAGACTCAGATTTATGCTTCATTAAGTAGATATACTCATATCTACCTAAATCATCAGTAAATATAATGAAGTATCGATAGCCTCTCCTAGCTTATGTGCTCATAGGTCCACACACATCAGTATGTATGAGAGCTAAGAGCTCAGTAGTCCTCTCACTCGTACCAGTGAAAGATGACCTTGTCATCTTGCCCATCAGACATGACTCACATGTTTCAAATTATTCTAAATCAAATGACTTTAGGCTACCAACTGTTTGGAGTTCCTTCATGCGTTTGATGCTAATGTGACCCAAGCGATAATGCCATAGATTGGCTTCACTTATATTCGACTTTTGCCTCTTTGTATCAACGTTATAAATTTCAGATTTGAGATCCAACATGTATAGTCCACTACTACTCACATGGGCTCGAGCATAGAAAATATCATTCTTATAAATGGAAAAACAATCCTTAATGACAAATTCATAACCCTCAAGGTTCAAAACTGAAATTGAAATCAAATTCTTAGTAATAAAAGGAACAAAATAACAATTATAAAGTTCTAAAACTAAGCTAGAAGGTAGAGGTAGACTATAATCTCCAATGGCAAGTATAACAACCCTTGCTCCATTTCCAATGCGGAGATCTATCTCACCCTTCTGCAACCGTCTCCTATTTCTTAGTCCTTGCACATTCGAAATAATTTGAGAACCACATCATGAATCTAATATCCAAGAATGAGACTTAGTTGATAAGATTTCAGTAACGTAAATACCTGAAATGGAGATTGTTCCCCTCTTCTTTTCTTCCAGGTTTTTGTGACTTGCCTTGTCCTCATCAGATGAGGTGGCAGTCAACTATGGGATGGGGGTTTCAAGATCCAAAACTGAGCCTTTTGGTCTCTTGTTGAGTGTAACCATACCAAGGCAGCATGCCCCTATTAGACATACTCGTATTATCTCAAGGTCAATGAAGGACACCTCGCTAGGGCGAAAACTATCCAACGAATCCCAAGGGCTCCATGGTTATGATATGAAAATGCATTATCTCAATATTCTGTTAAGGGACTTAAGCATGCAATGGTTGTTTATTTACTAGTGAACAAAATAGCATAAACAAATAAACAAGCATGCAAAATGGGAATTAATAAAGCATTCAAGTAATGCAGTAATTAAATGTGATCCTAATATGGCCCCTAAAAACCAAAATTAAAGATCTAATCTTCATGGGTCTTGTTACTCTTGAATCTCCATCCTTAGTACCCTTAATGGATCTCCATCCTTTGGTCTTTTTAGGATCTTCTTTTTCTTGTCTTACATATAATTGGACTAAACTCTCTTGTAGAAATTTAAATTACAAAAATACATGACGATACGCAGATCGTGTACAAGAAAAACATGACGATACGCATATCGTGTATAAGAAAAACATAATGATACGCAGATCGTATTTATCTATCCTAGTGTGGGCCATACTAGTCACCTCATGCAAGCAATAATATCATAATATCATAAAACATGCATGCAATAATAATATCAAATATTATCAATAATATTAATCTAATTAATAACATTAACTAATTTAACTAAAAACATATCAAATTAAATAAATCATCTCATGACATAAATAATTTAATATCAAATTCTTAATTCAAATTAAAAGTAATATATAGAATTAATCATTAAAATGCATTATTGGATAAGATATGTATAAACAAGATAAGATATCAAATATCCTTATCTTTATCTAGTGAGAATCTATCCTAACAACTTTTAGGAAATTATATAATTTAGATAATATCAAATATTATCCAATTAGGTAAAAATGATCTTATCTTATAGTTTAGGAAATTAACCTAAAATGCCAAATCTACCTATCCGGACCGAGTCGTGCCCGAGTTAAACCCGGACCGACCCGCTCCCACTGAACCGCGCATCCCCTTTCTGCGGACCCACCCAAGCCCAGCCTGAGCTGGATCTGCAGAACCGCGCGTGCACCTGAACCGAGCCACTAGCGAAACACGGTTCTGCACTATGCAGAACCGCGCCCATTTGCGGCTTGCGCGGGACCAGGCAACGAGTCGCGGTCTACACCGCGCGAGCCGTGCATGGTCCCCGTGGTCCTGCCGTAAGTGCCCTAGGCCGCGCTTGTGCTGGACCCGCGCACGCCACTGCGCGACTAGGTCCAACCGCGGTCGAACCGCTGCGCTGAGCCGGGATGCGCACTCGAACCCACGACGTGACCTGCGATCGCAGTTACTGTTCATGGCCCGATTTTTTTTTGTCGTGTGGAACAATTCCATAAATTAAAAAAAAAAATCAGAATTTTGGGTAATTGATCCATCTTATGAAAATCAAAATCTTCATCTAATGATTTAAACATGCCAAAAAATCATATCTCTTGCATAATTAAATCATATGAATCAAGTATGGGTAGATCAATTTTACATGCATATACATATTGAAAGTTCTAGACTTTGTTAATCCAATCGATCAAAATCTAAATTTTAATCATGCAAATTTAATCTACATATCAATTTTCCACTTAATTTGAATCAAGACAATCATGAACATACATCAAAATTTATAACTTTAAATTTGATCTAATCAATTTATGCAAGAGGCAACTGATACTACTGTAGGGATTTTAGATGCGTAAAGCGGAATTTCAGGAAACGATTTCCTAATATCTAACCAAGGATCTCATACATAAACCAAATAGATCATAGATAGGAAGAATTAAATACATTTGCGTGTTTCAATCTGCTGGAATGGAAAGAATAGAGTCCCACGTGTGACTCCTCTATTTGGTCCACCCGAGCTTGGATCTGGATCACCTAGGACTCGGTTGCTAGAGCGAGGATCGAAGGTGAACGAGGAAGAGAGCAAGGGAGGGGGGCGGCAGCCTTGTGCAAAAAATGGGATTAGAGTTTTCTCTTAGAAAGCCCTCCTTTTATAATACCAGGTGTAAATATCTTATTTCCTAAATAAATATATCTTTTATTATTAACAATAACACTTTTCTATTAACAAGCTTTTTCTCCCAAGTTATATCCTATATAACTTTATATTATATAATTTATATAATATGTCTCCCAATAAACTGATCTAGTCTAAACTCTAAGGGTGTGACCTCGTAGGACCCAGTAATAATAGCAATAGACTTTATGACATACTTTATAACATATAGTCTATAAATCATAGTTGGCTTCTAGCAAAGCACTATGACTACCTAAAATCACCGGATTAAATATCTCCATAAACGATCCCACTTCATAATCAGTAATTGCACGTTTGATTAAAGGACACAATTCCTTCATTTCCAAAAAACGTTTTTTATTTTGGGAGGTTAATTTTCTTTCCAAATCCAGGTGGAAAAGTCGTGTTGGAAATAAGGATATGAGACTCTCTTTCTTGAAATAAAAATTTCGATTCTTAAAAATGGAAACATAAAATTTGGCCAGTAATTCTAAGGTATGATCTTATTCGCAAGGTGTACTAAAGTTTGACATATTTCGTCTCGTAACGTTAAGGTTTGATATAATTCGCGTGATAACGCACCCTAACCGGATTGTCGCACCGCCAATGAGCTTGACTTCTCCATGTATGGTTGTGTGCGGTCGTCCATGGTGTCATCACCCGCAGTGTTGTCGAAGTCATCTCCGTCAGAGTCTTTGCAACATGACCGTCAGAGTCCTCAAATTCTTCGTGGAACAAAAGTCACTCATAATGGATATTCAAAAAAGATTTGATAAAAGAGCGTTTTGATCTTTTATATTTCAATGAGATTAACGAGATTGAATATAAGACTATTTGTGTACAAATCATAGGAATACCATACATATTATGTCAAATTTCAAAATTATTAGAAGCTAGAATTATGTCAAACTTTGATATATCCTATGAATTACGTCAAAGCTTAGAATTACTAGGGAAAGTTTCTATGAAGGATGTGTATTCTGTTAGTTGCACATATGGCACTTGAAGTTGTTAGAGTTGTTAACTAGCTTAGATATTTTGTTATTAGTTAGTTTGTCAGCGTTGCTTTGTTAGCAGTGTATATAAATAGCTTTAGTTGCTTTGTTAGCTGTGATAAAGAATTAATGAAATCTCAGATTCCCAAATTCTCTCTTCTCATTTCCTGATTCATGTTTGTAAATGGTATCAGAGCTATGGATTGATTCATAGCAATCTTCGATCTTGTTCATTGAGAAGTTTGGTTCTGAAGTTGTATTCAGAATCAGAAGAAGCAGGATTGTACAGAGATCGAATTGTTCGTGGTGTTGGTGAGATTTCGAGTTCGAAATCTTGAACAAGAAGTCAGGTGACAAATTGAGAATGGATTTGGAAGATCAACTTTCAGGAACTGTAGAAGGAAACGGAAATGGAGCACGAGATGAAGTGCGTGATCGTGATGATATGGAAAGTCTTCAGAGAGGGAGACCTGGAAGAACTGGATCGCGAGATGGAGCGTGAAATGGAGTGCGAGATCGCGATGAATAAGAAGTTTTTCTGAGAGTAAGAGCTAGAGTTTTAGGTCGAGAACGCGATGATGATATTCAAGGTCGATTTCGCAGAGAAATGCAAACAGGAAACAATGGAGGACAAGGTACAAACAGCTATTCTGATCCTTTGTTCTTATCTAACTTAGATCATCCTGGTTCACAACTGATTGCAACACATTTTAATGGAACAAATTTCACATCATGGAGTAGAGGCCTACGTATGGCTCTAGGATCAAAAATGAAACTAGGATTTATAGATGGAACTTGTATCATGCCTAATGAAGATGATGATGGAAAAATTCAACAGTGGATTAGAGCAGACTATATGGTGAGATGTTGGATTCTCAATTCTATGAACAACGAGATTGCAGATGGTTTCATGATAGTCATGTCTGCAAAAGAATTGTGGACATAAATTTTGGAAAGATTTGCAGAGTCAAATGCTCCTTTAGTCTATCAATTACAAACAGATCTAAGTAATGTCAAACAAGACAACTTGAGTATAGCTGCATATTATGGCAAACTTAAGAAGATATGGGATGAATTGCAAATTCTAGATGGAATTCCTACATGTGATTGTGGTGCTTTAAATCAGTGTAATTGTTTGTTGCTAAAAAGGATGCTAGATCGTGAGCAAAAGGCTAGAGTAATGAAGTTTTTTATGGGATTAAATGAGTGTTATGAGCATGTGAGGAGTACTATTTTATCTTCTGAGATTTTACCATCAGTGAACAAGGTTTTCCAGATGGTGATGCGAATTGAAAGGCAGAAAGAGATCACTGGGAACACATGTAGCTTACCTGATTCAATGGCTATGCACATTAACATGTCTGCTCTATCCAGACAACAGGGTTACAAGGCACATTCTGATGGTGGATGCAGGGAGCAGGAAATACAGCTTGGTACTGATGCTAACAAGAGAGAGTATACTCGTGACAGACCAGATAAAAGAGATTTGAAATGTTTCCATTGTGGAGCAAGAGGGCATGTAAAGGATACATGTTTCAAGTTGGTGGGATACCCTGATTGGTACAAGGGACCACGTGATCAGAATGGACAGAAGTTTGCTGCTAATATCCAAGATGTGCACATGGAAGATAGTCCTTTGGACACAGGAGAAAGTTCAGGAGGTCATAATGGGCCTGACCCCAGTATGGTCAATGCAGTCTTTAAGGAGATTGTCAAACTCATGAAAGGAAAGGGAGCCATGGATGAGTTTGATGGTAATGATCATACTTATGTGAATTTTGCAGGTAATTTGAAATCTTCTTGTGTTTCTTCTTTACATGAGAATGATAAATTTACCTGGATTATTGATTTTGGTGCTACTGATCACATAACATATGATGCATCCATATTGGTTGATATGTTTGAGTTGAGCAAGCTCATTTATGTTGCTTTACCCGATGGTAGTACAAAAGTGGTTCAGTTTGCAGGAACATTTTAGTTGACAGACTCTTTGACTTTACATAGGGAGTTATTTGTGCCTGAATTCAGACACAACTTGTTGTCAGTATCCAGATTAGTTTGTGACAGATCAGTGTTTGTGTTTTTTGATGAGTTGTCTTGCGTGTTGCAGGCCCGTGATAGTGGTGATTACTTGGTTTCTGTTCCTGTGGAAGGAGGTTTATACAGAATGCAGATTCAATCCAAAGCAGTAGTTCATTCCAATAAAGTTTGGAATAATATGCCTTATGTGCATACTTGTAAAAGTGATGAACACTTGTCTTTACAACATGCCAGATTTGGCCATTCCTCTTTGTCTAAAATGAGACATATGGATGTATGTCGTTTGACAGATATTAAGGAGTTGTTTTGTGATAGTTGTAATTTGGCTAAGAATCACAAGTTACCATTTGACAGAAGTTTATCCTTGGCAAGTTCAGTTTTCCAGCTGGTTCATATGGACCTTTGGGGTCCTTATAAGGTTGCTTCTCTTGATGGATCGAAATATTTTCTAACAATCTTGGATGATTGTTCTCGGTGTACTTGGACATACTTATTGCAGAATAAGGTACAGGTCTACAAGGTCATCGAAGGGTTTGTTGCTCTTGTTGAAAATCAGTTTCACACAACTATTAAGACTATACGTACTGATAATGGTACTGAATTTACTCAACAACTGTGTACTGAGCTCTTTTGCAAGAAAGGCATTATTCATCAACGTTCTTCTCCGGGGGTCCCTGAGCAAAATGGAAGAGTATAACGCAAACATCGTCACTTGGTTGAGACTGCTCGTGCCATCCGTTTACATGCTAATCTTCCAATCAATTTCTAGGGCTATTGTTTGCTTGGTGCCACATTCTTGATTAATCAGTTGCCTTCATCAGTCCTTCATTGGAAGACACCTTTCCAGGTCTTGTATAAATCCTCTCCTTCCTATGATCATTTAAGAGTTATAGGCTATCTATGCTTTGCTCTTAAGATGGGGCAACCCAAGGACAAGTTTGCACTTAAATCAAGGAAATGTATATTCCTTGGTTACCCTCCCCACCAAAAAGCCTATAGAGTCTATGACCTTGACTCTAAAACTGTCTTTACTACTAGGCATGTTACATTTCACGAGAACATTTTCCCCTTTAAAACCCCTTTATCTCATCCTGTTTATACAACTCCTACACCTTCTTTATCACTGGTTAATCCAGCTGTCAATTCTTTGGAGCCTCATCTGCTCCCTAGTACTCTATATATTCCCACTTTACCTTCCTCTCCTTCTCCTTGTTCACCTGTCACTTCTACTCCTCTCCCATGTCATTCGTCCCCTACTTTATCTCCTTCTTCTTCTAACCCCACATCTCCTATTTTGCCTCATTCTTCTTCTCCTCTTGTTCCTGTTGGTCGTCCTTCTCGCCTACACAAACCTCCTGTGAAACTCCAGGATTACATATGTTCCACCTTGCATCCCTCTAGTTCTCTGTCTCAATCCTTCTTGGCATTTCAGGATTTTTCTCATTTGTCAGCACCATATGTGGCCTCTTTATTCAATGTTCTCACAACCTTTGAACCTCACTCTTATGCTCAAGCGAAAGATCATCCAGAGTGGGTTGAGGCTATTAACAAGGAACTCTCTGCTCTTGAAACCAATCACACCTGGCAGCTTGTTCCACTTCCTCCACGTAAGAAAGTAATTGGATCAAAGTGGATTTTTAAGATCAAATATCGTGCTGATGGTGAAGTTGAGCGTTATAAAGCCCGACTCATGGCTAAAGGCTACAATCAAGTCAAAGATAAAGATTACAAACACACTTTCTCGCCGGTTGCCAAGTTTCCCACTGTTCGAATGGTATTAGCTCTTGTTGCTGCTAAAGGTTGGAATTTGCATCAGTTGGACATTAACAACGCGTTCTTGCACGGTTATTTGGATGAGGAAGTACTCATGTTGCCCCCTCCTGGTTATTCTAAAGCTCAACCTGGTCAGGTGTGTCGTCTTACTCGCTCTTTGTATGGTCTGAAGCAAGCGAGTCGTCAATGGAATATCGAGCTCACTAAACAGTTGTTGCATCTTGGGTTTGTCCAATCTCGCCATGATTATTCTCTTTTCACCAAAGCTGTTAATGGTGAGTCTACTATGGCCCTCGTGTATGTCGACGACATGTTACTTACAGGTACTTCCTCTGCTGAAATTGCTTCTCTCAAGCATGCCTTGGACAAAGCATTTACCATCAAGGATCTCGGGCTTGCTCGATATTTTTTAGGCATGGAAATTGCCAGGTTTTCATCTGGAATTTTTCTCAATCAACGCAAGTATGTGTTGGATATTCTCACTGACATGGGTATGCTTGATTGCAAACCATCTACATTTCCTATGCAGCGTGGTACTAAACTATCTACACATAAGGGTGAAATACTTGCTGATCCTGAGCCTTATAGGCGCCTTGTTGGTCGACTGTTGTACCTTACTCTCACTCGTCCTGATATTTGCTATACAGTACAACAACTTAGCCAATTTCTCAGTTGTCCTCGCCTTCCTCATTATCAAGCAGCTCTGTTTCTGCTTAGATACCTTCGAGGTACTTTTAACATCTCCTTGTCTTACCCTGCTCAGTCTTCTTTGGCTGTGTCCGCATATAGTGACGCTGATTGGGGAAGCTGTGCTTTCACATGCAAATCTCTCACAGGATACTGTGTTTTTCTTGGTTCCTCCTTGATTTCATGGAAAACTAAGAAGCAGAAAACTGTGTCTAAGTCTTCCGCTGAGAGTGAGTATAGGAGTATGTCCATGGCAGCTAGCGAACTCGTGTGGGTTCATGGCTTGTTATCAGATCTTGGCCTCACTGTTCCATTGCCCATACCATTACATTGTGACAACAAAGTGGCCCAACATCTTGCTGCCAATCCCGTATTCCATGAGAGAACTAAGCACTTGCGGATTGACTGTCATTTCGTTCGAGACATGGTGCAGGAGGGATTTCTTCACACTGTTCATGTGTCTACTGGTTTACAACTAGCTGATGTGCTTACTAAGGCACTTAGTGCTCCCCAACATCGTTTTCTGTCATCCAAGTTGGGCCTTGTCTTTCCAGCTTCAAGTCAAGCTTGAGGGGGGATATGAAGGATCTATATTCTGTTAGTTGCACACATGGCACTTGAAGTTGTTAGAGTTGTTAACTAGCTTAGATATTTTGTTATTAGTTAGTTAGTCAACGTTGCTTTGTTAGCAGTGTATATAAATAGCTTTAGTTGCTTTATTAGCTGTGATCAAGAATTAATGAAATCTCAGATTCCCAAATTCTCTTCTCATTTCCTGATTCATGTTTGTAAAGTTTCTTTATGAAAAATACATGAAAGCAGCACGTCTAAACTGGGTTTAAATCCAATGCAAAGTGGGATTTGAAAAAATTACTAATGGCAATCCGTTATAGTACGGTACTTAGCAGTAGAGTTAACAAGTTTGCATTTGCATATTTTATTTCGTAGGAGTAATATGGAATTTGTTTGGCATTTCACATTATAATATCTTTATTATTTATAAAGAGGTTTTTCTTTGAATTTCTTGTAATTAAAATTTTTTAATTTTTTTTCTTCTATTTTTATTAATAGGACATTATTTCTAAATAAATATTATTATATCAAACATAATGTTTATAAATAAGTACTTACAAACAATAAAGATTTTATAGATAATCCTCCCAAACAAACCCATGTTTGCATAAATTAAGCTATTGCTAGGAGTACTACTCTTTAGCTGGTTCATTGTACTTAGTCTTATACATGTAAAGTAATATTGTTTTTTTATGACATGATTTATTGTATTGGGTTTAATAAGGGAATCATGTGGTTTGGATCATTGTACTTGGTTCAAATTATTAAAAACACTGTTTCTACGTACTATAGCTGAAGTAGAGATTTTCTTATTATTGTCAGTTGTATTATTTCTATCAAATATTATAATCTTTGCCAACATAGATATATACTTATTTACTCTAAAATCATCATAAACAAATAAATAAAATAACACATATTCTCTCGTCAACCCATTACCTTACAAATCCAAACTGCACTAAGCATGTAGGATTAATTTTAAAACCCTATCTTGCAATAATTGTCAATACAGCATACACATATATATAAAATTAGTACGAGCTCTTGCAGATTCCCTTACAAATCCCAAATAAAACTATTTTCTTAAACACCCAGCTTTATACATGACTTCCACTAACACATAAAAAACACCATCTATATATATATATATAATCACATCCAACAAAGAAGATCGATCTAAGAAGAAGAAGAAACCTGATGGATCACAACAAGGTGTGTGAAAGCGATTACTCCGTTGACTTGGTGGAGGCGATGGATTTCGATCAGCTCATCGTTGGCCTCATCAGTACAAACACGGGCGGTGCTGACGTGGCGGAGGACGCGTTGGAGTTTGGGTCTACCGTTGACCCGGGCTCGATCCTGAACTCGCTATCGTCGGAGGAGGAAGACGACGGGAGCGAGTGTAGCGGGGCGAGGAACGGGTGGGGGAGCTCGAAGAAGGCGAAGGGGGACAGGACGAGGACTTTGGTTTCCGAGAGGAAGAGGAGGGGGAAAATGAAGGAGAAGCTCTATGCCTTGCGAGCTCTGGTTCCCAACATCACCAAGGTATTCAATTTCATTAATCTTATACCATGTACTATACTCAATTGATTTTAGGATGAAATCTTAATCTACCAGTGCATAAACTTTAACAAACCTACTACTATTTCTTGGCTCTAATTTGTTGTTTTCTCTTACAATAAAGTGTGCCGGAGTCCCTTCCCATGTTGTTAAAATCGGAATTTCATGATTGAATCGGATCGTAAAATCGTAAGATTCTACAATATAATTAAATATAGTAGAAATCAACCTAATAAAAGATAATCGTTTGATATTTGAAGTGAAAACATAAAAATAATATATTAATGATCTTATGATATGAAAACATTATGATATCTATGATAATTTAGTAGTGATTTACCTATATAACCACATAATAAATAGATATCATTTTCATTTCATAATGAAATAGTGTCATATAATAACAAATATGTTGTAGGATCATAATAATCGTTCATAGAACCGTATGTGGTATCGAAATACACAATATCCTCTTGGTTTTACACATAAATATTGAGATCTTACTTTCAATAAAATCCTACCAAGAATTGGGATGGGTATACTAATTTTGAATTGTAGAATTATCTATGATAATTTAGTAGTGATTTACCTAATTTATATCTGTTAATTTGAAGTTTAAGATTGTTCCATATTTCGGAGTTATTTATTTATTATAATGGTTGAAATTCGTCACAATTCTCAGATGAAGTAAATTAAGAGTAGAAAATCGATCTCTAGGTTTCTAATCCTATATGAGCAACAACTAGCATTTTGCTTTAGGATATACTCCGACCAAAAAAAACATTTTGCTTTAGGATATATATATATATAGATATATGATATGATGTAGTAAACAATAGAAAATTAATGTGACAGATGGACAAGGCATCCATCGTTGGAGATGCTGTTCTATACGTGCAAAACCTACAAATGCAGGCCAAGAAACTGAAAAGCGAGATCTCGGATCTCGAATCTTTGAAAGACCAAACTCGATATTGTGACGTCATCCATCACAGCAACGACAAGAAAAGTTCCATTGCTCGGGTTGTAGCTCCCGCCCCTAAGACCATAACGCAGGTGTCAGTTAAATTTGTGAATGTAAGCTTAATTAATTAATGAACTCCATCTAATTAATATTGAAAGTGTAGATGGACGTGTTTCGAGTAGAAGAGCGAGAGTTCTATGTAAGACTGCAGAGCAGCAAGGGAGAAGGAGTCGCCGTGTGTCTCTACAGGGCGCTCGAATCCTTGTCACACTTGGTTGTTCGGAGCTCCAACTTAACAACAGTTGGCGACAGATCCATATTGGCATATACTTTAAGTGTACGTTACTCGATCATTCTACTTGCTCACTGTCTTTGAATATTTATATATATGTAACGTTTAAGCCAACTAACTGCAGCTTGGAGATTGTCAAGAGGATTATGATGTACCAAGTATGAAGATGTGCATCGCCAGGGCTCTAGTAAGTCAAGGATTTCGGCTTACAACTTCAGGCTAGTGATGTCGAATTTGGATCTATTTCAGAAATATTTGCAAATTCAAGACCGGCTAAAGAGATGTTTTTACTCTATATTTGATCGCAGCCAAGCAAGTTTAAATATTCTATTTTTATGGGTAAGTAATCAAAATCGAAAAGATAAAGTAATATTATGACGACAAGATTCAATCAATTGGAATATACAAAATATGATGACAAAAGCAAGTGAAGTACAAAACGAAAGATAGAACTTCCCTGGAACGTGACAATCTTGACAAAAACAGAGCAATATGCTAACGGGTTACTGGAAATGAGGGGGGATATGGGAGTATATGGGCCGATGCTATTGGGCCATGTTGTTTATGTTGGGCTGTATAGCTTTAGTTTGTGAGTTGTAGCTGCCGGTTGTTAGTTAGTTAAGCTAGCTGTATATATAGTTAGTTAGGGCACCCACATTGGTAGGGTTTTTTAGCAGTTTTTTAGTCATATTTTAATATTTTTTATTTATCTATTCCATCTTAAAAATTTAATTTTTTTTTTCTACATTCATGATTTTTTAATCCAGTTTTTTAACTATATCTTTATTTATCTATCAACTATTTAAATATATAATAATGTTTTGAATAGTAAATCTCAAATTTAATAATTTAAAAATTAATTAAAAGATAATCTTATTAATATAGAATAATATTTATTATTAAATTTAAATCTTAAATAATATATTTTGTAATTGTTCAATACATTTATAATTTTCAATTTTACGTTTATAAATACTTTCTAAATTTGTAAAATAACTATATACAATGGATATCTTAAGTTTAAAATTAAAATAAAACGCAAACAACACTTACTTTAATATATGAAAACTTGAAAATACATAAAAACAAGAACATGAAACTCTAACAAGAGATACAAATACATAAAACATATTAAAAATGAAAACATGGAAATACATAAAAATAAGAACATGAAATTCTAACAACACACGCAAATACATAAAAACATATTAGAAATGAAATCGTACATAAAATTACTAATTTCTAAGATAAACATGGCTGAACTTCTGCCATATGTGCTTAACCAAGTCTTCTTTTAGTTGTTGGTGTGTATTCCTACTTCGGAGTTGCACTTGGTTTTTTATGTAGTCCGTCATGGAAGCGTGTCGATTAGTGGAATATGTATTGTCACCAGTACTAGATTGCTCAAACCGAGATACATCATAATACAAACTGTATGTATCTCGCTCATCCTCCACTATCATATTGTGCAATATTATGCACGCTCTCATAATCTTCTCAATGGCATCAAGGTCCCAAGCAAGTACTAGGTTCTTCACGATGGCAAATCGAGCTTGCAAAACACCAAAAGCTCATTCCACATCCTTCCGATATGCCTCTTGATAACGAGCAAAACATTTTGCCTCATCTCCTCGTGGAAGTCGAATTGACGGTACAAATGATGCCCATTGTGGGTAAATACCGTCAGTGAGATAGTAACTCATGTTATACTCATGACCATTGACGGTAAAATTCACTGATGGTGATCTCCCTTCCAAAACATCAGCAAATACAGGAGAACGATCAAGAACATTAATATCATTTAACGTACCTAGTGATCCAAAGAATGCATGCCAAATCCACAAATCATATGAGGCAACTGCTTCTAAGATGATTGTCTGTTTTCCATGACCACGTGTGAACTGGCCATGCCATGCAGTTGGACAATTCTTCCATTCCCAATGCATACAGTCGATGCTACCTATCATTCCAGGAAACCCACGCATATCTCCTACATAAAGGAGTCGTTGCATGTCTTCTGCGGTTGGTCTTCAGAGGTATGTTGTACCATACAAAGAAATGATTCCATCGACAAAGTTGGCTAGGCATTGTTGAGCAGTCGTTTCACCCATTCGAAGACACTCATCTACTTGATCTGCACACATGCCATATGCCAACATGTGCATAACTGTAGTGCATTTTTGTAATGGAGATAGGCCTTGTCTACCTGTTGCATCCGTCGTTTGGCAAAAATACTCAAATGTTGATGATAATTGGTTAACTATGCGCAAGAATAGGGATCTACACATTCTAAACCGTCTGCGAAATTGCTCATCAGTAAACAGAGGCGGTGGGACTTCAGAGAAATAATCTTTGACTAGTTGTTGATGACCTCTTTCACGCTCTCGATCGATGTATCTTCGCCTTCTTCTTGGTTGAGAGCTTTCACCCTTGGATAGATGTTGTGTTGCTAGAGACAGAGCTTCATTAATTTCATCATCAAACTCATCAGATGATGAACTATCATTTGGGTTCAAAAGATCCCATATAATCTGATGAGAATCCATTTACAAGGGATATATGAAATAATGAGTGATATATTATGACAATGAAATATGGGAGAGTTTTTTTTGGAGAAGATGTTGTGGAGATATTCTCCTAAATCATATGTATATATATATATATATATATATAAGATTGATTTGAAGATGTGAGGTTAAAGCATCATTAAGAACATGAAAGAGCAAAGTGAGAGAGCATTGCGGATTGTAACATTCAACACATTGGGAGGAGGAAACTGATAGCATTGGGCAGAGGAAAAGTGATGGCATCGGACAAAGGAAAGTGATAACATTGGGGATAGAACCATTCAACACATTGGGTAGAGGAAAAGTGATAGCATCAGGCAGAAGTAAAGTGATAGCATCGGGCAAAGGAAAGTAATAACATTGGGGATAGACCATTCAACACATTGGGCATAGGTAAAATGATAACATCGGGCAGTGGAAAAGTGAGAGCATTGGAAAAAAGACTATGAAAAAGTGATAAAATTTATAAATCACCATTAATGGTCTCGAGCAGAGGTAAAGTGATAGTATCAGACAGAGGTAAAGTGATAGCATCGGACAAAGGAAAGTGATAACATTGGGGATAGAAACATTCAACGCATTGGGCAGAGAAAAAGTGATAGCATCGGGCAGAGGTAAAGTGATAACATCGGACAAAGGAAAGTGATAACATTGGCGATAGACCATTCAACACATTGGACATAGGTAAAGTGATAGCATCGGGCAGTGGAAAAGTGAAAGCATTGGGAAAAAGACTACGAAAACGTGATAAAATTAGATAAATCACCATTAATGGTCTCGAACAGAGTAAAATTCAGAGAATCATTAATGGTCTCTGTAACACCCCCAAATCTTAATCCATTTGAAAAAATATTACCGTCAGTGACCTCGATTTTTCTCATCGAAGTCACCCCAGGCTTTACCGTTTAAATACAAATCATGAAACACTTATGATACAAAATCATAATATTATATATAACATGAGTCTCGGGATTACAACTCAATCCCGAATAGGACAAACACAGAGTTTAAACAAAGTACAGCGAAAGTCTTGATAAACAAATAACAGAGTAAATAAGTTACAGCGAAAGTCTTTCTTAAAATATTACAAAAAGGGTTGTGATCGTAATGATCACCTGTCCAAGGCTCTCAACCTGATTAAAAGATAATTATTAAAACATCCAAAACAACCGTCGTTTTCATAGTCAATCTAGTCTCCTCGGATCTGCAATCTATCCGATGTGCCGAATCGAACGGATGACACCAGCCAACCATGCAATGGAATAATCGATTGGTTAGTCTAAATGAATAGATCATACAAGGATACAAAGCAGAAGGTTCTAAGTAGTCGTATTAGGTTAGACTTCTCGTCCCTCGAATAATAGTCGAGTACGCTTGTCAATCACCATACTCTACTTGAATATGACAAAAGGTATGCACAAGAGAAGATTCTGGAAGACCGAGTCTTCACAACAATCAACCCGAAAGAAGACTCCAAAGGATTGAGCCTTATAAGAAGTATGACAAAGTCTGAAACATTTAAAGAATCACAGTATCGCATTCGAGCGATTTAAAAGCTGACTTAGATGTTTCGGTTCACGACCAACCTCACCGCATACAGCGAATTCAGATTGGAAATAAAACGTACTCTGATCAAAAGTCGAGACGAGCTTTCCTAACGACACTATTCGCTTAGCTGCACTACTCACTGAAGGTTTATTAATCATATGCGACAACGACACTTATCTTATTATATTCCAAAACGCATATCACGTTACAGGCTTTTAAATGTATAAACCACCAGTGAAACTATATATCTTGATATGCGTTTCGTCTAGAGTGACGCATACCGGAGGGATGAACTCCCGAGATTTGTGACACCAGCTAAGTGCACCACCTCTATACTCGTGTATCAGAGGTTCGGTCATGACCATAAAATGGTATTAGGTGGGGACGAGCCACCTCTCTACATGATTATAAAGAAACGACTGGACCTGACAGGGCCCTAGTAACATTCCTAACTACTAATGCTAACTAAACAGTTCAAGCACAACAATAGTTCACAACAAATCCACATAAATGCATTTAAGGCGATCATAAATATATATTCATAATAGCGTTGTTCTAACAAATATACAACCTATTATAATATCATATTCTAGTTTTCCAAAACAGTTTACAAAATCATTTTCAGACAAACACAATGATCATTCCAAATTAATTACTCAATTAAATAACTGATAATTAATGTAAATATGAAACGATGAGCAAGAGCGAACCGCCACTTGCCTGGAGTAGATTCGGCGATGAATCTAGACGAGACGACTACGGAAAATATACTTTCCGAGGATATGGCTTAAGCTTCAGAATAGTCCTAACAGAAAACGAGTCTACACGCGATCCAGCAAATCACGTTCTAACTGATAAATTAATTATCTATCAATTAATCTGACTGGACAAATTTAAGGAATTATATTTAATAAATTTTTATAATATTAAATCATAAAAATATTTATTAAATTTTTCTAAAGGAAAATACGGATAAAAGAGAGTCGAAATTATACCGCTCGAATAATTTCGGGTCAAAACTAGACTGGATGGTTATTGGGCTGCTCGGCCCAACAACAACACAACAAGCACAGGGGCCCACTCGCCTACTGTTCACCTTCTTCTTCCTCGGTAAAACACCAACAACAGCACACAACAACACCAGCCGGGGAGCTCTCGCCGGGGAGGGCTCATCGACGCTGGGGGTGGACTCATCGGCACCAGCTAGCCACCAGCAGCTCCACGCAGAGGCGATAGCAGCCCAGAAGCAGCGGCGGAGCGCGGGAAGATAACAGCGGGGGCAGCAGCTCCAACGCGCACAGGAGCTCGCCGGGGCTTCACGACGCCGGAAGAAGGTCTCGTCGCCGGGAGAGAAGCAACCGCATCAGACGTGGCAGTAGCGACGCGGAGCACAACAGCCCTTCATCGGATCTGGGTCGCCTTGACGTCGGGAAGGAGCACAGCAGCACCTCCGACTTCGGTCCGGCGCGGCCTCGTCGGATCTGGGTCGTCCTCTACGGCTGAACGTGGCTCGAATCGGGTACAAAACCCATCAGCAGCTGGTCGCGGCTCCACAGTGGTGGCTCGCCGGCGGGAAAGGTGGCCAAGAGGGAGATCGGACAGAGGAGGAGATGGGAGAGAGAGAGATCGGTGCCCTCATCACCCTCCAGATCAGCTCCTCAAATAACCCAAGGAGGAAGAAATATCTTTGGAGATATTTTTAGATATTTTACATAAATATATTGCATAAATATTTTGTACAAATATCTTATATAGGGAAAGTTTGGTATGGGTTTTAAATCCCGAAAATTATATGTTTGTATCCAAACAAATATTAAATCCCGAAAATATATCGAATGTATTTTATACCACTCAGAGAATTATTACGAAGATCATGGATATTACTGAAAATTCAAACTCCGCTGAAAGCGAAAAATTTAACGAACGAAGTATGAGAAAAATTACCCAAATATCCTTACTAAAAATTAAGGGATATTACAGTCTCGGACAGTGGAAAAGTGATAGTATTGTGTAAATCACCATTAATGGTGTGGAGTAGAACAATATTCAGAGCATCATTAATGGTCTCAAATATAACCAGTTTTCTTCCCATATATATGTGTTGGTTTGGATTGAGATCTTTGCACTTTCCCAATCCATTTCTCATTTTCTTCGATATGGATCCAAATCATCCTTACAACTATCAAAATTCCTTCCAGTTTTCTCAAAACTTTTTAAATGTGTTCGAAGAACAAACAAACCATTCAGGGCATTATGGGCACAATGTTGAAGGTTATCCATATGCATCCCCTTCTCCTAATACCCCAGGTTCATATGATAGTGCTTCTGCATTTCATCAATGGAGCTCACAACAACATGTGTCAAGTCTTGATGATATACAAGTTATTCATGAACCAAATCTCATTCCTGATATAGCCCCTCATAAAAACAACACTCGTCAAAAAGCCCCTCCTAAAAAAGTCTCTCATTAAGGTGGTGAGAAAAGAAATAAGTGGAGTCAAGGTGAGCATTTGTTGTTGGCCAGTGCATGGGTTAACACCAGCACAAATATTATTGTAGGCACTAATCAAAAGTGCGACTTATTTTGGGATCGAGTGGAAGAATACTACAACACAAGAAGAGTTCAAGAGGATGTCACTTGGGTTCATAGGCGTTCGACCTCATTAAAAACAAGGTGGAACAACATGTCCAACGACACTCAAAAATTTGTCGGTTGCTATAGATGAGCTGTAAACCGAAGAGCTAGTGGGGAAAATGAGGTTGATGTGGTAAGAAATACACATACTTTATTTCGTTTGGATAATGGTGTTGACTTTTTGTACGAGCATGTATGGCGTGAGCTCCAGAATGAACCAAAGTGGTGCACTTGGTTGGCTAAAGAGGGTGGAGGGAGTTCCAAATGATCAAAGTTGAATGAAGCTGGATTTTACTCTTCAAGCTCTAATCCAGATACCCCAACTAGTGTATCTGGACCTGAAAGTGATGCCTTTCCTCCTCATGAAGGTGCCCCAGCCCGCCCTACAGGTATAAAGAATGCAAAGAAGAAGGGAAAACAAGTTGCTCAAAGTTCAAGTGAACCCATGCAGGCACATTTAGAAAAAGTCGATAGGCTGACTACGATCCAAGCTAACAGAGATATGCAAAAACAAGAGGCAAAAATAGAGACTTTAAAAGAGCAAAAAAATATTATTGATGACTATGTTCGTACTCAAAATGACTACGTTCGTACTCAAAAACTTTAAATGCTAACTCAACTTCTAGCATTCGGCGAGTTAAATCCTGATCAAGAGATGATAAAGGCAGAATTGATGGGTGAGTTGTGTCCTAATAAGTAAAAACAATTTGAGATCTATGTTCGGCGAGTTAAGTGAAGAATAGCTTCACAATTATGTTTCTCGTTACCTAAGTGAAGAATAACTTCACATTTATGTGTTTCGTTACCTAAGTGATGAATAGCTTCACATCTATGTTAGTTTTTTATTCTAATTTACTTATGTTGTTTCTTCTAGTTATGTTTATGTGTATTGTATAATATTATGTGTAATGTCTTGTAATATCTTAATTTCATGTGTAATGTTATTTTAATATTTTTAAATTCATGTGTAATGTTGATGTAATACCTTAAGCGCACCATATTAGAATGTTGATGTAATGTTATTTTAATATTTTAATTTCATGTGTATTGTTGATGTAATATATTAATGTTGTTGTAATATGTTAAATTTTATGTTATATGTCTTGTAAGTTGTAATATATAAATATTCATGTCTAATGTCTTGTAATATATTTATTTTATGTTTTATTTCATCTAATATATTGAATATAATAGTTTATATAATACATAAATTAATTTACTTATAGTAAATACTAAAATCATTTTTAATTATTTATATTTCTTATATTGTTTATTTTTAATGAAAATGTTTTTTATAAAAACATATACACAATGTGTGTCTATGAATAGCTAAAAATAAAATAAAAATATTAAAAATATTTGTTTCCGTCAATTTATTTATTTTTGAGCTGAAAATGCATTTAAAATAGCATAAAAACAGTCCATTTTACCATTTTTCTCCACCCTTGATCTGCTTTTGATCCAATGGCCTGTAGAGCTTTCAACTTTTTCACCCATTTCATCAGAATTGGACACGTGTCCTTGGGTTGTGTTTGGTTTACTGTCTAAAAGTGAGACGTTTTGACAAATTTTACTGAAGGCAAATTCGACAACCAAACATGGCCTTACGGATCCCGGTTTTTTACTGGTTTCTTACTATGAAACCCAACACTTGGTTTTTTAGCTGAAAGTTACTATTACTAAAAAACTAATAATATTAAACTCTAAAAACCCTCCCATTGTGGGTGGTCTTAGAGTTCTATTGTAGTTCTCAAGTTGAATGAATACACGATTGTCTTTCTTCAGAAGATGAAGTGTTCTTCCTCCTAGTTGATCTAGGGTTTCTTGTGAGATCTCGTTTCATAATCTTGAAATGGTATCAGAGCTTAAGAGAATTGATTGAATTTCACTTCGAAATTCAGATCGGAACCTTTGGCTTTCCTTCTTTGATCCTGAAAGTGAATGGTTGTTCTTTTTGCGATCGTATTTTGGCGATTTGTACATCGCCGAGGAAGATCGTGTTGATATCAAGTAGCGATTGAGTGAAATTGTAACGATTCGAAGGATTCCATGGACGAAGTCGAAGAAGTTGCAGACAACAGAGAGCGAAGGTTCGCTGATGGAGCCGAGTTCGTGATTAACAACAAGAATGGCTATGGTGATCCATTATTCTTGTCGAATTCGGATCATCCAGGTTCTCAACTGGTGTCCACTCATTTCAATGGAGGTAATTTTACTTCTTGGAGTCGTTGAGTGAGGATGGCGTTGGGATCCAAACAGAAACTTGGATATATTGATGGTACGTGTCTGATTCCTTCTGATGATGAAGAGAAGAGAGCGATGTGGATTCGCGCTGACTATATGGTCAGGTGTTGGATCATCAATTCGATGACCAGTGAAATTGATGATGGCTTTATGCATGTGCAGTCTGCGAAGGAACTTTGGAGTGAAGTTCTTGAAAGATTTTCTGAATCTAATGCTCCACTTGTATACCAGTTACATAAGGATCTTTCCAATATTAAACAGGAGAATTTAAGTGTTGCAGCTTATTATGGCAAAATCAAGAAAATATAGGATGAATTACAGTTACTGGATGGGATACCTATATGTGAATGTGGAGCAATGGATGGATGTCGTTGCATGTTGTTGAAGAAATTACTTGATAAGGAACAAAAGACTCGCATATTGCAGTTTCTTATGGGACTTAATGAATGTTACGAGCATGTTCGAAGTAACATTCTGTCTTTGGAGCCTCTTCCAGGAGTCAACAAAGCTTTTCAAATGGTCATGCGTATTGAGAGACAAAAGGAGATTAACAGTGGAGGTAGTGCTTCTCAGGATTCCATGGCGTTTGCAATAAATCAGTTTGCTCAGAGGAACAATATTGGACATGGCATGTCTTATGAAGGTGAAAGAAAGGATTATAATCATGATCGAATGGATAAAAGGGATTTGAAGTGTGTTCACTGTGGGGCTAGAGGACATGTGAAAGAGACATGTTTCAAATTGATTGGTTATCCTGACTGGTACAAAGGATCGAAGGATCAGTAACAAGGAAAATTTGCAGCAAATGTTCAAGATACTTACATGGAGGATCATCCTCTGGAGGTTGGTGAAATCTCTACCAATCCACAAGCACCAGATCCTACCATGGTGAATGCAGTTTTTCAAGAGATTATTAAGATGATCAAAGGAAAAACTACTTCTGAATCTGATGATGGACAAGCTTTTGTCAATTTCGCAGGTAATATGAATTCTTCTACTACTTCTCCTACTGATTGTGACAGATGTACATGGATCATTGATTCAGGAGCAACATATCATATTGCTTTTGCATCTGAGTTATTCACTGAAATGCACAGATTGTATACTCCTATTTTTGTGGCTCTACCAGATGGAGCTATTAAAACTGTTCAGTTTACAGGAACTATTGCTATATCTCCTATGTTGCTGCTGCATATGGTGTTATTTGTTCCAGAGTTCAGGCACAATTTATTATATGTTTCTAAGTTGCTCAGTGACAGTTTTGTGAAAGTTGAGTTTGATGCAGTGAAATGTGTCTTGCAGGACCCTATTAAGGCTGAATGTTTTGCTTCTGTTCCAGTCCAAGGAGGACTCTATAAACTCCAACTTCAACCAATGGATGATGGGTTGACAAAGAATAAATTTGTTAAGCCTAATTCATCTGTTCTTTCTTGTAACAGTTTAGACCAGTTATCCTTGCACCATGCTAGATTTGGTCATTCGTCTGTTTCCAAGATGAAACACATACCTGGTTTTCACAATTCAGATATTATGAACTTTACTTGTAAGAGTTGTGTTCTTGCTAAACATCACAAATTACCATTTGATGGAAGTACTTCTCTTGCTTCTTCTGTATTTGATCTTGTGCACATGGACCTTTGGGGGCCCTACAGGATACCTGCTCTTGATGGAGCTAAATATTTTTTAACAATTGTTGATGATTGTTCTCGAGGAACTTGGACCTTCCTCTTACAGAATAAAATGCAGGTGTTTTCTACAATTGAGAGATTTGTTGCCTATGTTGAAACTCAATTTCAGACATCTGTTAAGGTCTTTCGCACAGACAATGGTACTGAGTTTACTCAAAGATCTTGTTAGGAGTTCTTTAGAGTCAAAGGGATTGTTCATCAGCGATCTTCTCTGGGTGTTCCCGAACAAAATGCACGTGCTGAAAGGAAGCATCGACACTTATTAGAAATAGCTTATGCTCTTCGATTACATGCTTCACTTCCTATCAAGTTTTGGGGACACTGTATTCTTGCAACAACATATATCATCAACAAACTCCTTTCTTCTGTTTTGTAGTGGAAGTCACCTTATGAGGTACTCTACAAACGCACTCCTTCTTATGATGATCTTTGAGTTGTTGGTTCTTTGTGTTTTGCTTTGTCTCTTCAGTTGCCGCGTGATAAGTTCAGTGCCAAAGCCAAGAGATGTATATTCTTGGGGTACCCACATGGTCAGAAAGCTTATCGCCTTTATGACCTTGAAACTCATACAGTTTTCACAGCTCGCCATGTTATTTTCCATGAACATATCCTACCTTTCAAAACATCTACTCCTGTTGCTATATCACCCAATTCTTCATCCTCCTTGCCCTTGGTTAACCCTGCACCAGGCATTGATGATTTCTTGCCTCTTCCAAATCCTTCCTCCTCTCCTATCTTTTCTTCTCTACCGTTACCTGCTTCTCCTCCATCTTTGACTGTGTCTCCTCTGCCTGACACATCACATGATTCATCTCATCCTATCACCCCTGTTGTTGCTCCTCGCAGGTCTTCTAGGCCTCATGTTCCACCCGCTCACTTATTGGATTTTCATTGCCCAACTATTGCTCCATCATCTTCTATTTCTCATTCTTTTCTAGCTTACCAGGATTTTGCTCATTTGCCAGCTTCATATGTTAGCTCCCTGCTTAATGTGTTGGCCACAGTTGAACCTCATTCCTATGAGCAAGCAAAGAAACACTAGGTTCGGGTTGATGCAATGAATCAAGAATTGCAAGCACTTGAACTCAACCATGTCTGGCACATCACTGATCTCCCTCCTGGTAAGAAGGCTATAGGTTGTAAATGGGTCTTCAAAGTCAAATATAATGTAACACCCCCGATTTATATCGGTAGTGCCACACGCCAGTGACCTCGGACGTTACCGTCCAAAGCCACCCTAGGCTTTAATCGGAATAATTAAACTTAAATGCGTATATATATTAAATGAAAGATTAAACAGCGGAAGACATTTATATATGAAACTCAGCTCTTTTATTAAAAGATCTCTCATCAAACGAGAGTAGCGTCTTTACAACAGAGTAAAAATTTCAGTGGAAGACTTATAAATTACACAGCGGAAGACTTTTAAGAATCAACCTATAACATCGCTAGGTTATAAAGATATATTAAAGTAATATTTAACAACTTAAAACACTGGCACTTAAATCTTCGTCTGCAAGCCTCTTCTTCTTCGACTGGTTACTTTGACTTCGGGAACCAACCACTGATGTGCCGTATAGGACGGATGACACCAGCCAACCATGCAAGGAATAAAACCTGGTTGGTTAGTCTACTGAAAGACTATGCAAGGGTGAAAACAAAATGGTTCTAGTGATCGCAACCGTTTACTATCATTGTCCCTCGAATAATAACCGAAAGAACGATATATAACCCGGAATTTCCACGGAATGATTAGTATTTAGATATGCTCTGAAAGGAAGATTCCAAAGGAATTGAGTCTTATGGAAAAGTATGACAATTGTTTGGAAACGTTATAGTTTCATACAATCGTTTAAAAACGACTTGATCATTTGGGTCCACGACCAACCTCACCGCACAATGCGAATTCAGATTGGAAAGAGAACTTACTCTAACCGAAGTCCAGGCGAGTTTCCAAGTTGTACTTCTCGCCCGAGGGTTCATTAATTATGTGTCTACCCGCACTTATCTTATCTTAATTTCAAAACGGATATTCATGTTAAAGCTTTTTAATATGATCTCGAGTAACTACGAAAGTTTACGATATCGAGTGACTACGAAGGTTTACGATCTCGAGTGACTACGAAAGTTTACGATCTCGAGTAACTACGAAAGTTTATGGTCTCGAATGACTATGAAAGTTTATGGTCTCGAATGACTACGAAAGTTTATGGTCTCGAATGACTACGAAAGTTTACGATCTGGAAAGCATTTAGAGACTGGGTCCACTAATACTGAGTTATAAAGAAACGATTAATCCTCATAAGGAATTAGCGTTCCTACGAATACTCGTGTTAATCTAGCATTAAAGTTTACATTTAAATCCACAACAAAACCATTACGGTCATTAACACGTATAATAGCATTGTTTCTAGCAATATATACAACCTACTATAATATTATATTTTAATCACGTTATTTATAAAATATGTTCCCAAACGAAAAAAACAGTTCACTCCGATTTAATTAACAACTAAAAGCAATTGATAATTAATAGAACATGGAATGATTAAGCAAGAGCGAACCGCCACTTGCCTTAGTCTAGACAAACGATTGAGCGATGACGGGTTTCTGGGTCCGGAACGGGAACGGAAGTCGGATTACAGATTCCTACGACGACGACCCACAACGAAACCCTAGGTTAGATTCGACACTAAAATGATACGAATCTAAGAAAGAACGAACAAAATCGAAAGAACGAAAGTCCCGCCCGAGACCGGATTGTCCAAGGCCACGATCGCGATTGCCAAGGCAATCCGCGGTCGCGGCAGGGATTCCGCGGTCGCGGCCGTCGAGGACTTTGTCCACGAGTGTCAAAGACGGTGGCCGCGGACGCGGCCGACCTTGTCACTGCCGCGGTCGCGGCCATGAACTCCGGCGATGACACGACGGGGCTCGAGACGAGGGGGATTCCACTCCGGTCCGCCTTGCGCCTCCAAAGCACCACTCCTCGGCCACCACCACCTCCGGCGAGAGCTCCGGCGACTCCACAAGAATTCCGACGAGCTCGAAACTCCGGCGACTAAGGAAAACGAGAGAGAGAGGAGATCTGATGTTTGGGTGCTCAAAACCCTCCATCCCAGCCTCCTTTTATAGCCAAAGAAGGAGAGCAGCCCCCGACCAAATCAACGGCGGCTGAGAAGATCGACGGCGACGAAGAACACGTGGCACGCATGTACTTTTCCGCGGTCGCGGAATATTCCTGTGCCCAACTCTTTTGAGGGCCATTTTTCTGCGGTCGCGGAAATGCTTCCGCGGTCGCGGAAAAAAGGCATTTCCGCGTCTGTTTGCCCGGGAAAAGGTTTGGCGTGGGTTTAAACTCCGAAAAAATAAATATTTGTATCTAAACAAATATTCTAAGCTTCCAAAATACATCGAATGTATAATCCAAGGCTCAGGGAATTATTACAGAGATTATATGAGTTACAGAAATTCGAACTTCTCCTAACGCGTCCCGAATAATTGACGAGGGTTTGAGAAATTACCCAAATACCCTTACTAAAAATGAGGGGTATTACATATAAGGCAGTTGAACGATTCAAGGCCCGTCTTGTGGCTAAGGGCTACAATCAAATTAAGGATAAAGACTACAAGCACACTTTTTCGCCCGTTGCCAAATTCACCACAGTTCGTGTGGTTCTTGCTTTAGCTGCTGCTAAACGTTGGGCTCTACATCAACTAGATATCAATAATGCGTTTTTGCACAGCTATCTTGATGAAGAGGCTTTCATGGTTCCTCCTCCAGGGTATACAAAGGCTAGATTTGGGCAGGTTTGTAAGCTTACTCGTTCTCTCTATGGTTTAAAACAAGCTAGCTATCAGTGGAACCTTGAATTGACTAAGCATCTGCTTCATTTGGGTTTCACTCAGTCCAAGCATGATTATTCCTTATTCACTTTATCTCAATCTGGTCAATTCATCATTGCTTTGGTCTATGTAGACGACATGCTTCTCATAGGCACTTCTACTGTTCTTATTGACTCTGTTAAGTCTTCCCTGGATAAGGCATTTACAATCAAGGACCTTGGCCTTGCTCGTTATTTTCTTGGGATGGAAATTGCCCACTTTTCTTCTGGTATACATCTCAATCAATAGAAATATGTCCTTGATATATTGACAGATGCCAAGATGACTGACTGCAAGAGTGCTGATTTTCCTATGCAGATACTAGTGAAATTTTGGCTGATCCTAAATCTTATCGACGTCTCATCGGTCGTCTTCTCTATTTGACACTTACTCGACCCGATATTTCTTATACTGTCCAGCAATTGAGCCAGTTCTTATCGTGTCCGCGTGTTCCTCATCATCAAGCTGCTCTTTATTTGCTTCGGTATTTGAAAGGCACCTTCAACATCTCTTTGTTTTATCCCGCTTCCTCTGATCTACAAGTCTCCGCTTACAGCGATGCCGATTGGGGCAGTTGTGCCTTCAGTTGCCGATCCTTAACTGGATACTGTGTCTTTCTTGGTCCATCATTGGTTTCATGGAAGACGAAAAAGCAGAAGACCGTTTCTAAGTCTTCTACAAAGAGCGAGTACCGTAGTATGTCCATGACTTCCAGTGAAATCGTCTGGATTCATGGCCTTCTTTCTAATCTCGACATTTATCCTGTTTTGCCTATTCCTCTTCATTGTGATAATAAAGCTGCTCAACACTTAGCTGCAAACCCCGTTTTTCACGAACGAACCAAACATCTTTGCATCGACTGTCATTATGTTCGCGATATGGTCCAGGACGGTTTCTTACGAACAGTTCATGTGCCTTCGTCTCTTCAGTTGGCAGATCTTTTTACCAAGCCGCTTGGCGCTTATCAGCATCGTTTCTTAGCATCCAAGCTTGGTCTGGTTTTTCCCTCTCCCAGTCCAGCTTGAGGGGGGATATGGGAGTATATGGGCCGATGCTATTGGGCCATGTTGTTTATGTTGGTCTGTATAGCTTTAGTTTGTGAGTTGTAGCTGCCGGTTGTTAGTTAGTTAAGCTAGCTGTATATATAGTTAGTTAGAGTTCTATTGTAGTTCTCAAGTTGAATGAATACACGATTGTGTTTCTTCAGAAGATAAAGTGTTCTTCCTCCTAGTTGATCTAGGGTTTCTTGTGAGATCTCGTTTCATAATCTTGAAAAGTTTGATAAAACCCCATTCTATACCCAGCAAGTGTCTACAACTGCTCCCGGTTTCCCCCTTTTTCTGCCTCCACTATCCCACGACGTCCCTCATTTTCCTTGCTTGTACACGTTCTTCCTTTTCTCCTCTAAATTATTGGTTTCCAATCTCAATTTCTTTCGTATGGTAAATGTAGTTCAGTTTCATGTATACAGACGAATGAGGGATAACTCTTGCAAATGAGATCTTGTATATCCTAAATCTGTTATTGTTTCTTATACAGAGACGAAGGAGGGAGAAACGCATCTCAGAAATTGCCCACTTGTAGTATTATAATCGAGACGAAGGAGGGAGAAGACGGAACGGAGAGAAAGATCGTTGGTTGGTTCTCAATGTTAGGTATTTTTTGCTCTTGGAACTTCATTCATACTTGCAAGTTGAGTATTTTTTTCTACGTAATTGAAAGCATCTCACATAATTGGTTCTATGCATGCAAAGTGTTTGTAGAATTGTCACAACCAATTTCTGGAACTAGACCTTTTCCAAAAAAAATAGATGATTATAGAGTTCACATATTGTCAAATTTTGCTTCTACTTTTAATCAGGGGGAGTTTGTTTGATAATACTTTGAAGGCTGTAACTGAGAGCTCTAAAATTGAGGATTAAAAAACAATATTTATTCTTATTTACTGACCTATTGTAAGATACATTGATTTTTTATGCGTATAACTGTTCTCTTTGAGTTCGGTTTCCTTTGGCCTCCTCTAAAGTGAGTTGTCGAACTCAATGGCATAGGTGAGTTGAGGAAAGCAAAACAGTTTGCTCATCTCCCTCTATTTGTCATCTTATTTAGTATTTTGATTTGGTGAAATGGGACATTGTTATATTTCTTTGCAGCTTGATTGAAGTGAGGTGTAATTGTTTGTGTCTTACCATTGATATTTACACGATTAGTTTGATATTGTCCCACATTACAAGTTTATTTATTTTGCAGCTTGATTGAAGTGAGATAACTGGGTAAGTGGTAGAACACGGCCCACTAACTGATAGAAGAAATGCTGAAATGCTGAATGGTTATTAAATTGGTATGCTATATCTGTGCATCTACAAATATTTGATGTTCAAATTATGTCAGCTTCTTAGGAGATACAACTTATGATCCTATTTTGTTTGACTTTCAGGTATCTTGTAGGATCTCATTTTGCTGGAGCTTTTACATGCTTTGTGGTGGTTTTAGCTTCTGTTTAAATGTTGATAAGTGTGTATCATTAATATATGTTAGACACCATGTCTATTGCTAATTATTTTTATTTCGACATGAAACAGGGCCAAGACGATCTATGTGAGGATTTCCTTGCATATAATCGAGCTATCAGGAATAAAGGGTAGCGTACTTACTGAATCAGTGAGTGTAATTCTCTACTATTTTTAGCTAACCTGAATGATTATTTAGGATTTTGCTGGCCTTGCTGGAACTTCACACTTACGAGTTGTTGCTAGTAACTTTAGAATGTTAAAATTAAAATATTGAGAGAAAAAGTCTCGGCATTTTTCTCATAATTTTCAGAAATAACTACATAAAGAACCCAAAAATTGGGTGCATTACACTTTATACCTTGGAGAAAGTTCACGAAAAATATGATCCTTAGTGCTTTTTTAACTGGCTGCCATCACAGCAGATTAACCCAAGACTATGTTATGCTGTGGTGTTTTGCTTATTTGGCTACCTTCTAGTGCATGGTGGTGGTGTCAGACCCTACCTTTTATAGCCTCAAACTATGTTTGTTATCTTATTGCTCATGTCATCAATTGCCATCATTTTTATGGTAAATTCTGATCGGTGTCGATTATGTTGCATGGAGGTTTGTTTACCCGAGACTTAGTCTTTAGAGAAGAAAGATTGCTTTTAGGCTTTAAATCCATGAGTAATAGGGAGGAGCTTGTGCAAGCAAACCTTAGTTACCTAGGTACTTGAACTTATGCCTTCATATGTCATTTTGTAGTATGTTAAGACTTCTTTTTACCTTTATTCTTAAATTCTTTTTGGCAAACATGTACACTTTCCACTTATGTCACAATCAGACAATTTCACATTCAAATTTGTATATTTTTTGCTTATCCCAGACTAATATTGTTTGAAATGCTACACTCGACTATGGGAACTGGAAACAGGTTGCAGCTGCTAATTATGATAGGCAATTGCTGCTTCATTTGGTGGTGAGCTACTATTTTTAACTCTTCTAGGATTTCATATAAGTGAAATTGATTATTGTCCATAGATTTAGGAATGACTGTTGTCTTACTCATAATATTCTTGCTGTGCAGCAACCATGCAATACATAGATGTTTTGTGTAATTTGAATATAATCTTCTTTTTATTCATCAACTCTTCCTTTCCAAATTATTGCAGCTACCGACTCACATGTTTCAAACGGCTAGAAGGACAGGAAGAAGTATGATCTAATCAGAACTTGGAACTTAACACTCGTCATCAGGTAACTTAATGTTTACATATTTCTGGTGTTGCTTCTAGCTCAAGTGTTTCTCATGAAACTCCTTTTGTCAATTGTTAGAGAGACTATTTCTAATGGTTAATTTAGATAGATAATTTCCCATTTAATGATCAGGCAATCCAAATGATTTCTTGGCTGGCGAAGTACAAATCTAAGTCAGTTTGTACCTTTGGCATTTACCTCCTGCAACCTTGATGATGGATCTGCTGTCGACATCGATGAGTCTGACGGTGAAGAAAATATGAATGGTTTTGGTGGGGTTTCCTCGGATGATGAAGCTCATGATGAGCCAAGAGTCCGCAATATCAGCATAAGAACATGGGTATTGGATGAAAAGGCAGCTGCAACCCAGGCCTTGGGCTTATTCGCTCTGCACACGAAATCTTCATTCGCACCGTATCCTATTATGTTTAGTCATCTTATGCTTCCCCTAAACTATAGTATGATTTCTCCTTGAAGTAGTACGTCAGTAATCGTTTTCCAACTTGAGATTAAGGGTTTTGGAGCATTACTGGCAGGGGGTAATTAGTTGTGTTGCACCTGCATCCATTACCTCTTCATGATAGACTTTAAAATATGGGTTCTTTGACTCTTTCCATTAGCTATCTGGAAGAAACTCTCAAAATTTTAATACGTCAATCAGGATACTTTCATGAGGATGTGAGGCTTCAGACCATTACTTCTCTGAAACGTAACTGATTCCAATTTGTATATACGTTATGTTTATGGAGTACTTGTGCAAAGTGTTGCTCATCTATTTGATCGACTTGTACTTCAAATTTGTGCTCAATGTGGATGGATTTAGTAATTAGTTGAGATTTTTTATTGTAATAATTTGTCTCTTGATAGCCATTATTTTCTGGTATAATCTAATATAAACTTCATGGACAAATTAAAGATGCTACATTATTCTAAAATAAGATTCATCACCTATGCTGGGTTTGGTGTGAAGTGATTTTTTTTAGCATCCTGTGGATTTATATTTGTTGGGTTTGTTTTTGTGTGCTTAGACCATACTCTGCTTCCTCGCGTGCATATCTTGGTGTTTGATATAATTTCCCTTTTTCATGGAGCAATAGCATATTAATGCTTATATATGAATCTACGGTTGGTTTTTTTTTTTTAATTCTGTCCTTTTTTAAATGAACAAAAGTTGATTTTCTTATATAGGCAATCCTATAACCGTAATTATATATCTACTTTTTGCCCAATTCTGAGCATTGGCATATCAATTGTTTCGCAATCCAGATTACCAAAAGCTTAACAAAAATTTGCATGTTATATAGGAGTTTGTTTTTCTATTGCTGATGTTACTCAAATATTGTTCATATATTACTTGGTCTTATAAGGTAATATAGTTATCTTGCTAATGAGGAATGTGAACTGATACTTTTGGTAGCAATGTTGGGCCCTTTCTTCTATAAAAACTTGTAAAAGTTATTGGATTGATTTGAGTCTTTTGTTGGCTGCCCGTATGACATCTTGCACTTCCTATATATTATGTTGTATCCTCTTTCTGCATAAAAACTTTTGAGAAATTCCTCTTGGTGTCCCTGAGTTTAGGGTTATTTCTATTGGTATTTCACGATTAAGTTTTTTCCAGTTGGTACCCCTAAGATTTTGGTTTGTTCTCTTTGTAACCGAAATTTTCCATATCCATATCATTTCGGTTCAAATTGATCAAATTGAAGCTCATCATTATGTTTATTGACCTCAACCTCCTAAAACAATCAAATTCATACTCAAACCATTCTGATTTGATTTCTTAAGGTCGAAACGGGTTGTTGCTTCGGAATTCAAATCGACATGGTTCGGACATGGATTTGAGTATTTTAGGAGTCAAATCTTACTAATTTGAGGGCGATGAACACAATGGTGGACTTGGATTTAATCAATTTGAACTGGAATGATACAAACATGAAAAAGTTTGATTACGAAGCAAACAAACTCAAACCTTAGGGGCACCAACCGGAAAAAATTTAATCGTGGGACACCAACAGAAATAACCCTAAACTCAGGGGTACCAACAGGAATTTCCCAAAACTTTTTTATCCTCCATCTCAGCAAAACATGTACGATCATTAATTACCGTGGCAATATTAACCTATAAGAAGAGGAAGTCAGTACCAAGGCTCTTAAGTCTTAAGGAGAGACAAAATTGCTTCTGACCGAGCTTTCCCTGCAGAAAAGCCCAAATTAGACTTTCAAAAAAAAAGAGTATGAAATTTAATCTATAATTTTAATGCACGGATCTATCATAAACATTGTATGTGAACATTGTGATATGCCTAACTTAAATACTACAATCTTGTGCAAGAGCAGATCAGTACATGCTAGGCAACTCCAAGAAAACTCTATAAACATATGCACTCATGCTTCTTTAGTCAAATTTTCTTTACATTCTTCTTTTCTCGCGTCTAAAGTTTCTAAAATGTTTATATCTCAAAGTTTCAAGAAGAAATGATAAGTAAATAAATGTTTCGTGAGGATGTTTAAATCTTAAAGTTTCCCGTCTAAAGTTTGCAAAAAAATTTCCACCATTTCATTCATGTTTTTACTATGTAATAGACTTATAAAACATATCTTTCATTAGGATGTTGTTGTCTTTGCTCATTATTTTCATTCAAATTTTGTAACACCTAACTCATTTGCTAACTAACAAGTTAAACTTATTCGTATATGGCACGGGTGCTATACTGGTTAAAGCCGAAGGAATGTTAGGCTAAAAGAATTAGCCACTTGGCAGCTCTTATGTGTGACATGTGGCTAAATCTGGCTGTCCCTAAATTCAACTGCCTCAACTTGTCACCAACCGCCCACGTTCTCCACTTCTCACCAGCCCATTATTTCTATTTCATGGAAATGAGGTATGCACTTGTGTGTCCATGTTATCCTTGCTGATTACCCTTCTCTTCCTGTATGTTTCTTACTTGCTGCTGCAAATATCAGTCTACAAAGATGCTTTTGATCTGAAGAATATTGTTGCTAGATAGAACATACTTCTTCTCTTCCATGCTTTTCTTCATCTTCAACCATGTTGCTGGTAGCTTCTAATTTGAAAAGTTAATTAGTTAATCCATTCCGGTTCCAGCATTAAAACGGTGCTGTGCTGGCACTGTTTTTGTGATGAAGAATTAAATTTGTTTTCTAATACTTGAGAGCAGGATGGGAAAGGTGGACATCAATCATTGCTGGTGCATTGGAATTGACCGAGAAAACAGCTAGCTGGTGACGCAATGACTCCTATATCTGGTACTTTTGCCGTTGATATCAATGCCAAGCTTGACAGGTCAAAATATGTTAAAACTATCATCTATGAATCCCGAAGCACAAATTTTCCTTTTTATTGCAAGTTTCAATGTGGCCTGGAAGATAAAATGAGAGAATCCTACATCGAAAATAAAAAAAATCAAGACCACTATATAATATCATGGACTCCTCCTCCTATTATCAATTGATTTTAGGATAGAATTTTATGGGCTTGTATGGTGGGCTTGTACACGGACGTACACGTCTCTTCCCTAACCGGCACACGAACTTTAACATGGTATCAGAGCGGTTCGGTCTGGATTTAAACTTCTGGTTGATTGGGCTTGTCGGCCTTAAAACATTAACGGGTTTGCCGGCCTTAAGACATGATGTCAAGTGCCAATTGGACTAGGCCAGTTGCCACTTGAGGGGGCGTGTGAAAGATAAGATGGGAGAATCCCATATTAGAAAAAAAAAAATCAAGACGACTATATAATACCATGGACTACTTCTCCTATTGCCAATTGATTTTAGGATGGAACCCCATTGACTTGTATGATGGACTTGTACACGGACGTACACGCCACTCCCCTAACCGGCCCACTAACTTTAACACAATGGTTGTTTCTTTTTGGATCACAGGGATGTCATGAACTTGATTTTGGACAAAGGCCACAGCAGAGTGCCAGTCTACTATGAGGACCATACAAATATCATTGGATTGATTCTGGTGACTGCCCCTACTTGATATGGCTATTTCAACTTATTTTTTTACATGGTGCTCGTGATGAAATTAGGCCGAAGCCCATATCCCCCATGAGTTGCACACTAGTAGGATATAGGCATGCAATTTTGGAAAGTGGTATTAGTTGTTTGCTTTGCTTTGAGTTTGACTTTCTAATTTTGCCATTTTGTGGTACCGCACAAATTGAGTCGATTCATTTTATCTTCTCAGTCTGCTTTTTGAAGCACACATTTGTTAGCATTAGGTTCTTCATATTGATTTTTCCTGGAGAACAAAAAATGAACTGTTATAAGGCTCCACAAGACGAAGGATGATGATTGATCGTATAGAATTCCTTTTATTTATTTTCTCGGTGAAAGCAAGCAGGACAGACGCATGATTATAGTCCAATAGGGGATAAAATCTTAAAAAATAAAATATTACCGTTTACCTTATACAAAACTCTAAATCGTAATTTTTAATTATACCATCTATTTTACATAAACAATCTCAATTTCAAATAACAAACTCTATATCCAAACTTCAAATAAAATTTTACTCAAAATTGACCAAAAATTACACAAATTAAACAAATTTCATCATTACAAATTACTTTCACTGTGTAATTTCAACAAATTTATATAAAATTAATTTGTAAAATTTACAAATCCATAAACCCTAAAATTTGAAAATTTTAACACAAATAAAGATAAATATATTGAAAATATTTCATATCTTATTGAAAAATTGTGTGCAAATTTGGATAAATTTTAATATTTTTGAGAATTATACGTAATAAAGCCTATGTAAAAAATATTTTTAAAATTGGAAAAACTATAAAAATTAATTTAAAAACTTTGGGTGAGGAAAAATAAATCCCGTATAATTTTAAAAAAAAAATCCCTTCAAAATTACAGCATTCACTGGGCCCCATCTGCGTCCGCACCTGTGAAATGTGTTTATTTATGCTATGGATTTTTCCATATTCTAGGTGAAAAATTTGCTAACCATTCATCCAGATGATGAAGTGCCTGTAAAGAGGATAAGAACACATTTACACGCGTTTGGTTTTGGACTAAAAATTGGAAACAGAAAGGTAAGGGTTAAAGAGAGGAAAGGAAATAGAAATGCTTATTGCTGAATTATGTTTGGTTGATCTTTCAAGTGGAAGGAATCAGATTTGAAGTATAATCACAAACTATACTGCTCACCGCCTTACTAGATGCTGCAACATTGACCACATTACTCATAGCTTCAATTTCAAAGCCTATGCAAAATTGGGAGCCTGCGAAGCAACGACGGATTTGTAATTTATCAAAACTGCAATTTGTTTCAACCGCAACGAACAATTCACACCAAAAATCACATAAATCCAACACATGAGAGCCTACTAAATTAAGAGATGTGGCGGAGGCCGCGAAGAGGCAACCAACCACGAAAGTTCGAAGGAGAGAGATCGGGGGAGAGAACAACGTTCAGACT
The DNA here is from genome assembly GCA_027886185.1 of Rheum nobile. NCBI lineage: Eukaryota > Viridiplantae > Streptophyta > Magnoliopsida > Caryophyllales > Polygonaceae > Rheum > Rheum nobile. The sequence goes on from WOAB01000056.1 coordinate 16,148,003, forward strand.
TAGCCAACGAAAGAGACGTGTAGGAGAAATCGAGTTCGTTCATGGCGACGGGAGAGAGGTGAGAGATGACTCACAATCACATTTGAAAACATGAGAAGTGTAAAGGGGATATACGAGTCATTTTTTCAAAGGAAACGAAATGGGCTCAAATCCCTTAACCATTACAGGGCCCAAACGTAATCATTTAATTGAGTTGGGTAACCAAACATCTTTGGTGGACTGGAATGTAAACAATCCGTTTCCATGGCTTTCTTTTTTCAAAACAAACGGACCCTTAGTGTATAAAGAATATTCGTACACCTTTTTAAATTAATCAATAGGAAATTAAGGTGAATAATAATTATCTCAAAAGTAAAAGATTCTGATAAAGAATTTCTAGAGATTCAAAAATAAAGTTTAACTAAAATTATAGATTTGACCCAAAATTTTCAATTTGACCCAAATTTCAAATTTGAAATTCAAATCCAAATTTTGGTTAGGGTTTCGCCCAAACACCCCCCAAATCTGAATTTTCCTCTACTGCTCACCTCTCACCCACCCACCCATCCAAACCTAAAGCTCCGCCCTCCCACCTCTCACCGGCCACCTATCGCCGCTCTTGCTCTCCCACCCCTCGCCAGTCTCCCCCTCTCACCCCTCGCTGCTCTCTCGCCCTCCCATCCCTCGCCGCTCTCTCGACCCCCACCCTCGGCGCTCTCTCGCCCTTCCACCCTCACCGCTCTCTCGCCCTCTCGCCGCTCCAGCTCTCTCCCTCCCACCTCTCGCCACTCTCTTGCCCTCCCACCCCTCGATGCTCCAGCTCTCGTCCTCCCACCCCTCGCCGCTCCAGCTCTCGCCCTTCCACCATCGGTTGTGTAACATGCACAAAATGCTCAGCCTCCCTCTCCACCTCCTCCCGGCACCGCCGCGGGTTCTTCCCCTCCTTCATCCGCTTCACAAACCTGATGAACCTCCTCCAGTTATCGGGATGGAAGAGGTTCGGATTCATCCGAAGGTACGTGAAGGCGCACATCTCGCGGTCCCCCGACGCGTCATCGATGTTGAGCGACGACGCGCTCTGGATCTGCTCATGGGCGTAGTCGTCTCGCCCTTCCACCTCTCACCGGCCACCTGTCACCCCAACAACAATTTATCGGTGAATTAGGGTTTTTTTGTGTTCAATGTTTAATTAAAAATTGATTTGAAAACACTGTGCTTTATTTTGATTTTTGTTTTAGTGTTCATTTGGGGACTGAAACCTAGTTCAAAATCAAAGGAAACAAGTGAGTTTTTGTTTTAGTGTTAATTTAGTATTGATTTGCTTTACATTTTGTTTCTCTCTTAGATTTCCTTTGGCTCTTACATTTTGTTTGACTTCTCATTCTCTATATTCTGGTCTTATTGGATCTGAAAGGTATATATACACCCTAATTTATTTACTTAATATTTAATTTTTTGCTTACAAAGTTGAGCAGTTTTTATAAGAATGGCATCAGAAGAAGCATTAGGCGAACTACTTCATGTTGGTTGGCTTTGAGCTATAATTTGGTGAAAATAATGTTGTTGTTTCACTAGAGTGTTTTCTTATGTTTTTTTCATGGTTGGTTTTCTTCTAGGTCTCTTTGGGTTGTGTGACTCCATTTGTTGAATTTTCAAAAGTTAGATCTTCTTGATTGGACTGATTCAATTTTAACCCTAAAATTGTGATTGCTTCTTGATTGAACTGATTCATTGTGTAACCTAAAGCTGTGATTCTTCTTAGGGTATCCTGCCTCTTTCACCTTGTATTTGCTCGACTATGTTCAATTGCTAGTTTTAGGAGTTTCATGTGAGATTTGCAAATTTTGACTTTGCATTACTATGGAAATCTGAATCGGGGCGGCTTGGATACCTCTGATAAAGATCCTACTGTCGGCTTTCCTTTGGTTCAATTTGTGAAGGAATGTTTCATTGATATCAGACCAAGGATTCAGATAAGCAAATCACTGCTTGTTCCATCCAAAGTCCAATGATATGACTGTTGGTAAGCAATATTTTTTTTTCCTATGCTAAGGGTAGACTGATGTTACTTGCACATGTATGAATCAAAAGTTTAACATCAGTGTAATGTTTGATTATTATGTGAATGCAATCTATGCCAATTGATAGCCAATATTTTCATGTTTTGTATTTCATTCCAAAAATACATATCTTTGTGGCAACAATTAATGCTCGTGATCTTGACAAGTTTCTGATTTCAATTGGAAGACAACATGCATGCATATGTTGATCTCGATGTCTAGCTTAGTGTCCCTTTGCGCAATTTGACAAATATATGATTTGTTTTCTCATTCACCCTCTCTTCATTTTATTTTTAATACAAGTTACAACCTCAAGCACACATAATTGCCGTCAACAACAACTTAAGTGCTCTTTGGAAGTTGATGTCTCAAATTCTTGTAAGGAAAAAAGAAAGAGCTGGAAGAGTTAGCCGAGGTGAGTAATTTACAGTTCAATTCAAACTAGAATGGCTATTGTTGAACATGATTGCTTCCTATATTCCTTGAGTAGCTAATGGATGTTATGTGATGAAGCAATGATTAAATTATCCAATTTCATGCATTAGAGAAGTGTAATTAATTTTCTGATGCTTAAATGTAAGTGTTAATAATGTGTGACAATGACTCTCAAATTCTATTTTATATATCCTGTCATTTTTTGGATTAGTTTACATGAAATAGATGCTCATCTCATAATCTGCTTACCATGTGATATTGAAGGCGTTGGGGAGGATAAATCATTAAATGTATCTGTGACCAATTCATGTCAGAACATAGCATTAAATTTTTATCTGTGACCAATTCTGTGAACAATAGATCAGGGAAATTAGCAATTCAAACAGTTTACACATGTTCTGTTAGCATAAAAATTTAATGCTAGCATACAAAATTTGACATGAATTGATCACATATAACAATTTAATGTTATGTTCTGACATGAATTGGTCACAGATACATTTAATGCTAGCATAAATATTTGTCAGAAATTTTAGCAGGAAGTCAAGAACACACCCATATTCACCATGATTCATTTTCCTGTTACAGTTCCTTGTGAATTGTGATAGTACCTCTCAGTAACAACAAAATGGGTAAGTTAATTTAAAATTTGTACAAATCCTCCAACCCAACCAAGATTTTATAGGTATTTATATACCTAACAACAACCAACCCATCAGAACTGCAGTACATACAGCAATTGAACTGTAAGACAAAAAGGGAACTCAAGGTCTAGTCTAGGAAAAAACATAATCACTTATGCAACTAGGAATGTCATAAAATTATTCATAATTTGATCCTAACTGTAAAGAATAATTGGCCAAAGCATTCGCAGCTAAGTTCACACCCTTCGAAATATGCTGGATATGCACCTCCCAATCATTACCCTGAATCAAGGGCCGACATTGTTCAATCAGGTGAAAATCATGGTGTGAAGGCAACGGCGTGGCCTTTAAGAGCTCAAAAACCACGACTGAATCAGACTCTATAATTAGCCTAGGCAACCCCAATGGCACAACTAATTGTAAACCATGAAAAATTGCCCAAATATCGACAGTAAGTGCTTCGCAACGACCACACATGAATACATAAGCCTTCAAAAATGAGCCATCAGATAAGCATACGAGACCCCCACCCCCAGCTTCAGTCGGGTTACCTTTGGAGACTCCAGCCGTATTAAGCTTGCACCAATCCTGTGGAAGAGGCTCGTTTATATCAAGCTTGAAACACTTGTGGAGGGGGCTCATTTATATTAATTTCCTACAACATATGTTACATAGAAGTTAAATAAAAAGCTGCATAAGCACTTATAATCAATTCAGCAGAGAGTCCAAGCACAAGGTTCAACAGTGCATAAACATTTCCATTAAGACATAATAAATAAAATATACTTGTAAGGAGATTGATTACCCTTTTTTTTTACCACGTAATCCGGTAGTCTCACAAGGTAAGCATTTTGTATTGTTTCCCTTCTTCTTTTTATTTGGACGAGAACCTTTCTCTGATGGGTGTGCTTGCCTATTTCTTTGTGCCCGACCTCTACGTCTACGATCAATAGGATCCTTAAGAGCACCCGCAACTGTATTCTTGCCTTTTGCAATGTACCTTTTTTTTTTTTTTTGCAGCCTTCTTCTCCCATAAACTCTGCCACTTGGCGCCATGGAGTTGTGAACAATGTTGCTACTAATGCCTATCACGGACTCAAGTGTTTTTTGCATCTTATCCACTCCTTCTACGTAGGCATCATACGTAGAATCATTGTACAAAGCCAACGAGACCAAGTAGTCATTCCTAAGTGATAGATCCCGATACCTCTTCACTCATTCACATTCATTTGGATCATAATATTTAACTTGAATTCTTTCGTATTCCCTAACAAGATTCTTCCTCCAACGATATAATACATATTTCTTGGGAATAGTTTTAATCTCTTCAATCTCAATCACTTGAACAATATGTTTGCATAATATGCCTCGGAACTCAAATAGCTTACAAGAGCAATTGAACTCCCACACCCCTCTATCAATGGTTGTCTCAAAGCACTTGCGCTCTCTACGCCAAACCGGCTTCACAATTTTTTCTACAACTTCATATGTTGTTTTATCTCCATCGGTAGTCAACTTAGTTGCATTTGTGTACAAGAGACCACGAACCTATATTTAAAACACAAGTGAGTTAAGAACAATAAATTACCAAGCTGGTTAATTCTTTACTGATATGAACTTAGCAAGTAATTTTTTTGATGTAATATAGGACAAACCTTAGACAATTTTTTATGATAATGTTGTGATTTGTACTAATAACGGTCACTATGGTTCTCTACGTACTATATCTATATCTAGAGGCCACAAACATAAATATACAAGTAAAGAGATTAGATAGATAAAGAGATAAGTAGTTACCTCATCCTGAAATTCTTTAAACTTGGCATTTGTATAAGCCTTATGGAAAACTTCTTCAGCTAGAATTGCTTGATTGTAAGTCAAAGGCCTATCCATGGAGTTAGCATTTAATTTCTTTTCCTCTTCAACTTTACTTGCAAGAGCCATTTGAAATTGATCAACAAACATTTTTATGCCGCTTTCCACACTCACGTATCCTTTGAAAAAGAAGTTAATTCCTTCACTTCTTTGTGTAGAGGACATACCAGCCCAAAATGAATCTCTCCAATAACCCGGAACCCATCTTCTTCTTTCGATATAAGCTTCTTTTATCCATGGGTTGTTATGCAGCTGGAACTCTTCAACCATTTTCGCCCATGCCTCCTCAAACTCCTCTAATGTAAGTGAATCATGCACAACAACATTCATGCTCTTACTTATTTCCTTCCAATCTAGATTTTTGCCCAAGTTTCTTGATGCATTTTGCAATATATGAAAGAGGCAAAGTCTGTGCCTACTACTTGGGAAAACTATCTTAATTGCCTTGTTGATTACCTTACATTGATCAGTCAAAATAGCATCAGGAGGTTTTCCCATACACTTCAACCAACAATTGAATAGCCAAACAAATGAATTAGCATCTTTATTTGACAATAATCCACACGCAAGCACTACTGATGACCCATGATGATTCACTCCAATAAAAGGAGCAAAAGGCATCTTGTACCTATTTGTCAAGTGAGTAGTGTCAAACGTTACTACATCACCAAAATCCCTAGCAGTATCTCGACATCTTGTGTCTGACCAGAATAGATTCACTAATCTCCCTTCTGAGTCTCTCTGAATTGCACTGAAAAAGTTCGGATTGTCATCTTTCATTTTCTTAAAAAACTCCTCAATAGCAATGGCATCACCTTGCAATCTTGTACGTCGACGTTCAATCCCTAACACATTTCGCATATCTGTTTCCGTAAATGGTAGGTTCTCATGCCCTCCACTTTCAACAACTAGTGAGTTGAAATTCTTCTTTATTGGGACCCCGACTGCATCATTGTTCAAGATCCTCCTCTTGTGATAATCTGTCATGTACTTGTAGTTAGCCATGAATCGGCTATTGGAAGGATCCATAGGATGACTGTGTTTCAACTTCAAGACAGTGATTGTCATCCTACCTTCCTTCATCCGCGCATCGGCATATGCCTCACACCCGATTACTTGCGATTTCGCTATTTCCGCCGCTTTCTTACCACCCCTCACACAAGTTAATCACAATCTCTTGAGCAATTCATATTGCGGTTCCTCACCCGACTTTCTCCGTCTATAACCTTTCCCCTGAAACTCATCAAGTAATGCACATGTGCGTATATGGAACTGAAAACCAGTTTTACATGCATATGTATGACAAAATTCAGCATATTCCAACCACTATCAAAAGTCATACCAACAGCAGGTTCTACAACGGTTTCATTGGCATTGTTGCTTGAGTCGTTCGACTCTTCATTTAGGTCGAACTCCATTCAACTTGAACCTATCACGTGATAAAAATAATTAATTAGTAGGGTGTTGAAATTAACAATTAACGATTGATCAATGTAACCCAAAAGAGATAACAATGTGCATAATGTTTATTTATGATTCACATTTTAATAATCACTTTTTTTTTATGAAATCTAAGAAATAAGGCATGTGGATGTGTTCTTTGATTTAGCTTATGTTAAATTGCCTACCATCTCTGCACTTTCATGGTTAGATGCATGAATTAAGCCTTTCCCCATTGATGATGGGTTTTGAGAACTAGAGGCAGAGATGGTTGGCATTTTATCCGGAAAGTAGCAAGTGAAACACTGAACATAACTTGGACGAGTAATTGGAGCAATATATTAGTATATTTCCCTCTTGTTATGCTTCATTCATGTACATAACTGTAATTCATGCTATAGTTTTCTCTACATTTTGCTTATGATAATCTTTCAAGTCAAAATTTTATGAAGTTACATCTGCCCGGTTTTGCTTACCTTTAGGTTACCCTTCACCTAAGTTCTTGAATTTATGATATTTTGTTCTATGGCATTGCAGCTGAAACTTAATAGGCCATTATATAAATCCTTGTATTTGGTTAACCAGTAGCTGAAACTTCAGTAATCGTATCTACAAAGGTACATTGCTAGAAAACAAGACTCAAATAGATAAAAGGAAGTTTCTTGTCTGCATGTGATGAGAGGAAGATGTTGCCCTGGCTTCTAAACAAGATTTGGATTTGGATTTTAGGGGATTGGAAATCTGTGGTTTGTTTTTAGGTTGGGTTTGACCTCGTTTGAAGAGTTTTTATGATTCTGTTTTAAATTTTAAATATTGGCTAGATAATAGACTATATAGAGCACCACACCCATCTCAAAAACCGCCCAAGTTTAATGTTCTCCTATTGTCCTACACAGTGATTTAGATGAACACAAAGTCATATATAGACTGAAAGAAATTAAAGAACTTCTCTTTTCTTAAAAAAAATCAAGTTAATGTGGAGTGACAACTACCAATAATTATTAATGTTATTGAGAATATATGGTTTTTTATTGGTTTGATATTGTCATTATTGAGAGGCTCCTCCAAGTCTCTCACCATTGTCTCAAAAATGAAGAGATTATGGTGTATTCATTTTTCTTGACATTACTTTAAGCCAACAACAATCCTTATCTAGGAGTAGAGTGTTTAATTTGAAGAGGAAAAAACCTATAGTCCAAACCAATCTCCAAGAGATCTTCCACCATTAGTTAATTGTTCAAGAAGTAAATGAGTGAAGAGAGTTTCCCAAATGCATTCAATGCCTCTTTGCAAAGCACTGTTTGGTTCATAAAAAAATTAATGATGTAGGATTCAGAATCAGAAGATGTGGGTTTGATTCTCTCCCACAATTGAATATCTGCACTATGAGCACAACAGAATGAAGCAGTTTTTAGTCGAATCAAGGTGCTTGTACTTGGGACACATACAAGCATGCCCATTTATGAGTCTGACAGTTA